>JALIGU010000019.1:0-1205216 GCA_023053565.1 Aquilegia eximia
TTAATATGTATTTTTTTATTTTGTAGGATTTGCTTGATGGGTCGAAAGAGCATAGTTTTGTGTCATTTGGATTATTAATAAAGCTTGCGAAAGTTGTTGTCAAAATGAATGCATGGGAGCCCAAAACATTTTGGGTATGATTTCATTGGAGCTCCAAAGACCCAAAGCCCGTCCATTAGTTGTCATCCATAGGCTTACTTCTAGTAGACTTATGCATATGACAATGGGAAGGAAAGAACGAAATATTTGATTTGCATGTGAAAGAAGGTGGAATGCATTGAAGAAAGAAATGAGTTATACATCTATCACACTACCATATAGCCTTTTAACCCCACTATTCATTTTCTTACTTTTCCATATTCACACCAAACTATTCCACTATTTATCTCTTTACTTTTCCATATTCACACAAAATCATTTCACTATTCATATACTATTTCACTAGTGTTTTATCATTCATTTCACCATTTTTTACGCACCCATACTCATTTTCTTATTCTCCTACATATCTAGCCCACACAAACTACCCTTCCATTTCATGTACACCAATTTGCAAAGTCAGATAATACCATTAACCACACATGAAAACACTTTGGTGCATAGTTGTGAAAGTCTCAAATTGTGGCTTCAGACATGGCCATAGGTGGTGCAATAGGAGTGGCTATTAAATGAAGAGAAGACCATGCTTGCATTCTACGTGATTACATGAACACATTTCTCTATATAAAGACATGCATACCATAGGATGGGGAGGAACTTTTGGGAGATATAAAGTGGTGTAAGCTAGAACTTTGTAAGCTTAGCAATAATGAAGCTACACTATTTTTGTATTTCTATCTTCCATTATGAGTAGATAAATTATTTAACTAGGATTGAGGAGGAAACCATCATTACGAATATTTGATTAAAGTTTATTCTCCATTAGTTATATCCTTTCATTTTAGTATTTAACGATTACTCATCTTGCTTCATTTGATATAATCATAAGCTTTGGTTTTATAATTCCCGAAGTCAATTTCTTTGATTATGTATACTTCCGTTTGATAAATCATCTATATATCTATATAATAGCTAGACCCATGCGGTCCCACATTCTCTCTCCTAGGTGGCATCCTAAATGATCTCCAAGCTCTCACAATTTTTCTATTTAAAAAAAAAAAAAAAAAAAAAATTGGTTACTTTAAAACTAATTTTTGTTTTTCTCTATATTTCTTATCCATTTTTCATTAAACAAATAACCTCTACACTTTTTATCCACTCTCCCACTAAGCACAAACCTCTCAAATCAAAATAAAAACACAATAAAATAGTAAAAACATGAATTAATCAAACATAAATAACACGGGCAGTCTAATGAAGCTTTTTCTCATACCCCGGTGCGTAGCGCGGGTTCCCAGCTTGTACTTATTAAATTCTTTGATGGTTTATACTTATGTTGATATAAAATGCCAACCTATCGAACTATGCAACAAATTAAGGTCGAATTCCCATTCTACGCAATCAACAAAATTAGGGCTTACAAAATCATCAAACTTTTATGTTTTCTCAATTTATACAATGTTGTTATGAGACCCTTAACAGACGTTATTATTTACTGATCTGGAATTTTTTTTCTATTTATTGTTGACTGTGTATATAATGATTGCTGAGTGTATGTATGAAACCAGAGCACGCACTTAGCACGTGATCATCTTCATTCTCTATAAAATTTCATCTTTTAATCAAATATTAAGGATATTGTTAATCAAATTTTTAACTTTCATGATAAGGCAAATATAAAAAAACAATTCACTCGACACATCCTAATAATTCATCCCAGGTCTCTCATATTCTTTCCCCCCCCCCCCCCCCAAAAAAAAAAAATTTCTCTCATATTCATGAATGGATCTCTTTTGTTGTGCATCACAATGTTGAAAACAGAAGAACCACCACCACTGCCACCATAATCAGCGCCAACACCTTCACAATGACCACCACCATAGCCTCTATAGTCACCACCACAACTACCACCACCACTTTCACGACGGCCATACCCACCGCCACTACCATCTCCATAACCACCACCGCCGCCTCCACTGCGAGAACCACCACTTCCTCTGGATTTAGCCTCATTCACAGTGATGTTTCTTCGATCAAGCTCTTGTCTGTTCATGTTCTCAATAGCATCTTTCATTGGCTTTTTGTTAGGAAAAGTGATAAAGCCAAATCCTCTAGATCTTCCAATCTCATGATCACTGATGATCTATAACAAAACAAATTGATTTAGTAACACAGATCTAAAGAAACATAAAGACACAAAAATAGATCTGAACTCTAAAAATTAATTGTGCTCTAAACAGACAGCAACCAAACATTACTCAATCAATAACAATTTAAAAAAGAAAATTACAGATCAGTAAATAATAACGTCTGTTAGAAATAATTTAACGGGGTTGTATAAATTGGAAAAACTCAAAAGTTTGATGATTTAATAAGCCTTAATTTTGTTGATTGTATGAAATGGGAATTTGACCCTACTTTGTTGCATAGTTCGATAGTTTTTTGATATATAATTCTTAGAGGAGTTGTTTTTTAAAACGAAGAAGATAAACTTATTTGATTTTATTTAAAAAAGATTTTGAACGTTGTATTTTCCGTATCATAATTATTGATTTATAATAATGATATAAGTTATATAAAAAGATTAATTAGTGGAGAAGGTTTTGTCGGACATGAATAGTGATGGTGGAATCCAATATATCCTAGTGTTTCTCTTAATTAATTTGAATCTCATACTTTACAGCTTAATTTTAATTATTTTTAATTCAAACTCCCATCTTAAATAGTTTGCTAGGATTAAGATTTAGTTAGTCTTACATTTGATTTTTATATCTTCTGTCCTCGTGGATCGACTCGTACTTGTTCTATTTATTTCGATAAATCGTGCGATTGCAATATTATTAGACCGTTTTCACGACAATCAACTTCTCCTAAGCAATGTCAAAAGAAACAATGACCTGATACTCTGCCCTATTGCTTTTGTAAGTCTTAGAACAAATAAAATGAAGGACTTCTTTGATAATAAGGTATCTGCACCGGTAAAATAATCATTTGAAAGGCGAATGTACCCATTTCCATTTATCCAAAGTAAGCATTTCATATCTCGACGATCCCATTTTATCAAAAACAAGAGAAACTACTTGCAAGTGGAGTCAGACATACCAAATAGATTTGGCAGGCTATTTGCAAGTGGTGCAGATTCAGTTTTCGTTTCAGTGGAAGCTCCTTGACCACCAAATAAAGATCCATCAGCATAACCAAAAGGATTAGAACTCATAAACTGGTTACTAGAAAATTAAGAAAAGTTTGAAGTATTAGATGTTGTTGAAGCACTGAGCCCAGAAATGGTTAAGCTTCCAAAGGAGGAGTTCTAATCAACCTTATATTTCGTTTATTTTGTTTTTTTAGAGACAATCTGAGAAATCTTTCACCATAAGTTTTCCAGTTACGAATGCAACCGATATCATAAGTATTAAGTAAACTGTCTGGGTGGATAATATATCGTTAGTGGCGGAGCCAGGAATTTAGCTTACCTGGGGCACTTTAACAAATTACACCAGCTAATTATTTATTAACAAGCTAAGTAGATCCAAAAAGACAAAGTTAACTCTACTCTACGATTACAAGAATAATCGTAATTATTTTATTTTTATTTTTATTTTAAGCCAAAATAAATTTTATGAATAAAAACTTGAGGAATTATAACAAAATTTAGAGGACAATCGCCCTACAAACTGCGCTGCAAGCTCTTTTTGATTTTTTGATTTTTGATTTCTATTTAATAAATTATACATAAATTTTGTTTAGGATATCTCATTCTCTACCGTTAGTCAATTCTCTTTTTCCATATTTTGGAAACGTCTCATAATTCGTCATTGTTTATAACATAGAAAGCATTACTTTCAAAACAGCCCAGGCAAAGCCAAACCCATGAATAATAGTAGTTGGGTACTTGTTCGGCACTTATTTTATTGGGCTTGGTAAAACAAATTTGTCAATAAAAGTTGCCAGCATGGTACCTGTGTGGACCCTAGGTTAAAAACCCGGCAGGTGTCACCGATTGTTGTATAAGAAGCTAAACCAGGAGCACCTGAGCATTAGCCAGCCAAGCATGGGCTATCGGGTAGGGCCCAACCCGGTCTCGAGGAGTCCACATACGCTCTGTGGACCTTGAGCCACCGGATAGTCCACGACCAAAGGGTGGAGCCCCGGTTACTGTATAAGAAGTTGAACCGTGGGCTCCCATACATCGACCAGCCCAGTAAAGTCCAGCAGCGACAGAGGCTCATCCGAAGGCTTAACATATAAGTCCAGATAACCTGGCCAGGGTGTATGCAATGAAGATTGGGCCTCCGGTCAGATGAGTCAAGCCCAAGTCTTTGCTTTCAGGCTTGGTCAATCCAAGTCCCAACCAACTGGATAAGTCCAGCGAGATTCCAGGCTAATAGAACCCACGGTTCTAGCCCGCTGGAGAAGATAAAGGAAGACCCAGGTTGAACCAGGACCTATCAGAGGATGCCATGTGGCAGTCATCCTGGTAAAAGGGAATTCAAACCAAAGGAGATAACCGCTCAGCAGCATGCAAGCTATCTCTACGGAAGACATCTTCACAGTTGAACTACCTGAGTTCATAAAGTCAAAACAGGAGGGGTGGTTGAGCCAGCCTACTACAAATACAGGAGTTCTAAACCTCCTGAACTACGAGTCTTCCACTGAGCAACTCCATTAGAGATTAGCGGAAGCAGATACTTGATTCCAAGTTCATCTTCTTAGATACGTAGGCAGCCTGATCCCGATCAGGTTCAGTCTCATTGTATAGCCCCCATCTTACCTCTGTCTATACAAGGCTTTCATTGTAATTGTTCGATTAATCCATACATATCTCGAGTTTGTGGATCAAATTTGTGTACCCACACTCTTTGGCGCCCACTGTGCGGTTGAATTTCCCATCAGTTCTAGAGCCTTGCAAGAAATCTCGATCCAGTCATACCGGAGTTGTTACAGTGATGGTTGGAAGTAAGAGACGCCCGACTCGTTCCAACAATGGAATGAGCTAAGTTACTAAAAGTCAGACAGAGAACCTTTCTCCTCTGTCTCCGGTTCTTGAAGCAACAGAGCCTATGAATCAAGAATCAGTTCTCGGGAGTGAGGGCCACGATCAGGGCTCGCAACACCCTGAAAGTAGACTGTCGGAGGCAGAAAATTTAGTGGTGCAAATCACTAATGATCCTGGTAGTCCTAATACAGTCAACCAGACCGTCAGGATACCAGCATCACAAGATCCAGAACCGTCCAGAGTAGCCGCGGAAATAAGAGACCAGAGAACCCCTCCCCTGGCAACGGGAGGAGGTTATACTGAGCAGCAGAAGGGGAAAGGCCCGACATCCGAGTCCCCAACTGCAATCATCCAGCGGCGAATTAAGGAAAACGCAGAAGTGGGAAGAAAGAAGAAAACCAGGGCCGGAGATAACCAGTTATCTTCGGCCCCGTCTTCGAGTCCATCTCCTCAGAAGAAGATAAGGCCATGGTCGGGTAGTGACCGGAGCCTTACCCCTCATAGCCATGATAACCATCCAGTTTGGGACAGGCTAGCACCAGGGAAGGATAGGATGTCTATCTCCCCAGTTCAGAGACATCGCCGCGGACGTGCAAGAACACTCAGGCCACGTCATGGCCGCAGGGTTACCCGCAGCATGTCCGTAGAAGAAGTCACTCCACCAGAAGGACATCGCCGAAGGAGGCACCAGAGCACCCCCCCGGCACGCCACGGTCAGAGGGGAAGGAGTCCCCAGAGGGCCCGCGCCCATCAGAGACAACCGAAGCTGGATGTAGAATAGATTAATCAACTCAAGCTACAGGAGATGATCGACATGGCTATTTTCAACAAAGCCAACCGGGATGAACGAATCAGTAAGCTTACTCTCTCAAGGCTAGCTGTGTCACCATTGGCAGAAGAAGTCAGGAGTCATATAGTCCCGGCCAGGTTCAAGCAGCCGCCCTTCGAACAGTATGATGAGACGAGTGGTTGTCTGGTTCAACATGTTATGAACTACAAAAGCACCATGGCCATCTGGGACCATGATGACAAGTTACTTGCAAATATGTTCGTTGTTTCACTCAAAGGCGAAGCACAAACGTGGTATCACAATCTGCCACCCGCATTCATCCTCACGTTCAAACAACTAGCTGAGTTGTTCGAAGAGAAGTACCGGTTCAATGTGAAGATGAAGAAGGGAGCTGAAGTCTTGTTCTCTCTACAGATGGACCAGAGCGCAACACTCAGGAATTTCGCCCGTCGGTTTCGAACCTTATTGTCAGAAGTACAGGACGCATTTGATAGCGTCGTTATTCAAGCCTTCAAATATGCTTTGAACAACAACCATGAAGAATTATATCGGTCACTGGCAAGAAAGACTCCGTCCACTGTCTCGGCCATGCTCGAGAAGGTAGAAAAGTATGCTCAGGAAGAAGACGACTTGAAATCCAGGAGGAAGAGACTTGCCGGAGGCCAGACCTCCGAGAAGCCCCAGAAGGCAAAGGAAGAGAGCTCCGGTAGGGATCGCAAGGAGGAAAAAGCCCCTGACAGAAACAAAGACAGGAAAGAGAAAACGCCAACCCGGCAATCAGACCAGCGGTCAAAGAAGTCTCACTACACTATAACTAGATATTTGCAATGGTCATATGGCATTGCAAAATATTTTTGCAACGGGTTATTGCCGTTGCAACTACGGCGTTACAAATCTCGTTGCAAATATTTGCAACGGTTATTAGGCATTGCTATTTACATATTTGCAACGCCATTTTGGCATTGCTATTTCTGTAATTGCAACGATCGTGGTTGGTTGCATTTCTTTTATTTTGCAACGGTTATTGTTGTTGCATAACTGTTTGTAAAATGATAAATATTTGAAAAGTGCAACGTTTATAGGGGTTGCAAATGTTTTTAATAACAGCCACTTGGTATTTTGCAACATGTATTTGCAATGCCTGTAAGGCGTTGCAAATTATTAAAAAAATAAAAAAAATAATAAATTTTTACTATTCTGCATTAATGGTTTTCACATGCACCCGCAAGATGGCCTAACCCATACATCAGAACAACTACTACCATATCTTGGACCATGCAATATTAATACTAGAAAAAAAAAAAAAAAAAAAAAAAAAGTCTGCATTGCAACTTCAAATATATAAATCTCATTTTTAATATATAGAAACCGTAGTTACAATGCTTCACATGATAACCATAAAAATAAAGGCTTGGACAACAACTGAAATTTACAAGCAAAAAGTATAATCGAAGACATTCAAAACAAACAACATGTGTACATTACAATGTTATGTAAGGACGGTTGATTAGTAGCTCCTGAAGAGAATGCAAGGAGTTTAGGAAGCTCCTTCTTCAATATTGACAGATAGACTTTCTTCTGCAAAGATACCAGCGGTGCCATCCTATTAAGAAGAAACACAAAAACCCATTCAGAAAATCCTAACAAATTTTTCTAGAAGGTGTTGTGGACCAGCAGGTTCCATGCCAGACCTTCGAGGAAGATGTTGCCTCAGGTTCCATGCCAATGAAATGGCACTCTGGTACCAGCAGCTTCCTGTCCCCCACAACAGAAAACTTGTCAGAATCACAAGTTCCTGCAACAAAACGTCTGAACTTCGCACATTCTTTACTATAACAGATGGCCGGTGGTAAAACGTGTTCTGACTAGCAGTAGATGGATGGTTAGGTCTTGGAGGCGGGAATAGAAGGCCTGAAATCAGGTCTTCTTTCTTCAACTCTGTAAAGGGAGAAACAATTGTCACCGGTATAACAGTGAGTACATCACAATAATAGCTGCCAAGGTACATTTTTCAGCTAAATGAAGGCAAAATGCATTGATCAAATTTTAACTAGCCTCCATATACACATCCAAACCTCTCCAAGCCACTTGAGAACTTCAAAGTTTTAAATGCAAATACTTAATAAAAAACAATGCAAAAAAGCCACGCATAATGGGATTGTGCCTAATATATCTATCTCTCGCCAAGTTCATCCATGCCCAAAATCCATGTATACCCATCTTTATAAGAAGTTCAGAACTAATCCACAATTGGCAGCACTGTTAAAATTGCAGAGTTGGCAGTAGTAAATTAGCAACACAATAGTACAAACAATGTTCGTTTTAAAAGGAAAAATTACCTATGCATGGCCGTCAGTCCAACAGTTAAGTCAGAATTACTGAATTAGGTTGCCATTGAGAAAAAAAAAATGTAGGGAGAAAAGAAACACATTTTACAGACTGAACAACATAACTATAACACTATATATAAAGAAAGACAATGCCACTGCAAAGAAGCAAGTTCATAATTACCAGATTTATCATCATCCGAGCTGTTTAGCACAAATGATTGCAAAAGTAGGAACGTTCTCCAGCTGATCCCATTTTTCCCTCCTCCTTTTTAGGGTTTGGGACCAGCAATGCAAATCTATGTATTGCATTGGCGGAGTTAAAAAATGGATTCTGCAAGGAAAACAAGAACCAGTAGTTAGGACACATGAGAATAATTAATATGAGATGATCTGCTGGACTACAGCCTACCATAATCATGTTTTTAACCTCAATATTCAGAATAACTGACTCACCAAGTCCAAGATTTGTGTCACATAGCTCACACTTAGCCACACCCTTGGATATTATCCTTATCCAATACTGATTTTAGCACTAAGTCTGTTATACTATCTGGCTTGATACCCTTCTCCCGCATCTCATCATATACCTGAAGAGCCTTGCTGGGAGAACCAAGTCTGCAATATCCACCCATTAAAGCAGTGTATATCCTTTAAAGTTGATACGGAGTATAAATAATTTACAACTCAATGTCGAAACTGCTAAGGGTAAAACTAATATTACGTTCAAGAAGAAAAAAGAGCAGTTGTAAGGTGGCTTAAATTTTTCAGATGGAAGAAGAAGAAAGCTTATGAAAGAATGACTGCAGAAGAAAAGATTTTGTATAAATTAAGGAAAGTAAGTGCTTTAATTTACTCCTCCCACTGTTACAGTTTTTGTGTATAAGGTAGGTATTTAAACATGATGCCTATTGTATGGTAATCATAGGTAAGGAGTTGATATCAACAAGGACCTCATGCCTATGTTTTAGTATAGTACATATGTTCATCTATATCAACAAGGACCCCATCACGATGTGTTTGCATACTCATTATGTTAAACTATGATTGGAGTGGCTCAGCAAGGTATCCACAATTCCATATCAGGTGCTCCATAGAAACTATGACATATGTTTCTGAATTATGGATGTACAATTTTTTCTCTGTAAGGTCACGATCATATATATATAGGGAACTCACATCCAATCCATTTTAGTTTCCAGAGATCTTTTTCCCGAAAGAATCATCATCTTATCGTCTTGCTTTCACTTAATTTTTTTATTCATGATTGCTCTACTTCATTGATGGCATCAGGCTAGGAATAAAGAGTCTAGACGCATGGAAGCCTTGAAGAAAATTGAACCTCCAGATTCATCTGAACCAATCCATGATCCAAAAATATTAACTCCGGAGGAGCATTTCTACTTCTTAAAGATGGGTCTCAAGTGTAAGAATTATGTACCCGTCGAAAGGCGTGGAATTTATCAGGGAGTGATCTTGAACATGCATTTGCACTGGAAGAAGCACCAAACTCTGAAGGTTGTGATGAAAACAATTACAACAGAGGAGGTTAAAGAAATAGCAGCAGAGATGGCAAGATTAAGTGGAGGTATTGTGTTTGACATACAAGAAGATAACACTATCATCATGTATAGAGGGAAGAACTACTCTCAGCCACCAACTGAGATAATGTCATCTAAGACCACTCTCCCTCGGATTAAGGTCTGTATGTCACTTAACGTTGCTCACGTAGTCAGATGGCAACCAAGTTAACCCTCATTGTTATTTTTAAGTTGGCTGATCTTGTGATTTAAAATATGCTTTTTCTTCTTCTTTTTCTCTTTAACTTTCTGTGCATGCTCTAAATAAGTCCAAGTACAGAGATGGTCTTCTTATAAATAATTTACACCTCTCCAGCCTCTTGTGGCTAAGATTCTTTTTAAAGTTTAATTCGAAAGCAAACTAATATTTTCTTTTTAGTCAAAACAGTTGATTAACAAAGCGAAAAATAAAAAGTGCATAATTAAATTCATCAAATAAAAAACACTGTCACACTAAATCCATGTATAAATCGAACAAAAAAAACACAAGTTCTATCCAAATTCAATACACTAACACCAGCACTTAATAGAAAAATAAAATTCTCAATTTGCTCTCAATTGAATGGCACAGTTTTTCCACATTAGATCTTCAGAAGAAAGAAACACCCTTTCAAACACATTAAAAAGCTTTCCTTTATGCTTAATTAAGCTTTCTTCTCTTCTTTAATTATATGGAAAATAAAAAAAAAATCCATTTCCTTAAGAGGAATCACAAAACTACATCAAGCATAAAAGAAAACATTAATTAATGTGCATTAAAAGGGCAATTATCTTTCCTCTTCCAATCTTCTTCAGTATGGTTAAAGCAATCAATTGTCATCGAGCACCAAAAAAAGAAAAACCAGATCAGATTAAAGTAAACAAAAACAGGGTGTAGAACCTACGAGAAAAAAACGAGAAACAATAAAAATAATTAAGGATTTCTGCATGTCCAGAAGTTCTTCGATTATGACTAATTTTACAACTCTTTTTGGTCAAATTTCTGCTATATTTAGCAGAATTTATCAATAAAACAAGAAAGAGCACCTCTCCAGCCTCTTGTGGCAAATCTTTTCCAATTAAACTTTAAAAAGAATCTTTAACAAAAACGGGTGGAAAATAAAAACAAAACAACCCCTTTTCGAACTAAACCAATAATTCCAAATCAATTTTCTTAAAAACAAAACAACCCCTTTTCTTCTTTTGATGTTTATAGCAATGGGGAAGAAGAAGATTAGAAAATTTTAACACTAACTTGATAAAAACCTGACCTACAAACGAAATTACTATTTTTCCATAATGAATCTTAATTAGAAGCATCGATTTTCAAAAAAAAACCTAAATTTTACCCATTAACTTCATACCAATCTCAACTATAAACGAAATTAATCATTAAATCTGAATTTCTGTAATTTTAAGCAAGTTTAAATAGAAAGTCTTCATTACCCCATCAATCTCACACAAACAACAATTCAAGATAAAAAATTGAATAGAAATTTTGCGTTAAATTTCCATTATCCATCTCACACAAACAACATCTCAAGAAGAAAAAAAATAGAATAGACAAAGGAGGAGTGGCAGAAAAGAGATTTACCGTGATTGGAGCGACGATTGAAAACACACAGCAGCAGCAGCGCGAGGATGAGTTCTTGGCTGCAGAGGCAGTGATGGAAATTTCAAAACAAAAAAAAAGAAGAAGAGGCAGTGATTGAATTGTTGTTTGGGTGAGAAGAATTGAAATTATTGTTTGTATGAGAAGAAGAAATTATTGAGTTTCAATTCGAGTTGGGAAGGAGAAGAAAGATCGAGGCAGGAGATGAGTTTTAAAGAGAAAGAGTAAGAGTTTAACTCGATCTTAGGTTCTTAACTGTTTCTAATTTGCAACGCTGCACGTGCTAAAACCGTGTCGCATTACCTTTTCTGTTTCGGTTACCTGTATATTTTGCAACGACTATTGTGGTTTCAAGCATAATAGCAACACATAAGAAAATCATATATTTGTATTTTATTATTTTACAACGGAAAAATATATTTGCAACGGCAATAAAATGTTGCAAATTTGCAATGCTAAATAACCATTGCAAATTGAAAAAAGCCTAGTTGCAAATTTGTTGTTTTGGTGTAGTGTCTGCTGGGGGCGAACGTAAAGAGAGGTAATTCACCCCTCTGAGGTTCTCGATCGAGGAAGTTTTCAAGAAGATCAAGATCAGAGGGCTACTCAACAAACCTGCCCCTCTCCCGGCAGACCCGGAGGGCAGGAGAGATAAGTCCAAGAAATGTGATCACCACAATGATTACCGTCATGAACTGAAGAACTGCAGGTCATTGAAGTATGAAATGCAGCGTCTGGTCGATGTCGGCCTCATTCCTGACATGGTGCAGACCGGAGCAGTCGAACAGGTAAAAACCGAAGATCAAATTGTGTATGTTTGCCACGTGCAGGCACCCAGTTCTTCCAAGACAGAAAGGAAGAATTGCGTTTGAGAAAAGCTCCGGTGGATAGGACATGTCCACGAAGTTGGATAGCTCAATTTCAACGAAGGGACAAACACCGAGTCCATCGTCCCCGGAGGTTTGATGTTCACTGAAGAAGATGAAAAGGGCGTGCATTACCCACATAACGACGCCCTGGTGATCACATCATGGATTGGCGTCTACCGGGTCCGGCGAGTCATGGTCAACGCCGGTAACACCTCCAGCGTCATGTTTTCATGTGCTTACAAGTCTATGGAGCTATCTAAGGGTCTCATCGAATCTGATGAGATTCCTATCTATGGGTTCAACGAGGAGCCAGCACAGTCCTCCGGGCGGGTCCGCCTGCCAATCACTATAGGATTCAACACCGTCGGGATAGACTTCTTGCTGGTCGACTCCCCCTCTTGTTACAACGTTATTTTGGGAAGGGAATGGATTCATCAGATGAAAGCGATAGTGTCCACCTTCCACCAAAGCCTCAAATTCCCAACTCTCAACGAAATTTGCAGAGTCAAGGGAGACCAAGGGACGACGTTCAAGTGCCATCTCGATGCTGTCAAGGGGAAGTCCATTTCCGAAACTAAGGGGAACATTATCTTCTTGACGGACTCTCATCAATAGCAACTAGCTCCCAGCAAGTTTGTCAAGGGGAAGCCAGACATGAAATCCGGGATATCACCAGCGGTAAACGAGCTAGAAGAAGTTATAGTGGGGTTGGAGTCCCACAAGACAACTTACATCTCCTCCGGCCTACCAAGGGCTGAGAAGGATCTCATGATCACTTTGCTCCGGCAGAATCACCACGTCTTTGCATGGAGTGTCAGCGAGATGCCAGGAATTAACCCTTCGGTCGCTTGTCATAAACTGGACATTGATCCTCAGTACAAGTCGGTCAAGGGGAAACCAAGGCGAATGGCGCCAGATCGAAAGCTGGCGGTCAACGAAGAAGTCGATCGACTACTTTCAGTCAACTTCATCAAACCAGTCATCTACCCTACCTGGGTTTCCAACATCGTGACTGTCCAAAAGAAGAACAGTAAGATCCAGTTTGCATCGATTTTACTAATCTTAATAAAGCATGTCCTGTGCACCCATATCCACTCCCCAGGATCACAGACATGGTGGACGCCATCGCTGGCTATAAAAGATTATCCTTCATGGGCGCCTAATCTAGATACAACCAGATTCCACTTCACGAAGAATATCAGGAACATACCGCATTCATCACCGACCGAGGGCTCTACTACTACCGGGTGATGCCATTTGGTCAGAAGAATGCCGGAGCAACATACCAGAAGCTGGTCAACACCATCTTCAACGATCTCATTGGCTGGACCATGGAAGTCTACATAGACGACATGGTAGTCAAAACCAAGGAGAAAGACAAACATTTGCGAGATCTACAACAGACATTCGATATCCTGACAAGGTACGACATGAAGCTGAATCCAGCCAAATGTTCTTTTGGTCTTTCTTCTGGCAAGTTCCTTGGCTTTCTTATGACCAATCGGGGCATAGAAGCCAATCCAGATCAGATCCAGGCAGTCTTGGAGATGCCCGCCCCAAAGACAGTGAAAGAATTTCAGAGGCTAACTGAGAGGTTAGCCGCTCTCAACAGGTTCATCTCCCAGTATTCAGACCGATGCAAGCCATTCTTCAACGTAATCAAGGCCAATGCGGAATGGAATCCTACTTATTAGCAAGCCTTCGACGAAAACAAGGCATATCTCACTCAACCTCCGGTCCTTACAGCACCACAAACCGGGCAGCCAATCAGCATCTACCTGGCCGCATCTGATATAGCAGTTAGTGCGGTTATATTTGTGGAAGAATCGGAGGACAAACCAGTATACTTCATCAACAAAGTGTTGCAGGGAGCTGAGACGAAGTATTCAAAAATCTAAAAGATCCCTTTAGCCCTAGTACATGCAGCCAGGAGGCTAAAGCCATATTTCCAAGGGAGGGCAGTTAAAGTCTACACAAAGTTCCTGTTTAGAAAAGCTCTTGGAAAGCAGGAAGAATCTAATCGACTGATCAAATGGTCCAGCTACCTCAGTGCATACCACATCCGGTATGAACCCAGAACCGCGGAGAAAGGGCACGCAATAGCCTCCTTGATGCCAGACTTTCCCATCGAGGATATCCCGGTCAACCCATATTTAGAAGAAGATACACTGGGGGCGAATGATGCCCCCGGGTCACAGGAGTCTCCGGCCAAGGAAGACATCGAAGGATGGACAATCTACACTGACGGGTCCAATAACTGTACAGGATCTGACATTGGTTGTCTCCTGATCAGCCCAGATGGACAGAAGACAGAAAAATCTGTCAGACTGAGATTCCCAGCTTCAAACAACAAAGCTGAGTATGAAGCTCTAATATATGGTCTCTAGACAACACTACAACTGGGGGCGTGAAGAGTCATGGTCAAGACAGATTCAAAGCTAGTGGCGAACCAGTTCGTCGGATCCTTCCAAGCCAAGGATGACCGGACGAAAAAGTATCTCGATGTCGTCCACTCCATGGCAGGGAAGTTTGAATTCATCACGGTCGAGCAACGACCAAGGATAGATGTCAAGCATGCAGACGCCCTGGCATATCTTTCCTCTTCTATCAGCACTACACAGAGCCCCGGCAGCTATCAATCCGATACCAGAAAGAGCCGAGTATTGGGCTCAAAGATCCAGACATGCCACTACCGGAGGTCTACCTCCTCGAATGCAGACATTGGAATGAAGTTCTCATGGTGACCACCAGAGGACAGAAAAAAAGAAGAGATGAAGAAACTTCACAGCCCGACAACGAGTCTAGCACACAGGACGAGCCGAATCCTCCATCCCAGGGTCAGACGCAGGACCCACCAGAAACACAACTCGAAGACTGGAATCCTTGCCTCACCAAAGGCCGGATAGAAGCAATGCCACCTTCAACGGAGCCGAACGAACCGGACCCGTCAGAACTGTCGCTCTCGCATGTCCACATCGATTTGGAACTCCCACTGGAAGAACCAATTGAAGACATTCCAGACAACCTGAATTAAGAAGTAGACAGAATTGACGCCGAGCTACAGTCTAGCAACGGTCAAGACTGGAGGAAGCCATACATCAACTTCCTTAACCACCATTTGCTTCCCGAAGATCCAAACCTGTCAGCCAAAATCAAGAGGGATGCATGGAAATTCACTGTCATACCGCACCGAGAGTCACACAGGCTGTACATGAGGAGCCATGGCTCCCGGGTCTTGTTCAGGTGCCTTAATCCAGAGCAAGGCCTTATTATACTAAGAGAGGTCCATGCTGGGATCTGCAGCAACCATTCCGGGAGCAGAAATGTAGCACAGAAGACAATGATCCAACGATACTGGTGGCCGCACATGATGACAGAGGGCAAGAAGTTCACACGGGCATGCCTCCCATGTCAAAAGCATGCCCCAGTCGGCCATGCCCCGGCAAATGAACTACATCCCATTCTAAGTGCATGGCCCTTCGCCAAATGAGGATTGGATATTGTGGAACCGCTCCCGAAAGCTCCACACTCAGTCAGATTCCTATTGGTCGCTACAGATTATTTCACCAAATGGGTCGAAGCAGTAGCATTGGTACAGGTATGTGCCTCCGACATCAAAAGATTTTTGTGGAAAGATATAATCTGCAAATTTGGAATTCCCTAAGAGCTAGTGTCAAATAATGGAAAACAGTTTGACTACGATAACATCTGGCTATTCTGCAAGTCCTTGGGGATCAAGCACAATATTACCCTCAGGGGAATGGGCAGGCAGAAACATCCAACTGGGTCATCTTGGATACACTCAAGAAGCTGCTGGATAAGGCAAAAGGCAAATGGGTAATGCAACTCTCGGGGGTCTTATGGGCATACCAGACCACCCCAAGGAGGTCCACCGGTTTGACACCCTTTCAACTTACATTTGGAGCAGAAGCGGTAATGCCAACAGAACTGCTAGCTCCAACAACCTGCACTGATGTGGTCCTTACCGGGGAGAACGAAAGGATTCTGGCAAGAGAAAAAGTTGTTCTTGACGACAAAAGAGAACAAGCCCTACAACACCTCCTCCGGTACCAGGAGACTATCAAAAGAGGATATGACAAACGAGTCGTAAAGTGGAAGTTCAATCCGGGCGACTGGGTCATGAGGAAAGTCAAAGTCATGACTTAGGATACAACTGCCGGGAAGCTTGGAGAAAACTGGGAAGGACCTTACATCATAGACAGACATGCTGCGAAAAGCTCATACTTCCTCAGAACTCTGTCCGGCGACCTCTTTTCAAGGCCATGGAATGCTTTCCACCTCAAGAAATTCTACAAGTAATGTACTCCATTTGATGATTTCAATAAAGATTCTTTCCCGCAAGAATTCGAGTACTTTGTATTACTGCTGAAAACCCTAGTGCAAGATCAAGTCTCCACTGAGGTCCAGGATGCCCGGACCTAGCTTCCGATCCTGGCTAAGTTCTAAATGTAGAGTTACGCTCCTTTTAACCACAAGACATTCGGACCTAGCTTTCGGTCTTGGAAATCAAGGATGTTAGGGATCAAACCCCATCCAACCCAGGATGCCCAGACCTAGCTTCCGATCCTGGCTAAGTCATAAATGCAGAGTTATGCTCCTTTTAGGCCCAAGACGCCCGGGCCTAGCTTCCGGTCTTGGAAATCAAGGATGTCAGGATCAAACCCCATCCAAGCCAGGATGCCCGGACCTAGCTTCCGATCCTGGCTAAGCCCCAAATGCAGAGTTATGCTCCTTTTAGGCCCAAGGCGCCCGGACCTAGCTTCCGGCCTTGGAAATCAGAGATGTCAGGGATCAAAACCCCATCCAACCCAAGATGCCCGGACCTAGCTTCCGATCCTGGCTAAGTCGTAAATGCAGAGTTAGGCTCCTTTTAGGCCCAAGACGCTTGGACCTAGCTTCCAGTCCTGGAAACCAGTTTTAAGAGCGAGGTTATCCACTCTTAAAAACCGGGGCAGTTTGGCAAGCTAGCCTGCCCCCGGGTCAAAGTATGCAATACATGGACGAATCCCCTTTCAACATCAAACCATGGATCCCCATGAAGTCAGCGAGAAAAAGAATTGTTATCGTCCCAAGGAAAACTCCTTAGAATGCTAAAGGGGCGAGGGAGATAGACAGTTGTAATAAATGTTGTAAACAAGGTAAAGATATCTAACAAGGTATGTTTTGCACAACAAAAATTTTATTTATTTTTCAGAAAAAAAGATATACAAGATGAAATCCCCCGGCAACCGGGACAGGAACCTTTCTACAAAAGTATAACGGAGCTAAAGCTGCGAAGAAAGACCGGGGCCATCACCGCCCTTTTTCGCCTTCTCCTTCTCCAGCTGGTCGAGGACCTGCTGGTAGGCAGCCTTCGCCAGCCGAAGCTCTTCAGCGGCCCGGTCATACGCTGCCTCCTTGAGGGAGAGGCACCGGTCCAGCTCCAGCTTCTCTCCGGTCAGCTTCCCGCAGGTGGCCTCCAGCTCCGCCAAGGAAGTCTTGGCATTCTCTTCTCTCTGAAGACCAGCGGTCAGGGTGAAGTTCAAGTTGTGGTAATTCGCCACCATGAACCGCTTGTCCTCCTCCAGATCCCACCGGTCACTGTTGGCCGTCGTCAGGTCTTTCTCGAGCTAATGATTCTCAGCTTGCAGGCGCTCCAGATCCTCCAAGGCAAAAGGCCGGGGTCTGACACTCAGCTCAAAGACCCGGGTTATGGTAGCTTGCGTCTGGCAGACAAGTGAAATAGAAGTCAGAAATAAGTATACAGGCAACGACAAGTCTAAAGCCAGAATTCAAGGTAGGAAACCTTACCGCAATCAAGTTCTGGGCCGCCACCCTCATTGCCCAATCGGGGCTGTAGTACGCCTGATCCTCCGGAAGCAAGTTCTGGAAGATGTAGTCAAAGCCAGTATGGATGTTCATGATGTCGGAGTCCCCAATCGACATCGGCTCCCTATTCAAAACGCAGGATGGATGGTGAACGACGGCAGTGGAAACTCCAGGGTAGTCTTAGGCTGGTACTCACCCGGTTCGGGGGCCAGCTGCACAGTTCGGCCAGTGGGCAGGTCAGTGTATGGGACCTGGTCACCCCACCCATAAACCGGAGCTTCATCATCAGTCTAGACATCCTCGACAACCAGAGCATCCTCAACAGGGACCCGGGAGCCACTACCAATCCGGGTAGCCCCCGTCACTGGTCCCCTCAGTGCCTGAGGGATGGCATCCTCCCTTCTCAGGCGCACAGCCTCCCCCAGGTCAGCAGGGGAGGCAGAAGGAGCTCTCTTCGAGCCCCAGGCAGACTTATCTACCACAGCCTTACCCCTCGGATCAACAGGGGCAGGAGACTGTACAGAAACAACTTCAACAGCAGCAGGCTGGGAAGGTCTTACCTCCAACGGAGCCTCAACTCCAACATCTCCAGCACTGGGGGGGGGCATCCACTACGCCCAATATATATTAATGGACCCCCAAGATCACAGCCGGCTCGCCTCCCTCAGCAGTAGAGGTGACCACCGTCTCCTCGGACACACTTCCCACCATCTGCGACTGGGCCAAGTTGTCCACCTCAGTATGTACCTGCACTGGAGTAGGAAAGAATCCCTCAGTAGCCGATTCACCAGACCCACGGGAAAGCAGAAGTTCGCTATCCCTCGACATCAGGCTTGGATCACCGGAGGAGTCAGATGAGCCATAAAAAACATGTGGCCTCCTCCGGTGACTCAAGGGAGGGTTTGAATGACAAACAGAGCTAGCATCACTGACTTGGACATCCCCGACAACTGGGATGACTTCCAGCAGAACGTCCGGCATTGGCTCATCAGGTGGAGATCTTCCCCTGCAGATCAATAGCCTCACTCTCAACCGGAGGCTCCTCCTCGTCACTGGGGGCTGTGCTCTCCACAGTTGCAGCACCCCCACCAGAACTGGACTCTACCTCCACGACTTGCGGAGGGGCTGGCAGGGCTGCAAGCTTGGCCGGGAAGCGGTTGTGCATCACAATCTGGTCAGGAAGTGTCAGGTTAGGCAGGTCTGCGGGCAGATTGAAAAAGTGCTCAATGTTTTCTTCAGCAGCCGAGGAGTCCACCCCCGCTGGCAGAGACACTTGCAGATGACGTTTCCCTGCAAACACAAGCATTGAACTGTTCCTGAGCCAGAGCTCAGCAAACACGCAAAACATAAGGGCAAAAATAAAAGTAAGGTCAGACACATGCTTACCTATGAAATCCCGCGACACTTGTATGCTGCGGTTAGACGACCACCCTGACACCCGGTAGCAGGGCTCGAACCAATTCATTGGGAAACCCAGACAACCTCCGGGCAGTACGCCAAGAGATGGCGTAGAAGCAGCGTTCTTTGGCCTCCCGGGCGACCGGCTTCATGAGCATGACCATGTCGACCGGGCCAAAGGGAATCTCAAAGTGGATGGTAGTCAGCCCTATCCGACACACAATTATCCAGAAGGACACGTGCATCTGACCCGGCGGGATCCCCCACCACGACAACAGTCTCAGAATAGAAGAATGCAACGGGAGTTGCATACCATACAGGAGTTGGTAAAGTCTTACCGCAATGAGGTTGCCGGAGCAACCGTCTGAAATGGAGGGGTGAGAACCAAACCGAACCCCTCTCCAGCCAAGCTGCTTCTGAACTTCCGCCGCGCTCATCCGCTCGAGTTCAGGATTTCGGTGGAGGTTAGAAGAAGCTTGCCACCTCCTCCTTGGCCTCTCAACTGGAGGCTCGATAGAATTTAGAGGAGCCACCTCCGCTATACCAACAGGTGAAGGGGGACCCATCGCCGGAATACTGCTTGGTCCGCCCTCATCAGTAGAGGGACGGGGAGCCAAATTATGGGGCTTTTCATCACTACTGGAGCTCAAAACTAAGGTTCTTCTCATCGTCGGAATGAAATTTGCACAGAAGACGCTGGAATTTTAGAGTATTGAGATCCTAGGGTTCCAGCAGAGCGAAATGGAAATGAAGAAGAAGGAAGAGAAAAAAAGTGAAGGTAATACCCTTCTCTCTTTCGAGCCTTCCTTTTTATAAGGGAGAGTCCATGGTCCACTGGCTAATGGAATTCCAGGTTCCTTTAATGGACTCTCCATTAAGATCATTAAACCAACTAGTTTAATGACTTGATCAGCGATGAGTCACAAGCTTTCACTGAAAGTTGAAGTTGTTCGTCATCCCGCCAACAAAAGGAAGATTTAGAGAAGATAAAGTGGGGCCCACTTAACACAATCAGCTGGGGGCCATATTGCACAGTCATCTAGGAGACCCACATTAGCTAGGACCCACCTCATACACTCAACAAGATCCATTCAACATTTTCAGGTGGGGTCCACATAGACCAGGTCAGCGACATGTGGACCCCCGGTCTACGTCATCACAGTCAAAGGAAGATTGACTGGTATGTATTCATGCACTCATCATGACAAGAAAGTAACCAGACCTATTTACCGGAGCTCAAGACAGTGATAAAAAAGAAATTATTTTATTACAAAGTGCATTATACGGGGTGCACCAAGTCCCTTACATAGTGCGACCGGAGATAAATTACATCAAAGGGGGAGACGGAGGATCCGAGCCAGACCCCTCCGGTGAGTCAGGGAGATGGTACTTAGCCTTGGCTTTAGCATACCCTTCCTTCCATGAGGAGATCGTAACTACATCAAACTTGCCCCCCATCCGGGCGAGTTCAACAGAAGCAGATTTCAGCCTCTCCTTAAGGCACTGAATCTCCTCATCCTTCTCTTGTATTCGGCTCTCATGGCACTCTTCCCACCGGCGTTGGTCTTCCATAAGCCCGACCACTTGCGCCTTCAAGTTGTTCACACGGCTAAGGAGATGCGCTCGGTACTGTTCCCGATTGTCACCAACGGAACTAGAATCAGAATGCCTAGATGCCATGGAAGATGAGCAAGGGAAGAAGAGAGAGAGGTATAACTCAACAAGAGTGAACATCTCCCTATTTAACCCCGCAAAGGTTAAAATGGTCGGGCCACAGCCCAATTGCTTCCCGAGAAACAAGTCAAGCAACGGTCTCCCATGGACCGACAGTCAACCTGCCAAAATCAAGACAAGACAAGACAAATGGAGGCACTGTTCATGGGAAAAGGAATTTTCATTGATGAACAAAAGTCAAATAAAGAGGGCACCGCTCCTTAACAATGGTGCGACATTAACTAGTCTACCAAAACATTCCGCGAGGTGGTAGGAGGGGAAGTAGCGACCTGGTCCCAGCTAGCACCCTTGGGAGTAGCATTGCCAAGTATCCAGACCTTCTCTTTCAAGTTCTGAATCTGGTTTTCGGTCTGTTTAAGCGAATCTTTGGAAAGACAGAGATCTCGACGCATGGACGCAATAATGTCGTCTCGCTTTTTGAGAGACAACTTCATGTCATGTTCCAACCGGACGACCTTCTCCAGGTTCTTTTCTTGGGCCTGCACATGATTGAACACATGTTCCACCTTAAGGTTGAATGCACGGTGAGCTAAGTCAGCAGCCCGGTCGTCATCCATTCTTCAGCAGAAGCTTCAACAGCAGCAACAGCAACAGAGAACAGAGGGAGAAAAGTGGACATCCTTCTACACCTCCGGTTTTCTATTTATAGAGGAGGAGAGAAACCCTAGTTCTTGATCCAAGGTATGGGAGTCGTCATCAAGAAGCGTATCAAGGAAGGAATCCTCCGAATCTCAACAGCAGGAAGATATTTCGAAGATCTTTCCCAAACAGATTTTCTACTTGACAAAGAGAGGGCGATGTATGTACCCTAGGTAAGAAAACCCGACAGGTGTCACCGATGGCTATATAAGAAGCTAAACCGGAAGCACCTAAGCATTAGCCAGCCAAGCCTGGGCTATCGGGTAGGGCCCAACCCGGTCTCGAGGAGTCCGCATACGCTCTGTGGACCTTGACCCACTGGATAGTCCATGACCAAAGGGTGGAGCCCCGGTTACTGTATAAGAAGTTGAACCGTGGGCTCCCATACATCGACCAGGCCCACCTCAGCCAAGTAGGCCATGTCCGGCCCAGTAAAGTCCAACAACGACATAGGCTCATCCGAAGGCTTAACACAGAAGTCCAGATGACCTGGCCAGGGTGTATGCAATGAAGATTGGGCCTCCGGTCAGAGGAGTCAAGCACAAGTCTTTTCTTTCAGGCTTGGTCAATCTAAGTCCCAACCAACTGGATTAGTCCAGCGAGATTCCAGGCTAATAGAACCCGCAGTTCTAGCCCGCTGGAGAAGATAAAGGAAGACCCAGGTTGAACCAGGACCTATCAGAGGATGCCATGTGGCAGTCATCCTGGTCAAAGGGAATTCAAACCAAGGAGATAACCGCTCAGCAGCATGCAAGCTATCTCTACGGAAGGCATCTTCACAGTTGAACTACCTGAGTTCATGGTGTCAAAACAGGAGGGGTGGTTGAGCCAGCCTCCTCTGGCCTACGACAAATACAGGAGTTCTAAACCTCCTGGACTACGAGTCTTCGACTGAGCAACTCCATTAGAGCTTAGCGAAAGCAGAGGCTTGATTCCAAGTTCATCTTCTTGGATACGTAGGCAGCCTGATCCCGATCAGGTCCAGTCTCATTGTATACCCCCTATCTTACCTCTGTCTATACAAGGCTTTCATTGTAACTGTTCGATTAATCTATACGCATCTCGAGTTTGTGGATCAAATATTTGCACCCACAGTACCTGTAGAAAGTAAAACAATCACATGAATCAAATTACATGTAATATTCTAGGATATGGTCGAGGATTAGAAAAATATTTTATACAAGTTTTTTTTTAAAATCATCTAACTCATGTGCCCCCACTTAGTATCTATATAGCTTCGTCACTGTACATCGTAAAGCGTTCTCGAAACGTGAGCATTCAACAATTAACACTAAGAAAAGTGTTACTGCATGTTTAAAACTTGTTACTATTTTCCTGTTAATTGTTTTCATTTTTTACTTACCCAACAAAAAATAGTCTACAGTTTTAAAAGCAACAGAAATAACTTGACCATTAAATCGCATCGTTTTAAAGTTTATTGCCTTTCCACAATTCAAATCTCCATAGTCATATCTAAATCTAAGGGGTTTATAGTCAGAGAATAGTTCTTCACGGGAGAAAGAAACAAGGATCCTCTAGTTGACCTGATACCAAATATGTACAAGTCACATCGACGTATGAGAAAAGTAAGTGACTCTTGATTTACTGTAATTCGAACAGGAGGCGTCATCATTGAATCGGTGTTATCATTTATCCTTCTTACATTTGTGTTCTTGATAATAGATCAACAATGTTGTCTAACAGAATCAACGAACAATACCACATTTCGATTCTCTAGAATACCATTAAAAACTGAGAGGGTTTAGTTAGGGGGGTCAAAAATGTTATACGTTAAATATGTTTCAAAAATATCATTTCGTGTAAAACAAAATTTAATTAAAAATTATATATATTAAATATAATTCAGAGTTTATATAACTAAAAAGATAAAAAAAAAAAAAAAAAAAAAAACTAATTAATTACTGCAAAAGTCTATTTCTATTCAAAGTTCATGTTATTATAAACCAAAATTTGAAGATATGTGATTGGATGTGGGGCTGGTCACGAAACCGACAAAACTGAGAAACCGATCCGGCCCGATCCGAACCGGTTTCTTTTTCCAGTTTTTAAATGCATCGGTTCGGTGTTCTGATGCTAAAGTTTCAAAACCAAAAGTTTCGGTTCGGTGTCGATTTCCAAACTTCGGTTGTAATAATAACCGATCCGAACCGAAATAACACGTTTCAGTATTTTTCTGTCTCTTATCTCTCATCTTCCTTTTCTAACATATTTTCTAAGATTTTAAAATCTTTTTATTCCTTAATGATAAAGACAAAATAATATCTTAGAATGAAAGAGAAAGACAATGACATATTCAGATTTACATATTTTTTTTCTTTTACCAAAAGAATCTTGTACGTGATTTAGAAAATATTATAACACAGAGTTACATCTAGGTTGTGATTACTTATTTCATATACTAAACTTTATTTGATTGTTAGCTTCAATGTCATGATTTACCATCAAAACAAAAGAATTTAGATTTTGGAAAAAGGAAGAAGACGATGAAATTAGGTCATTTTTGTTAATAGATGTTTAATATTACTATTATAACCTTGGTTTTAATTTTTATCATAGGATCCGGATCAAACATTTCAGATCTATTTACAATTTTAAAAAGCCCAACATCAAAGCCCAAACCAAATAGGCAATCTGATCCGAACCGAATATCTTGGATCGGTTTTGATCTGGTTACTATATTGCTTCGGTTCGGTTTGTTTATATAGAAAACTAAGTATTTCGGTTCAGTCCCAAAAATTCCCCTTATTAGACCCAAGCCGGACCGAATCTACCCCTAATTGGATGAACATGAGAGAGAGATTGTTGGATGAACTTTTTTATTAATATAACTCATATTTAAGAATTTATTAGAGAGTGGGCAAAAATTACGTATCTTTTTCCTATTATTACATATCTATATAACAAATCATAGTTTTCTCTAACACAAGGACCGTCCGATTTATGTCTAAGACAACCAAGTATGTAGATTTGTCTCAAGACAACTAAGGCTCTTAGATCAATCTTTCTCTAGATATAGAATCTTATTTAATAAATAACCCCCAATTTTAATAAATTAATAAATATAATTAATGCTTAGAACTAACTACATTAGTAACCCCCTTCCAATAATTATATGAAATACTCATTTGTAACCCCTCTTTAATATAATCAATAAAATATACACCATTTGTATTCCTATAAAAAAATTTCTATTTTGATTTAACCCATATTTTTATTGAATTACTCATGTAAAAAATTAATGTAACCATCATATCACTCCATAAAACTTTTTTCATTTTGAAACATGTTTTTATTTAATTACCATGTGTATAGAAACATGTTTTTATTTAATTACCATGTGTATAGAACCATCAAATTAAGAAATTAATCAATTTTATATTATCTATGAATACAAAAAAAAAAAAAAAAAAAAAAAAAAACACATTTTTTTCTACTAATTAGCCTCATTTATTGCATGCCTTATTTTCTTCTAATTATCATAACACCTCTTACCAATAATAGTGAAATTGTAACTCACAAATGGAATTAAACATACTAAATTTCTCCAATCTCTGATTCTTGCCATTCTACTTTTTGAATGGGTAGCATGATTTTCTGCCAATATCTTCCATTAGATCACTCTCTCTGCCATCTAAAGTTTTAAAGTTAGTATCTTTGAGTTTTTACTTTTTGACAATTGATTCAATTTTTTTTTTCTTTTGTGGTTAGCATATTTCTTCTTCCTTTACTGTATTGATTCAAATCAAGAAATTGACAAACAAATTTTTTTTGTGAGGTTAGCATCCTGGGTTGTGAATTTGAATATATACTACACACCAGGTAATAGTTTTCTCTTTTCTAATTTATTTTTATTTTTAAAGTTCTACAAAAATTATTTTTCGTATTAGGACATTCCTTTACTCATACAAAAGGGAATTTGTTTTATTATATTTTCTAACTAAGCGGACTTCTTTACATTTAAATGGAATATTTGTCTAATTAGTCTTGAATGGTTTTAAACTTGCAGGCAATGATGCAAGGACAAACATTTTCTTACATGAGGTCAACTAAAAATAAAATAAGGGCATATTTTGTAGTGGTTGGATTTTAGTCTGATAATTTTGAATTGTAATTGCATTTCACTAGAGCGGCTCAAAATCACTAAGATGTATGTTCAAGTTTTTTTGTATCTCATGTGTCTCATTTACATAAAAAATTTCCCAAATATGAGGGCAAATATCATTCATGTAACTTTGCAAAGATGAAATTGTTATTGTGTTAAGAAAATAATCTTATTAATTTATTGGATTATTCCAGTTTCACAATATCAAACAAATGATTAATACATTACACTTTATAATCCAAATCAATATTATTAATAAATACTACGTTACACATTTCATGTTTTATTTTTCAAACAATTAATCTTATTTCGATCGTAACAATTACGTTATATGTTTCCTAAAATCTACAAATCAAACCGTTAAAACTAAATTATGTATGTTTTCATCCATTTTTTTCTATTATAAAATATATTAGATTAGTTTATTTTACACTAATTTAAAGTAAATAGCTTAAAAAGACCTCTTTTGAAACAAGAGCTACTTCTATCAACTTAACAAAGAAACTAAATAAAATTAATTAAAAACATATATTTAAAATAACCGTGACAAAGTCACGGGTTATCACTATACATAAAGATACGGAAGAAATTTAACTTTTTAATTTCATTGCATTACTAAAATAATATACCAATAATACATATGCAAGATCTTCTAGATCTTTATAATGGGAAGAAAAAAACAATTAGCAGATATTACTTCATTAGAAAAAAAAAATATTGTATTTTTTGCATGAATATATTTGAAAATTTTCAAACTAAACATATATAATAGAAATTATACAAAATTTTAGGGGTGTCAAGTGATACCCTATGAGTCTATGACCCACATTAGATTCGCCATTGGTTGTAATGCCAATTGTGGTGGTAATTCCGGTTGAGCCATTATAACATCAAAATTGATATTCCAATAATCAGATCTAAAAGGTATTCCACAAACTTAAAAATTTTAACTTCTGATGAAACATAAAACAAAAACAAAATATACCAGCTGGAACTCTCGATAATCAGATCTGAAAGGTATTCCACAAACTTCTTTGTAACTCTCACGAGTGTGATCTGCCGTCATGAGTGTTATGAGTGTTATCTGCCATAATGAGTGTGATCTATTCATTACACTAAGGAAGCTAAAAAGAGGGTAGGAGGAGGTAGTGTGTGTGAGAGGGAGAGAAGTCTTAAAATAAAGGCAAATTTTTCTATCAATGTTTTGGGCCGGACTAGATGACAAGAATTACAACAACCACGTGTACTCATCTGGTGGAGAGTTATTGGTTACAGCATTTTGGACCCAAGGACCAGATACCTAGTTTCATAAGGCTCAAGGACAATGCAAATCTTTGCTTAGGTTTTAGGACAAAATCACAAAATGACGAAAAAAAAAAAAAAAAAAAAAAACTATCTCCAATTTCGAACTAATTTTATTTCGATCCATCTTTGATAGATCTGTAATCTCTATTTAAACATTTTCTTTACAATTTTCATTAACTTTTGTTTATCAATAAAACCTAGATCAAATAGTAAGAATTGAAGATGACATCTCTTTCTATCTTTGTGCGATCTCTATCAACTAACTAACACTCTCATTCTCTCTTCTAATTTTTGGAGCAAAACTAATATATATCTCAACGAGTTTTTATTGTGATAATTTTTTCTTTTGTAGTTAGTATAATTGCACTACTCCAACTGATTGATGCATTATGCAATTCAAACTTTCTTGCAATATAAGAATTGTGATTAAGTTTTGACTCAAATGAGTTTCCACCAAGGCTTTAATCATCGCCCATTCTGTACTATGCTAATATAGAACCGTGATACGGTGGAGACAAGGACGGATCATAGAGTGGGCTCAATAGGGCTTGAGCCCATGATGATTTATGTAGCAGGGGCGGGGTATATTTAGTAATTATTATTAATATATATATTCTTTCCTAATCCCAATAACTAATTACCACAAAAGTCAATACAAAATCCCACAATCCTTGATTCCTTTCCTTGATATTAGGAAATATTAAGATAGACATAGAAAAATAAAATAAAAAAACAACGGGATTCTCTGCTCTCCCTTTCTCTAATTTATTCTACTTTATTCTTCAAAAAAATAAAAATACAACAAAGCTCTTAATACTATGTGCCTGCTAGTCGTTTGGACTTTGGATTGTTAACCTGCCACTTTTTGATTCCTTCCATCTATTTTCGAAGGTAATTTTATTTTATACAATTTTTTTATTGTATTTTTTAATTGTTTTTATAATTTATAAATTAAGATTAGTTTAGGTTTTTGTTGTTTTATTAGTTGTTTACTTATTCACTAGTGTCTCAAATTATAGGTTTTTCTTGTCTTTATTGAATAATGAGAACCTTATTTATTTTGTCGATTTTAATCTAAATTTTCATTTCTTTCGGTTTGTGGTATTGTTTTTTTTTTTTTTTTTTTTTTCTTAGTTCATCCAAGCCCACCCTATTTTGAAATCCTGGATCCGCCACTGGGTGGAGATCGATGTTAGGGGAAGAGAGAGCAAGAGAGAAGAGAGATTTCAAAAAACAAAAAAAAGACGGACATACAGAAAATTAAAAAGGGAAAAGGGGACAGACACAAGTTTGAGTTCCACCTGACTCTATCTCCAATTGGGGGAAAAAAATCATACTTTTTTGTTTTTGTTTTTGTCGGAAAGACAAAATGAAACGATTTTTTTTTTTTTTAAGAATAAAGGGGAATAGTCGGACAGACAAAAAAAATCGAAATAGAATTGGAGACAGACATGAGTTTCAGTCCCACTCGACTCATAAAGGACCTCCTAACGTCGGTTGATTATCCTCCTCAATTAATACATTAATCGATAGAATTTCTTTCCCTTCAAATTTAATTAATGAAATTATTCCCTCATCAACAAGTTAATCGGTACATTTATTTCTGATTAACATGTTAATCAATTCATTATTATCATTATTATATTAGATTAAAATAATATTGGACCAAAACTATTGGGCCGGACGTGGGCCGTCATTTTCAGTGTTCACCTTCATTCTTTTGTTCAAACTTTCAGTAATATCTCTCTCTCTCTCTCTCTCTCTCTCTCTCTCTCTGTCTGAGTCTCTGGTTTGATTTCTTTCTTTGTTGGAAACTTTTCGAATAGAAAGAACTTTATGGAAAATTAACAAAAACAAAAAAATCAATTGGGTTGTTGAGGTAGGTTAATTTTTCATGTTTAATTTTAAAAGTAATAATCAAATCTTGTTTAGTTTTTTTTTTTTCTTTTTGAATTTTGTTCATCAACAGAGATAACAAACCAAACCAAAGGGGTTACTGTAATCCCCTCACCCCCCCCCTTTTTTTTTTCCTTCAAAATTCAAATACCCTTTTGTTCAATTTGATTGTAATTAAGAATGATTTTTGTTATTTGCTTTGTTCATATAATTGTTTGACAACCCAATTTAATCTAATTCAATTCAGGTCAATCTGAAAAAATAATATATGGCCCAGGAGTTGCCTGAACATGTGGTGTTTTTTATTCTTCTATGGCTGCCTGTCAAGTCTTTATTGCGATTTAAAGCTGTATGCAAATATTGGTATGCTCTCATCCAAAGCTCTACTTTCATTAATCAACACCTCTGTCATCAACAAGACAATGTCAACTCTTCTCTCATTGTTAGGAAATGCATGCTTTACAATGTTGGTCGTCATGCTAGATTATCTCGTGCCCAATTTCTCATGCTCATTGGTGATAAATTCGACGAGGCATCTATCTGTCTTGATTTTGCATATGAGGAATTGAGAAAGTATAAAATTAATCCCCTATTCGTCATTTCTCGACTGTGTGTGGGTAATACTTGCAACGGCATCATTTGTCTACATTTTCAAGAAACCGGCTCTGAGGATGTTGCTTTATGGAACCCTGCAACTAAACAACTTCGACCTCTCCCCCTGCCCCAATTTCCAATCTCCCGTTCCCGTCCACCCAAAAAATATATTAGTACCTATCCCTTATTAGGTTTTGATATCAAAACCAATGATTACAAGGTGGTGAATATCATTCAATCAAATATACCATACAAATACAATGAGTTCTATAACCTTAGCCAAGTCGAGGTTTACAACTTAAGTACAGATGCTTGGAGGATTATACACAAAGATTACTTTCTGCCTTTCAACAAAATTCCCCAAGTCATTTACAAGAATGGAATCTGTTTCTGGTGTGGGAGACGTTCTGAAGAGGTTGTTTCTAAATGGCAGTGGCATTGGGTACTAATTTCATTCGACTTTAGTATGGAAACATTTCGATTTATGCCAATGCCAAATACTTCTAAAGAGGTCTCCACATTTGCTTTAGATTTCTTGGATGACAATCTAATATGCTTTAATTCCTCCGTTTTTGAACCCTGCAATAATCTAAACAACCGACACTTTGATATTTGGGTGTTGCATGGATACGGCACGAAGGAGTTTTGGACTAAACTATATACAATTGGACCCTTTGACTCTTTTATACCGATAAAATTTCTAAAAGAGAGGGAATTTCTTTTGCTGTTTTATAATTGTAAACTCTGCTTGTACAACCGAGTTACCCAAGAAATGCAAGAATTTCATTACCAAGATCCTTATTTTCGTCCAGCGTTTGTCATCTACAATGAGAGCTTAGTTTCAATCAAAGGAGAAAATGATGCAGCTAATAGAGAAACTTCTTTGGTATGAAACTATTCTCTTTTCCCTTTCAATTAAAATTGTAGAAGACTTTTAGCTTGAGTTGGATCATATTCCAATATTTGTATAATAATAATAACAGTAGGGGCTAGTTGATTTTTTTCGATTATCTAGTAAAGTATATGCAAAGCTAGTTTGGTACTTAAGTAGTACACGAGAAGCCAATTTGGCTGTATATATTTAGATGACTTAACTAAAAGACAAAAATTTCTACTAGATTAATAAAAAAGGCTTATGGAAAATAATAATTCCTGAAAAATAATAACTAATTTTTTTTCTGTTGGACGTACGACAATTATTATTTAGATATCTAAATGACTAAAGGAAGTTATTGAAATATTTCCATTATGTCTACCTTTAGTTATATTGCTTTAAGCTTTTAATAGTTGGTCCAAACACCTAATAAACCATCATACATATTTAAAACTAACAATTTGATTTATCTTATTTCTTGTAAGTAACAATCATTAGTTATTGTATGAATGTACGTTGTTCTACCATGTTGACCTTGTGACTTGTTAAGGAAAATATTACTTTTACTCAAAAGTTTGTAACTAAACATTATTGGACTAGGTCCAAAACCTAAAAGAGTAAAAAGGGGAAATGGGAATGGAGGAAATCCACCTTCATTACTATGAGACTTTATTCAGGTGTAAGCATACTAATCCTTAGAGTTTTAAATCAAGTGCTATGAAAAAAAAGTTCTAAATAATTTAATTAAACTAAAAAAAAAACCAAGTAACAAATCATGTAAGGAAAGATTTTAAATAAGCGTACGTAAAATTACGTGAGACTATTGTTTAACCTTTGGTATATGTTACACCACCCATTTGTTGAGCTCAAATAAGCTTCAAATTTTTGGTTTCTTAGTTCTACTTGCTGAGTTTTCTTGGTTATACTTGATGATTGTTCTTGGTTCTACCTAGTAAGTTTTCTTTTTTTTTGTATATGTTACACTGCCCCCGCGTACTTTGTTAATATTTTTGGAACCTTTGTTACCCCTCCTTGTCTTTCAGTTTTGATGCTTAGTTGTGAATTGTACCGAGAACTATATAAGAGAAGGTTTTCTAGTTGTGTTGTTTGGTAAGAGTTCATTGGATCCATTTTAAAGTTAGAATATTATCATGATAGGAAATTGATGTTGTGGGGCGACTTGCTATTATATATAAATTGAGGTGTTCTGCAATTAATTACTTAGCTGAATATTTTATTGGATTTTGGACCTTCTGAAAGATGATTTTAGTCAAAAATTGCTTTTATTTTAAACCTGGGTATGGTGGGGGGGTGGCGGGGGTATGACCAAATAATATGAAATGTGTGTGATTTTTCTTACAAAGATCAACAATCAACATTATGAAATATTAGTGGTTCTTTTAACACAAATGTTTTGTGTGGGGTGGGGTTGGGGAGAGGGTTTCACGAAATCACCCAATTAAATCAATTTTTTTTTGTATTGTGATTTGAAGTTGTGTAGGGTTCAGTAATAGTATTGCGTTTGGGGTCAATTTGGAAGGTGATGACAGTCATGTGGATGAACAATTGGGTCATATAATCGTCTCTCTTCCATTGTTCAATCTATATTTTCCACTTGTAGCTTGGTTTAAGGCTAAGGCCGTCCGGAATCCAGATGAAGAGGTTAGCACCGTGGAAATGAATACTTGTCCAAGAGTTTTTTTTTCATCAAATCTACCGTGTAGTATGCTTATTTTGTAATAGGTTGGTAATTAGGATATTGAGCTCTGAACATATGGTGCTGAAGAAACTTGTCAGCATTAAAAAAAAGTGAGAACACATAAGGATGTTACCTATGGAGGGGTATGATGAATTGGTGGGAGCACATATTCAGATCTTATTTCAAGTCGGCAATGGTAATAGAATCCTATTTTGCGAAGATAAATTTCGCATGGATAAGCCTCTTAAAACTTGAGGTGGTATTCAACAATGCCTACATATAAGTATGGAATTATGGATCAATATGTAGTACGGAACGGTGGCTTACAAGTTACAAGTTGGGGATATCAATTGTTAGAGGGTTCTTTGAATGGAGGGGAGGGGACATCCTTTGTTGGAGTTGATTGGAAAATTCAGTTTAGTGAGATTGGAGACAGGAGGAATTAGACAGGTAAAGACATACCAATCTCAACGAAGACTATGCATCAAGTGCTTCAAGATATATAGGTTCGAGAATTGTTTCTTGGTAAACTGAATTTGCCTTATCTATATTGTGGAGCGTTGCTCAAGTTGTTTGGAGCCAATTTTTTCTGCCTTCTAGATGTAATATGTAAATGATGTGTATCTTCTCCATTGCCATGGCTAGAATTGCCAACTATTTGTGAGCGGTTTATCTTGCTTATATGCTTTGAACACCTTTCCTTTTTTCTTTTCGGTTTAAGGAGTGATTTGTTTATGTATTTATATTGGATGTTGCGAAGGTTGAATGTGAGTGTTTTGTTTATTTATTTATTTCTTGATTGGCAAGCGGGGTTGAAGGGACCCCTACCCCTTTTAGATTACGTGGTGGAAACTTATATCAACAATTAGCTGTTGACGTGTTTCGAACCACAACCTCTCCACTTTGTGAGAGGGGTGCTACCATTGAGTCACAGACTCATTAGCCGTGTGTTTTTTTTTTTTTTGTACTACATTATGTTTTAGTTATGGAAATAACCCTATTCTCCTCCCAAAAGAATAGAATCAAATAAACGTAAAAGTTAATAACAATAATAAATATCTGCATGTATTTAGGATTTAACCTTTCAAATAAATATCAAAGTTACAACAACAACAATAATAATAATAATAATAATAATAATAATAATAATAATATAACTATTATTATTATTATTAGCGAGTTATTTTATCTAATAGTTTTATTTTATTATTATTATTATATCTAGTATATGCAAGGGTAATTTGGTACTTAAGTAGTATACGAGAGAACCCATTTAGGGGTATATATGTGAATGACTTAACCAAAAGACAAAAAATTCTATTCGATTAATATAAATGGCTGATAGGAAATAACAATTTATTAAAACTAATAATAGCAATAATAATAATCAGTATTTCATTCTTTTCTTTTTTTTTGCTGAATTTTCGACAACTATTCTTTAGATATGTCATGATGGGTAGACCTTGACAACAAATAACCTTAAGAAGAATAATATGATGAGGAGTCATCCGAGAGTTATTTCTTGTGGAGTTTTGCTTAAGTGGTTTGGCGCCAATATTTTCTGCCTTGTAGTTGTAATAGGTAAATGGTGTGATATTTCTCCCTTGCCTTGGCTAGAATTGACAATTGTTTGTGCACGATTTATCTTGCTTTTAGGCTTTGTACATCGTTTCTTTTCATTCTATTTTTTTTTCTCGTTAGGAGTGATGCATCTCCTCTGCTTTACTTTTGTTGCTTCCCCGTCATTAGATTACTAACTTTGTTTATTATCTATTAGGAAGAGATGATTTTGAAGAATCGGTAACAAAGTTTGCCTATAGACACTTCAGCTTTATCAGTGAGAAATTAGGATATATTTTTCCCTTGTAGTGGTTTCACAATTTCGAAAAGTTTTGTTTCATTTAATTTAGTTGTTTATCTAGTAGACGTTGTGAAAGTTGAATGTGAGCGTTTTGTTAATTTGTTTGTACTAGTTTCTTTTTTGGTTATGGAAGCAATTCCCTTCTCCGAAAAGAACAAAATCAAATAATCATAAAAGTTAACAATAATAATGCAATATCTGCATGCAACTTTATATCCTCTTTTAGGTTATGAAGCCAATTTGACCCTTCGTATCCTTTTTTTTCTTATTTTTTTCACACAACTTCAGCTGCAGTTTGCAAGAGTCTGTGGAGATGACCCTGAAACTGAAGAGGAAGAGGATGAAATGGATGAGGAAAGAGTTGAGAGCCAGTCGGAAGAAGAAGAAGAAGAAGAGAATCAAGAAGATGGAGAAATCAAAGATCTAGAGAACCAGATTTCAAGTATTTTACTTACAGATTTCTTGTTTTATTTTTCTGTTAAGTTGTGCCTAAAACATTGTTCTCAAATTAAATTGTTTAATGTGCAGATGAACTTGGCCTAGGGGGGCTAGGGTTGAAGCACGGGTTTGAATCTTGTAGCTCAAAAGATGGCGGAAATACATGACATATGCTTTGAAATGAGTTCTGATTTTTTTCTGCCAAAACTATCGGAACGGATAATGTTTAATGTGGTAATAATATGGTGGTAGGTTATGGGCAGCTCCTTCGAGTATTTCTACCCCCACAGACCCGTAATTACAACCTGCTCAAGGTGCAAATTTTTCATCATTGTCTCGTGCATGCCTACAAACCTAACCTTGATCTTTTTGTTGGTGTATCTATCTTTTGCTGTGTTAAAAACCATTTGATATTATACATGCCCCTGTAATAACTGTCTTGTGCAATTTTATTTTTTATTTTTTGAATGACGATGCACTTGAAAGAGAATTTAAACAATTGTCAAGGAACTTGCCTGAATTCTGAATTTCACATGTTCATGAGTCCATTTCTCGTCAGTATTGCTTTGGAAGTTCCCAGACCCCACCCCGCACAACTGTAAATCTGCATGTGGTTTTACTTATGTCGGGTTAAGATGTGTTGAGATTAATAGGAATTTGTATGTAATACTTTATGAGATGATTGCGGACTCTAGCACACAATCTTTAGGTATACTCTTGCACTACAATACTAAACAAAGATAGGAAGCACGCAATGTTGCGACCACCACCATGTACCGGTTCACAAATCACAGCAGAATTTTTTTTCTTTTTCCCATACCTCTTTATATCACTAGCAACTAGGTGTTTACATTTTACAATGAATCATGATATATGGTTTCCACCTAAGTAGTCCGGTTGTTTTGTCTCAGACAAGAGTTGCTACTCTATGTAGACTCGCTTTAGAATGGATCGAGAGCAATTGATCAGTAAAAATGAATGTCAAACTTGTTATGCAAAATCTTAAGGTTGCTCTGTTTCATGGAATTTACATGTTTGTAAAATCTTATTTTGTAATTCAAGTACATGAAACATGAGGTTGGGTTTTTGTAATTTAAGTTTACATGGTTCTCTTCCAGTTCCAGCAATTAATCAATCATGGAAAAAAGATTAATAAGGTTGTTCATTTTATGAGATGCTAAAATGCAAATGATTAAATCCAACATAATTAACATAATTATGTATATAAACAACAGAAAGGTTAATATATATAATATAAAAGATTACATCTCCAGAGAGTGATACACATACACCCTTTGGTATAAACAGCAGAGATGAAACAACAGAGATTGAAATTGATAATAAGCCTGCAGGGATCCAGGCCTAGCTAGCTTGGGTATTAATGTATTATACCCCTTTATTATATATATATAAAGTAATTTACTATGACATATCTTCAGCTAGCCATCAGACTACTCTAGCTTGGGTACTATCATTGCTAACTAGGTTGTTCATCATATCAGTTGCTCGATCATTGTTCATCGCTCGCATATATGGGCCTGGGAGCAAGATATTAGTGTCTGGGCAAGCATTTTTTGAGCTTTGTTGATCATTGTTTGACTGCAATCCACTACTTGTCCACTTAAACCTGAGCTCCCATAGTTGCTTCACATTCCTTCCATTGACAGCTTGCTCGTTGCACACAAACTGTGGGACTGCACCACCATTCTCTCCAAACATTTTTACTAAAGCATTGCGATCAAGATAGGAATTTGGCTGGACTTTAACATATTTTCCCCAGACGAGGTTAATTGATGTGGCCAACTCTATTGTGGTTTCAAAATACTCTTTTTGAGACAAGTTAGACAAGAAGCCATGCAATTTCCATTCGCGCTGCCAAAAGAAATATGGGCTGCTCCCACTATCTGTCAAATCCGGCCAGTATTTCTTCAACTCGTCTATCTTTTGAGGGAGCTGTTACATTAATTAAAACAATTTATAAGTCCGATCCTCCATTAGCATTATACATTATTTATTATTAAATTGAATTAAATTAAATTAAAAAATATATATATAGGAAATATATAGGAGGTACCTCTTTCAACACAAAATCACGTGGTAATTGATTCTTTGGAAGTTCAGGGTCTTTATCGCCAATCATCTTGGGCCAAAAACCATGAATGCACAGATGGAGTGGTAAGTTAACAAGCCTTCCATTTCTGTTCTTTCTTTTTAAACATGGATCATCAGTACCCGTGTTCATGCAATACGAATAAGGCCACTGAAGAACGAATAGGTGGTAGTCTACTGTGATTGGTAAGGGTGGTGGTGGTGGAGGGGTAGGTGGTGCACGTCCTCGTCTACGCGAAGGTGGTGGTGGAGTAGTTGGTACACGAGTAGGTGGTGGTGGTACTACTACTGTAGGAGGAGTAGAACCAGGTGGCGGTGGGGCTAAACTTGGTGGTGTAGGAGTAGGAGTAGATAGAGGTGGTGGTGGTGCTAAAGTGGGTGGTGTAGGAGTAGGTAAGGATGGCGGTGGTGCCAATCTGGGTGGTGTAGGAGGTGGTTTTTTTCTTCCCTTGCCATTGATAGCTGCTGAATAGGAGAAAGGTAGAAGGAAAGAAGAAATGACAAGAAAAAGAATCAATAGATGATGAGTCTTCATTGTTGTTGTATATGTTGTTGAGCTCTACACTTAGTTGTGAATTGTACGTGATAGTAGAGGGAAGGGGATTAATGGTTTATATATATAGTACTGAGAGTACTGATGAGAAGTGAGAAGGGTATATGGATCAGTTAATAATGGGTGAAGAATTAATGGGTTACAGTAGTACTGGTATATATAGAGTATGATCATTTGTTTGTTTTAATTTGTTTTTCTTTTCTCTAGCTATATATATTATACTGTATATGCTTTATACATAAATCATATATATATGTATATATATATATATCCTATGCTCCAGTACTCAGCAGTATTGTATTAATGAACTGAATCAATATCAATAATATTAATTGAACATTCATTTTCAATCCATCATGTCAATCAATAACAAAATGAGCTTTAAGTCACTACATGCAACAAAACACTTTTCTTGTGTTATTGCATGGTCATTGGATTAATTAGGTATATTACCCTGCCCACTGTGTTTCCTAGTTTCCACTTTGTTCCACTAATGAGACCATCAGCTAGGTTGTATTGTATTAGTATTGTAATTGAAATTTTACAGTATTATATATGCATTATGACTTTGTTGATCGATCTATTTATAGTTACACAACAACTTCATGCTCAATAAATCATCCAAATATGCCATGCATCTATTACAAGGCTAGCTTGCATCATGTGAAACCTATTTCCATTATGTATATATATTATTAGTACATTTTCTAAAAGAATTAAAATGCTCATAGTATTGTTGGCAGGGCAAAAAATCAAAGTATAAATGTACCTATTCCAACCATTTTTTTTAATTCGTCTGTTGAACCTATTTGCATTATTTAATATAAAATAAAAAAAAAAGTTGTAAAAAGAATATAAAGGTCTAAACTCTAAACTTTAAACACATGCAGTTTGATAAATAATTGTTGAAGTGATAATGCCAATATATATACTTAATGGTTGTAAACATTGTCCTAGGTATGTGTATGTAGTACATGAGAATTGAACCAAACCATGTGACACTCATATATATCACAAGACTTTTGATCACTAGTGTACATCATATACCCTTTTGGCCGGAATTAGGTGTTTAGGCCTTCAAAAGTGAGTCTTGAGAGGTGTTTAAGTTTGAGATCGGAGTCCGGTGGAGTACTACAGTGGTAGTTGAGGTACCGAGGGAGAGGGATGCCCGGGATACACTACCACTGTACCATGCTCTCCTCTCTTAGATGAAGACACAACTTTCCGGCGAGATCTACTTTTTAGACGGGGCTGAAGCAACAGAGCTGGGGTTTTTAGAGCTGGGGCTGAAGTAACATGCCACCATTCTTCAAAAGCCCTATTGAATTTGAATCGGAGTTCAAAGTTGTTGAGAATGCAAATAAAGTAGTGTTGGGGGTTGGTGGTGCTAAAGCATGGAAGGGGGTCTCAGAAGTAAAGTAGTGTTGGTAGAAAACAAGACTTTTGAGCTTGTAGTTAAAGATCATGGTGTGAATAGGGTCTCAATAACTGAGAAAGGACCGAATGGGATCTTCAAAGGCACAATGTCGACTGAGAGTGGGAGATGGCTGGGTAAACTACTATGTCAGGTTTCATGGAAAGAACAGAGTCCAGGGTTGGCTTTCACAAATGTGGAGAGATTCAGATCTGTTATAGGTACTGTAAGGAAAACCTATGGGGGTTTCTATTTACAGATCTTGATTGTGAATAGAGATAAACGAAGGAGGTACAGTTCGCTATGTTTTCCGGCGGATGATAGTAGGAAAGGATGGGCTTTAATGGGTGAAACATTACGGGGTTTGATAGATCCGATTCCGGTTGATCAACCTCGGCAACGAGAAGCATCACAATGGCCAGATCAGGGGGCAAGAGGGAATAATTCCTATGCAGAAGTCTGTGCTGGAAATACTAGATTTGACCCTCCAAGCCATAAGGTTCATGTCAACTCCCAAGGTGGTCTTTTTCATTGGTCATGGTGGTCGACAACGGTGATCTGCTCTACAGACTGCACAAAGCCTGACTGAATATGGTTTGAACAGCGTATTAAAGGGGTTTTTGGGTTGGCTACCATTCAGGTTCTTGACGAAGGGGGTGCTTTAAATTTTCTGAGTTCAGAAAGTGATGTAGTCAAGATCCTTAATATGCCGCCGTTAACGACATGGAATGGAACTTTCAAGTTTGATAAATGGAATCCTGGAGCTGGGTCTATTGATCTATCTAAGGGGGAAAAGGAGGTTCGTTTGGAACTGTATGGGGTTCCATTCCACCTCAGAGTTCTTACAGTGGTAGAAGACATTGCAAAACAGTGCGGGAAGCTGGTTAGGGTGGAGGAGAGCACGTTAAGGCCGTCGGCGAAATTCTGCACATCCATCATTAGGGTAAAGGAGGCGGAGAACATACCTAGATTAATCTATTTAGAGGAGAGGGGTTTTTCTTTTCCAGTTTGGGTGGTGGTGGATTTCCGACGATTAATCGGCGATAGGAGAGAAGGTATACCAGTTACAGAACCACCAGCTCGGGCGGAGCCTATTCTAGCTATTGGGCCTCCAACTAGAGTGAACGCCAATTTCTCTGAGTCCATTTCAAGCCCAACTCGACCACCACCTGGTTTCACACCCCAAGCTAAGACTTTTCAACCTGTCATGTATTTGGCCACAACCCCGGCCCAACTGCAGAACCAGACCAGTAGTGCACAATCTCAGCCCAAATTGTTGACTAGAAGTACTGAGCAAGGTTTGTGCCATACTAATTTAAGCCCAGGGTCCAGTTCGAATAGATTTGGGCCATTGTTTCTGGATAACGTGGATGAAAGAGATGATTTGGAGGCTGTGAGCCAGACTGTAACCACTCCTTCAAGCATGGAGCATGATGGTTTGTTGATACCTATAAATCAACATACAAGCGTTGAGGTGGGTCTACCCTTTAAACATCAAAAGAAGAAGTTTCATAAAGGGCCACAACAACTTTGGGCTCATAAACAGTTCTGGAGAACTGGGGGTAGTGCACTAAGAGGCCGATCAAGATCGAGGTCGAGAGCGAGAAGGAGTCGGTCTTTGTGCAGAGAACAAAATAATGGAGAAGGAAGCTCAATGGCTGAGAAGGAAATATCTGTTTCTAGCAACTCGGTAACAATTTCACCAGTAGAAGTGGAACAGAACACACAAATCACTCCAAATTTCAGGGAGATTGCAGAGAGACTATTGAGTTGTCAATCTGCTGGCGACATTTCGAAGTGGATTGATTGGATGGTAATCCCATTATCTAAAATAATGGGGTCGACATCATCTATGTCTCAGGAAGGACAACATAAGTTGTTTGAGGAGCTAATGCGAGCAAAAGGTAAAGTTCCCATGGCAGCTAATTTGAGGGTAGATGATCAAGTTGCTTTTATAACTAATGGTGGAGGAATTCCACATGGAGTTAGCGAAGTTAATCATGTCGATTAGACTGTTAACATGGAACGTACGAGGCCTTTGTAATGATGATACTATGGGGCATATTAGAGCACTCTTGACTGAACTTCGTCCAGAGATCGTTCTATTGCAGGAGACAAAAGTTAGTACAGATTCAAATAACTGTCTTGACGAGGTCTTTCGACATCCTTGGGCGTTTGTGCAGGTTCCATCCATTGGGTTGTCTGGTGGCATGGCTGTGGCGTGGAATACAAACTTAATTGAAGTAATTGATTCAGTTGAAGGGGCTTATTCCATATCGGTGGTGTGCTCTGTAATAGAGAGTGGGTCGAGTTGTTTGGTGACTGGAGTCTATGGGCCGCAAAAAGATTATGAAAGGCAACAATTTTTTCAAGAATTAGAAGACATTAGAGGGTGGTCAGATTTACCATGGATGTTGGGCGGCGATTTCAATGTTGTTCGTTTTGCTCATGAGAAAAAAGGGAATGGCAATAGAATTACAAAGTTCATGGCTGTCTTAGAAGATTTTGTCGATAGACACCAGCTGGTGGACTTCACTTTGAAGGGGGCACACTATACATGGTCGAATAACACTAGTATGAGTCGTATTGATAGGTTTTTGGTCTCAGTGGAATGGGAAGAATTATTTCCAAATGCTAACGAATTGGCCTTGGCAAAATTATCTTCTGATCATAGGATTGTGATGCTCGACTGTCGGAAGAAGAAACGAGGACCACTGCCGTTCAGATTTGAGTTCATGTGGTTTGAAGATCCAACTTTGTTGAATCTCATGGGTGAATGGTGGCATCAATTTAACTTTACAGGGTCTGCAAGTTACATATGGTGGCAGAAAATCAAAGCACTGAAGAGTAAGCTTCGTGAATGGAATCGTACAATTTTTGGGAGGGTGGATCTCTTGATTAAATCCAAGAAAGAGGACATTGCAGTCCTTGACAACAAAGAGGAGATTACTATGCTTACTGAAGATGAGGTCGTCTATAGAAGCATTCTACGGGCAGAATTGTCAAACCTTGTAAAGAAGCATGAAATTTCATGGCGGCAAAAGTCAAGAGTATGTTGGCGAGTTGATGGGGATGATAACACTAGCTTATTTCATAGTTTTGCTAACTCTAGGAACAAAGTGAACGCTATTAGTAGACTAGAGATCAATGGTGTGGTAGAATATGATCCGGAGGTTATTAGTAATCACATTGTTGCACATTATGAGGATGTGTACTCTGTGGACTATCTCGTCAGACCAACAGTGGATAACCTTGAGTTTGCCACCTTGAATGAGGAACAGGCTGCACAAATGGAAAACCCCTTTTCAGAAGATGAAGTTCTTAGTGCAATTAATGAATTTGATGGGGAGAGGGCACCCGGTCCAGACGGGTTTCCCATGCTCGTGTTTCAAAAGTGTTGGTCTATCTTTAAGGGAGATTTAATGAACGTTATGATAGAATTTTACAATGAAGGGTTCATTGACTGGAGAATCAACACCACTTTCATATCACTGATTCCCAAGAAGACTAGTGCATCTACGTTGTCTGATTATCGACCAATAAGCTTGGTGGGTGGTGCTTATAAGATTCTGTCCAAGGTCTTGTCTGCTCGATTGAGAGTTGTGCTTCCGCCGCTTATTGCTCCGGAGCAGTGTGCTTTCGTAGGCAATAGACAGATTCTGGATGGGGTTTTGATAGCCAACGAATGTATCGACACACGGATTCGGTCCAAAGAGAAAGGCCTTATTTGCAAGGTAGACATATCTAAAGCCTATGATTGTGTTCTATGGGAGTTTCTGGACTATATGTTGATGCGTATGGGTTTCCATGAGAGATGGAGGAAATGGGTTCATGGGTGTATCTCTACGGCACACTTCTCAGTTCTTGTGGAAGGGTCACCTCGTGGGCATTTCAAAAGTCAGAAAGGTCTACGACAAGGCGATCCTATTTCACCATTTTTATTCAATATGGTAATGGAGGTGTTGAATAGAATGGTGAATAAAGCTATGTCACTTGGTCTTATTAAAGGTTTCAAACCGGCGGTGGGAGGCCCTGAGATAGCAATTATGCAGTTCGCAGACGATACACTGTTGTTCTTTGATGCTGTTGCTGATCAATTGCTGGTTATTAAATCTATCTTGCTAATCTTCGAGTCTGTTTCGGGTTTGAGTAGCAACTTGTCTAAAACTAAACTGATGTCAGTAGGGTTGGTTGAGAATATTGAAGACATGGCCACTCTGATGGGATGTGGTGTAGAGAATTTGCCCTGCAAGTACCTGGGAATGCCACTTGGTGCGCGTTTCAAATCTAAAGATGTCTGGAACCCTGTGATCGAACGTATTCAGACAAGGATTGGGGGCTGGCAACATAAACTGATTTCCAAAGGTGGTCGACTAGTGCTTCTTCAAAGTGTTCTTGCAAACCTACCTGTTTACCAAATGTCTTTGATGGTAATTCCAAAAGGAGTGGCAAACAGAATTGAAAACAAAATGAAGAATTTTCTTGGGGGTTCAACTAGTGAGAAGCGTAAGTACCATCTTGTCAATTGGGACAAGGTGTGCGAAAAGAAACAGGTTGGTGGTTTGGGCCTTAGAAGAATTGAATTGATGAATCAAGCTCTTCGCGGAAAATGGTTGTGGAGGTTCGGTTGTGAAGACGAAAGTCTTTGGAAGTCAGTTATAGTCTCAAAATATGGGGAGGGTGATTATGGCTGGTGGCCGAAGGCTGTGACAACTCCATATGGCACCTCGTTGTGGAAAGGCATTATGGATGTGTATGCTACGTTTAAAAGGGGTCTCATTTGCAGGTTGGGTAATGGTGATAGAATTCAGTTCTGGTGCGATATATGGATTGCTGATACTTCCTTGAAGCAGAAATTTCCTGCTATTTACAACATCTCTAACAACAAGATTGGTACAGTGAGAGAGATGAGAACACAAGGGGGAAATCCAGAAGGTTGGCTTCTATCATTGAGGAGGAATGTATACGATTGGGAGCAGGGGCAGCTGACTGAACTGATTGACATGCTAGGTAATGCTGGACTTGAAGATCATAACGATAGTTGGGCATGGGTGTGGGAAAGGAATGGAACTTTCACGGTCAAATCCTTTTATGATCAGTTGGTAGAGAGCGAAAGAGATCAGAATGTCACAATGCAACACTTTCCTTATCAGTTGGTGTGGCCAGTCAAGATTCCAGCCAAGTGCAAGATCTTTTTTTGGTATACCATTCTCAATAGAACTCTCACAAAGGATAATCTTATTCACAGAGGCACTATTGTCGATCTGGTATGCATCTCATGTGGGTTGCTAAATGAAACAATTTCTCATCTGTTTCTGCACTGTTCTTTGGCATTGCACCTTTGGCATGAACTATTGCAGCCTAGAAAATCATATTATTCCTTGGTGTTAACTTCTGATTCGGTGGAAGAGTTGTTAATTGCTTGGCCAAAAGCTAAAGGTTTGCATCTTGGGAAACGCCTATGGGATCTTCTACCGTATTCCATCGTCTGGAATTTGTGGAGGGTAAGGAATGAGAAGACCTTTAGGGATCGTATGGTATCTGTCGAAAGGCTGTGCGTGGAAGTGAAAGCGACATTATGGTATTGGGTTGGGTGTTGGCCAGGAAGAAAGTTTTATTGCTTTCAGGATGTGTTGCTGCGCTGGTTTGAACTGTTGAATGGTTTCTTCGTTAGGAACAATATTTTGCCTTAGACTATTAGAGTTTAAGCTTAGCAGGTTGTATAACTGACCTTCTATGGATCAGGTTGTATTTCTCCTTCTAATAAAATGATTCTTATCAAAAAAAAAAAAAAAAAAACATCATATCTCAAGATATTGTATGAAAGTTATCTTTATTTTCATGTACATGCCACTATGATGACCGGCCTTGATCACACATTCACACCCTCCCTTTCAATTTAGCTACATACACATATATGGAAATTACTTAAAGTTACAATGCCAGTTACATACGTTTATTGGTGCTCATGAGATGTTGAACCACTTTGGTAGCCAGTGAGGTAAGATAAGATGTGAAAATATTAATAGTAATGAGTTAATGACCCAAAACCAACTTGTTGTTTATACAAAATTGGATTGAGCCATACAATGATACAAAAAGTCATCCTCTGATAATAATTCCATACAAAATAAGTATATTAACAAACCCAACTTGAAAAAAAAAACTAGCTAGCTTGTAATGTAATGAACATGAAGTTTATTTATTTTTGGTTTTACATCACATGCCAGTGACAATTTTACCAAAAATAATTCAGCTCCAGTAATTATATATAATACTATATATAAGGGATGTATCACTGGCAGTTCACTAATTCTTGGTGTGAAACCGATTCTCTTCAATGAAACTGTCTAAGTAGTAGCTGTGATTACAATAAAAGTCTGGTGAATGTGTAATATAGTATACTGGGTTTGTTTTCAATGTGTCATCTATGTATTAGCTGAATTGCGAAAATTTGATCAATTTTGATACTAACAAATTAAATTAAATTTTGATGCTTCTCCTGAAACAATACTTCTATTGACTTATTAAATCCAGTACACATGATAAACTCAAGAGTCAAGAAACCAAGGCCAACTCCAACCTTAGCCGTAGTACAACATGTATGTATGTATGTATGTATGTATGTACACAGGGTCATGGACCACATTGTTTGTATTGCTTGATTTCCATATACTTCCCAGATAGGTTAGTACTTAGTAGTATAAGACCTTAATAATAATAATAATAATAATAATGCATTCCTGCTCTTTGTTGTTGTTGTTGTTGTTGTTGTTCGGGATTGGGACTGTAAATTAAACCAATCAGTACGTTTTCTGCACTTAAATAGTCTCAAGTTCTATTTTGTATCCAATTAACCTGATTATTACTTGTGTAAAAAACAGAAGAATATGTACTAGCTAGCATGTCATGTAAGGTTTCAGCTACACATATTTAGGGTATATATATGTAGGATTATCATTAACATGTGTCTAGTATACTGATTCTGTCTCTGCAGGTTGGTACCATATATATATATATATATGTTGTGCATCAGTGCATATACATACACTTTTATATATTCAAAATATCTAGAATGCCCTTTTATGTTCGAAGGACCTGTGCAGCTGTGCTTTGTTTTGACAGTTGAGTCCTAGGAGAGGTGTGTGCGGAATTCATTGATACTTTACATTGAAATAACTGTGTATTGTCCAATCTAACAGACAGCTTGTCTGTCACCTTGATTTAACATTAATTAAGGATGCTTTGTACTATGTGTACAGGGATCAGACATATATATATTCTTAAGAAGGTGGGCAGATTTGAGAAGAGGGAATTCGATCAGTAGCCGCTAGTCTATTTGTTTTCCGTTCAGGGCCACTGAAAACTGAACTTAAGTGGACCGTCGAACACTGTATTCAGTCTTCAGTTGCATTTGTTTTCATTGGGCTAATCAGTGGGTTAATCGATGTTTGGCACGAGCTGAGTAAATAAAATGTTCTTTAATTTCTTCCTCTATTGTGTTGAAGACATGCATTAGTACTCTAATTCCATATCTGATTGCAAAACCTCATGAAGCTAGGACATAATCAATTTACCAAGTTTGTGGAAGATGTTGGAAATGTTTTCAAGTGGTCAAAACATTTGTATATGAATGAGAAATTTAAGTCCCAATTTAAACCACTGGCCATGGTTAACTTGTGTTATAGCAGATGAATGGGTATGTATTTACATACATTGTATTTGGCCCAACCCATCCCAATGGGTGTGTCTTTCCCCAATACACATACTTTGTAGACACTCATTCCCAATGGGTGTGTCTGTCCCAACAGATGTGTACATTGTATTGGGTCAGATGTCTATTCAAATATACTCTGAATAGACATGTGCATTTTCAAAAAGGTATCTTCCTACTATATAAGTGTATTTTGTGTTTGTCTTCAAATCACTTTTAAAATCAAATTGATTTTCCTTCTTCTAGTATTTGTGTCTTGCCATGAGAGAGTATAACAAAGAATTGGTTCGCCTGTTGGAATTTTCATATATAAAGCCCAACCCATAATGTGGTCCATGTACCTTTAACCTTGGTTTAATATAGAAATAAGCTAATTAGTAATAGGTTATGTGGAAGTCATATCTACCGTAGATCTTATCTATGATGGACGGTCTAGATCTAATGGGCTTAGGTTTGTAGATTTAGGTCCTCTCTCCACCTCTATAAATTGGTGTATGATCTCCATCCTCATACACTTACTATTACAACACATATTAGGGTTTAAGAGGCAAGGAAAGAGAAACCTAAATCTTGTGCAGCTTCTCAGATCATCAATGGCTATAGACAAAGGTATGTGTAGTGATTAATTATATGATTCATGATCGTTATTGTTTATTGATAATGTTATTATGCTTATATGTGGTATCAGTCGCCAATATGAATCATGTTATTAGTTCTATCATCCTCGTTTAATTTAATACTGTTTATTATGATTCCGCATTAAAGAAAACAGTAATTCTTATTTTTATGGTTGATGATTCGTATGATTAAGATGATATTCCTTGTGATTAAATACGGTAGTATTTCTTTCCGTTATAAATTACATCAAGATTAGCGTTAGTATGCTTTTGGACTCATAGATTTTTGACTGTACGTGATCACTAATTAATTGATATGGGACCTTTGGGTATTATGAACACTTATGAATTTTTGGTTAATGGTTGGCAGTAATATATATGGTGTTATGGTGCATGAATTCTCGATGCATGATTAGTTGGATAATAAGGACAGAACAACCTCAACAAAGTTTTGTTTAATGCAATATATGGTTTTAGCTGCTTCTTCTAGAATTAATTCATGATTATTATGATTACTGTTTGAAGCTAGCAGGATTACTGTCATTAATTATAATATCATGTTTCGTCCAGTAGTGACTTTGTTAATCTTGTTGGGTTATGGTTTTGGTGTGTACTGCAATATAAGTCCAATTGTGGGCTTTATTGCTAGCCTAATATAATGCTTTGTAGTCCCAAAATTGATTGATATTAGCATGTCTGGTAGTACCCCTTCTAAGTAACGTACAATCCTTATTAATCTGGACTTTCTTTACTAGCTGAAGTTTAATGTTAATCCGTAGAATGTTAAATTCTTATGTAACCTGGTTCCAAAGACCCATTCATTCTTACTGGCTAAAGTTTAATGTTTTTTTTTTTTTTTTGGGTAATTTTTCTACTTCGATTACTGCCGTAGTATATATCTTTCCAAAGGAGATGATAATCTGGTATATCATTCTTTGGGTTTTGGGCCTTACTGATACAACCCATATTAAGTATTTTTGGTCCTATAGTATACTATTACTTTGGGTTTTTGTGCCTCACTTAGTGACAAGAACCCAACCAATTGTATTATGATGATGTATTTTACTGCTTAAATATTGTTCAAAATTATAATGGTAATATTTATAACAAGAAACGCATTGGTATTCACAGTAGTGGTTCCAACTAAAGTGTTATCAAAATTGTTTTTTTCTTATTCAATATTCATGTTAAGGTTTTTATCGGTATTCACCACAGTGAAACCAAGTATGTTTATGAATATTGATTTTTATGAATATACCATAAAGTAAAACTGAACCAATTTTTGTTTTGGATTTAACGCTTTGTCCATTAGTGTTTTGGTAGTTTGGTATTTTCAATTACTCTTTGCACAAGATTTTCGAATTAATGTTTGCATAAGCCTTACAGTCACAACCCATAGTTAATGTGTTTGGGACTTACAGTTAGATTTTTTTTTGTAATAGTTTATATTATAATATCATTTACTTCTATGCCTAATTCATACTTGTATGCTTATGATTATTCTTTCGTTTTAAGACCCATATAATGCATGTGCCCTAGTTGAATTTATTAGATTGTGCACTTCTTATGATTAAGATGCATTATGATATTTTGATCTTGTAGCATTTATTCGGCTGCATGTTTATTCCCTTAAGATTCATATCATCATGATTTGGTATCACCACAGTGAACCAATTACGATTATTGACATTGTTTTCTGTTTTATATTCATATCAAGTTTTCTATTGGTATCCATTGCAGTGATTCCAATATGTTTAATGAATATTAAAACTTCCTTGACCATTCATATTATGATTTGGTTTTCACCACAGTGAACTAAATATTGTGTTGAATGTTAGACTAAGTACCTTATTGCCTATTTATTCACTTGCATTATTGAGCTACCCACAGGTAGATCAAGCATATGTTACATTGGATAAACTTAAGGGGTTGCACGTATTTGTGATTAAATGAGTGTAGGATATCCACAGATACCGTGCTTATTTTGATCATGTGATATGTCACCCATTTATAGTATTACTAAAAATCTTAGTCATATTTGTTTAATTAATGTGTTGACTAATGTTGTGAGCATGTTTATTCTTCACGTTCTATTATTCTTATATTTCGTATATTTTGTATGTTTTTATCCTTAAGAAGACTAATGTAATGAACTAGAATGAATAAGTCTAGTTGATTTTAGTGGGAGTTCTAGATCTTGGCATATGTTTCCTTATTGTTGAATCTACTGTTATTTTTTATAAAAACAGTAAAAAAGAGAAAATTATGCATTATGCATGAACTCGATTGAACATGCAAATTAAACTCAATGTTTATGTGAATAATTGTTGATGAATAATATTAAGAATCATTTTGGCATGCTAGCTGAAAAGTTAATTGTTGAACTGATTACTATTGATAGTACTCATATATAGTATGCATGATTGTATCCTTGAGTTTTCCAATTTAGTTGTTAAATCAAAGAATTTAGGCATGTTAGTGGATGATTACTTTGTCCTCCAATTTGTTCTAAATTTCTTGTCTACATAGTACGTTTAGTTTCACTATTACACTATTAAAGACAAGTGGAATGTGAATTAAATGGCAAGACTACTAGTTGAAGTATAGGCAAGACTTAAACAACATTATAATCATGTCACTCAAGCTTAATTCATGTTTCAAGGAGTTGAATGAACAATTCTCTAATTGTGTTTGGATATACATTATGTGTGTGCCAATGCCATTTATGTGAATATGGCGTTTGTTTGATATAAAAGGTAAGCTTTTGGTTTTAGTATGTTTCGATCAAACTTAATTGGTATTCCTAATACTTAGTGAATTGATTATGATTAATGTTTATCTTTCTTGTGGCATAAAAGACTGGATTATACATCTAGTGAAAAATAGACTAGTAAAAGAAAGGGTTTTCCCGAATCTTGACTTCACTAATTTTGGTGTATGTGGATTGCATTAAGTTAAGCAAACCAAACACACTAAAAAGAGCCATAAGAAGTAAGCTTCTTGAAATAATTCAAATAGACATATGTGGACTTTTGATGTTCCATCATTTGGTGGAGAAAGGTATTTCATTACCTTTATTGATGATTTTTCTTGTTACTATAACTATCTATTGCATGATAAGTCTCACATGTAAATGTTGTTTAAATTTACATAACTGAAATTAAGAGACAATTAGATAGAAAGGTGAAAATTATATGTTCCGATAGAGGTGGTGAATTTCTTGGAACGTATGATGACACGGGACAACATCCCGGTTCTTTTGCCAAACTTCTAGAACGGTTAGGAATTTATGCCTAATACACAATGTCTGGTTCTCCATGACAGAATAGTGTAGCTCAAAGGCATAATCAAACTCTTATGGATATGGTTTGAAGCATGATGAGTAATTCTAACTTACCCATATCATTTTGGATGTATACTTTATGAACTGTATATATTGAATTAGGTTCCTAGTAAGACAGTTACAAAGACACTTTTTTTTGAACTGTGAAAAAGTTGGAAACCTAGTTCAAGACATTTACACATTTAGGGTTTATCAAAAAAAAAGTCCAAAGTGTATAGATTTTACTATCCTAATCATACCGGCCACTAGAATTATTGAAACTGGAAATTATTGATTCGTTATGAATGACAAAATAAGTGGGAGTGATCATATCAAAGAGGTAATCATTAAAGAAATTATGGTACCAATTTTGTTACCTCAATTTTGTAATGATATTATTGTTACTTCTGTTGTTCCTCATGTTGTTGCACCGCTTAACAACAATAAACAACAAGTTGATCCTCAACCACTTAATGAAATTAATGTCATTGAACTGAATGTAAACACACACAAGAAGTAGCATTAAAAAGATCTTAAAGATCACGACCAGCTACTTTGGATGACCACGTGTTGTATTTACAAGAATTTGAATTTAATGATCTAGTTACATTTTCACAAGCCATTACTTATAGTAATTCTGATAAAAAGATTCATGCCACGAATGAAGAGATAAATTAAGTGTGGATTTTAACTAAGTCTGGGGTTAGTAGAATTGATTCAAAAGGTTTTATTGAATGCCATAAAATAAGACTTATATCCAAACAGTTTACTCAATATGGTGGCATTACTTTCTCGTGCGTGAAACCTTCACTTATGTGTTAAAGAAGAATTATCTTAGAATCATTATGGCATTGGTGACTCATTTCGATTTAGAGTTACACCAAATAAATGTGAAAATGATATTTTGAATGAAAATTTGGATAAAGTCTACATGGTTTAATTAGCCACACAACTTCATAAAGGAAGAACAAGAACACATAATCTATTTGTTAAAGAAGTCAATATACAGACTTAAAACAAGCTTCTCGAAAATGGTACCTAATGATTAATAGTATCAAACGTTTGGGTTTAATGTACATACCCAAAGTTCAGTGGGAGTAAGTTTATTATTTTGATTATGTATGTTGATGATTTATTGTTTCGCAGCAGTGATTTTCGTTTATGTAAACATTTTTTTCTGTCTAAACACTTTGCAATGAAAGTTATGGTGATGCGTCATATGTGATAGAAATAAAAATATTTCGGGATTTATCACAATAATTGTTGGAACGTCTCAGAAAGATTTCATTAATAAAGTTTTGGATAGATTTAATGTGTTAAGGCATAATTGTAATGATGTTCCAATTCAGAGGGGGAATATTTGAATTAAATCAAGATCCTATGAATGAATTGGAACAAGAACGAATGAAAGAGAAACCGTATGCTCATATTTTAAGAGATTTAATCACCTTGAGGTGATTGGTTTTACAAATTCGAAATTTAATGGGTGTGTGGATAGTCGATAAAACATTATTGTTTCACCCACCATAGAAGCCGAATTTGTAGCATGTTGTAAAATAACTACATGCAATGTTGTATAGTTGCAAAACTTTATATCATGTCTTAGAGTTATTAATTTCTAAGTCGTTTGAATTTTATTGTAATAATGTTGCAACTATATGCCTTTGTAAGAATGATAGGTATTCTAATGTTTAGCACATGATATAAAATACCTATTGATTATGGCTTAAGTTTAGAACAAGTGAGTGTCAATGGAACACATTAGTACACGTGTTAGTAAATCCACTAACTTAAGAACTAGAAATAATGATATTCGAGAATCATGTTAACAAGTTAGGTTTTGAATGTAACTCATAACTTAATGATTTTGTGGATTACTTAGTGCTTATTATTTGACATTATTTTGAGCTCATTATTATTGATTAAGTTCTGAATTCTCTGTTTTCCATTGTTTATGTACATGTATGTGAATGGATAATTGTTGACAGAAATAGTCTTTTGCGAAGACATTACTGGACCATTATTGTTACTTCCGCTTATAGACCTAGTTAATTAAATTGTTGATATCGTAGTACATGAAAGGAACCATGTCATTTATGCGATGTGGAACCGCCATGACTCATATTAGTGGTTTAATTAATGACGATATTATGATAACCATTTCGGAAACTAATTTAGCTCTTATTGCGCGCCTTATGTATTCTACATTAAACCGTATGTGAGATTTTACTATAGACCAAGTGGGAGACTGTTGGAATTTCCACATATAAAGCCCAACCCATAATGTGGTCCATGTACCTTTAACCTTGGTTTAATATAGAAATAAGCTAATTAGTAATAGGTTATGTGGAAGTAATATCTACCGTAGATCTTAACTATGATGGACGGTCTAGATCTAATGGGCTTAGGTTTGTAGATTTAGGTCCTCTCTCCACCTCTATAAATTGGTGTATGATCTCCATCCTCATACACTTACTATTACAACACATATTAGGGTTTAAGAGGCAAGGAGAGAGAAACCTAAATCTTGTGCAGCTTCTCAGATCATCAATGGCTATAGACAAAGGTATGTGTAGTGATTAATTATATGATTCATGATCGTTATTGTTTATTGATAATGTTATTATGCTTAGATCGTTGTATCCTGGGAGATAGTCCGCCATTGATAAACCGTTCGGCACATGTACGGGGCGAATAATGTCTTAAGGAGAGAGATTTTTATCTCGACTCGATCTAAATCTTGTCCTTTATCCATTTATTCTGGTTTGCATCATTTATTCTCTTTTATTTATTTTAGAACAGTAATATATCAGTGTATATTTTCCTACAGAAGAAACTGCATTTCGATCTTGTCTCTCTCTCGTACTGAGCACATACCAGCTCTGAGCAATTTGATAATGCAAGATTGGAAGTGCTATCTTTTCCACTAGTCCAGGAACAAGGTTAGCATCAGTGTCTTCACGCTAGGGTTGAAGTCACTTGTGTTTTCCGGCAAACCATAATCAAATAATAACGAATGCCTAAAACAAAATGAAAAAGGAGTGTGAGAAATCGGAAGAATGTTAATTAATAATAAAAATTCCACAATGTTTCAGCTATCTAAACACCGTATATAAGTCATCAATGCAAAGACCATATATAAATAAGATGGATTATACCATAGAGATAACATATGAAATTATATTAAAATATTATCAGAGTTCTGATCAGAATGCAATATGCCAGACCACATTGTACTAACTCCCAAAATTTTCTTCTAATTAGAATTAACCTTGCAACTATATTAACAGATGAAATTATATTAAAACAGGCTTACCAAACCATTTTTTTGCAGGTGTCAGTTGGGCTCAACTGGTAAAACCTCTGGGTGATGATAACAGAGGTCTGGGGTTCGAATCCCGCCAGCATTACCGAGTTACTGATCTCATTAAAAACAGGCTTACCAAACCATTTTAGCAGGTGTCAGTTGGGCTCAACTGGTAAAACCTTTGGGTGATGATACCAGAGGTCTGGGGTTCGAAACCCGCGAGCATTACCGAGTTACTGATCTCATTAAAAACAGGCATACCAAACCATTTTTGCAAGTGCCAGTTGGGCTCAACTGGTAAAACCTTTGGGTGATGATACCAGAGGTCTGGGGTTCGAATCCTGCCAGCATTACCGAGTTACTAATCTCATTAAAAATAGGCTTACCAAACCATTTTAGCGATTGAGCTTGTGGCTCAATGATAGCATCCCTCTCACAAAGTGGAGAGGTTGTGGGTTCGAAACACGTCAACAGCTGATTGTTGATATAAGTTTTCACACGTAATTTAAAGGGGTAAGGGCCCCCTCAACCCTGCTTGCCAACCAAAAAAAAAAAAAAAAAAAAAAAAAACCAACCTTGCAACTTAAATTCATTACAGTGATCTCTTTGCTTTGGATATCAAAGCTAGGAATAGTATCAGAATTCAATCAAATTCCAAATTAAGCTATAAAACTGAACTCATATTTGATCTTACGTACAGCTACAGGTGAATGATCCATTCTTCAACGGAGTAAGATACAACCACATGCATTTGACTTGATCGAACTTAAAACAATTAACATTGCATTTGACTTGATCGAACTTAAAACAATTAACATGACAATGTATAAATGGCCAAGAAGCATTATACATGAGGAATTTTCTTAGGTCGGGAGATCTCTTTCAAAAGAAAAAAATGTGGTAGCGTGGAATAAAGTTTGCAAACCGGCCATAAACGTGGGTCTGTGGAGACACAACTAGATACTAGATAGGTCATGTACCTATTTCTTAGGCTTCGAACATTAATAAGGAAGTCCTAAAGGCTAGGGGTGCACTTAGCTTCTAGAGTCTCACCTGTGGAGGAGCATGATGTTATTAGAATTCTTCAGGAGCATTTATGATCTGGTTGACAAGCAGGCCTATGGACCTGATGAGTAATGTTCTCGATCAAGATTGACCCTGGTGATGATGAACAATATATAACTCATATGGTGTCCCTCCTCTGGTGGCAATTTTACCACAGCCTCGGCCTGCCAAAAGATCAGATCAGAATGCAAATAGTGAAAAGGATATTGGGCAATATTTGTTTAGGAAAAGTACATCCATGATCCACCCTACCATGCACCTCAGTAGAAGCTTGGAACATTGTTAGCAATTCTGTGACAGACAGTAGGCTTCCAACAGTAGGAATAATTAATAAGCTGGCATCCTGTTGTAAAACTTGGCGGGACTTGTACTGTACGTATTGATACTTGATAGTTACCATATGCATGCAGCGTCTATCTAAGCATACATACATGATACATGCTCTTGAGACAAAACCTATCAATACAGATAGCCAGATACGTACTATCAAAGTATCAAACTAAACCAAAATTTAAAGCAAGCTTCTAACTTCTATCTACAATCTACTACAGTATTATTACATGCCCAAATAGGGTAAGTTGCAAAAATGGAAACTTTGTATTAATAGGCCCAAATTGGGTAAGTCACAGAGGCCCAAGGCCTGTTACTACAGAGAATCTCTGAATCAAATGGTGTTGTGACAGTGACTTTTTCCCCAATTTGGTGATAATAGAGATCAATTCTGTATATCAATTGTTGAGCTGAGTTTCCTAATCCAGTAACAATCTGGTGCTCATCATCATTCTGTATATCAATTGCTGTCCTGGGCATTCATATACTATAACACAAGTTATTGCAAAAGTCTGGTAGGTACTATTTAGTATTTATTAAAATTGTTGTTCATCTGTATGTTAGATAGTTAGTGTTGTTTCCATGCCAGTTTTTTTTTTTTTTTTTTTGAAAGATCCATTTTCCTACATCTTACTGCTTGCATGATTTCAATATTATAGGTTGACCATCCTGCTCTTTGTTGTTGTTGTTGTTGTTTGGGACTCTAAATTAACCTGATTACTTGTGTAGAAGGGAACTATGTGTACTAGCTAGCATGTCATATTTTCATGTAAGGTTTCAACTTTATTGTTACATATTTAGGGCAGATGGTGGTTGGAATTTACAATTTATTTTTTTATTTTTTATTTTTTTTTATAAATTTCAGCTTTATTGAAATATCAAAAGAAGAAGTATGAGGTGAGAGAGAAACTAACCTGAGAGTACAAAAGTGCTAAAGACCGACAAAAAGCAGTCGATAGACAAACAGTATGAAAAAGATAAGTCTACCCTCCCATAAATTTACATATATGTCTCTGGTTGGTACCATATTACCATATATATATATTGCGGCATACACTTCTATCCAAATAAATTACCCTTTGATTGTCCAATATGACCTGTAGTGCCTGATAATCGAATTCAAAATTGGTTTTGGCAGTTGAGTCCTAGGAGAGCTGAGGAATTCATTGATGCGTAGAAATAACTTTGTATTTTCCAATTTTACGTTGTGTTTCATTAGAGGAATATATCCATTGTTTCCTCTAACGTGGACATTAAGGATGCTTTGTACTATATGTGAATCAAACTGATTCCTGAAAACGTGGATGTCCCAGAGTTGAGAAGAGGGAAGTAGGAGTTGTAAAATAGGCTTAAGGCATGTCACAAAGCTCTTGGAGGTATATCAAAAGGCTTTTGAGCAACACATAACCAAAGAGACGAACAAGCTATTCCTTGGTGGTTTTGGTGCCAGTAGAAGACTTATAGCTGCGCAAGAGCTGAAGCTGTCCTTCCTCAAAAATACCTTGCCATGCCCCTTGTCCAATACTGAGTTACTAGGCAGATAGCTAGCATTGTGTTTGACGACAAAATTAAAAACAAGCTTTACCATGTGGAAAGGCAGGACGCTCAGTTTCCAAGGACAAGTTATTATGATCAGGTAAGCTTGCCAATTTACAACATGTCAATATATAAATGGCCAAGGAGCATTATACATGAGGAACTTTTTATGGTCGGGAGATGTCTCTCAAAAGAAAGTTGTGGTAGCGTGGAATAAAGTTTGCAAACCAGTTAAAGAGGGAAGTTACGCTTTCGAGCTCTCAAGGAAGTTAATTTCTGCAATGTTGATGATGCTGGCCTGGAGGATAGTTGAAGGGAAGAACAACTTTGGTGTACTTATGCAAAAGAAGTACTATGACAAGCTTGGGGACAAGATCGAGGATCACAAGGGGAGTCGTCCATATGGCCTGCAAATATGCTATGCATAAGGTTCTCCCAAGAACTCAATGTGCTATAGGAATTGGCCACAAAGTGGTAAAGTGGGTCTGTTGAGACACAACTATATAGGCAACATACCTATTTCTGAGGATTTAAACATTAAATAAGGAAGTCCTAAAGGGGTGCACTACTAGAGTCTCGCCTATGGAAGAGCATGATGTTATTAGAATTCTTCAGCAGCTTTATTATCTGGTTGTACAAGCAGGTATGGACCTGAGAGAGGTTCTCAAGATTGACCCTGGTGATGATGAGCAGCTCATATGTTGTCCTTCCTCTAGAGGCAATTTTCCCGCAGCCTCGGTCTGCCAAAAGATCAGAGATGCTAATAGTGAAAAGGATTGAGCAATACTGTTTAGGGAAAGTACATCCACCCTACCACCTCAGCAGAAGCTTGAAAAATTGTTAGCAATTTTGTGACAGACAGTAGGCTCCGGACAGTACGAGTTAAGCTGGCATCTTGTTGTAAAACTTGGTGGGAGGCGAGGCTACTGAGTACATTAAGCATATGATATGGATGTGTCCAATTTCACAAAAACTTTGGAGCTGGATGAAGAGAAGATTCAATACAGACAAGACAATCGTGTGTCTGTCACAAGCACAGACTATCTCTAACAATTGGAGTCCTCTAGTTATGTGTTCACAAAGAAAAAGCGACCAACACGTCTTATGTGTTCCAAATGTCAACATGTATGTTATGTGTTAAAATTAAGATGCAGCTTTATAACATGGAATGGAGCTGATAAGTAATTTCTGAACAGGATGTGGCTTCAAGTAGACTGCTAGAATTCAAGAGTCTGCATGAGCAAAGGATTGCGATTTTGAATAAATTATCGGGTTTGCAGGTCAGGCCTCGAATATATCTATATTTTAGCAATGTACATGAAATAGAGGTTTTTGGTATTGGCGAAATTCTAGCATTCCCTTGCAATCCTAATGTTGTTGGCAGACCTCTATGAAGAGTGTGAAGCATATTATATCCTCAGCCCAAGCCCACTGCCTAGTACTTGAAAAAACAATAGCAGAATTGGCTTGATACCAGGCTCTATTTGAAGAATTACAGGTAGTAACTGATTGGTAAATGTAGTTTTATGAATGCGTGTGTGTTTTTGTCAAAGGCACCTCACTTATGGTGTAATCTTACTATTATCTTCAATTCCTACTTGAAGGTTGAGAAAGATAATCTTATTTGGCAGGAAGCAGAAGTAAATCTTAAGATAGATTTGGTCAACATATTTCAAAGAGCTTTCACAGTTGCTGACTCTCGAATATCTTGTCTTGATTCTTGAAAAATTGATCCAAAAGAAGATTGATGACAGAAATATGCTTGAGATCAAAGTAGAAAAGGCTTCGAGGGAACCAGGTGAGACCCAATGTATACTCTCACTATTTGTAAATTCTTGAAGTTATTCCATTCACTCTTTTGTTTTGTGTTTTTGTTTTTCATAGTATAACCTTCTGGACAACTTGTCCATCCCAGGGAGGAAGGAAATTATCACTGAATTCAAAGCCTTGGTTTCTTCATTTCCAAAGAAAATGAGTATCATGCATAGTCAGTTGAGTAATTATAAAGAGGCTTCTTCAGGGTTCATTCTTTGAGAGCTGAAGTTCACTAATATTCTCACTAGGAAGGTTGGTTTTTAATACTTGTACACCATATATGGTTAAGTATTGCTAGAAGTTTATATGCATGAGAGGAAAGAATCCTGACAAATTTATTCTTTTGGGCAGTTAAAAGTGCTGGAAATACTTTCTGGTAGATGTGCCTTCCCGAATGCTGAAATACAGAAGTTAGAAGCTATGGTATGAATCTCCTATGTGTCTCTTGATTTCAGGTAACTATCATTAATTTTCTGATAAATTAACATTGTAAAATAATTAAATATGTGTTGCTGTCCCTTCCTAATGGCATAGTTAACATCAGCTCACCATTTATAGTGTTTACTAAAAGTGTTGAGTCAGTAGTGTCCTCATGTAACTAAATTTTTATTTTATGATCCCTGGTTGAATACGGTAAGCGAATTAAAAAGTCTAGGCCAGATTACATATTAATTGTGCACACTTCTTGAAAACAAGTCCACAAGATCTTTATCAAGATTTTAGTCCCAAAAAAAGGTTAATAAATCTTGCCTAAGAAAAGCGATTATTTCGTTGTTGAGAAAGGTGTTCTGTTCACAAATCATTTGTATACTGAAATATAGAGCTCAATAGTGTGAAACCTTTGCAAAGAAATCTAATTCCTCGGTCTTAATTTTACACTCTGGAAGGTGTTTTACATGTGACACCTTTGCAAAGAATTTTAATTTCTCAGTCTAATTTTTTTTCGGTTGTAACTTTACTGGTCAAGGACTCAAGGTGAAGTTGTCGAGGTTTATGAAGATTTTCATGTGGTCATCAAGGTAGTCTAGACTAGGGATTGTATACATTTTTGGGTCACAAAATGGTAGGTAGCAGAGTTGATCCTGATAAAGTCAGCATGGTATTACAAATAGAATCAATAGGTTCTTCAGGTATGGTTACTGCAATAGGAAGGAACTCGAGAAATTAAGAAACTTCTGATCAATATGTGGATTTGTGAGAGAGATTGGAAGACTCAAACTTGCGAGAATAATGAGGTGGTAGGTGTACGATGGCCATGTCAATTATGAAGCATTCAAGGGACCAAGAAGTTTTACTTGTGGAGGATTTGAATAGTCGACCAAGGTGGATGGACGAAATTTGGCTCAAATTTAAGACATGATAGGGATTGGTACAGCACGGCTAAAATGGTCACGTGAGTCCATTCATTCGAATAATGGAGCTCGCTTGAATGAGTTGGTCAAGCTTGCAAGACAATAAGCAACAGTTGATCACATTCAAAGGAGGTATGTCAGTAGGCATAGTTTGGGTTTCAAATTTGCTTTAGATCTCTGTTTTTGTTTATTAGGTTCATTTTGTGTAGCTCTGTTTTCAAGTAAATTTTAAACCATAGTATGTCAAGTAATTTGATTTCTTAAGGTGTCTTTTTGATGTTTGAGAAAGTTGAGTGTAGAGGGAAGATTAGAGATAACAAAACCTTTGTAGGATCAAAACTTTGAGAGCAGGTAAGTATTTTTCTTCATTCAAACAAATGAGTGCAAATATGGCAATTGTGTCTTCATTTGTCTTCAGTAAAAGTTCTTCAATATGATGATGGGTCATGGGAGAAGGTACATGATAAAAACAACATCTAAGTGCAAATCCTGGGTGGCTGGGTCGGTAATGAACAATGTCTCAATATTTTAGTTGGTGGTGGTATTATTGCCTTCTCTTTTTTATGAGCACTGCACTGGAGGTGGCAAATATTTTTCCGATCTAAAGCTTATATATGTTAAATATTTATATATGAAGGTTGGGTGTCATAGGCATGCGTAATTATTAGTTGGTAGGTAGTGATCCTACTATTCCTGACACCTGAACTGATTTCTTTGTCACCACTGATACCAAATTGGAATGGGTCTTTCTTCTTGGAAGAAATTGGGGAAATTGTAAGAAAACGTCATTCCCTATCTATTTTTTATCAATCCATGAACTCGTGTTTAACTTGTCAATGATTATTTTTAATTTTTTCTTTCTCTTTTTCCTTTTTCTTTTCAGAGTTGATGGAAAGGGTGAGATACAAGGCTACGGTAGTGGTGTTTCAATGAGCATTCTTATTACTGCACCTTCTTATAAGAGGAGAGCCCAAGAAGAATATTGATCACACATAGATGGTTTGAAATGTCAAATAGATGAAGATTTAAGGGCATGCGTGGAGATGCAAGAACAGTTGGTTTCATTTCTCCCAAGAAAAGCAAGCAATTACGATTACAAGTGTGGTTCTGCACTAACTCTATCGTGCCTCCTGAGGTAATGATCTTACTGGCTCAGTACACTACATGATAAAATACTCTTTTTCAACTTTCAAGTAATTATATGATTCAAAATATTGAAAATAAGCAGTTTATTAATGTGAAAGATTAAAATGACAGATCTTAGGTTTTGGAAAAATTCTTTATGCCATTTTTAGCTTCCTTTTGAACCTTCTTTGCTTCTTTATCAACTAAGTCAAATATAGAAGAGCTAGAGTTGGAAGCAAAGAGACCATAATTTTGTTTTCAGCTCTCTGTCTCTTTGTCCTCCCATGCATTATTGATTTAAAAATAAAAGGGAGAGTGGGAGAGAATCTCACCCACCACTACAAGTTAACTTCCACTCATAATGTATACAAAAATCATGCTCTGAAATATGAGTCCCAGTCAGTGATAAGTTTTGTGAAGTAGTGCCCCCTTCCTTTCTTCCTCTCCCAAGAGCCAGTACCAACAATGTGCATTTGCCTCCACTCCTACTCTTTCCACTCTTTGTACTGCATTCTTTAATATAACTTCATTTCAAATCTCCGGGATACTCCATAGTACTGCTGCTGGCAACAATTACCATATACGTACACTTCCCTTGCTACCTCCCATTGGCCATAATCTGAAACTGGTAACAAGCTCCCATACTCTCCTTGTGAATGGGCACCTAAAGAACAGATGCACTATCATACTTCACTCATTGTCTTCTCATCATCAACAGCATAAAAACAATGCCAACTTTCTTCTTCTTCATCTTCTTCTTTTTGCTTTCTTCCCCTGTCTTAACTATTGCTTTAAACCCTGAAGCAACAACTTTACTTTCATTAGCAAAATCCCTCACTCTACCAAACTCAATTCGATCAAGATGGAACCTATCATCTGGCTCCAATCCTTGTCTATGGGTAGGAATACAATGTGACACTAGGCACAAAGTATTTTCTTTAAATCTCTCCGGTCATGAGATTTCCGGTCAACTTGGACCTGAAATTGGAAAATTGCGATTTATAGAGTCTATTGATTTTGGGAGCAACAAACTGTCTGGTCCAATCCCTGTGGAGATCGTTAATTGCACTCAACTCAAGCATTTGGATCTTTCTAAGAACCTCTTCACTGGTAAATTACCTAAACATCTTAATATGTTGCAAAAGTTGCGCTACTTCGCTGTTTATTCTAATGGATTAAGTGGCAATATACCAAATTCTTTGTTTATGATTCCGACATTAGTATCTATTTATCTAGAAGATAATTTTTTAAGAGGGTCAATACCATCTAATGTCGGATGGGCAAGCAAGATTCAGTTGTTATATCTACATTTCAACCAACTTTCGGGAAGTATCCCTGAATCCATTGGTAACTGTACTGAGTTGACAGAACTGATTCTCAAGGGTAATATGTTAACTGGGATTTTGCCAAACAGCTTTAACAGACTTGAGAATTTGATATACGTGGATATCAGTGATAATGGTATTGAAGGAAGTGTGGTTCCTTTTAGTTTGGAGAAAAACTGCAGGAAGTTAATTGGGTTGATTCTATCTAATAACCATTTCAGTGGTGAAATACCACAAAGTTTGGGGAAATGCAGTAGTTTACGTGTGTTTACATCAATAAACAATAGCTTAACGGGTCACATTCCGTCTTCGCTTGGATCACTTAGCGAGCTTACGCATCTCTATATTTCTCAGAATCAATTATCTGGGAAAATTCCGACCGAGCTTGGGAATTGTAGGTCCTTGGAAAGCTTGGAGCTTAAGAACAATCAGCTGACAGGGGAGATTCCTAGTGAATTGGGGAGGTTGAACAAGCTGCATACTCTTCAGTTATATGAAAATTCTTTGAGAGGAGAAATTCCATTAGGTATTTGGAAGATTCAAACTCTCAAGGTTCTCATTGTTTATAACAACAATCTCTCGGGAGAGCTACCTGGTGAGGTTGCTGAGCTTCATCACTTGAAAAATATATCGTTGTTTAACAATAAGTTTTCTGGAGTCATTCCTCGAACTTTAGGAATCAATAGTAGCTTGGAGGTAGTGGATTTCCATAACAATGACTTTTCTGGAGAAATTCCGCCTAACCTTTGCTATGGAAAACATTTGAGATTTCTGATCTTGGGCTTGAACCAATTGCAAGGTCGCATACCTTAAGATATTGGGCATTGTTCGACATTGACCAGATTGAGACTTCAACAAAACAATCTCTCTGGCTTCTTACCTGAATTCGGCTTGAACGTAAATCTGTTATTCATGGACATTAGTGACAACTACATAGACGGTCCATTTCCATCAAGCTTAGGGAACTGTTTGAACCTTAGTTATGTGAATTTGTCTTCAAATCAGCTTTCAGGTCCAATACCACCAGAACTGGGGAATCTGGTTCAGTTGCAACTTTTGGATCTCTCTCATAACCAGCTACAAAGTCCTTTGCCTTCACAAATATCAAATTTGGTGAAATTGTACTCATTGAACATTGGGTTCAATTCTTTGAATGGCACTATTCCTTCCAGTCTAGGGAGCTTAACAGAGTTATCCACGTTAATACTGTCTGAAAATCATTTCACTGGGGGAATTCCTGAGTTTTTGCAGAAGTTAGAAAAGCTTCTTGAGTTGCATCTTGGGGGTAATTTTCTGAGAGGTGATATCCCATCATCACTTGGAGAGTTGAAGAACCTGGCTTATGTCTTGAATCTCAGTGGTAACGGATTAACGGGTCATCTGCCGTCAGAGTTGGAGTATTTGAGTGTGCTACAATGTTTGGACATATCTTGCAACAATCTCACAGGTAGTTTGGAAACAATTGGTAAACTCAACTCATTAATTGAGGTTAATGTGTCTTACAATCTCTTCCAAGGTCCAATCCCTGGGCCTTTGGTAAAGTTGCTGAACCTCTCTCCTTCTTCAGTCATGGGCAATCCAGGTCTATGTGTAACTTGTCAGCATGAAAGTGGCTTGAGTTGTGGTTTGAACTTCAAAGTCAGTCCCTGTAGTTCTTCAAGTGCTAGGAAAGGCCTCAGTGGTGTATATAAATATATTGCCATATTAGTTCCTAGCACATTATTTTTCTGTGTTCTTGTGGTATTGTTGTTGTGCTGTGTTTCCAGAAGGGTTGGGATCTTTGGCCATGATGGTTCATCTTACCTCCTGCGCCAAGTGATGGAAGCCACTGAAAATCTGAACAAGAAATTCGTCATTGGGATGGGAGCCCATGGGACAGTTTACAAAGCATCCGTGAGTGAAGATAAGTTGTACGCGGTAAAGAAATTAATATTTACAAATCAGAGTCGAGCAAAGGCAAGCATGCTTAGAGAAATCCAGACTGTTGGGCAGATCAGACATCGAAATCTGATGAAATTAGAGAACTTTTGGTATAGAGAGGATTACGGATTGATCTTATACAATTACATGCAGAATGGTAGTCTTCATGATGTTTTGCATGAGATCAGGCCAGCTCCGAATCTTGAATGGGATGTGCGATATAAGATAGCAATGGGAATGGCCCAAGGATTGGTCTATCTTCACTATGATTGTGACCCTGCTATTGTTCACCGAGATATTAAGCCCCAGAACATACTCTTAGACTCAGAGATGGAGCCCCATATCTCTGACTTTGGCATTGCAGAGCTCATGGATCAGTCCTCTGCTTCAGTTCAATCCACTGTAGTTGTGGGAACGCCTGGATATATTGCACCCGGTATGCATTTATTGTTATTATTTGTATGCAATCTCAATTGTTATTATTAGTATGCAATCTCTTTATATAGTCACATTCTACACTGATCTTTTTCTTTGCTAAGTGTGCTTGTTAAATTAAATTTTCATAATGTACAATGTACAAAGTTCCAAGCTCAATACGGGAGTACGTGCATTATAGTTATGCATTTCCTTTACAACAGTTTAAATCAAATCTGATATACCTAGAATGTGGGTCATCCAATGCTGTCACCCATCTAGGCCTATTTGTTTTCAATTATTATCTCCGCATCTTGCTCCTTTCTTTGAAGCATTGTCAGATGCTATATATGTTCACCTGGCGCATTATTGTCATTTGAACTCAGAAGTCAGCTAATCTTTTGTATTTAATGGGTTTCTGTAGAGACTGCATCTACACCAGTGCAGACCAGGAAATCAGATGTCTACAACTATGGGGTAGTTTTGCTTGAGCTGATAACTAGAAAGAAGGCTTTGGATTCGACGTTTCCAGAACATATGGACATAGTGGCATGGGTTCGTTATATGTGGAGCAACAACAATCAAGACATTGGCTTAATTGTGGATTCAAGCCTTATTGAGGATTTTGTGAAAGAAGTGGTTGAAGTACTTAAGGTAGCTCTTCGATGTACTGAGAAGCAACCACGTGAAAGACCTACAATAAGAGATGTCGTGAGACAGCTGGAAGACGCGAAGAAACATCGTCAGATCACATAGACAATTTCTGTACATATCTCTTATCCGATGCTAATGTGTACGTTGTGGTAGCCTAATTTATCTTTCTAATACTATAAAAAATCTAGTAGTACTCCTTAAAGAAGAATATAAAGATTATCGAGGCCCCTAGGAATCTAGGATGTATCTTTTATACACGGGTTTAAATGTTCAATATTGATATTATCCCGCTTATTTTAGAAGTATCTTACATTTACACTTTGCTTAAAATGAAAACAAAATCAATTCTTATTCTTCTTAGGTTAGAAAACACAGTCACACCGCCCTAGAATTGTAGTTCGTGTACATCCAGGCACTTGCGTATGTGCTATCAGGGACAGAGCCTGAAAGTTGGGGAAGTGTATATGCAATCTATAACTAAAAATATGTAGTATGGCGAGAGTATATATGTTACCTAAAAGACTAAAACTGAAATTTTTTAGGTATTATTTGCAAATATGTCATCAAATTAACCTTTCAAATATTGTACCACGGAAAGAATTGCACCTTACACAGAAGGATAAATTTTTTTATCTCTTGAACTAAAGTCATCTTATATAAGTTCAAAATGCATTCCTGACTGTACCCATATTAATGATCAGGTGGACCTAAATATTTCATTCTCTTTTCTTTTCTTTTTTTTGGAAGGTTCACACGCAGGAGGTAGGGATAGAAATCGTTGAGCACATTCTCAAGGCCCAATCTCATTAACTCATAGAAAGATGGTTCCACTTTGTGAATTCAGAGAGCAGAGGACTTGCAAACTCCCTTGTCCATATTTTGTAGAGAAAACTTGAAACTCAAGATCACTTATTTCTACACTGACTGTAAGTTTGTTGATTAGCGATAACTAATGTTTTATTACTGTTATAGATGGGAAGAACTTGGTCAGCTGCAGCTTTACCGCTGTTATATATCTCTCCCTTGTTTGGCTTAAGAACCCTTTGTTATATTTTTGCTCATTGTAATCCTGCCTTTTATGTTCTGTTACTTGTGGAGATTGAGCTAGAAACTATGCATTTTTTATTTTTTCCAAGGCACATACACTGGCTACCACCCTCAAGTAAGGTTTATGTTAAGCTCAGCTGATCGATATTCCTGCGTACACACACACAAGCACCCACAGACACACACTACCACCACCACCACCACCACACCAGGTTGGATCCAACGACCAAAACTTCCCAACGAATAGGTAATTAATATAAATCGCTCAAACAATGTCGATGCAAGGAAGAAGCAGGAAATTCCAGCGACTTTAACTCTATTTCCGTGCTGATGATGTAATTTTAGGTAGAACTACCTCTACCTCGTGCTGGCATTTTGGATTGTTGTACATGAATCAGTCTTTTGGTCATGTACAACTATGCATGTTTGTAGACAAGCACACTAACATGCATTTTTCGCTTAGACAAGGTTGGCTGTTTTCACACAAGTGATCACTTATGGTGATCCTATGTAACCGTTTAACCATTTTTGTTACAACTACCTAATAAAATTCTGCTTATCGAAAAAGAAAGAAAAAACTTTATATTATACTACGGTATATTATATAGGCTGTATTAAATATTTAAATGTTTGGAATTTTTAGAAATTTATGATCATCAGAGAAATTTAGCTCATAGGAAGTAGGAAATTTCAATTCCTTAATTAAACGCAAAATATATGGCCTAACTGATTTTGTCTAGTGACAGCCGTAGGATCAAATTGTGTGGACGTCCAGGGTCTTTTTATAATATATTGTGTAAACCGAAACCCTCTAACATTAGGAATAGTAATATTTCATATCTTTTCATTAATCTACTTAAACCTAAACCCTTCCAATGGACAGAAACAAAAAAAAAAAAAAGGATTTTGCCGTATTGGTAACCATGGACGGGGTAAGAAAGTTTATACTGATGGTTTTAATAGTGTTTCTTTTAGGCTACAATGCTTTCGCAATAAGAGTGCCACCTATTGCAAGTGGCCATAGCCCTGGAATTGGATCTTCGTCTATTAATGATCGACAATTTTGATTTTAGATGGACAACAGAGATTAAACCCTAATTAAACACCCTCTTAATAACAAACATTTGATCGAGAGAGAGATTTGGATTTAATAACAATGGCTGAACACTTTAGCTTCGATCTTTGGTACAGAAAAAGATAGAGTGAATTGTCCTTTTTACTTCAAAATTGGAGCATGTAGACATGGTGATCGATGTTCTAGACTTCACACGAAGCACGAAGCCAAGTATTAGCCCAACTCTTCTTTTGTCTAACATGTGTCAAAGACCTGATATGATTACTCCTGGGGTGGATCTTCAAGGTCATGCTATGGATCCACGTAAGATTCAAGAACACTTTGAGGTTTGTTCTCTTCTTCTTCTTCACCTTATATAATTGTCTAATTGAAAATTTTGGTATTTCAATTGAATGGTGTTTGTTAATTGTCCTGAAATTGCAGGATTTCTATGAAGATTTGTTTGAGGAATTGAGCAAATATGGAGAGAGATTGAAAGTCTTAACATCTGCGACAACTTGGCTGATCACATGGTAATTCATGCCCCTTTCATAATTGTTAGATATTTGTTTACCTATCAAATGCCTTTCGTAATTGTTTGATATTTGTTTACCTATCAAATGCATATATTGTTATGCATATATTGTTGTCCCGCACTCGCCCCTGTCGCACATATCCAATGCCATGTAAAATAATTTACTTGTAATATACTAATGTATAGAAGTGTTCTGTTCCTAGATTATCTGTCTTTATCATAGGATTTGGAACATTTCCCCGATGTATCAAATTGGTTTTAAATGGGATGTAATTTCAGTTGGGAAAGTACTACAACCTGCAGCAATGCACTTCGAAACCTGACTGGAAGATTTTATGCAGGTTGGTCTTTTCCTCATTTATTTCAATTTATCTGCACACTTTATTTTAGAGGAAGCTTTTGATCTCCATCAATTTATCCTTGTTTTGATGTTAATTGAGAAAATACTATTACTAGCTGCTAATCTTTGTCTCAGTTATATTTTGGTCCTCATTTCAAACTCTTTCTTATGTTTCAGGACGGCCAATTATTGTTGATTTCTCTCTTGTCACTGATTTCCGCGAGGCAACATGTAGGCAGTATGAGGAGAATACGTGCAATCGTGGAGGCTACTGCAACTTTATGCATCTGAAAATGATTAGCAGGTAAAAAAAGTTGGTCACCCGTATGTTTTATGACACTTGTTACCCTTGGCCTGTGAATAAGGCATTTGTTTATGTTCCATTAACAGGGATTTGAGGCGGCATTTGTTTGGAAGATACTGTCGACGACATAGTCGCAGCCGAAGTAGAAGCCGAAGCCCCTACAGGCATCACAGCTATGAGGAGCGATCACATGGCAGCCTTTGTGACAGAAAATATGATGAGAAAGACCACCACTACCATGATGATCGCGCCAGGCGTCGGAGGGGACGAAGCACTAGCCCTGGTGGACGGAGGAACAGAAGTCCTGAGAGGGAAGGTAGTGCTGAGAGGAGAGCAAAGATTGAGCAATGGAACAGGGAACGTGAACAAGCAGGATCTGATAATAGAGATAGTCATGCTACGGACAATAATAATGACAATGAGTTTGCACAATATGGTGGCGAGTACTATGACCCACAACAGCAGCAGGAAGGAGGATATCACTATTGATTTGATGAGCATTGTCTGGTTTGTGCCCTTTCTCTTTCTATATTTATTCTTATCACATTACTGTTCAGAAGAAACAGGAAAAATCAACCCATTCGTTAAAAAATCTTACAGCCCATTTTCCACTGTGCAGGTGGTGTGCAGGTTCACTTTTCTGTGATATGGGCCTTTTTCCGTTTCATTATCAGTTATTTACTATTCCCGTTTTTCCTACCTAACATATTGCCTGGGCTGTGTCCATGTGCTTGAATGCATTGTATGTGCTGGTCATTTTGGTCTCTTTCATATTAGTTATCCTGTAGGTTCTTGGCCTTAGTTCAATTTATAGGTGGTTATCCATGTTTTAAAAATGATTAGAAAATTGGGAAGCTTACACAGTTACACTGAGAGAGAAAATTTTAATCCCCAAGTAAACTTCATATATATAGTTAAAGCCACTTGCTGATGCATATACCCTACTATTATTCTGATTAGAAATCATGTAGAAACATGTGACAATAACCTTGGATTGAATAATGCCATTTGCTGTGTTAATTATCAGATCTGCTGAAGTCACTTGTATCTACATATCATCCCATATAAAATACCAAATATTCTCAATCACGTATTAGTACAATCTTATCCAATTTTTGTGTTATCCTATTCGCTTGATTCTATCACCTGAAATGGATCTTTTACTCTAGAAAACTCTAGATATCATTTTATTATCTTTAAGATATGGCATTTTTCAATAGAATGTTCTTCATTTCAATCCCCCCAATGAAGCACCTATACTGGATATGATATGGACACCTTATAAAACAAAGATAGTGGTTTGGCAAGTATTTTGCAACTGAATATTATTTCATTTTCTTCAGTTATTAGCATGCAATCTAAAAAGTGATATATAGGTGTGTCATTTGCCATATCTGAAACGAGCTTGTAGGAATGCCATTTGGCTTTTTTGATATTGGGGTGCCACCAATTTTGAGTATCGGTTTTTCAGAGATAGCGGATAGCACATAAGTCTGTAGTATTTGTAGTCTAGATTTTCTTCCTATTACTTTGCTGGTCAAATAGATGAGAATTCAGATCTTTGCTTGTGAAAGGCATGTCATTATGTCAAAGAGAGGCTTATTAGGGATCCTAACCTATGTTATAATACTCGCCCTAAGTTAATTTTAACTATGTATTGTTGTTGCTTCTACAGGTCAGTTTGCATTAATATTCTCCACTATCTGTTGCGATCTATTGCGCTTCGGCTTCAACAGGTCAGTTTACATCACTCAATACTAGATCATGGTGTTTAGTTTTGAAATTTTAATTTTTGATTTTTGATAAGGTTAAGCTTTCAAATTTCAAATTTTCTGTTTCTATTAGCCACATATGGTTTCTGGTAATTAGATTGGACAGAAAGTTGATCTTTTGTTTAATATTTCAGTGTTTGTTTGTTCAAATTCATCAATTTCTTCTTCTTCCTCTCTCTCTCTCTCTCTGCTCTGCTCTCTCTCTCTCTTTGCTCTTAACAGGATATTTCATCATTATCATTGCTCTCCCTCAAAAGCTATGTGCTCTTTGTTTGTTCACGTTAATCATAGAGATCGAAGTAATAAACTTTAGCTTATGTTCTAGACTTCAGTTGGCTTTCTGGTCTCGGTCCTTATCTACAACTCTGTCTCAACTTCCCCCTTTACATATCTTTAGTTCATTTTTCTTTCTGGCTAAATGATTCCGCTGACTAAATGCAAAATGGCTTATTAGGGTTTAATTCTCTCTCTCTCTCTCTCTCTCTCTCTCTCTCTCTCTCTCTCTCTCTCTCTCTCTCTCGGCATAGAAAAAATTAAAATCAACATTCAATTAATCTCTGTAAGACTCTTTTTTTGTTATTGTTTGTTCAATTTGATTTAATTAGTGTGTTGTTATTGATCACAGATTCCTTGTCTCTCTCAATATCGCCTCTTTCTCTCATAATCGTTCAAAAGGTATGTCAAATTTAGTCACTCAAAAGGTTTTTTTCCTGAATTGTTATCAATTTTAGTCATTTTATTATGATATGGATTTGATTTGATTTATTATGAATCTGATTTTATGAGAATAACAATTTGATTTATAATGATTTTGCCTTTCAGCAAATTCTCATCTTCTCTGCAAATATCTGCTTTTTTAATATTTTTGTTTAGGGTTTAGGGTTCTACAATGCATTATCAGAAGGGCATGACCATGTGTGTGTGTTTTAGCGACTGTTTTGGTCATTTTAGTCATACTGTGATTAATAGTATTGTCAACATAAGGAATACAAACTGTCATAGAGTGATTAATAAATCAGTCTTTTTTTTTTTTATTTTTGCAAAATAATTTCATAAATGGAAGAGAAAGTATTGGCTGACGTCGCCTATTTTCACGCATCCTTTCTATTTTAAACTTTTCCACCTTTATCTATTGAAATAACATGCACCATAAAATAGGAAGACCTGTACTTTAAAACCATATATTAACACAAAGGTTAGCAAGGCCATCAATTGTTGTAGGGGACTGCCACCTTTAAATTGGAGTGAATCTCAACCAAACATAACTAATCTCTGATCTTTCTCAATACACCCTTCTATTCCCACTCTAAGTAAGATTCAGACTCTGGTACTTTTGGTGCACCAACCAGGGGCATGGCCGGCTGGACTTTTGGACATAAGTACAACTCCAAACGTTGTCCATTCGGGCCAGCAGTCCAACACTCAGCCTCTTTATTAACAACATTTTATTGTTTATAGTAAGCTTCAGCTAGCCTCTTTATTAACAACATTTTATTGTTTATAGTAAGCTTCAGCTAGCCTCTTAAACCTTTTAAACCCCTCTAAATTGTGTTAGATGAAGGTTAATATAATTAATTTCTATTGCACTATTTCACTACAGTACAAAACGTATTACTAACATCATTACCAAGTAAACTTTGGTATTTTGAAATTTCAGTAACTCGGTGTTTTTGGTAGTACTATAGTAACATTCAGTTTTGTCGCATTTGTATTAAAAGAATGACAATGACACTTTTTTTTTCCTCACCAATATGTAGCATATGTTTTGAATGGGTAGCTTAACTGTAAAATGATGATTCTTTTTAGTAGCACAACATCTCACTTTCCTCAATATAGCAGATATGTATATATCCCTGTTGTCATTCCTTTGAAATTAGAGATAATCGAACTGATAAAGATGGTTTCATGGTATGGAGAAATCCATGTTGTTAGTTCAGTTATATTTGATGTATTGATAAAACACCATCTCCATTGCTTGGGTTTTGAACTGACTAACTCGCATAAAGTAATTAAAACCTAGATATGCAAAATTTGATTTTTACAGAAATATGTGTAAATTGTGTGTGTTCACGAATTGGGATTTCACAGACATTTTTTAATTTTTTGAGACCTTTTTTTACAGTCGATGTTACTTAATGACTACTATATTTTTAGGCTTATGCCTAACTACATTCGGATTAAGATTATGGTTTTGCTGTTGCAGGCATTTTGGACCCCGCACCCAAAGAATGGAGTACATGCGCCATTTATAGTAACAAACTTGCTGATTAAGGTCTGCACCTATTTAGTTAATCGAATCCTTTATTTGAATGCTCTTTGTTCAAACCTAAATTTGAAGATATCTCTTGGTCATATTGTATTAATGGTGTCAGAATATATAAGAGCTCACCAATACGCTGTTCGAGAAAACCTTAAGAGGTTACTACAAGTTCAGAGAAAACTTGGCGTCGCCCATATATCTGAAAAATATGATGAACTGCCTGAGATCACCACTTGCTATTACATATTGATTGCTTTTCTGTCTATTACATGTTCACTGATTGCACATATTCACATATTTGAAGTGATTTCTCATAAGATCACCATTTATAATATGGAGACTGATTATCAGAATGTATTTATTAATGAGACTCATTCAAAACCCTATTGAAGAATAATACACCTATGTGATTACTCTAGGTTACACTGCCTTATATATTTCAGCCTCAAATTAAATTTTTAAACTCTCTCTAGACTTTCAAAATTATGATGTTATTACATTCAAAGCGGCAGATAGATTGCCCTGGACCAGTACTTGCTGCTTAAACTAAAAAAAAAAAAAAAAACCCAATAAGCAAAGAAAACTTATTTGAATATTTCAACCTAGCTTCTTTCCTTGCTATTACCATGTATTGTTAGCTCAATTATTATTGTCATTGTGAATCTCTCTATAATGATACTTTGCCTATTCTATTTTATTCTTTTCTTGCACATTTCTACTCTATACTTGATCCAAGAGGTGTATAGCACGATGTTCAGGCAGGTCTGCCACCTTATTTTTTTTTCCTATAGGCTCAATGTGTGCTTTAAATATGAAAGTAGAGCATTATTGACCTTAGGTTAAAGGGCATGGTTACAAAAGAAGTGCAACTGTCACTGCACTCTACCTTGAATTGTAAATAGTCCACAAGCAGGGCATGCGATTGAAGTATGACCAGTTAACCAAATTTTTTTTAATATCAAATCACAATAATTTTTCCATTGACATTACTTTTGCTTATGTACCATCTTCATATGAAAAATTGCATAGTAAACCTACCATAATATTGTTGTTAGTAATTTGTGAATAATTGTTCATTATGTTTTGTTTAGTACCTGGAACACAGTCATGGCAAAGAAAGAATTACCTGTCAAAAGTGTTAAAACTTCTTCAACCTACAGTGAAGAGATAAGTAAGGCAAAGCAAGGACAACATTTAAGAAGGGAAAGAGAATGAGCACAATCAATGCTAAATTCAATAATTGAACGTATGTAAGTTTTTTAATTTTATGTAATTACATGAACAATAATTTTTATTATTTATAATATAAAATATTGATGCTTATAATGTTACCTCTATGGCAGTGATACAACTTCTCAAACAAAGTCATTGGAATCGAATTTGTCAAATGGAACTGAAGAGATAAGTAAGGCAAAACTAGGTCAACGCATAAGAATAGAAAAGGAACGAGCACAATCAATGCTAAATTCTGTAATTTAACTAATGTAAGTTTTACTTATTTAATTTAAATCTATTCCAAAAACATTGTGACACAGTTTGATTCATATCCGGTGTGAGCGTTAGAGCATTAAATATCATCTTATTTAATTTTAAGAACTCAATATTGTTTTTTCCAACATTTTGTAATAGTTTTTGAGAACTTAATCTCTGCAATTAGTCTTTATCAAAGCATTAGTATTGTAAGAGTCATAATAAGAAATACATTGTAAAACCAAATGAGGTTCACCAAATCACCAAAAAGAGAGAGATGGTCGCATTTTCCACCCATTTTAATAAAAGAGACCTTCAGCAAATTGGTGAACAGTGGTGCGTCTGTCATAAATCATCCAGGAAACCAGTTGCCTTATAGCCATCTATAGACAAGCCTTTCAGATATTAAATTGGTTTCAGAGTCTCTAGGACATCAACATGAGTTTCTTCTCCGCCCCCTTCTATTTCTTCTTCATTCTAGACAAGTTTCAATTATTTAAAGTTTGAATTTTTCCTTTAAGTTTGTATGTACCACTCTTCACAATTTCAAGATTTTAAATAGCAAGCTTCTCTGTAAGACACTTCAGTCCAATCAACTCATCATTCAGTTTTCAACCTGCAATTATGTCAAGAATCAGAAGTGGGAGACTTAAAACTTTAAGCCAAAAAATCAACAATTTATTTAAGACTCCACCTATTCCCTACCACATCTCAGGTAAGTTTTTTTTTTCTTCTTCTTAATATTCTTGGTGGATTATAGAGAATTGATCTTACTTACATACCTAACTTTATATGCATGCCCATGATTGTATCTATGGTCAATAAAATGCTTGAATGACATGTTTCTTTATGTTCACCTATTGCTTGAATCAATGTTGTATGAAATTGGTGATCTGTATCTGTGTGCAATATTTTAGTAAGGCATTTACTTCCCTTCCATACATAAATCAAGATCTATATTAAGGTTTTGATGAACTGCTTTAAAATGCATTTTTTTCAGGTCAACAAGAAGTTTTTCAAATCTTCTGGAACAAACCTTGATATAAGCCTTGATGAATTGCTCACTGGGGTAGCCCATTCGAGGAGTCGAACTAAGAGCGTGTTGGTGGGATGCATGCTAAGGACTACATTGTCTCATATGGTGAATTCATATACAACCAGCTCATTGGCTTACAGACATCTTCAAAAAGCAGTCAGGTACATGTGCTTCCTGCCCTAGGAGATGAATGTAGCCTGAAAATTTATTTGTTAAATACTTTAAGGTGTATAACCTATTAACGTAGACAACTCACATGCATATTGAACTAAAATTAATCCCTGTTGTGTGTGTGTATATATATATAATATTATTGGACTCCAGGCTATGGACAACAACAACAAGAGGATGAAGGCACAACAACTGGCTGACAGGAGTGGGATGCATGAGTTGCGTTCCTGCCAAATTTCCGGACAACTAGGATTCTACAAGTGATCAATTGATCCTCTTGGGAGTGGACAACTTCTGGGGTCATTAAACCAAATGATGATGGTGCAGTTGGCTCAAAAGGTTAGGGGTTTGGTGGTGTTATGCGAGATAACGAAGATACTGTCAAGTTGGCATTCCCTGGAGGCAGCTCTGAAAAATTAGTCATCATGCAATAACTGTCTGGAACAAATAAGGTATCCAACCAAACAACAATGCTTATTGTGAATAGCTTATTTGAAAAGATTCGAAGGAGAGCTGTAATGTGCTCATGCAGAAGCCCACACCTCCATATATTTCTTCTAAAGGTGCAAGTCCCCCAATCGATGGATAGGATTTTCGTTGTGTAAAATTTCCAAAGAGGAAGGTTCCCGCATTAGATCATTTACAAATAGCTTTTCGAAACTAATCTTCTGCTCAAAAATTTGTACGGCAATATTGGAAACATACATGATAGATGTCCATCTTTGGGGAACCTGGGTAGAACGGGGTAAAACTTATTTCCCTTTATTGATAGATGTCCTTTGGGGAACCTGGGTAAAATTGGTTATAATTTATTTCCCTTTATTGCTTTTTATCAAGTACATTCCTACAATATCATATTATTCTGACAATGTGAATTCCTAATCTTCACAATAGATATATTTCTCTTACTTTTTTTTTCATTGCCAGCAAACAATATTTGGGTATTAGGTAATAGGTACGACCCATATTTTGTTCTCAGTAGTAGAGAATCTGACATTATTTTTAATATTCGCAAATTATGATGTGGTTCTTATAATTCATGCACACTTGACATTGCAAACCCATTCCCACTTGATCAGTTTTATAAATTATGATTCTTTTTTATTGCACTTCATATTTCTAAATGTTTGCAAAACAACTTCAGAATTTCAATTATCAGGAATACAGTAAAAAATTCTGTCTGTTCACTGATTTATGACAGGAGAAGAATGAAAGACGATATCTACGCTCCCCATTATCAATCTCAGTCTCCATTTCTCTCTTCCTGTACCACCGCTGCTTCTTAGGTAATTTTCATTTATACAAATTTCACACCCATGCATGCGTAGCGTAGACTTTTTATGTATGATTAGTTTTATGCTTTGAATAAAAAAGACCTACAAAATCTTACTCTACTAATCAACCAAACTAAGCGTATTTTCTCTGTAGACATAGTTTGTCCCATTACATTTAATTTTAGTTTCATGGGTTTTATATTTTATATGGTATAGCTTTGGTTTGAAGGTGCCATTGCAATCCCCAGTTCCTCCTCTGTGTTGACTTTGTATTGAACCAACATAGCATTCAACTGACCATCATATAAGCACGTGTGATTCAGCTTATTGACTGCATTGATCCGATAAACCTCCCTGAAAATATTACAAATAAGAGAAAGAATTCATTACTCAAGAGTAGAATTAAAGACATAGAATTGGAAGATTTGTTATAAACAAAGGATATTTCAGCATCCATACAAAATCCAATGACCAACATATGGAGGACAAGATCACTATTCTTGTCTGCAAATTATGCGTAATGCCTGTAAAAGATGGGATTCAGCACCTCATTACAAAACATTTTGGAAGTGAGATTATAGAGTTGGAAGTAGTTGCTGTAGAGTTGGGATTGAGCAGCTCTTCACACCGAGGAAGTTGCTGCAGAATTGCACTTCATCTTTAAAGATGAGTATTTGGATAATTTTGTTGAACAGTTTGTCCTCTTGAAGTGCAAAGTATCCTACAACATTTACATATGTGGTCCGTCGGTAAACTTGTAGGACATGTATAAGTGTGTACTGTTAAAGTTTAGTTGTTTTGTGTGTGTGCGCGCGGTAAGTCATTATGTCTCAAACAAGGGAATGAAGAAGAAATAAATGAAAAGTTTCTGGCAAATACTGTGGATATTGTATATAAATATTGTGGATATTGTTTTGTTTACAACAGAGATTGTTATTTGATGTTCAGACTTTAAATTTTATTGTTCAGACTTAATACTTCTCGTATCTCTTTTAATAACTTAGGAGGAGAGTTTTTTTTCCTAATGCCAAGCTTTTACCAAAAAAGTTCATTCACTTGGTGTTTATAATACAGTTAATATTACACTTGTCTATGAAAAGAACCAAGGTTAATTTAAGTTTGTAGATCAAAGTTATATAAGATTTACAAATCTAAAACAATATTATCAATGCATTTTACTCAAAACTGTTATAAACTCTCCTAGCTGTTCCACAGCACAGATGTAGTCTATAACCTAGACATGCAATATTATTCATTTAATGTGTTGAATATATAGTCAATTTGCCATTGTTCACGATCATTAGAAATCTAGGACGTTGTCCTCCAGCCAAAGAGATGTTTATTTTGATCTTTTCACAGTTGAAAATTTGGAGGAGTGGCTCATAACTTGGCCACCAGGACCATCTACACTGTTTGGATAGAAGGTATGGGACCTCCTTCCATATGCCACAATCTGGATCCTTTTGGAAAAAGGGGAATTGCAGAATCTTTTGTCAAGAGACTCAGACTGTCAATCAAACCTGCAACCAGATTAAGGGAACCATATGGTATTGGTTAGGAGTTTGGGAAGGTAGGAGAAATCATAGGTATCAGGAGATGTTCCTTCATTTGGTGGAGGTGATCACTGGCTTAAGGGGATAACTGGTTCTTTGCTTTTCTGGTTCATGTATCTATTCCTATTGTTGTTGCTAGATTATTTTAAATATAATCTACCACCTTATTCGTGGAACTGGCACAACACAGATTAGCTAAGGTGGTAGTTTATATTTTAACCATATTTCAATTGATTATCTAATCTGCCACCCTAGCTAGCAACATGCCTTTCATCATAATGCCATCTACAACTTGGTTTGGATGTACGGTGGCAGAACTACAATAACATCCCCCGATTATGGAGGTTAACTTAAGTCGATAGATCAATGTTATTCAAAGTTTTCAAAAATTAAACCAAAATTTACAAATTTAACACACTATTATTGCATTTTGCTCAACTGTTGCAAACTCTCGTTGCTTCTTGTACTCTACAAATAGTCTACCAACTGATCTTATGATACTGTATTATTCATTTAATATGTTGAATATAGTCAATACGCCACTTATCTAATCATTTAAAATCGAATGGTGATCAGTAAGTAACTGAACTTGTTCACAATTAATAAATTATGTACAAAAGAATTACAAAATTTTAAAACAAATGATAGACAAAATGTTAAAACTAGCGTTGCGAAGCAACGAAATTATGTACAAAAGAATTACAAAATTTATAACAAATGATAGACAAAATGTTGAAACTAGCGTTGCGAAGCAACGGGTACAACTAGTATTCATACATGAAGTAGTGATTTCATTTTCTATTTAATATATGAATCATCTTATTCGTAATTAAATTTCTTCTATGGTCTATCAGTCTATGTATGGGATGAACAAAAAAATTATTTCACCATTGCGCATAATTTATATAATTTTTTTCCTCATGCAATTCCATGCTACTAACATTTTTACAATTTGTTGATACATAATATGGCAACGAAATCACTACACAAATTCAATGAATGAAGCTTCATTATTTTTAGTTAGATGATTGTATTTAGAGAAATGCTAGCGTTACTGCGGCAGTAAGTTTCAAAGGATACTACCTCGTGAGAAGGTGCCACGTGTGAATAGAGAAACCGGAAACATATTCAATCGGTTTATCAAAAATAATAAACAAAAAATATTTAAAAAAACAGAAAAAATCTCCTGACTCTCTCAACTGAAATGGTGGTTCTTATGCAATGTTTGATGCTTTGGGGTTATAAGATTCTGCTAGTTTTATTCCATTCACTACTAATAAGTAGTAGCAATAAAAGAAACAACATCTTCTATTCTTTCTACAGTATCATAATCTTCTCTGATTAACCATTGAACAAGAAAAAAATGAAGATGAAGATCAAAATTGAGAAACTATGACTATTATAGAGAATAATTGTTGAAGATGAGAGTGAGAAGAGTAGGAATAACATGGATTGGATTAGTAGCGATTCCTCCGTTCCACAGATCAATGAAGAAGCCCTTGTTACTTTTCAATCTCTGAAATTGAAAATTTGCCTTTTTCTCTTCTAAATGGAATGAATAGATGAATATTGGTCATTTCATTTTATAAATTATTATAAGATATTGTTTGAATCCTGATCCACCACCACCAAAAACTGGTGGGAGGTTTGATACAAAGAAAAAAAGAATTTTTATTTTTAATTATTTTTCTCTATCTGCGTTTGTCTTTTGTTTTTCCAACCGGCTAAACCTTTAGCCTATTTGCACATATACACATGGCGCCTCCTCATGAGGCAGTAACCTTTAAAGCTTACTGCCGCAGTAACGCTAGCATTTCTCTTGTATTTAACCTTGTTTGATGTAATCCATTCAATGCCACATTATTCAGTTTTGGATTTAGAGCAGAAAACTTTCATCCACAGAAACACAAAGAATTAATATTAATTGATTTTTTTTTAATTAACTCAAAGAATTAATTGTTTAATAACTGTTTTTAGATAGTTGTATCCAAGCCCCACGGATTAGTATGTCCCACTAAACAAATTCCACAATCCCAATATATCCCATATAATACTAGTAAATACATCCCATATAAAATAGACTTCTTAATCCTTACTACACGGTGTACGATGCTCGGTTAGACTTGACCAAATATGAGGTCATTTTACGGTTTTAGGTTATCATTTATTATAATGTAGAGATAAACTGTTTTTAAATTCTTTTGACAATCACCTTGAACCGCTTAATATTATCTTTGACAGTTTTGTTCAACCGTTTGTTGTATATTCAAAAACTCGAACATATGTTTAACTTTTCAATAGAGAAATCATTTCAATAGAGACAAAAGAATTGTAATTAAATGTCGGTTGTATGGGGTGTATTTAATGTATGGGGCATACATTCTGACTTATTAAATTTTGGTGGGGGTGGGTTTACCATTTGGAGCCTAATTACTAAACTGTGGGGCTTAGATACCGGCTCTCTAAATAAATAAACTTAAATAATTAATATTAATTAATTATTTTAAATTAATATAGTTTAATAAACTTAATGAATTAATAATTTAATAACTTTATTTATGGAGCTGGCTATTGCCAAGCTAATATTTGGTACTGCTAATGTGCAATTTTTTATTAGACTTATTTGCTCTCAAATATATTATTACAATTTTTATATTTAATTAAATTTCTTTAAAAAAATTTGTTTTCAATAAATGATATTCTAAATTGCCATGTGTCTATAAAATTGGTTGAGTTACTTGTTCAAATCCCAATAGGGTTCACTTCACCCTTACGTGGTAATGTTTTATTTGTCCCACAAATCTCCCACCAAAAAATCACAACACACTAAATTCTTCGATAATATTTATTCTAAAGGGTAAAGTAGTCTAATAAAAAATTACACATTGGCAATAGTCAGCTTTTTATTTATTTATTTATTTATGAATAACAACAGATAGTAGTGTCAGTCATTAGAAATAGCATTAAACCCAGGTGGATTTAGAGATACCCCAAAAAAGTTTATACTCTTTGAGATACCCCCCCCCCCCCCCCCCCCAAAAAAAAAAAAAATTTTAAAATCATTAGAGATACCTCCATTTTGTCATTTGAAGCCGGTCAAACAAGTCGTTGACCATGGTCTGATCAGTTTTTAAAGCTTTAAGATTGAAATACCCCTCCACTTAAATTTAATCTCATTAATTAATAATTATTAAACATCCACCGTCTCTAACCCAAACCCACCACCACCACCCATTCACCTCCACCAAAACCACCACCATTTGTATGATTAATGATGGTGAACTTTGTCTTTGAAAACAATTAAAATATGTTGAAAATGTGATGAAGAAAATGTTGGAGATTAAATTTGGGTTTGAAAGAGAAGTTGATGGGGTGTGAAGATTAAGGTAATAATGATCGAATGTGAAGAAGGTGAGATGATGTTAATGATATGGTGTAAAAATTAATGGTGTGATTGTGTGAAGATGGTGGTGGTGGAATTTTGGAGATGGTGGTAATATAGGTATATATGATTGGTGGTAGTGGTGGTGTTGGTAATGGAGTGTTAAGGGTTATAGTGGCGACGGTTGGGTTGTGGAAGTGGTGGAGTTAAGGTAATTGGAGATGGTGGTAGTAGATGGTAGTAGTTAAGGATGGAGGTGGTGGTTGTTTAAAGAATGAAGATGGAAGAAAGTTATGATCTAGACCATTGATTTTGGATGACTAAAGATAGATGTAGCTTTTGGATGGTGGAGATTAATTCAATTAATAATAGGTGACATGTTATTTTTCTGAGAAAACATCAAAAGGAAAACTACCATACTCCCAAACTACAACAGTAAACTGATGAACTACTGAATTACATGACCTTTTAGCAAACCCACAATTAGAACCCCTACAGATTTTGACAATGGAGGATAAGATCGTGAAGCATTAAAGTTTCGATTAAAGAGTCCAACTGACTGCCATCTAGCGGACTAACAAGTCACAATTTCTCCCTCCGTCCCAAATTATAAGTACATTAATCTTTTTTTTTGCTATCCCAAAATACTTGTTACTTTTCATATTTGAAAACATATTAATTAAGTTAATTTGTTCTTTTGCCTATATTAGAGTAATTATTCTAATGAATAAAATTTATCATTGTAATTAATATTAAATAAGATTAAATTTGAAAATATAGTTAGTAGACAAACCAATAAATGATGTTATCTTAATAAGTTGAATTTTCGATAATGTAATTATTGGGACGGAGGGAGTACTAATTGATGTATATTCATGTATTACATAAAAGGACCCATAATTATTCACATCAAATTAATTCCTAGTATTTTGCTCTCATGTCTCAATTGTGTATCCTCTTGATTATTTTTTCCACTGGTGGAAAACAATCTTTGCTACCAAGTCTAGTCGAAGTTAATGGTAACCCCAGATAGGTAATTGGAGGTTTAACTAATTTTACTCCCATCATATCTACTAATGATTTAGCATCTTGCTCACTGGGACCTACCATTTCAAAATTCCTGGTTACACGACTGACTATTATGGTAATATAAACTCATTATTATGGGGTGTTTGGCAACAAAAAGTAAATTTACTTTTATTTATAGTAGGAAAAAAAATAAAAAGTTAGTTTGGTAATGCACTGACTAAAAAGATTTATATATAGTCTTATATACTTTCACTGGACCTTAATCAACCTAATATTAGCTTTTTAAAAATCATCCAATACAGATTTGTTGTATACAATAATAAACCATGAAAAACAGACGGTAAGGAACACAAAGAATTAGGTTGTAAGGCCTTATTCCAAATTTTTTTTGCCAAAAAAACAAATTTAGAATTGTAGCTGTCAAAAGGACAATTCAAACCTGGATTTTGACTTTGTCAAAAGGACAAATGTTTATGATCGGACTTGTAATCATATAGTCACACTTTTTCAAAATTCTATTTTTACCCCTATATACATGTGATTGCCATTATAATTATGCGTGTGATCATACACACGTGTCTCTTTGATTTATGTGATCACAAGTATAATCATACTTATAATCATAAGATGTTAATATGTGATTAGGACTATAATCATAACAAATAAATGTGATTACAGGTCTGATCATAACAAATAAATGTGATTATATGTGTGATCATACAAGTGTGTTGTGATTTATGTGTGATCATAGCGAATAAATATGATTACATGTTTGATCATACTAAATAAATGTGATTATAGGATCTAATCATAGAGTTGCATAAGATCGCATTTCAACAAGAGTTCATTTGGGTAGGGTATAGTTTTACTGCATTTGGTGTTATGTAGTATATGATTAGATACGTGATTATATGATTATATGTCTGTTTATAGGGTTGCATTAAGATTGAATTAAAACTAGGGTTTCATTAGGGTAGGGTATAGTTTTATTGTATTTAGTGTTTTGTAGTATATGATTAGACCGTGATCATGTAATTATTAGGTTCATTGGGGGTAGGGTATAGATTTATTGCATTTAGTGTGTATATAGTATATGATTAGACATGTGATCGTAAAGAGTATTTTTGTTCAAGGGAGTGAATTGTTATGATCAGACCTGTGATAATAAAAACGTTGTCTTTTTTTACTAAGTAAAATCTTTTAATATCTTTTTGGCCTACATAACAAACTCGAGCCTGGCTTGGGTTCGTAATTTGTTCGATAAAATATTTTGTTGAACCTTATTTGAAAAAATAATAATAATAAAAACTATAAATTTTGGAATTGGGCTTGGACTAAAAAGCTTTCAAAATAATAATAGATCCGGGCCCCAGTCTGAGTAAAATATGTCAGTCAAAGCCCGTTACTACAAACTATAAATTTGTTTTCAGTGATGAAGAGAAGACAACAACACTGAAAATGTCCGCAACAGTTTGATCGACACTCAACCTATTCCATCCCATGGCAGCAACTATTCAATCTCTTAGCAACACCAATATCTTAACAGCAACAGCAACAGCAACCCCTCTTCTACTTTCTTTTTCTTCTTCTTCTTCTTGTCAATCTCGATTTATTTGCAAACCCATTGCCATTACTATTAATACCCCCAACAATATATTCATAGCTTCTTCTTTTTCTCTGAATTCACTTCGTCGTCGTTCTCCTCTTCCTCCTTCTAGATGTCAAATGATATCATCCGAAGCAGAGACAGAGATGGGGTTCAGCGATTCAAGGGTTTCCAGTTTTTCTGCTTTGAAATCACTCACTACTTCACCTTTTGATAGTAAGTTTCTTTGTTTTTAGTATAAAAAAAATTATATTTTGCACCTTCTTTTTTTTTTTTAATTTAATTTAATACATATGGATGTTTATTGAAAGAACCCATGTTTTTTCATATTGTTATCAGATTAGAATGTACCTAGTTTTTGTAGAAACATTTGTGAAATTGTTGAAAATGTGACGCATTTTATATATTTGGACAAACTTCTTCAAGGGTAGTAATCTTTTGATCAAAATTTTCTCTCTTAGGGTATACAAGGGAGAAGACTAGTATTGTTGTTTTAGGTGTAAGTTATCACACTGCACCGGTGGAGATGCTTGAGAAACTTTCTATTCCACAAACCGCATGGGGACGAGCTATTACTGAGCTATATGGTTTGAATCATATACAAGAAGCTGCTGTTCTTAGTACATGTAATAGAATGGAGATTTATGTCTTGGCTCTAGCTTTGCATCCTGGTGTTGCAGATGTCATTCAATGGATTGAAAAGGTGCTTGCTTTATCTTTTTCTTGCGTATATATATTTCTTTGGAATTCAGTGTTTACCTGGCAATCAAGTCCTTCCTCTAAGAATGTGGAAACTGGAAAGTACTCCAACAGTTAACATCAACATTGGAAAATCGCCTTTGTGCTTTGTTGGAGATTTTCCATTAGAATGTTGTAAGCCCAAATGGACAAATTCATTGTTTCATTTTAGTTGGCTTTCCCAAGTAAAAAACAGCTACCCATGACTGTCATCGAGATATTTGTTTGTGGTTGTAAAGTTGTTCCGTTGGCTTAGTTCTGCTTCTCACCATTCCACGTTCATATAGTCATTTAGCTTTTCTATTTTCATATTGTCATTTAGGGGTTTCATATTGTCAAGTTAAATTATTTTCAATTTTAAGTGAGAAACAATTTCCTGAGTTGGTGGACACCATATTGTTTCTCTCTGCAGACAAGTGGAGTTCTTGCTTCTGATTTTCATCCTCATCTATATATGTTGCGTGAAAGTGATGCAATACAACACCTATTTGAAGTTTCTGCTGGGCTTGACTCTCTCGTACTAGGAGAAGGACAAATTCTTTCTCAGGTGAAACAGGTTGTGAAATCAGGAGAAGGAGTCACAGGCTTCGGAAAAACTATTAGTAACTTGTTTAAGCATGCTATCATCGCTGGCAAGCGGGTAAGATCAGAGACCAACATTGCATCTGGGGCAGTTTCAGTCAGCTCGGCTGCTGTTGAACTTGCAGTAATGAAACTTCCAGAACCTTACATAGCCACAGCGAGAATCTTAGTCATTGGAGCAGGCAAGATGGGGAAACTTGTGATTAAACACTTGATTGCAAAGGGATGGACTAAGATCATTGTTGTCAACAGATCTGAGGAAAGGGTTGCTGCCATCAGAAAGGAATTCAAGAATGTTGAGATAATTTATAGACCTCTCGCCGAGATGCTTACATCCGCAGGTGAAGCTGATGTTGTTTTTACAAGCACGGCGTCAGAGACACTATTGTTTACCAAAGAGAATGTTGAGCCCCTTTCCCCTGTGAGTCCAAAGGCTGAAAGATCAAGGCTTTTCATTGATATCTCTGTGCCAAGGAATGTGGGCTCATGTGTCTCAGATGTCAAGAATACACAAGTCTACAATGTTTATGATCTTAAAGAAATTGTAGCAACCAATAAGGAAGATCGGCTACAAAAAGCAATGAAAGCACAAGCTATTATTGCTGATGTATCAATAGCTTTTAGAGATTGGAGAGACTCTCAGGAGACTGTTCCAACCATCAAGAAACTGAATGCTTGTTTTGATGGTATAATTAGGCCTGAGGTTGAGGGATGGCTTTCAAAGTTAAGAGACGATTTTCCAAAGTATGAAAAAAAAGCAAGCGAAGACCTTATCCGTAAAATAAAAAACAAACTGCTTCATGGTCCCATGAAGCATCTACGATGTGATGGGAGTGATTGCAGAACTTTAGATGAAGTCCTTGAAAACATGCATGTGTTAAGCAGGATTTTTAACCTCGAGGCGGATGATCCCATATGGATACAGAAGATTCGAACTAAGGCTGAACAAAAAGCTAAGTGAAACAATATGATCTGTTTTATACTATCAAGATGAATAAAAAGAAGAGAACTTTCACATCTATTCTTCAATTTAATTAACAGGCAGTGAGCCCTGTCAAGGGGTAGTTTGATTTTTCTTTTAGATTTGCTATGTCAGTGATATCTTTGTCTGTATAATCGACCAACTCTGAAGTATTTATATGGAATTTGTTTACAGTCAAAAGGATAGCTATTCAGCATTCAAATGGGAAAGAGCTGACTTACTGATTCTGAAGAAAGATCAGGTTACAAACAAAGCAAGTGTCATTAGCACATAGCAATGCATGGTAAAGAGGTGAAAATATAATGAAAGGAGTTATGGAATAAAACAGTGGCATTAGTTGAAGAATGGTAGATTTTCTGTGCAGCTCTCATCTTAATTAGTTGAAACTCGACGTCATAGCTTGACTACTTCCACCACAAGGAAGGACGCCAACAGTGTTGATCCAGTAAATTCTGTTGGACGCCAACACCTTAAGCATTGTGCAAAAATTCTCCAGAATGCCTCTTTGCATACTGGAAAATGATAAGTAAACTTTCACCTCTAATGGAATGTTGTGCAACTTGAGCCTTTGTATTGCTCAGCAGTACCCACCTCCTTGACCTATATCCTTAACTATTATCAAGGACATAGTCTGGTGACTGGTCTATAATACACTTGGGATTTTGCACCTGCTGAAATCTGCTATAATCAATAATTTGAAATTATTGAACAAGATTTGGTTGTTGGAAGGTGGGGTGGGGTCAGATTTAAGACAATGCTGATCAGAAAATATTATGAAAAATATGTGTGTCATGTGCAGGTCTGAATATCTCTGTATATACAATCACTACTCAATCAACTGAATTGTCTGAGCCAAAAATGGTGCTCAAATCTTAAAATATAAGACCAACAGATCCCACGAGAAGTCTGCTTCAAATCATTTTGAGCTTCTTGTTCTTCATTCATATATTTTGCAAAGTTGTGATCCAATCAATCAAGAACACCCCTACCAAAAATCAAGAACAAGAAAGAAAGGCTGTGAAATGGCTGGTGATGAGTTACATGATCCATTGATAACAGTGGAAGGATCAGAAGCAGATATTGATCAGATTACAAATTGTAGTCAGTTTGTAAAGGAAGCTTTAATTGTGAACAAGAAGTTGTGGTGCTTTGCTGGTCCATCTATCTTCACTGCTATAGCTCAATACTCACTTGGAGCAGTCACACAAGTGTTTGCTGGTCATTTAACCACACTTGAACTTGATGCTGTGTCTACTGAAAACATGGTCATTGCTGGGCTTGCCTTTGGAATTATGGTATGTCATTTTTCATGATTCTAATGATTTGGTATATTGTATGTAATGAGTCATGAGTGTTTAGCTGAGTTAATAACAAATTTGAACTCTGTAATGTTGCGCGCAGTTAGGAATGGGAAGTGCACTTGAAACAATATGTGGACAAGCATTTGGGGCCAAGCAGCTACATATGCTAGGTGTGTATATGCAACGTTCATGGATCATTTACATTATAATGTGCATCATTCTACTTCCAATCTACATATGGGCAAGCCCTATTTTAAGATTTTTCGGGCAGAACCAAGAAATTGCAAAGCTCGCAGGAAGATTTGCGCTCTATATGATCCCTCAGTTGTTTGCATATGGAGCTAATTTTCCTATACAGAAATTTTTAAGAGCACAAAGTAAAGTGGTGACTATGGCATGGATTTCAGCAGTAGCACTTGTGTTTCATGTCTTCTTGAGCTGGCTACTAATAGTCAGATTTCAGTTTGGGTTGGTAGGTGCTGCTGTCTCACTTAATTTGTCTTGGTGGATTGTGGTCTTGGCTCAGTTTTCTTATATAATTATGGGTTACTGTCCGGGTGCTTGGACTGGATTCAGTTGGAGTGCTTTCCATGATTTGGGAGCATTTGCTCAGGTCTCAATTACTTCGGCCATCATGATGTGGTATGACATCGAGCGATCTCCATAACCTTAACATTTGCACTATTAGATGCCATTTTATCAAACTAGCCTCAATTCGATGTTTAATTTTCAAATCCTTTTATTGCAATAATGCAGCCTTGAATTCTGGTATTATATGCTTGTGGTCGTGTTGACCGGACGTTTGAAGAATGCTCAAACAGCCGTAGCTGCAATATCAATATGGTAAACTAGTTGTTCATATCAACATTATCAAACGTCTAAAGAGAGAATCAAAGTATGAGTATTCTAATGATCTTATGATTCATTCATGGCAGCACCAACCTAAATGGATGGGAGATGATGATATTCTTAGGGTTCAATGCTGCAATCAGGTAATTTACAATGTGTCCAAAATAGCCACTCATTAATCATTATTCTAGGCTTAATATGTTTGGTGTATATTTGTAAGACTATACTTGTCGAGATTTGATATCATTTTTATAATTAACACTCTCTTTTGTTGCAGTGTTAGAATCTCAAATGAACTTGGGGCTGGCAGGCCAAGGGCAGCCAAATTCTCAATACTGGTAGTTGTTATAACTGCAGCATTGATTGGTGTTGTATTCCTATCCCTGGTCTTGGCACTGAAGGATGTATATGCTTTACCTTTTACTAACAATCCTGAGGTTGCCCACGAAGTCTCTAAGCTCGCTGTAATCTTTGCCTTCACATTGTTACTCAACAGCGTTCAGCCTGTTCTGACAGGTCAGAAGCAAAGAACAGAGAATAATTACTTCTGTTTTCAACTTCTGCACATCACAAGTTCACAACTATATGAGTAATCACAGCAGTAAAATTGTACAATGAAACTATTCCAACATTTTCTTTTGCAGGTGTTGCTGTTGGAGCTGGCTGGCAGTGGTTGGTGGCTTATATCAACATCGCTTGTTATTACCTTGTTGGTCTTCCTCTTGCCTTCTTCCTTGGTTCTAAACTGAACATGGGAGTACAGGTGATGTTTGTTCTGTTTAAAATCTTGAAAATTTCACAGTATCTTGTATTTTCACATCATTGCTATTTGCTAATATGAAGAGAACATTCATAAATAGAAAATAGGATATATAATTTATAAGTAGGACTTCAAAACTTGCTTCTTCTCTTTGCATACAATGCTGATGAGATTCAAGTATGTAACTCTTTTTCCCTGGGTAATGGCAGGGGGTATGGTCTGGAATGTTCACTGGACTGCTCTTGCAAGCATTGATCCTTACTGGCATCACTCTAAGCACAAACTGGAACAAAGAAGCTCAGTTAGCAGATTCAAGAATAAAGAAATGGGGTGGATCTGTGGAGCCTCCTGTTGAAAACTCCAACACTCATAAGCCTGGTCAGGTGGTTTGAGAGGTGCAATCAACTGAATCATAATATATCGGGTGTAGCCACCATTGCTGGTCAGGTAGTTTGAGAGGTGCAATCAACTGAATCATAATATATCGGGTGTAGCCACCATTGGTGGCCCCAACAACCTCAACTTCATGGTGGTTTCTTCAAATCATAATATTTCTATTCATGTGTGTAATTGCCAAAGAAAGAAGCCAACCTTAAGAGGCATGCTGATTTTCCATATTGCTTGAAATAAAGAACTTGAAACGGTGTGTCAACTGCCAAGGTTGAGAAATAGCAAAGAAAAATTTGCAGTAATTTGAAGTGCCCAACCGTGCTTATCAAGAAGTGATTTATTCTGGATCTGTAAATCCTTAACTCTACCATCCTTAATTAAGGTTTAGATGTTAGTTTCCCAAGGAAAGTACTGTAACTTTCTAGTTAAACTGTCATGGCCCCAGAAAAAACTTGAACAAATCCTATCCAATTTTTTCATAATTCCCACAGGAAGTTGCATGCAGGACATCATATAAGTAGGTAAGGCTGGCTGAAAGGAGGTTGACGAGTGTTAAACAACCTTCATTTGTAACTTGTAAGTGCTTCAGCTCTCCAACCAGCTAACCGGGTTGTTAACAGTAAACTCTTCACCAATTCAATGGATGAAATAATCATTTGTAGCACGCCCTAACAAAAAGGGGACGCCGGCCACGGTAACCTCCCATACCACGCCCTCAACCCATGGCACCAGCAGCAGCATCTCCTTGTGCGCTTTCAGAGTTCAGACTACATTATTATCACAGACGTAATCATGAGCAACTGATAGTGGACAAATTGTAAGAAAAACAAATCCTAAGACTTCATAGCAAATCACAGTACTAATAAAGGCTCAACAGTTTCAGCTTGACAGGTAGAGATAAACACAACATAGCCATAGAGAACTACCTTTGGGTTTTTCACCGTTTCGTCCACACTTAGAATAAGGCAAGCTGCTTCTGTAGCTGCATTAATAGCATTTATCTGAAACAAAATTTAACCAGATCAAACTGTGAGAACAGGTTAACTAACAAAAGAAAAGACGAAAGTTGTAAAAGAACATGGAATACCTTTACAAATGCAGGTTCCCATGCAAAGTTGGCAAATGTATCTATGCTTCCACCAGTGTTTCCACCACCAAAAGGGCACCCTCGCCTATATAAAACCATGCACATATCAGCATAACGGCCATAACCAATTAATAACAATGAACCATGACCAACAAACCTATAGCTTGAAATTTTGGACAGACACTATATCACTCATATCCACTATAATATCAACATTTGATTAAAACTGAATTCTACCTTCCCCCAATCTGCCATCGCACAAAATCGCAATAGGAAATCGATATATAAATCAGATACTAACCAGATGGAAGTGCAAGTTTCTGTCTTAATTTGCTCAGTACATCAGTTGCATCAAATCCAGCTTTGTTGCACAGCTGCCTTGGGATAACCTGCAAGAAAATAGCAAAAGAATACATTGATTTTAAGTGAAGCTTCTCTCTGGAGGAATTTGATCTCTACAAGATAGTATACATGTACAAAATAACAAAAGAATGCCAAAAAGATATCAAAAGAATTATCCCTTAAATACACAAAACCCAAAATAAAGATACATTTGTGGACCCTTTCTTATGCGGCATTACTAATATATTCAGCTGCCTGCTAATGTATTCAGACGCCTGCTGTAAAAAAACAGAAACGATGGCGAGATGTCTTGCAAAAAAGGATAGTACCCTCAGAATTCTTTGGTTCATAAGATGATGTGGGTTAGGAAACAGAGCATCCTACTTCCCACACTTGGCTATGCTTGGTCGAGAAAATTGGAGGTAATTTACTTAGGAGTCCAGATCAGCTTACACGTAATGATCTCATTCCAGAAAAACAGGGGTAATCACTAATCAGGATAGAGTATTTGCTTGGTTCTGAACATCAGCATGCTTCCTACTCTCTCTAACTCAATCACTCCCTTGCATTTGTTCTCTCTTACACACTTTTGCTCTATCATATAGAGACTTCTCTTGGAATCTAATATGCAGTGAACCAACCACATCCTTTTTTATTCCTTCAGAATCAATATGTAAATAACTTTGGCCTCCATATATAGTAGAACATATTAGACAAGGGAGCGCGCACAACATTTGTCATTCGAGTAGTCCAAAAAATTATACACAATGCTAGGCATCTCATTCAATATAAATCTCTGCCTGGCAGTTTAAAGATTGTAAGTAGAACATACACGATATACTGTTCAACGAGAGTAGAAAGTAAACATATTCATACCCTAAGAATTTCAAAAAATGGTAAGCCATAAGTCAACAGTATAGGCAGTAAAAATTCCCACCTCAAATGCTTTCGCATAACAATTTATAAAAGCTGAGACTTCCCAGCTATTTTCCGTGCGTGCTGTCTCAAATACCTACTAATTTCCATCTGTCAAGAAGAGTATTCAATTAAGTTCTGAACAACTATCAAGTATCAACAACAATTATTTAGAGCAATATCACACACACAAAAAATGTAATATTTGAGGAAATATTGTTACAAACATCAATAGCACCACCAGCAGAAATAAAATACTTATAAATGGAAAGAATAAGAACCACACCAATGACGTTGCTAACAGATGTCTGTACAGTTCCCACAGTAGCGGGAGCAACCCGTTGCAAATCCTCTTTGGTTACACAACAAGCACAGAAAATACCTCGATCTGCAAAATACTGCAAAAAACAAGCACAATAATGTCAATTACAAGGTAACACCTTGACAACATACATGTTTGTAAAGCATTGATTGCTTTTTATTTTCTAATGTTTGTAAAACATTATTTCTGAATGTTTCACCAAGCAGGAGCATATATCACTAATTCTAATACGATTGTATTATAAAAAGGTTATGCCCTTTATAAATAATTAGAAAGCGTGTGCATACAGGCTTTTCCCAATATCTTCATTATTTCAATGCTACTTCATTAGACCCATCACCCATCCTAAGCACCCATTATCGTCAGATTGTTTCTTCTACAATCTACAGTTCTACATCTCTTTTTTTCAGACAATCCAGCCCAAATCTATCCATTATAGACAAAAATATTAACTACCCATGTACCAAAACAAAACAGCCTGAACCAGAAATGCAACTCGTCAATAAGAAAATAAGACAATAAACTATGTAGAATTACGTCATAGATAGGTCATATAACGAGTGCAAACATGTCAAAGTGATTCAATAGTTCTGAACAAGTTCATTAGGCTCTAGAGTCTTGAGCATTCTCCATGTCAATATTTGAAGGATCACCACACAATTTCATTTCAGCATAAATTATGTTTGTTACAAACTTACAAATATTAATAACAACAGTGGATGGCATACACACATTTATAAACGAATTGTTCAGCAAATTATAAATGTGCTTTCAGGTCTCTTATTGCATATTTGTAGGTATGTAGTTCACCACCAAAAATGTTGCAAACTCCATCAAAAGTTTGTGCCACTAAAGTGCAAACCTTTTCTCAAATATGCTCTCGTGACATGATATTGGATTGAGATCCATAGCATAACACTACAACACTCTAAACCCTCAAAAATGAAAAATCATAGATTAAATATAACTACTCAAAATTTGAGTAGTTACAAATCAGTAACTACTTAGAATTTGCTATTGAATATTAAATATAACTAGTCAAAATCATATATTAAGTCAGCGAAGCATTAGCTATTAAATGAATCACACAAGTAATTGGAAGTTTGAAGCATTTTGGGATTATGTTTGAGCCAATAGTAAGAAAATTTCTCAAGATACTCTTGGATCCGTTGGGTGTATTGAGTCTACCAAAAAGGTGGCCAAACAATAACATGTTGACATGCATGTTGCTTCTTCGGTAAAAAACAGGTGAGCCGCGTGCTGCTGCAACCAATTTTCATGAACTAATACACATGGCACTTTTATTTTAGGGTTAAACAAGCAAATATATTAGTAAACAAAGGTTTTGTACAAGAGTTCCCAGGGACGAGATGTCCATCAACAAGAAATTATGAAACATGACACATGATACTTATGGCACTTCGCTCTGTTCTCATAATCCTAGAGCAACCTTTCAAGTTCATTTCCTTGTAACTTTGTATGTTAATGAAAGCAGTATGTCACTGTATTTACTACTCTTCATTTCCGCTACGTAACATTTTTCAACTCTCATTCCATCTTGAGTTCTCCACTTAGTCTCACGTAGATAAAGAACTTGCCACATAAGTTTGTCTTATTGGTGGCTTGAAAAAAATGTGCATTAGGGCACCAATCATGCCAGGCTGCCATCCCGATTTGGGCCATCAAAAAGATTTAGGCTTTAGTATCACCTTTGCATTAAAACTTTAAAATTGATAAAGTAATGTGGGTTAGCTTGTCAGTAAGGATTCTGGGGGATCTTCAATATAAAAACACACGAAGAAAACATCTCTTCAAGTTTGCTGGAGCAAAGTAATCGGGGTGCTATCCTGCAAGGTCGCAGCTGAATCCTATGGATGGAAATGCAAGGATCTGTAGGCATAGAGACCATTCTAAACAAAACTCCTTTACTGAACCTCTTAGATAATAACATCTTTCAATTTAACCTCATTCCTATAAACTTTAGAAAGCATCTTTCTGTGCATTGATAACAAAGGCTACGGACCAGGGGATGCAGAAACCGGTTGACGTCACATCAAACAAAAACGAGGGAACATGAGTTGAGCCACATCAGAATCGTCATTTCTTGTTAGAATTATTTTCAACAGGGAAAGAAATCCATAAAACCTCTTCAAAGCAATATTTAAATTTCACAAAAATACAATTCATGAGATATGCACAAACATCTTTTATCACATCAAGTAATACTGAAATGTTTTCTACATAACATATATATTTTTAGAATATTATAGTAATAAGAAAGTTACCTGTGTTGCCAAATCACCTATTGTCAGTCATGAAAGCACAATTTTAGCCCCACTTTTAACACATCTATCCAATATGTCGTAAATAATATTCCATTCGGCATCAACAATTGATTGATTCTGCAATGGATCAGGAAGTCTGCAAGACATGATGGTATAGACAATCACAATTAGGCTTGGCACTGCATCAGATCAAATGAAGAATAGAAAACAAAAACACATTCCAACCTTATCTCTGCGTTTTCTTTTTCTGACTTCAGTTCTAGCTACTAAGCAAAAGTATCTTTGGATTTAAGAACTTCTTAGGCTGCTGCCCAAATCCAGCATAGGAAAATGTTTTCTTGAAGGCAAATCCCCTAACAAGAAAAGAATCTTGCATGTTACCACAAAGCTCACAGCTTAGAATACTACAATGAGTACATGATGATTTAGTGAACAACTCAACGCCAATTCTACGTTTGTTGATGATAAAAACACAATAGATGCAATAAAGGAAAATCAAAAGTAGGATGTATGGATTTAGTCACAGCAATACAACAAATTATTAAGAGTTAGGATATGAGCACAGTGAGGATACGGCAATAACATAATATGACTTATTTATATCCACCAATCCTCCTAATCAAATAAGTTCATAATTAAGACATTACTATCAACATCCATCACTCTTAGAGACACAAAAGAATACCTTTACTTGATTGGACCTAACTGCACTGAGATAGTAATCTTGCAGGCTCTCATTTCCCTTTATAGGGGAGGTCAATATTTTGAATATATTAGCTTTCTCGTACTAATCCCTGTGTTGTATTGAGGCCTTGTCCTAGAGCGTCCAAACATTAATCTATTTGGCGGATCAGAAGTGAGTCTGAGCAGTATCTGTGTGTCTGGTAACCATGTAAAACACTGTCACAGCTCATCTTCTTGAAATGATGACTATGCATCCTATGTGACAAACAAGCAAGAAAACTCAAACAACAACGTGTTGAGAATGTAGGCACTTGAATATTTTAAATGCAAATTAATATCCAAATCAGCTTCAGTTGGTCAACCCAAGCCTTTTCGACAAAAATTGGGAATCTGAACCAACCATATTGCAAAACAACAATACATCCATTCATTATCGTGTTAATACCATGTGAGCTACAACTAGAAAAAGAGGAGGCCAGTAACATTCAATTTTAGATGAGAAGAAAGAGTGTAACCACCCCTTCAACTAAGTAGTTACAAACAAAAGAGATACATTTATAAGAGTGGTCATGATTTCTTTGCTTCTTAAGAATTCTGATGGATAATTTAGTATAACGAGGAACAATAAGCTCTTTTTTTTTTTCGCATATGCCAGCTGAGTCCAGTTGGTATTACCTCTGGGCAATGATACCAGAGGGGTCTGGGGTTCAATCCCAGATAGTGCATCTTTGAGTTACTTATCTCATTAAAACAGGGCTTGCCAATCAAAAGAAAAAACACAATAAGCTTTTTGTTTTGAGAGTATCATTTTACAGGTTGTTTCTGTTGGAGTCATTTTATTTTTCTGAGTGAATTTCCGGCTGCCTAAGTTTGTGTGATATGACAAATCCCTTGAATTGATTTTCCTCGTTACATAATATGGAAAGTAACCAAGAAGATGAATCTCTGAATTGCAGATAAAAAATTTAATGTTAAGCAAGTTCCAGAGTATATTCATTAAGTTGAATGATCTCTCACAAAACATGAACGATAATTGATAGAGTAAGGACAACAAAACTAGTGTTTACAACTAATATTAATAAAATGCTTACCGTTTTTATTCTCTATCATCATTGCCAATCGCAATAACCACCTCCACAATCATAGTTCAACGAGAGTGTAGTAGCAGCACATTTCTGCAACAAACTCTTCTATTCTTCCATACTCTTTCCTTCTGTGCCCACAGCAAATTCCTTGGTTTGTCATTTGGGATCATTACTTACTCCAACTAATAAAAAACAAAAAAAATTCAAGATTAGAAGAAAAGTAGCATCAGAAATATTCCTAACTATATATATTCTTTCTCTCAGCAATAAGGTGAACCAAAATCAGATAGAAACCATTTCAGAAATATAGCTTCAAATCCACTCTAGCATTATGGGGAGTTAAAAATGGATTGCAACTAGCAAAGCAGCTTGGGATTACACAGTTAGAGGTGGACACTGATTCCTATTTTGCAGCACAAGTCCTCACTGGAAGTGGAAATTTTTCTATATAATTGTAAATGACTATAAAATTATTAGCGCAAGGTATGTCAGTTAAGTACAAGGAGTGTAACCAAGTAGCAGACTTGTTGCCTAAGAGTAAGAGAGGACTCACTTGTTCTGTTGCTTTAATAAAATTAGCATTTTGACCCCAAAAAAAAAAAAAAAATCCACTCTAGCATTATTGTTTATAAACACAGTTTTACCCAATTTCATTAATTAAGGCCTTAACTGAAGAACATTCGGTACAACTATCTTCTCTGCAATAAATTCCAACTAAGTTCTATTTACTTGAAAATCAACTTTTAAGATTAGGGGTTTAGATTCTAATTACTAACATTAGGGATTTTAATTCCAGAAAAGTTCAATACCTTCGCAATCTCGACAATAAATGTTAGCAGCAACAAGGTCCATATACCTCTCTCATGTCCATATCTGGGCTGCAAGTATTGTACAAAACAAACATTAATGTTACTTTTATTTAGGGTTTATAAAACAAAAAACCCACGAGAAGTCTGAAGCAGATAAGGCATCCCACGAGCTTCACGTTCTTTTCATTCATATGGAGTATATTATATCACACAAGTTATCAACAAAAAGCAAACAAGAAAAGTTGTGTGTTGTAAAAATGGCTAGATTTCATGATAATGAGTTGCATGATCCATTAATACAAGTTGATAGATCTGAAGCAGATATAGATGAGATTACAAATTTTAGTCAATTTTTAAAAGAAGCATTAGTTGAGAACAAGAAATTATGGTATTTAGCAGGTCCAGCTATTTTTACTGCTATAGCTCAATACTCACTTGGAGCAGTCACACAAGTTTTTGCTGGTCATTTAACCACACTTGAACTTGATGCTGTTTCTACTGAAAATATGGTTATTGCTGGACTTGCCTTTGGAATCATGGTACGTATTATTATTATTATTAATTTGTTGTCTATTTTATGCATCTATTTATGAACTCACTCGATCTGTAATGTTGCGCGCAGTTAGGTATGGGAAGTGCACTTGAAACAATATGTGGACAAGCATTTGGTGCCAAGAAATTACATATGTTGGGTGTGTATATGCAACGTTCATGGATCATTCTCATTGTCATGTGTATCATTCTTCTTCCAATCTACATATGGGCAGGCCCTATCTTAAGACTTTTTGGGCAGAACAAACAAATTGCAGAGCTATCAGGAAGATTTGCACTCTACATGATCCCTCAGTTGTTTGCATATGGAGTTAATTTTCCTATACAGAAATTTTTACAATCACAAAGTAAAGTCATGACTATGGCATGGATTTCAGCAGTAGCACTTGTGTTTCATGTCTTTTTGAGCTGGCTACTAATTATCAGATTTCAGTTTGGGTTGGTAGGTGCCGCTGTCTCACTTAACTTGTCTTGGTGGATTGTGGTCTTGGCTCAGTTTGCATATATAGTTATGGGTTACTGTCCTGATGCTTGGACTGGATTCAGTTGGGGTGCTTTCCATGATTTGGGAGCATTTGCTCGGCTATCAATTGCTTCAGCCATCATGATGTGGTATGCTATCGAGCAGTCTCAACAACCTCACCTCAACATTTACATTATAACTTTATAAGTTGCCATTATATCAAATTAGTTAGCCTCAATCCGATGTTTAACTTCCAAATGCATTTATTTGCAATAATGCAGCCTTGAATTCTGGTATTATATGCTTCTGGTCGTGTTGGCTGGACGTTTGAGGAATGCTCAAATAGCTGTAGCTGCAATATCAATATGGTAAACTCGTTGTACATCTCTACCCACGTTGTCGTTGTCAAAAGGTCTAAAGAAAGAATCATGGTATATTAATTCTAATGATGTTACTAATCTTTCATCGCAGCAACAACTTAAATGGATGGGAGATCATGATCTTCTTGGGTTTCAATGCTGCAATCAGGTAATCAAACAATGTGTCCAAAGTAGCTTAGCCACTCATTTTTATCGGGTTAATGTTTGGTCTGGTGTATTAGCTAAGACTGTGCATATAGGTCTAGGTTTGATGTACAGTAGTTGTTAACTCTCTCTTCTCTTTTGTTGCAGTGTGAGAATCTCAAACGAACTTGGAGCAGGCAGGCCAAGGGCAGCCAAATTCTCAATACTTGTAGTTGTTATGACTTCAGCATTGATTGGTGTTGTATTTCTAGTCCTTGTCTTGGCACTGAAAGATGTGTATGCTTTACCATTTACTAACAATCCTGAGGTTGCCCACCAAGTCTCTAAGCTCGCTGTAATCTTCGCCTTCACATTGTTACTCAACAGTGTTCAGCCTGTTTTGACAGGTCAGAAGCAAAGAACGCAGAATAATTACTTCTCTTCTCAACTTCTTCACATGACAAGTTCACACACAACCAATTGAGTAATTACAACCAGTAAAATTGGACAGTGAACTTAACTATTCGGACATTCTCTTTGCAGGTGTTGCTGTTGGAGCTGGTTGGCAGTGGTTGGTGGCTTATGTCAACATCGCTTGTTATTACATTGTCGGTCTTCCTCTTGGGTTCTTCCTTGGTTCTAAATTGAACATGGGAGTACAGGTGACTTTTCTTCTGTTTATTAAAACTTGTTCATTGGACAACATCTTGTAGTTTCACATTATCAGTATGTAACCTTTTTTTTTCCCTGGGGAATGGCAGGGGATATGGTCTGGCATGATCAGTGGAGTGCTCTTGCAAACATTGATCCTTACTGGCATCACTCTAAGCACAAACTGGAACAAAGAAGCTAACTTGGCAGATTCAAGGATAAAGAAATGGGGTGGATCCGCGGAGACTCCAAAGCATGGAGATGTGGTTTGAGACGTGCAATCATTCACGGACGAAAGCTCAAGTTCGTAACGCTTTCTTCAAAACCAAAGATTAGATGGTTACGACTTGTTGACTTCATGAAAAATGTTAAGAAGGATCACTTGTTATTTAAGTGCAGCTCAAACTATCTGATCTATTGGTTCACTAGTGAGGAAACATTTTTTTATTTGGATTGCATTTGGAAACAAAACATGAAATAATTTTTTTTTTCTACAAACTATAATTCTAGCGAAATTAATCACCCCACCCACCGACAACCAAAATGCGACATATATTACACATATAAGAAAATAAAATGACAGCTACAATAGTACGGTGGGTGAAATTATGTGCGCTCTGACAAGCTAACAACCTAACAAAGATCGATACAGACCCACACTCGCGATTGTGGTGTGAACAGTGCTAAAGCCTAAAGAGCTGCAAGATACTGTTGGCAGAATTGTCAGTATTTGTTAACCTAAATGCCATTGTTTTGATTCATTTTAGTGTTTAAAAAAAAAAAAAACAAATATTTTTAGACTTAACCCCCTAATTTGTGTCCATGTTTTGATTAAACCCCCACATTTATCCAATATTTGACATTACACCCTTCCGTTTAGGGGTGGCAATCGTGTCGGGTCGTGTCAGATTCGTGTCGGGTCTTAACGGGTTGACGTGTTTTTTCTCTAAACCCGAACCTGACCTGTTAACCTGTTTAGTATTTTTTTCTAAACCCGAACCCGACCTGTTTAATAAACAGGTCGGGTTCGGGTTAACATGTTTAAACCCTCTTCAGATTTATTTAATATAAATTAATCAACTTAATTTCATCAAAAATTAAAACTACTAGTAAAAGACAAAATTAAAAAAAAAATATTCTTGAAAAATAAGGGGACGGTGAAATAAACAATTACTATAAAGAGCATAGAGATGAAAAATGTTAACATTAAAGCCAATTATAAACATAATTAGGAGCATCAAACTTGAGTTTTAAAAATAAAAAAACACCGATCTGGTTTCAATTGATTAATTAAAACATCATGCTCCTTAAACCCAAAACAAATCAATTGAAAAACAAGAAAAATATTCACACAATCTCTAACTTTGATATAGAAAAATAAGAACCACCAGCAAACAAGTTTTTAATAATCAATTCATTACTACTATATATTTCTACATAGTTAAAGAAGAAGAAAGAAAACGATTGTTGAAAAGAGATGAAAAATGAGGGATGGAGAGATGATTTCAAAACTTAAAATAAAAAATATTAATTTTTAACGGGTTTCGGGTTGATCCGACCTGTTAGTGGTCAAACCCGAACCTGGCCTGTTTATAAACGGGTCTAACAAGTTCGGGTCAAAATGACCCGAAAACCCGATAAGACTAAACCCAAACCTGTTTATCTCAGGTCGGGTTCGTGTCGGGTTAACGGGTTGCGGGTCATTTTGCCACCCCTACTTCCGTTTGCTTTCTGTTTCATATTCCGTTTATAGTCTAATTATTTGACACAAATACCCCTGAACTCAACTTCAATTAGATCTCTGTGTGTCCCTATTTTTGTTCTCTCTCTCTCTCCTTGAACTGATTAATATCTTCGACACATGAAAGAATGCTTTATGTTAATCTTAAACCATGACTAATGTTATAAATATTCAAAATTAATTTAAGCTGCAAACATTTTTTTTTTCTAAAAAATTCAGAGAATAACACTTGTTCATATGAAATTGGGGTTTCTTGAATGTTATTAATCTAGATTCTAAAGACCATTTTCTTTGTAAAAAAAAACTTTGAAGCTTTGAGGAATTGGTTTGCTACTCATCAAATTTCGCTAAACTGGAGAAAAAAACCGAAGACACCAAATCCATTTTGGATCAAGGGCATTTATGTCAAAATTTTAGGCACTAAAGGACAAAATTTGGTGGTTAAGTCCAAAAATCCCAGAAAAAAAAAAAAAAAAATTACAAACACATGAAGAAACGTGGTAATTAAGGTTACATGTTGGTTTATTTCATCATTCATGACTCATGAATCATGATCAACTTGTTGGAAATAAACAATGGTAATATGAGTAGAAACTTGTTATAGATCTTATCTTATATACTCCCTCTACCCTAAATTATAAGTACCTTATTCTATTTTAGATTGTCCCGAAATATATGTTGTTTTTGACTTTTCAACACATATTAATTAAGTTAAATAGTTCATTTGTCTATATTACCCTTGTTTTGAGATTAAAGTAATTATTCTAATAAAAAGTTAGACATTGTAATTAGTATTAAATAAGGATAAATTAAAAAATAGAGTTAATAAACAAATAATAAATGATGTTTCCTTAATAAGTCCCAAATTATAAGGTATTCCATTTTAGATTGTCCCAAATTATAAGTACCTTTTGATTTTTTTTATGGTTCATTTGTCTATATTACCCTTGTTTTGAGATAGAGTAATTATTCTAATGAAAAGTTAGGCATTATAATTAGTATTAAATAGGGATAAGTTAGAAAATAAAGTTAGTAGACAAACAATAAATGATGTTTCCTTAATAAATAGAATATTCTAAAAGGTACTTATAATTTAGGACGGAGGGAGTAGAATATTCTAAAAAGTTCTTATAATTGGACGGAGGGAGTACTACTTATTAAAGGGGCTTTGTTGACTTGCAACAGTATAGTTTTTGTAACTCACGGTTGGTCATTTTTCTAATGTTTTCCAATTTTAACTTTATTAATTATTTGATACGACAGATTCTATCTAACATTCATTTATACATTTAATGGGTATATATGTCATTTAATATACAATATTCAGTTTTAGCCACTCGAGAAACCAGCCAACATTAATGCTACATCTGAGTTGTTTCTTCTGCATGTATTTATGAGCACGTGTCCCAAGCAATCGTTTCTAGAACTTATCTAATGCACCCAATCCTAACTTACATATACCATATTTTTCTTAATTTCTTATATTTTTTTTATTACATATTATTATAATTTTTTTGAATAACAAAAATAAAATAAGAATAAAACTAACTAAACGATAAACACCTTTCTCTAAATGCCTCATTTATATTACTAAAATTATTAGGTCACCTATGAATTTTGATTTAAGTAATTAAAGTCATGTAAATAAAAATTGATAAGTAATTTAGTCCTCAATTACTAAATATATAAATATAAAGTAAAATAAAAGATCTACCATAAACAACATATCCAATTCTATTCAATTTCTTTTGTATAATTTATCCAAAGGATGTGCATTCCACTTGTATGGTATTCCACACTCCACCAGATCAGTTCATGTGGCTATATATAAAAAAAAAAAAAAAAAAATTAATATTAAGTGTGATTAATTAAAAAACTAAAACATCTAAGATGAATAATGTTGTTAACCTTCCACTAGTTAAATTCTTTTTAAAAAAATATTATTGGTACACTGAACAAATCTGGTGGAGAGTGTTGTTCCACACTCTTCAAATTCTTGTAGATATGGTTTATGGATCAAAGTTTTTGTTCAATAGTTGAGTTTGTTTGATGGTAGTAGTGGCTGAAATCATCATCACATGTAGCATATGGACAATTTTATTCATTTTTGGAAGTTGTGCTTAAAAATATACATTCGTCATAACTCATAACTATATTAATACGGAGTATTTGAAAAAACAAAACAAAAATCAAACAGAGATTTTGACTTTGAGAGATAAAATAAATTATCTTTTATAGCCTTTCTTCTTCCATTCCAAATGAGATATCAAAAGAAAGTTGAAAGTAGGTAAACAAAAGCTTCTTTGTTTATTCATTTATTCATTCATAATATCTTCCAATCAAGAAAAAAAAAATTAAGGTGAAGATGGATGGAAGTAATGATGAGTTACATAATCCATTAATAATTGTTGAAGGATCATCAATAGAAGCAGATATAGATGAGATTACAAATTGTAGTCAATTTGTAAAAGAATCATTAATTGAGAATAAGAAGTTATGGTATTTAGCTGGTCCAGCTATCTTCACTGCTATAGCTCAATACTCACTTGGAGCAATCACACAAGTGTTTGCTGGTCATTTATCAACACTTGAACTTGATGCTGTTTCTACTGCAAATATGGTCATTGCTGGACTTGCTTTTGGAATCATGGTATGTCATTTTCTTAAAAGGTTGCAGTACAAATTGTTTAGCTGAATTTATTGTGTTTTTCTTCTGATTATGATAATATGGTTATCTTATTGATTGTTACAAGTATCCATAAAACTTTATTGATTAAATTGGTAAAAAAAAAAAATTGCTTATGTTTTTATTGAAATCCCTGAAAGAGTTTGATTACACAATGAGCTTGCATATCCACCTGTGTGTTACGGTTGATGGTAGGGCCTTTACGGTTGTTATAAGTTCTCACAGGTTTTTAATTTGGAGGTCTGTTTTGTATATTGAGTTAAGAAGATGGAGAATTCATGTAACCATATTACAAGTTAAAGTATCTGCAACTCATAAAGAGGTGCTGCCTAATGTCATTCGTCTTTTGAGTTGCCTCCTTATGTTATTGTTGTTTGAGTATGAGTTCCCTTTCTTGGTCTAATATGCATTGCTGGAAAAATTGGAAACTGCAGTTTTATTATCTAAATGTAGGATTGCATAGTGACCTGAGGGATGGAATCTTTTTTAGGGATAGTGGTTTGACACTGTGACACCATCTTCCACATGTTCTGTTTGTAACATTTTACTTTGTTTATGCTAACAATCGTTCTAGATCGTAATGTTTTCAAGTTATCGGTCATATGAAATGCTGTTATAACATTCTCCCTCCTTTTTTTTTTTCTCTATCATGCAATCCAAGTTGGTTTGCGGAAGGATAAAGAAACGTCGGCGTATAATATTGACTATGGCTAGCTCTAAATCAGATCTATAAATATTAAGTATTTTTTAGATCAATTTATGTCAATACAAAATTGTACATAATCCTTGTACATAAACCAACTAGTGTACTTTAAGTTTTACTCAATCTGAATCAGTAACTTTAGAATCAAATTTTATAATGTTGCAGTTAGGAATGGGAAGTGCACTCGAAACAATATGTGGACAAGCATTTGGTGCAAAACAGCTACATATGATGGGTTTGTACATGCAACGTTCATGGATCATCCTCATTGTAATGTGCATCATTCTACTTCCAATCTACATATGTGGAACCCCCATTCTAAGCTTTTTTGGGCAAGACCAAGAAATCGCAGAGCTCGCAGGAAGATTTGCGGTCTACATGATCCCTCAATTGTTTGCGTATGGAATTAATTTTCCTATACAGAAATTTTTACAAGCACAAAGCAAAGTCATGACCATGGCATGGATGTCAGCAGCAGTACTTGTTTTTCATGTCTTCTTGAGCTGGCTTCTAATGATCAGATTTCAGTTTGGGTTGGTGGGTGCAGCTATCTCACTTAATTTGTCTTGGTGGATTGTGGTCTTGGGTCAGTTTGCTTATATAATTATGGGTTACTGTCCGGGTGCTTGGACTGGATTCAGTTGGAATGCTTTCCATGATTTGGGGGCGTTTGCTCGGCTATCTATTGCTTCCGCCATCATGCTGTGGTATGTAATTGCTCCTCAACCTTAACATTATTTCTTTGCCATTTTATCGAACTACCTTCAGTTTAATGTTTGACTTTCAAATGCTTTTATTGTAATAATCCAGTCTTGAATTCTGGTATTATATGCTTCTGGTCGTGTTGGCTGGACGTTTGAAGAATGCTCAGATAGCCGTGGCTGCAGTATCTATATGGTAAAGTTGTTTTACATCTGTACCAAAAATGTTAAGGGAGTAACGAAACAATCATAATATAAAATTTTGTAACGTTTTTGCATTTAATCCATGGCAGCACCAACCTAGATGGATGGGAGGTTATGATATTCCTTGGTTTCAATGCTGCAATCAGGTAATCAAAAATGTGTAAACAATGTGTGTGGGTGTGGGTGTGGGTGTGGGTGTATGGTTTGGGGGTTGTGTGTGTCATGTAGATGTCTTAACATTATTTTCTCTTTTGTTGCAGTGTGAGAATCTCAAATGAACTTGGGGCAGGCAGGCCAAGGGCAGCCAAATTTTCAATCCTTGTAGTGGTTATAACTGCAGCATTGATTGGTGTAGTATTCCTAGCCCTTGTCTTGGCACTGAAGGACGTTTATGCTTTACCCTTCACTAACAATACTGAGGTTGCCCATGAAGTCTCTAAGCTCGCTGTACTCTTCGCCATCACTTTGTTTCTCAACAGTGTTCAGCCTGTTCTGACCGGTCAGAATTGAACAAACTTCTCTATTAAAATCTGCATTTGAAAACCATTCAGTAACTAGAATTACGCAACACCAGTACACCACCAATCAACTTAACCATTCAACACGTATTTCCTATTTTGTTGCAGGTGTTGCTGTTGGCGCTGGTTGGCAGTGGTTGGTGGCTTATATCAACGTTGGTTGTTATTACATTGTTGGTCTTCCTCTTGGGTTCTTCCTTGGTAATAAAATGGACTTGGGAGTACAGGTGATTCTTGTTCTGTTAAGCCTTGTTTATTTCGCAGCACCTTATACTTTCATGCTTATTTGAAATATGGAGACATCCATAAATGCTGATGAGAGGTACTTTTTTTGTATGCATTAATGCTGATGAGAGGTACTTTTTTTTTCTTTGGGAAATGGCAGGGAATATGGTCTGGAATGCTCACTGGAGTGGTCTTGCAAACACTGATCCTTGCAGGCATTACTCTTGGCACAAACTGGAACAAAGAAGCTAAGTTAGCAGATTCAAGGATAAAGAATTGGGGTGCATCTGTGGAACCGCTAGTTAAGCATGAACAAGTTGTCTAAAATTGATGTGCAACCCACTGAATCATAATTCAAACCACATTGATGGTCACAATCAACCTCTTTGTGGTAGGTTTGGATTAGATTAAACGGCGATACAGGACAATTTTGGAGTTTCATTAGGAAGTTTGTTGGACACCATGATCCCAACGAAGGTTTAGTTGTGATTCAACTGTGAGTTAACATTCATGCTGCTCAAATTTTACGTCAGCCACGAAACATTTTCTTAATTTTGATTGTAATAAGAAATTATGCATTAAAAAACATTTTCTTAGTTTTGATTGTAATCCCCCCCCCTCCCCCCCTTCCTTTTCTCTCTCTCTCAACAGAGGGGGAAGCCCTTAGCCCCTTAATGTATATACAGTATAAGAATCAGTGAATCACTCTCCTTTCTTTGGTGGTTTTGAATGCTCTCTCCTTCCCAATTAATGGACTAATACAAAAGATTTCCTTGGTGTGAGACATTCTATAACAGTGTAGTATGGGAGATGGGTTGATGTCTTGAATCAAATCTTATCAAGTCGAGATAATCAATAAAGCTTTTCTTCCTCCAACTTCATTGCAAACCAACCATTTCCCAACCTTCATATTCACATTTTATGTAAAAACATCATGAACATATTTAGGCTCTCTCGCATTTTCCTGTGTCTCCACTCTCCAATAACACTTCCAGGTGTAAAGACCCCGTGTGTCAAGAATGATAGTCAAAGACAGATTCTCAGTTCCAGAAGTTAATGGGCGATGAAAATATTTGACTGGATTTTGTACCAAGTCTACAAGATGAGTGGGAAGTTCTAACAAGTGTACAGGCATATTTTGTACTGACTGTAGCCATCGCATGAAAGAAAATTGGTTATCCACAATCTTTCACTTGATCCTAGACTGGTGTTCAAACTTCAAAAGTTCAAAGTGCATTGCCTCATCTTCCAACTCTGTGTGAAGTTTCATCAGGTGCAACGCTTAATTTTACATAATATCATCTAAACACAAACACCTACCATTATGTTCATTCTTACCTCCTCCATTACGTTCTACAGGGCAAAAGGAAGTGGGAATGTACAAAACACAGAAAATAGGTGGTTTGAAGTTCCACAAAAGATGCAAAAGCCACAGGAAGCATACATACAGAAGCAACGGGTTACTCATCTACTGAAGGTATTAAGTAAGCCTACTCTAAAACAGAGGACCAGTCATGTGGACCATCCAGGCATCTGGCTTATCCGCAATAACAAAATTTTCAGTTTCAATTGAACCTTACCTAAGCTGGACAGAGTTTACAAAAATGTGAAGGCTCTTCCATAATTTGGGATAGGTGATAATGAAACAAAGACCTGCGTCTCTCAGATCTGCTTGAGAACTGGGAGATTTGGTTAATACCCTAACTCCGCGGAGCTCACCCTGCAAAGCCAGACTAGTAGTTGCAGCCAAATGACAAACTCGGCCACTTTCTCAGCTCAGTTTGCAGCCACCAGCAACATAAGAAGTACAGCACTGACACAACAGCAGTATTACTTCACAATGTTCTCTCTGTGTTCTATCACTTGTATGGCCTTTATGTTGCTCTTGTTTGTTGTTGCATTCACACAACCTGACCATGCAAATTCTGCATGCTGATCAAGCTGTAACCTCTTTTTGGATGTTAATAAAATGTAAATTTGTCCAGAAAAAAAAATGATGTTCACTTCCATCAGCCATTCAATCACAACACTACTACTTTAGTAAATGAGGAATTAAGGTGCATTCTAGAACAAGTCAAACAATAGTTAGTTGTAATGTGCCTTGGAGCATCCGCATTTTTATACTTTCTAGCTCAGATGGTGCCTCTATTGCTTACAAACTGGAAGGATCTATTGCTACACTCACTCAAACTGTAGTAGAACAAAGGTGAAAGCCAAAAAGCGAACTTTCCAAGAAACAAAACACACTTGCTGTCAAAATCTTGCCCACAATTTACCAATCTTTCTTTAACATTCCAAAAGCTAAGAGCTCAACGTCTCCTCATTCCTCGTCCACGACCACGGAAACCTCCCATACCACGCCCTCGACCCATGGCACCAGCAGCAGCATCTCCTTGTGCACTTTCAGACTACATTATTATCACAGACGGAATCATGAGCAACTAATAGTGGACACATTGTACGAGACACAAACCCCAAGACTTCATAGCAAAATCATAGTAATAATTAAGTCTGGCAAGTTTCAACTCTACGCCTAGAGATACAAATATAACATAACAGAGAACATTACCTTTGGGTTTTTCACTGTTTCATCCACACTTAGAATAAGGCAAGCTGCTTCGGTGGCCGCATTAATGGCATTTATCTGAAACAAAGTTTAACAAGATCAAACTGTGAGAACAGGTTAATGAACAAAAGAAAAGACAAAAGTTGTAAAAGAACATGGAATACCTTCACAACTGCAGGTTCCCATACAAAGTTGGCAAATGTATCTATGATTCCACCAGTATTGATATCCACCCCAAAAAGGGCACCCTCACCTATGACAAACCATGCAGATATCAGCATAACCAATTTAAAACAATGAACCATAATTAGGGACCAACAAACCTACATTAAAAAAAGAGATTTTTGGACATACCCCCCATTTGAAAGTCGAAATTTGAGATAACCCCCCATTTGAAGAAAAAAAATGAGATACCCCCCCATTTCAAGACAGAAGCTCTTTACAGCCGTAGCTTAGTTTTATGATGGATGGCTAAGATAACACCACATCTTGAAATGGGGGGGTATCTCAAAAAAAAATTCAAATGGGGGGGTATCTCAAATTTCGACTTTCAAATGGGGGGGTATGTCCAAAAATCTCTTAAAAATTTTTGGAAAGACACTACGCAACTAACCCACTGTTAATTCTACACATGATTGTAACTAAATTCTACCCTCCCCCAACCCGCCAACCCACAAAGTCTCAAACCATTAGGACATAGGTATATATCAGAAACTAACCAGATGGAAGTGCATGTTTCTGTCTGAGTTTGTTCAATACATCAGTTGCATCAAATCCAGCATTGTCACACAGCTGCCTTGGGATAACCTGCAAAAAAAATATACTCTCAGTACAAAAGGAGAAATTTTGTTGGAAGGTATGACAAATTGACGAGAACATTGATTAAGCTTCTCTCTGGAAGAGTTTAATCTCTATAAGATAGGATACATGTTCAAAATAACAAAAGAATGACAAAAAGTATCAGAATAGTAGTCCCCCAAATCCTCGATACACAAAACCCAAAATAAAAATAATTTTGTGGTCTCTTCTTATGCAACATTACTAATATATTCAGCCGCCTGCTGTAAAGAGCAGAAACGATAATGAGATGTCTTGAGCAAATGGATAGTACCCTCACATTTTTCTTCTTGTAAGGTGATGTGGGTTAGGGAACAGAGCAAATTTTACCTCCCACACTTGGCTATGCTTGGTCGAGAAATGTGGAGGTAATTACTTAGGAGTCCAGATCACCTTAGTACCTTCCATATTATATTGTCTCATTTCCAAGAAGCGTGGGCAATCAGGGTATTTGCTTCGTTCCAATCTTGAACATCAGCATGTTTCCTAATTCCTACTCTCTCAATCACCCCCTTGGAATTTGTTCTCTCTTACACATTTTTGCTATATCATATCTCTACCTTACCCGAAATTTAATATGCAGTAAATGAACCACATTTTTGTATTCCTTCAGAATCAATATGTTTCTATGTTCGGACCCCATGAATAGAACATATAGTATACAAGGGATGCACAACCTTATCATTCAAGTAAAGAGCATCCAAAAATTATAAACAATGCTAGACATTTCATTCAATATAAATCTCTGCCTGGCCATTTAAAGATTGTAAGTAGGACATACAGGAACAACAAGAGTAGAACTTAAACATATTCAGATCATACGAGTTCCAAATAATTGTAAGACAAAATTATAGCAAGTCAAAATGCCCACCTCAAATGCTTTCGCATAAGAATTTATAAAAAGCTGAGACTTCCCAGCTATTGTCCGTGCGTGCTGTCTCAAATACCTACTAATTTCCATCTGTCAAAAAGGATATTCAATTAGTTCTGAATAACTATCAACAATAATTAAATAAAGCAATATCTCACAAAAGGGAAAAAAAAAAACTAATATTGGTAGGAAATATTGTTACATACATCAATAGCACCACCACCAGCAACAACAGTTGAGTTTTTTAGAGCCCGTCTGACTATCATAATAGCATCGTGTAGACTCCGCTCTGCCTCCTCAATGAACTGATATAAAAAGAGAAATGCTCTTTATCACTGAGAAATGGGTTGGTTAATAGCATTCCTAGAGATGATAGTATTGTAGGTCCCAAGATACCTGATCAGCACCACCACGAAGAACAATAGTTGCTGTCTGACCTGATGGACACCCACTAAATATATTGAAACGCTCGTTTCCAACTTGGCGTTCCTCAAAAAGCTCACAGGTTCCAAGGACCTAAACAAGACCTCTAGCAGGTTAGTTGAAAAGGAAGGTTCTACGCAGTCTTTGCAGCAGTTTTTTAAATCAAGGAACTTTAGTATTACAAAATATTTAAAAATACAAAAAGGGCATAAGAACCTCATCGATGACGTTGTTGACAGATGTCTGTACAGTTCCCCCAGTAGCGGCAGCAACCCGTTGCAAGTCCTCTTCAGTTACACGACCAGCACAGAAGATATCTCGATCGGCAAAATACTGAAAATACAAATAGAATAATGTAAATTAAATAAGAATTACGAGGTAACACCTTGACAACATATGCTAACCATGTTTGTAAAGCATTGATTAGATTTTATATTCTACTGTTTGTAAAGCATATTCTAAATGTTTCACCAAGCAGGAGCAGATATCATTAGTTCTAATACAGCTTGGCTTCCACCATAAGGTAGGCACTTTAAAGAAAACCCAAAAGCCCATACATACTTGGAATTTTCCAATATTAAAGAAGATTTCTGCCTTTTTCTTCATTAGACCCATCCAAGTACCCCACTATTGACAGATTTCCCTTCTACATCTCTTCTTTCTCCGACAACTTAGCCCAAATCTACCCAACATAAACACCAAATAATAATCACCCATATACCAAAACAAAAATGCTCAACTAACAAGCAACTTGTCAATGAGGATCCAAGACAAGAAACTACGTTGAAGCAACTAAATCATAGGTAGGCTATCTGGTCATATAACGAGTGCAATTAAATCATCCTTAACGAGTTCATTAGGCTTTGGAGTCTTCAGCATTCTCCGTCTTAATTATTGAAAGATCATCAGACAATATCATTTCAGCATAAATTATGTTTGTTACAAAAATCAGTAACAGCTGTGAATGGTTTACACGCACATTTATCAAAGTATTGTTCAAAAAATTATAAATTTGCTTGTTGCATCTTTGTAGGTGTAGTACACGAATCGCCACCAAAGATGTTGCAAACTCCATCAAAAGTTTGTGCGACTAAAACCTTTTCTCAAATATGCTCTCGTGACATGACTTTGGATTGAGATCCATAGCAGAACATTACAACACCCTAAACCCTCAAAAATCATATATTAGATATAACTACTCAGAATTAAATATTGAATATGTATTGTTCTTTATAGCAACTAAATCACATGAACAACTGGAATTTTGAAGCATTTTGGATATCTGCATGTTGCTTCTTGGGTAAGTAACTGGTGAGTCGCCTGCTCTTGCACCCAACTTAAATGAACACTGACACATGACACTTAGCTCTGTTCTCCCAATCCTTGTGCAACCTTCAAGTTCATTTCCTTTTTAAGTTAATGAAAGCAGTTGGGTCACTGTAATTCTACTCTTCATCTCCACTACATAATATTTTTCAACTTTCTTTCCATCTTGAATAGTTCCATTTAGTCTCACATAGGAAATAATGGTGGGTTGAGAAAAAGAGACATTAGGTACCAATCATGCCAGTCCGAGCTGGTCATCAAAAAAGTTTAGGCTTTAAGGATTATCTTTTCTTTAAAAATTGAAAAAGTAATTTGATTTAGCTTGTCAACAAAGATTCTGGGGGATCTTCAATATCAAAACACACGAAGATAACATATATTCAAGTTTGCTGGATCAAAGTAATGAGGGTGCTACCTTGCAAGGTCGCAGCAGCTGAACCCCATGGATGGAAAATAAAAGTGTCCATCGGCAGATAGGCAAAAGTCAATTCAAATAATTCCTCTAACGAAACTCTTAAGTAATAATATCTTTCAGTTTGACCTCACTTGTATAAACTTTACAAAGCACCTATATGTGCCTTGATAACAAAGGCTACTGACCAGGGAATATAGAAAACAGTTGAACCACATCAGAATCGTAATTTATTGTGAAGAAAGAATTCAAAAGGGAAAGAAACCCATAAAACCTCGTCAAAGCAAAATCTCATGAGATAGTATCTGTGAACGCCTCTTTTATCACAGCAAGTAAGACTGAAAATTTTTGTACATAGCATGTATATTCTTGGAATATTTTAGTAATAGGAAAGTTACCTGTGTTGCCAAATCACCTATTGCCAGTCGTGAAAGGACAATTTTAGCCCCACTTTGAACACATTTATCCAATTTGTCATAAATGATATTCCATTCGGCATCAACAATTGATTGATACTGCAATGGATCAGAAAGTCTGCAATACATAATCGTATAGATTACCACAACTAGGGTTGGCACTTCATCAGATAAACAAAAAATAGAAAACAAAAACACTATCCAACCTTATCTCTGCATTTTCTTTTTCTGACTTCAGTTCTAGCTCAATATTAAGCAAAAGTATCTTTGCATTTAAGAACTTCTTAGGCTGCTGCTCAAATCCAGCATAGGAAAATGTTTTCTTGAAGGCAACACCACTAACAAGAAACGAATCCCGCATGTTACCACCTGGAACCTACAGGTAACAAAGCTCGCAGCTTAGACTACTATGCTGAGTATATGATGATTTAGTGAACAAATCAACATCAATTCTATGTTTGTTGGTGATTAAAAACCCACAATAGGTGCAAAACGGAGGAAAACCAAAGGTAGGATGTATGGATATAGACACTGCAATACAACAAATTCTGAACAATTACAAATATAGGAACCGCAAGGATACGGCAATAACATAATATAAAACTTTATTTTATTCCCATGCTTCTATTAACTAATCCTCCTAATCAATCAAGTTCATAATGTAGATCATATTATCAACAGTCATCACTCGAAAGACACAGAATTTTACCTCTACTTGAGTGGACCTAACTACAATGAGATAGTAATCTTCAAGGCTCTCATTTCCATTATTATGGATGGCCTACATTTCACTAATCCTTGTAATCAATCAAGTTCTAATGTAGATCATATTATCAACAGCCATCATTCAAAAGACACAGAATTTTACCTCTACTTGATTGGACCTAACTACAATGAGATAGTAATCTTCAAGGCTCTCATTTCCATTATTATGGGTGGCCTACATTTTAAGTTTGTTTATCTCTGTGTCGTATTGGGACCTTATCCTAGAGTATCCAAATAAAATAACATTAATCTAGATACTTATTTGGAGTATCAGAAGTGAGTCTGAGCAGTATCTGTGTGTCTGACACCATGTAAAACACTTCTAAAACGCATCTTCTTGAAGTGTCTACGCGTCCTATGCAAAGAGTATTGGAGAACAAGCATGCAAAGAAACTCAAACAGTAAGGTGTTGCAAATTAAAGCACTTTAAAATTTTAAAACGCAAGTTAATATTCAAATCAGCTTCAGTTGGGTCGACCTAAAAGCCTATTCGACAAAAAATGGGAGTCTGAAGCAACCATATTGCAAAACAACAATACATCCATTCATTATTGTGTTATTACCATATGAGCTAGGACTAGAAAAAGAGGAGGCCAGTAACATTCAATTTTAAATAAGAAGAAAGAGTAAAATAATCACTCCTTCAACTATGTATTTACAAACAAAAGAGATGCATTTATAGGAGGTGTCATGATTTTTTTGCTTCCTACAAATTCTGATGGAAAAATTAGTATAATGATGGACAATAAGCTTTGTTTTGTTTCGAGGATTTACAGGTAGTTTCTGTTGGAGTCATTTTATTTTTTTCACTCACAGTAACACGCAAGATAGTGAATTTTTGGTGCCTAAATTTCTGTGAAATGACAAATGACAAATCCCTTCTTGTAAAATTAATGTCCTTGTTACATAGATCTTGATCAATAATATGAAAAGTAACTAAGAAGAAGCATCTTTGAATCGCACTTAGAAAAGTTTAAGTTATGTAACTAAGTAGAGACTAGAGACATTAATAATACAGAAGTAAGGGCAACAAAATCTAACGTTTAGAAGTAACAGTAGTAAGATGCTTACCTTTTTTATTCCAATCATATTGAGTCTATCATCATTGCCAATAGCAATAACCGCCTCCACAACCATAGATGCAAAAAATTCCTTTTCTCCACTAATAAGTTTTGACGAAAGTGTAGTAGCAGCACATTTCTGCAACAAACTCTTCTTTTCTTCCATACTCTTTCCTTCTATGCTCACAGCAAGTTCCTTAATTTTTTCAATCGCCTGAAAAAAAGAGGTTAATACCTTAGTTTACATCCATTTGGATCATTAATTAATCCAATCAATTATAAACAAAAAACTCCAAGATTCACCATACCAATTGGCAAGCAATACGATAACTGCGTATAAGATTCTGTGGGTGAACCCCATCCTCCATAAAAGGTTTAGCTTCCTTCAAAAATTCTCCAGCAAAGAGTACCACTGTAGTGGTGCCATCACCAACCTGAAGATTAGAAAAAAAAAAAAAAAAAAAGCTAAAAATCATATAAAAACAAATTCAATGAAATATTACTTGTTAACATTGCAATGTCATGTAAATTCACAATCAACTCTGGCGTCATTATTTTTCATTTGAAACGTCTTTTTTACCCAATTTTATTAATTAAAAATAATTAACATATTAAGACATTGCAAAATGAATTAAAGAACATTCAGTACAACTATTTTCTCAACAATAAGTAGCAACTAAATTTAATTTACTTGAAAATCAATTTTTAAGCAATAAATAAAGATCCCATCAAATAATCCATTTCTACAGAAAGATATACCAGTAAAGGTCGGTTTCATACCTCAGAATCTTGAGACTTGGCGATATCAACAAGAATCTTAGCAGCAGGATGAACAACATCAAGAAGTTTCATAATAGTAGCTCCATCATTAGAAATAGTAGTATTACCCTTATCATCATGAATCAACTTATCCATACCTCTTGGACCAAGTGTAGTACGAACTACATCTGCAAGTGCTGTACAAGCATTGATATTACTAATTAATTGTGCTTTTCCTTGTGATGTATCTGTTCCTTCTTTCAATAATATGATTTGTGGTTGCTGTATTGTTTTTTTCCAAAACAAAATGAATGTTAGGGTTTTAGTAGAGAATCAAACCATTGATCGAAAGAAATGAAAGAAAGATAGAGAGTTTAGTTTACTTACCATCATAGACGCCATTGAAGTAAAGTTGAAAGTTGTTGCAGATCTGAGATTGGAGGGAAAAAAAGTAGTGAATTAGGGTTTAAGATTTAAAGAGAGTGATGAAGAAGAAGAAGAGAAAGAGAAAATGAAAGAGAATAATGGATCGTGTTTTCATGGGCTTTTTAATTCTTCCGGGTATAAAGTGCCCTAATAATGTATTAATGTATTGGCACGACATGGAAATGGTTCCAGGACCTCTTAAGTGTACTAAAAGCAAGAATAGCCCGGCTAACGTACAAGTTTTACAAAAATCCTTGTTTAAACCTCTATAAATTAATAGCCTCTGGAGCATCTTAATTCTATTAACTTGGAGAGATATAAATTTATCGATAAATTTATAATATTAATTTATAATGATATTTAATTTATTAATTTTTTGAGTAAAAAAATTACTTTCTACTGCATGTTTAGTTATCAAGGTCTAGTAAAAATTAAAATTATCGATCAGAGTGATTGACCAATTCAAAATTCAAAAATCCAACACTTCATTGATTTTTTCAGTGAATACTAAGAGTCATTAATTAATTCAAGTTATTGAACCTAGGTGCATACAATGCAATGTATCGAATCAAATACTGTAGACACTATTTAACTCAACGCAATCTTGTATCCCATATCATTTTACATATTCATATTTCCAGAAAATCTAAGATGTAATCAATTTCTTATATTTATTTTAGTTATTATTAATTTATGAAATATTTAGGTCTTAAAGAATGTCACATGAAAATATTTAATATCTATTATTTTATTATTTTATCAAAATTATTAATTTAGCATAGAAGGCCCAAGTCGAGACCGAAAAATTATATTATTTAAAGAAGATTATCAACTAGTAATACCCGTGGCGCTGCCACGATTGCCAATTAATTGTATACTGCATAGCAAAGTTTAATTTATATAAATAAATTTTGTTTGTTGGATTAAAAGTTGATGAGTATATTTAATATTTTTTATAAGATTAAATTTAGTCAATGGTTATATTTTGTTGTTTTATGTGAATTTGAGTGGTTTAATTCTTATCTACTATTCATAATTCTTGCCTACTGTTCCTGCTTTTTTTAATCCAATAAAAGAAAATGGCAGTTAAACCTCTGAATTACTGTTCATAAGAGTTCTTGAATAGTTCTTAAAAAATTGCAAACTTCAAATTTAACAGAATATTTAATTTGGTAGCTTTAGACTTTGGCAATAATAAAACGATAATAGCAATAGGAAAAGAAGTTTTGCAACAACTGAATACTAATCAAAAAAGTTTTGGAGTAATAAAATCTTAGTTATACTTTGTACGTCAAGGATAAAAGGTTTTCAAGTGCAATGTCAGATAAAGAGAGGAGGTGATAGTGCACTACCTTGGCCCAAGAGTACGTATTGGATTGGATGCCAACTTTTGTTTAGATTGGGTATGTATTTACTAAACTAATCTTGTAATATTCAGAAAATCAGGGTATACCCAAAATTTCCAAATAACACGCCTGTGACAGTAGCATTGGTATAGTGAATTTTGATTAGAGGCATTTACCAGGAAGAAGCCACATGTTTTTCTCCTTCTGATGTTATTATTTCTGTAAATAGAGGCTCGAGAATTTTGAAGCCCTCGGTGTGATTAAATCCATGAACACAGCTGGATTTTTCATTGATCAGTTAGATGTCTCGTGCAAATGCTAAACAAATGCTTTAGAGTTCCGTAAGTGAACTGCATGATCAACTTGTAAAACTCTTCTCTAGAGTCCAATTTTCGTTTAGAAAGTATGGCCCATGAACTTATATGGGTTTCTTAAAGGATATTTTAAGGATGTGTGCAGTGAATGGAAGGATCTGACATTCTACCCTGCATTTTTATTTTTTGTTTTAGTATGACATGAAAATGTTTTTTTGCAAAGGTTATTAGTAATGTTGAGTGTACTCTGAGTTTGTACATGTTTACGATATTGCTTGGAAAATAATTGCTATCTTTTGAGAATAGTGATTTTGCAGAGAATGACTTAGTAATAGTTAATGAAAGTATATTTTTGAAAATTTTGGACATACCCCCATTTGAAAGTCAAAATTTGAGATGCCTCCATTTGAATTTTTTTTTGAGATACCCCATTTCAAGACAGAAGAGCTTTACGGTCGTAGGTTAGTTTTATGATGGACGTCTAAGATAACACCACATCTTAAAATAGGGTATCTCAAAAAAAGAATCAAATGGGGAGGTATCTCAAATTTCGACTTTCAGATGGGGGTATGTCTACAAATATCTATATTATTTTGTAAAATTAATCTGAAAAATAATCAATGCAGGTAGACAAATATCTAAATATTATTGAAGAAAGAAAATAAATCTAATTTTGACTTAACTATTTGTACTATTAATATGAAACCCTATGAACATGTACTTTATTAAATATTACTGAAGAAAGTAATTAAATCTAATTTTGACTTAACTAAAGACTTGTACTATTAATTTAAAATCCTATGATTTGTATCTATAATATATTCTCATTTGATTTCTTTGAACATAGCAATTTTCTTCTTCATTTTAATCCAAATAGTGACTAACAAAATGTCAGAATATTAGAAGTATTAGTAAATAGAAATAGAAGTCGGAGTTCGACAACATCATATATCGTTTGCAGCCTTGCAGGTGGTGTGATCTTTTTATTTTTATATGATGAAAGTAAAAATTTTATTTATATGAAAAAGCAAACTTACATTTCTGAGCAGCGTATTCAAAGTACCCACAAAGACAGCTCCATTTTCACATTTTCAAAAGATAGAAACAGAAATCCTCTGCACGTAAGACAAATATACAAAACACGTATAACCTATTTGACTAATAGAAATATCTACAGCAGCTCCCAGTAATCCCAAGTCTCTTGTCAGACTTCAGTTCACAGTTACTTATTATGCATATTGTTGCTCCCCTTTGCAGTGGCTACACCTGGTTGCTCTTTTGCCTTGTTATTCCATTGTTGCCTTCTGTGTATCTCCCCTTTTTTGCTGCCAAGATTGCATCCTTCCTATATGTCGCTTATATGTAACTGTTGCTGCTATATGTTCAGTGAAACAGGGTCTCCCAGTCAGCCCTTAGTTTGTTTAACCCGGGTTGTTGTCATTTGTTGCAGGCTTTCCTTGCTAATTTCCAGCCAACACCACAGTGTTTCGTTAAACCTTACAACTGCGCCATCTCATGATAATCTTGCAATGCTAAAAAATTGAATCATCGCACAAGCTTTATAATACACACATTGTGGCAGAAGGTAGTATAGATCATATGCACTCACTAAACCCATTTGAGGTCAGTTTAGACCATGATCGCAGTAGCATTTCAACATTTCTCTGTTCCTGGAACATTGCCCAGACCTGGTGTGAAATTGTGAATTACCCAAGAATACTTTCTAAGACACAAAGATTGATATAAAGCAGAGACAAATTATTTTCTATCATTTATTCACTTTGTTTTCTAGACCAAATTGTCTTTGAAAATCTCGAATGACAATCTAATAAGACTCGTTCATTTTGTACTAAAATCAAGGCATGCATTCGTGAAAATTTAAGAATTTGAAGCCATATCAGTACCGTAGCGATACAAAAAAATTGTGGACAATATATACAAATTGCATATCTGTCAACCATAATGTTATAAGACCCAACAGTTCCATTTAAATGATTTGCGACAATGGCATAGTTTAACCTTTCAAATAATCTCTTCTATTTCCATTCATGTTCCCCAACATATACCATGGAAAAGAACACCCCATATGAAGTTTTTAGAATCAGGACAAATGCTTGTATTCTACATCCACCCAATAGATCAAATTCCATAGGCAGGTCCTTGAAAGTTAGCAATAAGAAATAATCAAAACTTGGAAAAAGTACCAATCGCTGACCAATACTTATATAAAAATGAGGATGCGAAGTGTCCATTGAGAAGTGTTCTATTTGCTCCCCAATGTAAGATCGCGGGTGTAACTTCCAGCTTCTCAATTATGTTTTAGACATCCGACCTTGATGGATATGATAATTCACTTGAGTTTTATTTACAATAAGAAGATTGTTGTTTCAACTTCAAGTGTTCTTTAATTTCCCTTAGTTTTTTTAAAAAATTGAGAAGAAGCTCATATTAGATACTAAATACACCTATAGGTAGGCAAAATTTAAAGAAGCTCATATTAGATACTAAATACATTTAAACAATTTTCACTTCAAACAAACTTCATTTAGTCTCCCACAAAACAGAATATTGTATATTGGAAATCTTTACAAATGTCTAATTTTCTAAGCCAGGGAGCAAGTCTCTACTCTCAACCTACTCCAGACATAAGAGTGTGTCTAGAGGGTTTCCAACCATGGATGCAGTAAGAACACCTAATCGCTTAATAGTCATGTAAGAATTTTTTTTATTTTTTAAAAAAAATAAAATAATAATCAATGATCTGAAGATTTTGGTCAGCGCATAAATCTCTTGTAGTCCACTTTTAAACACCAATAATACAGTATTCTGCCAGATGAAAGCTAGCTAAAACCAAGCTGGTCAAGTGGATACTTACACACACCTACAGGCAGGCAATATTTGCAGAAGATGGCACACCAAAGAAAGGAACGGAGCTAGACATAGGAATCACCCTATGGAAGCTAGCTACAACCAAGTTGGTCAAGTGGTGACTTACACACACCTATAGGTAGGCAAAATTTAAAGAAGATACAACAACAAAGAAAGGAGCGGACCTAAACATAGGAATCACCCTATGGTCTACGCAGAAACCAGATTTTGTAGCTGTTACTGCATGTCATGAGGACTCTGGTGTATAAGGATCTAAACATTATATCTGCTGTAAAATAGAATTTCCCTATTTGTGTGCAAAAAAATAACAAAAATGAATTCTGGAATCTGGATGACATTTGGTATTCACATTCTTAGCCACCTAGGAAACATCAGCATATCCATTCATCCTTTAGCTAGAAAGAGATAAAGAAATGCTCGATCTCCTTCAAATTTGAACCACCTAGGATGACATTTGAATGAACAAAGAGATAGTATGTAATACACTCTCTTTCAACATGGTGAAAGAAATGCTAAAAATCTTACTGGTATGTAATTGTAGGATTAGGATGGATTGTAAACCAATGGTTTTCTAAAAATATTTGTTCTTTCACATGTCAAAAGGGTTGGATTGATAAACACACATTAATTGGTAGTTGCTACCAAGCGGCATAAAGGCATTCGTGTGGTTGTTAAAAGAAAAAGTCACCACGAAGGACACGACTCAAAGGCAGAATGGTTGGTGAGTACCACACTTCTACCTTTATAGTGAGCTATACTCTGCGTTCTGGAAAACCCAAAGGGGTACTTCTTCACTTTATCTGAATTGTGTGTGCATGAGTGCATATGGCTGACCTGGTGAGTACTAAGAACAGATAATATCATTGGATAGCTAAACTCTATAATAAAACTGCGAAGAAAACACATTCTAACCAAAATCATTGATCCCAACTCCAACTTTATAGGTGATTCCATTAACATATAACATTACTGCGAAGGAATAATAATAAAAAAAAGAGTTACACTCAATTAAAAAATAATCAACATAACAAATTATCTTTACCTCAATTAGAAGACACCCAACATTAGTTGTTGAATTGAGAGAAAAAACTGTTGAACAAACCCCAGTTCGAGTTGTGATGATGAAGAACAGAAGAGAGGAGAAAAAATGTTTTGACACGATAAAATGGTTCTGATCTTTACCTTAATTAGAAGAAACCCCAATTAGTTGTTGAATTGAGAGAAAATCTGTTGAACAAACCCCAATTCGAGTTGTGATGATGATGAACAGAAGAGAGGAGAAAAACAATTTTAACATGATGAAGACTATAATGAAGTTGGACATACCTGATTCAAGAGATAGAAGAATTCGCTGGTTAACACGATAAAGATGAAGAATATTTTTAGAAGTAGATGTAGAAGACGATTGAGAAAAAGACGATTGACTTAATGATACGGTTTAAGATTTATGATGGTCGAACCATTTCCTCATATTGCTTACGAATCAAGGTGATCCCAGGTGCAAATAAACCAAATGCAAGTGACAATCAATCCATCATAACCTACAAAAAATTGGAAATGTGTTAAGAATAAAAACCAGCTAAACAAAATCAAGTGTATTTTAAGCTCTGGTACACGCGAATGGAATAAAAGAGAACAAACCTTAGCAATATAAATTTTAAAAGAAAAAAGATAAAAAATAGACCAAAAGATGACACTGTGTAGTTTGGCAGTGTTAAATGAAATAGAAGAAACCATATGATTGCATATTCAGGCTACATGATCGACATAAATTTGACTATTATTTGACCATGCATGAATTTATGGCGGACTTGGGAATTTACATGTTGGTATATGACAGAGCTGTTATGGAGAGAGTGATCCAAACCCAAAGTTCTCAGTGTTAAGAGCTTGCTGACCAACTGGTAGACAAAAATTTTGACATGATTGGAACTTCTTTGGGCGGTTGCTTCACTTGGGGGTGCCTAAAGTGCATACAACATAGGTAGAATACAAACTTTTAACATCAGCTTCACCATTACCCTGATTCTAACAATGCGGTAAATTTGAAAAGTTATATTTGCAGGATAGCAGGGGAAGATCTACTTTCACCAGCGGGTTTCCCTTCCTTCGGGTTAAGAAATAAATGAGATACTTAAGTAAAAAAAACTAAGCAAACATACTACGATGGGAATCCAATACAATTTGGATGGTTATCGAATCCAAGTTGGTTTAGGAATTAATTGTTTTTTCATCTTGTGATGGTTATCGAATTGCATAATTTCTCTAATAGGACCCCTTTTCAAGCTTCTCGGCAAAACGTTTGAAGATATATATAATTGACTTCTTGTGCTTGTTGACAAAGACGAAAAATGCTTGGATGTTTCCTCTGGTGTTTCTCAAACTATTACCAGCACAATATGTTACATTCAAATGTTTATTGAGGATTAACAGAATCACGTTATAGGAAGAGAAAGTGAGAGAGTGCTCAAAGGTTCTTCCAAGTAGTTAGATATTTTAGTTGTAATTATACAACTCCTACCAAATAACAATGAGAATTATTCAATACATAAATTTTACGTTAGATGAAGCAATATTTGATCTCAATTAAGGGAGTGATTTACTTGAAACGTTTGAGCAGAGAGCTGAATTCTATTCTATTTTATTCAATTGAGAAAGAGACTTATGTTCGATATGGAAGAATTGGAGAAGTTGTGGTTTGCATTCATTAAGAGAATATGATTCCATAGAATAAGAAGATTAAATGAAGAGTTACCAGTGAAGAATAATCTTTCTCTTTTTATCAATCAATTATTGAAGAAAATAAGTTTTGGTAGAGAGAGGTTTTTGAGAGGAAGAGAAAAGGTTTAACAAAATAAGAAAAAGAGTTTTCTAGAAGAAGGGAAAAATTAAGGTTTAGTAGAAAGAAAAACTATCCTAGTCAGACATTAGAAATTAATCCTAATCATACAAATCCATCCTAGTTCATACATCAATTACTTTGGGCTAGCAATTTTTCTTTGAAAAAACAACAAAAAGTTCAAATTCAGTCTGCAAATTGTTGGTATATCAATTTATTGCACTAAGTCTGCAAATTGTTAGCAAAGTTAGTTGGAGAAGAAAGAGATGTTAGAGGACAGCCTTATAAGAGAGAGGACTCTTTAATTGAAGAAGATTGAAGATTGAACCTTAATTTGCAGAAATCTAAACCTTAATTTGAACAAAATAAATAGTTTGTGATTTACCTTATGAAACCCAAAATCGTTTGTGATGAAGACGACGATGATGATTAGAGATGTGAAACTGTGATGGAATTCAAAGTAGACAGACTCGCCGTTTGTGATGAAGACGATGATGGTGAGAAAAAGATGATGATAAGAAGATGATGAAGATCGATCTTGGTTTAAGGTTTTAAAATGATGATGATGATGATAAGAAGATGACGATGAAGATCGTAGTCATACTTTTATCAAATCTTAGTCCCACTAAAGGACCAGGACCATAGCTTGTCACCAGGACCAGGAATCATGGGTTTGTCACCAGGACCAAGAATCACCTTAAAGGGCCATAGCTTCATGTCAGCCTGAATAGATGCATCACTAAATATCCTTCCAATTAATCGTTTAGCATCTGGTACAAAAAGAAATAACAATTCAGATAAGCTATTGAACCACACACATCTAGAGATCAAAACAAAAGAATAACAACAAACCAGTAATACTCTAGTCTAACATCAAAGAACCCCTAATAGTATGCATGAACTTAAACAAATAGGGTATTCTTTCAAATAACTAATCTAATACACACAAAAAAAACCCGAAATTTGATGCTACACATGTTTGAAACTAATATCACCAGTCCCTAGATTTCTCAAATTTTTAATTTTTTTCCTAAACAAAGCACACAGTTGAAGAATAGCTATTAAACACCTTAAACCCAACTTTATTATAAAAATCAAAAATAAAATCTCACAAATAAGCAACCCACAGATAAACTAAACAATGTTGTTATGAAATACTTACCAAAAACAGTGTTGATTGGATTCATAGCAACTTGATTCTTAGCAGCATCACCAATTAATCAAACGTTCAGTATCAGTAAAAGCAACATAAGAAGGAGAAATTGGGTTTTGAATTCTAGGTTATTTAGAGAGAAAGAAAACCTACAGTTGATGAGAGCAATGAAAGCAACACTTGAAAAACAGAGGAAGAGAAAGATGGGGACGACCGGACGGGGAAGAAGATTGAGAAAGATGGGGACGGGGAAGAAGATTGGGGTTTTAATCCTAATCATACTATTAATCCTAGTCATACTAAATATTAATCCTAATCATACTATTAATCCTAGTCACACTAAATATTAATCCCAGTCATACAAATTTAATCCTAGTCATACTAAATTTTAGTCCTAGTCAAATTATGCACCCTTTGTAGATTATAATTTAGATTTACCGAGTATTAATTTAAAGAGGTTCTATTGTATATGCCAAATATTGTGGCCTGGGGAAATTGAAAACATACAACTGTCTTCCATGATTACCCGCTAAAACTCCAGTAATGAAATTCAACGTGTTACAGTAAACGATGGTCTAAACATTATAAAAAGCAAATGTTCTGTAAACTTTCTTCATTGCTCCTATCACAAAATCTACCACTATAAATGAAAAAAGAAAAGAAATAACGTAAGAACTAGACTGAGAAGGAAATTTTGCTTACTTCTCCAATGCCATGTAGGCACAACGAACAAGATAAGAAACTGTGTTTTCACCCATACTAGAGGATTCATTCTTTTTCTTCTTGATTATCTTATTCTTTAACTTTAGGTTTTTTTTAGAAAAAAATTCTATGAGATTTGATGCAACCTGTAGACCAACTGCGGTGAGTTCTTCTTTAAGTTTCACCACTATTACGCCAGAGAGGGTAGTGAGAGAATTTGAGAACAATTCAATGAATGGTATTCTGGCGAACACAATTTGTCTACCAACAACACTTGCATTTCCATTATGATTGCCACCATCATCTCCGACTAAAACCAGGGGTTATTTTATATTTGGTCTCTCTAGAAGATAGATAATTAGCGTTTGGTCCAATCTTTATCGTTTATTAGCGTTTGGTCCATTTTCTGTTACTTGACTATCAGTCAACCTAGTTGACCAGAGTCAAACCATCTATAGTTTTGTAATACCAGAAATACCCTCACGTGACTAGCACGTGTCACAACTTAAATTCCAAAAATCATAAATCATCTTTTCCACGACCACGTGTCAATATGAGATTTGTTAATCATCATTATGGAAATGAATCTTCTAAATCTCCGGTATATATAAAAGCCCAAGTTTTCTCTCCAGCCTAACTTGCTTTCTCTCTCTTTTAGCTTACTCTCACAACTGTGTTAAAATGGCGAAAAATGAAGAAAACCCTCATTACAATGAATCAAACCCAATCTTCTTTAATAATCTCACCTTACGATCAATCTTCAAATACCCAATTATAATTCAACATCTTTAATCAACTCTTCCTTCTGTTTCCACAACAATTCAATTCCCAAATCGTCAACACCATTCTCTCGATTCTTCTTCATCATCTTCTCTTCTTCTAATGCCATCTTGGTCTCTTTCTCCTTCTCTTCCTTGGTGTTAAGATTGTAACTTCTTTCCCACAAAATTCATTTCGAAATTTATCTGGAATTCATGCAACTTATCTTCTCTTTAAATCATCATTATGGAAATGAGGTTTGTTGTTCAGTTTGTAATAAGAGTGGGAAAGGAGGTTACAGAGATTTAGGGTTATCGAAAGCTAATCATCATCATGGAAATGAATCTTCTAAATCTAGAAGAAATGATGGTGAAGAAAAAGATCTTGAGAACGAAGGTTAGGTTTATTTTTTTGTTTTTAATTTTTCTTGGCTAATTTCTTAGCTTTGTTGAAGAATTGGTGCCTATAGTTGTAGATATTAATTAATAATAACTTTTAAATTTGGGGAAATTGGAATTTTATTTTCCCCTTTTCCCTACTTACTTGAATCCAATTTCTGTTTTTTCTTTCATAATGGAAATAAGAAAATAATTTAGACTTTCTAATTTATTAGTATTTACAGAAATACAGGTACATTGATGACTTTAGCTTTCTAATTAGAATATCAGATTTGTTGATGAATTTTGTGATTGCAAGCATTTGTTTCTTGTAGTGCTTGCAATAGGCGCGTAAATATTATACGTGCAATTGGCGATAAATGCAGTTGATTTTGGGGACTTTTGTGTGTATGAAAAACAATGTCTGGGGGAACTTAACTTAATTAAGTATTCTAACGGAAAAAAAGAAAAAACAAAGAAATATTATTTTGTTCTTTTCCTTTTTTGGCTTTTAGCCTGAGATTCTATAATCTGGACCGTTTGATTAAATTCATCAGATATTGACACGTGGTCGTGGAAAAGATGATATGATTTTTAGAATTTAAGTTGTGACACGTGCTAGTCACGTGAGGGTAGTTCTATTATTACGAAACTATGGATGGCTTGACTCTGGTCAACTAGGTTGACTGACAATCAAGTAACAGAAAAGGGACCAAACGCTAATAAACGATAACGATTGGACCAAACGCTAATTACCTATCTTCTAGAGGGAGCAAATACAAAATAACCCTAAAACCAACATCAACATCAGGACCACCACCTCCCACTACAACAACATCTCCCCCACTACCAATAATAACTGCATCATCACAACCACCACCTGCATTTCCATTATGATTGTCACCATCATTCCAACAATAAAACCAGCATCAACATCAGCACCACCACCTCCAACTCCAACATAATCCTCGCGGCCGCCAACAACAACTGCATCATCATAACCACCACCATCGCCAACTACAACATCATCTCTACCGTCACCAACAACAACAACTGAAACCGCCATCACCACCTTCAACTACAACATCACCTCCACCGCTACCGCCACCAATAATAATAACTGCACCTCCACCGACATTGTCACCGACATTCGATTTCAACTTCTTTTTTTTTCAATTTCAAAGTGCACAAGGCCTGTTTATTGTGTAACACATATCATATAAAATCTTTATTAAGACTCATATTTTAAAATGGTTTTTTTTAGATTTATTTATTTTTATTAATGTGTCTGAAATACTCCCAATTATTTCTTTCTTCGTCCTTTTATTAAAACATCTCCATTCTCCAATGCTACCATGGGTTAAAAGATGAGTTTTATAGGATATTGGAGGATGTGAATCCTATGTGACACTAAAAAATAATAAATGAACATGGAAGGATTATCAATGTATTTATCAGATTCAGTATCGGACTCTTAAAGTTCTTAAGCAATGATTCATTTTCTATCTCAAAACAAATATTATCTAACCCGTCCATTTTTCATGTTCGAAGTTTGAACTTGGTCTCTTAATGGGGCATAAAGTCCAAAGTTTGAACTAACACTCAAAAACCATTTTCATTTCACCATTGTGCGCTCAATTGAAAATATTTTAAAGGAATCCACCTCCATCATGAGTTTGATAAAACTCTTTGGTCTAACTGACACGTATTGTGTTATCCATTCAAATAGTGCATTAACGGTAAAACATTAAATAAAAAATAATAATAATAATACAGTTTTACCCTTAGAAATCATATCTTCTTTCTGTTAGTACTACTCAAAATTGATGATCTTACTATATGTCCATCTTCCCAATTATCATTTTAAAATAATTTGTTATAACTCTGGAAGTACTGAAGTAAGTTTTTGGGGCTTTAAACATCTTTATTCAAGTATCTCTATTTAACACGTGATCTCAAGTTCTCGTAAGAGAAAGAACAAAATTGAGGCTTTATGAAAAATATTTTAAAGGAATCCACCTCCATCATGAGTTTGATAAAACTTTTTGGTCTAACTGACACGTATTGTGTTATCCATTCAAATAGTGCATTAACGGCAAAACATTAAATAAAAAAAAATAATAATACAGTTTTATCCTTAGAAATCATATCTTTTTTCTGTTACTACTACTCAAAATTGACGATCTTACTATATGTCCATCTTCCCAATTATCATTTTAAAATAATTTGTTATAACTCTGGAAGTACTGAAGTAAGTTTTTGGGGCTTTAAACATCTTTATTCAAGTCTCTCTATTTAACACGTGATCTCAAGTTCTCCTAAGAGAAAGAACAAAATTGAGGCTTTATGAAAAAGTGGGATGCAAAATATTTTTGGAGAGGAGATGGACTTCTAAAATAGGCCTGATAGTATCCGTATTGAACATTAAATCCGTGTAGAAAAGATAGATCCCAGGGGCCTTGATAATCTTTTCATTCCTCTCTAATGGGTACTACTAGATTTTTTTATAGCTAGAAAGATAAATTAGGCTACCACAGTTAATGTACACGTTAGCATCGGATAAGAGATACATACCAAAATTGTCTGTGTGATCTGACGATGGTCATTGGCATCTTTCAGCTGTCTCACGACATCTCTCATTGTGGGTCTTTCAGGTGGTTGTTTCTCAGTACATCAAAGAGCTACCTTAGGTACTTCAACCACTTCTTCTACAAAATCCTCAATAAGGTTTGAATCCACAATGAAGCCAATGTCTTGATTGTTGTTGCTCCACATAGAGTGAACCCATGCCACTATGTCCATATGTTCTGGAAACGTCGAATTCAAAGCCTTCTTTCTGGTTATCAGATCAAGCAAAACTACCCCATAGCTGTAGACATTTGATTTCCTGGTCTGCACTAGTGTAGATGCGAGAATTTTTTTTCCTCACCAAGGTTTTGCTCACCACGCTTCCCATCCAACTTATATGATTACACCTATCCCAAAATTTTTAGAAAATTTTGTTTCGTAACTACCATGTTAATGCTCCCGATTTGCCTTTCGTTGAATTACAAAAATTACTAGTACAATAAATTAAAACAGTTCCACTACGTACCTTGGTATGCGGGATTTCTTTTTCTCTCTTCAAATCTTCAATCACGTTTCTTCTTCTTCGCCCAATAGCTGTGGGTATGGTTTGGCGTCGCCTGGTGTCTAAGATTGCCATGAGAGGAGTTTCTAAGGATATTGTCCCATACCTAGAGGATTTTCAGTTTGGGGTTGGTGTGCCTGGTGGAGCAGAGGCAATTTTGCATGTTGTTAATCGGTTGGTTTATGCCAACAAGGATGACACATCGCTTTCTATGCTGCTTGTGGACTTTCAGAATGCCTTCAACCTTGTTGATCGGTCTGCTATGCTACGGGAGGTACGCAATCATTGTCCATCTATTGCTCTATGGGTCGAATACCTCTATTGTCAACCTGCTCGATTGTATTTAGGGTCTATTCATATTTGGTCAGCAGCTGGGATACAGCAGGGGGACCCTTTGGGGCCTCTTCTCTTTGCTTTGGTCTTGCATCCATTGATACACCGCATTCAGTCAGAATGCCACTTGGAGTTGCAGGCATGGTACTTAGATGATGGTACTCTGATTGGTAGTACAGAACATGTGGCTAGAGCTATTCGTATCATTCAGGAAAGAGGACCATCTTTTGGGCTCGTGCTTAATGTGTCTAAGACAGAGTTGTTCTGGCCTTCTGTTGATCCTGACTGCTCCTATCCAGATATCTTTTCGGTTGGAATATCATGTCCTCAGCGAGGGGTTAAGTTGCTTGGAGGGGATGTAAGTATTGATGCATCATTTATTGTGGGTAATATTCGTCAACGAGTGGATAAGACACTTCAACTTATGGACTTATCACCACAGCTAAAGGATCCGCAGTGTGAGTTGGCACTTTTACGTTCTTGTATGGGATTATCTAAACTCACCTTTGCTCTCCGTACTTGCCCCCCTGACTATGTTCAGGAAACAGCCGAATGGTTTGACCACAAGCTTCGTGAAGCCCTTCAAAATATTGTGGTTTCTGATGGACCTGGTTTTGGCGATCTACAGTGGCGTATGGCAACCCTCCCATTACGTATGGGTGGACTTGGTATCTATTGTGCTACTGATGTTATGAAGTTTGCTTTCGTAGCTTCACGTACGCAAACCAAGGATCTCCAGGACCACATTCTTCGAGGTTGTGACACTCCACCTATGGGTAATGTTTTCGATACTGGCATTGCTAGTTTACATCTTTCTATACCTGATTTTGATCTCAGTAATCTTGCTCCAACTGCTACCGTCCCCTTCAGACCCCAACATGTCTTGGCGGAAGCATACTACAACAAGATTAGTTCTGGTCTTGAGAGGGAATTTGAGTTGTCAGCTAGACAAAAAGCCGTGATTGGATGTGTGCAGTCAGAACATGCCAAAGATTTTCTCCTTGCTATCCCGATGGAAGGGCTTGGACAACGCATGACGCCTGTAGAATATCGTGTCATTCTTCGTTATCGATTGATGATCCCTCTATATTCAGATGGTGAGCTTTGTCCAGTGTGCAAGAAGAGTATACTTGATGCTTTCGGGGACCATGCGGCCCATTGTAAGCATTACCCCGGCTTCAAGTCCAGGCATGACCACGTTAGAGATATCTTGTGTGATGTGTTCTGGCGGGCTGGCGTACAGGTTAAGAAGGAGGCTCTTGTTAACTTTCTTACTGATCCTAAGGAAGGAAGATCGACATTACGTCCTGCTGATATTCTGGTCTACAACTGGTCTGAAGGTAAACATGCGTGTGTTGATGTTATAGGGGCGTCTCCGATGGTTGGGCTGAGTGCTGGGATTTTTGAGGTGGGGCTAGCAGCTAGCAATGCAGCAGCGGCAAAAGTGGAGAAACATGACGGAGCTTGTAGGGCTAACCAACATAGTTTCATCCCCTTTGCATTTGACACATTTGGATTGCTAGGCTCAGAAGCAGTTGAGCTCCTCAGGAGAGTGTAGAAGATAATGGATAGCAATGTGATGACTGCAGGTTCGAACGAATATGTATTTAGGAGAATCGGGTTTGCTATCCAGAAAGGACTTGTCGCGCAGTTTGTAGCGCGTTTGTCCTCTACTTTTGTGTAATTCGTTGAGCTTATCAATAAAATTTGAAAAAGAATAAAAAAAAAAAAAAAAAAAAAAAAAATTCCATGAAATAATGTTAAAAAGAGTTATAATTCATAACTTTTTTAATGAATTTTGATTGTTGATTTTACATCAATGGATTTAAAGGTTGGTAACATAGTATAAAATATCGCGATATATCACGATATCACGATATATCGCAATATTTATCGTTTTATAAGAAAAACGATACGATATATTTCGATCGTTTCGAACTTGAAGATTACGTCAAATATCGATCGATATAAAGCGATATATCGCGATATATTACGATGTATTGAAAAGTGAAAATATCAATCAAAATATCGGCAAAATTGTTAGAGAAATAATCAGAAACAAAACTTTCTCTTCTTCTCTCTCTCTGATCAGATTGTGAAAACCAAATCTCTTTATTTCTCTTTCACATACTGACTTCTTCGTCTCCGTCAATTATAGCTCTGTAATTTGATAGTAATTGAAAACTTTATTCACTCAAATGTGTGAATGAGTAATATTCAATTTTTCACAAAAAAAAAAAACGCGATTGAGTGATGGAGATTTGGAAGTAATTTGTTTATTCCTTTTTTGGGTAGATCTGCTATATTTTAGTTAAATTACTATGATAGTATCCTAAATTAAATCTAAATTTTTGGTAGATTTGAAGTAATTTGTTTATTCCCTTTTTTTTAAATAACTCACAAAATTTTGTTTTAATTTAGAATAATGGAGATTTGTTTTAGAATCAAAATTTGATTTTTTTATTTTTATTTTCCTTTACTAGAAGACAATTATCAACTGATTTGGAAACAATTCCGTTAAAGAATTATAAGATGCGGTGGAAATTTTTAATAAAATCAAAGACTTGATTTTATTTTTTTATTTAAAATAAAAGGTCTTTGATTTGTCCTTATCCATTAATCTACCTTGAGATCCGATATATATATATATATATATATTTATGTATAACAATTTTAGTTTAATTTTTTTGAACAAATTATAAACTTTCGATATATTAAGATATATTCAGATATATCACGATACTATCGATATATTAGTCGATACATGTTATGTAAAATATCCACCGATAGATTTTCGATATATCCGGATATATCTATTTTTTGAAGATCGATAGATTCGTTGATGACGATATTTTGAAGTATGGTTGGTAATCTCTTTCAGTTCGTGGTAATTTTATATTAATGGATACTAGTTAAACATTGTACCTGAATTGATAATGGCTATGGAAGATATGTTTTTTTTTTTCCTGGGGCTAGTTATGCTTGAAGTGGAGTGATAACGAGTTCATATATATGGTTGAACTTGAAGAACTTTTGTCAAATTCAACAAAATATACACAGGTTAATATCTTCCTTTCATCCCTTGAATATATTGCAGCGAATATGGTGAAAAAGTGTGCCAAACAATGTTCAGTAACTTAGGAAGAAATTAAAGAAGATGATTAGAGAATAGGAGAATAGGAGATCAACCCGGAGAGAGAAAAAAATATATGATATCCCACTTTGTGTTTTGAAAATTCAAAATTGTATTCTATTAGGTAAGGGCAAATTAGGAAGCTAAAGTAATAGGTAGTTATCGATCAAATTTCTACCAAATTTTAGAGCCATGTGTAATCATCTTAGAGGGGTGGGGAACATGGTGAGCAAAAGGGTGGTGAGCAAAAAATTTCTCTGTAGATGCAGTCTCTGTAGAAACCCATTAAATACGGAAGATTAGCTGACTTCTGAGTTCAAATATCAATAATGCAACAATTATCTTGTAAAAATTGATCAGGGCAAAAAGAGGTATATAATGCAACAACAACAACTTGGAAATTAGCATGTAATGCAGCTACTACAAGATGAAATGGTTCAAAAGAGAGGTATCTCATTTGTTTTCACATGTCACTTATGCAAAACAGCTAATGAAATAACAAAGCACATGACACATCCTATGGGTTGCAGGAAAATTCAAGGTTCGAAGGAGTTTCCTCATCAGGGGAAGCTATGGACAAGATAAAAAGTAGAAGCAAAAATATCAGGTATCTAGGGAGGGCAGCTATAATAGATTAATAGGTGGTACTGTGTATGACTGCAATATGGAAATTGAGAAACGAAGTTGTATTGGAGGAGCCAAATGTGGAACCTTTGCTTTGCAGAAGTATAGTGAGCTCTTTGATCAGAACTACTGCTTTTATATCCATACCACAGACAATATCACTGATGATCTACTACTCTTGAGGGAGTGTCATAGTACAAAATATCGTTATCGACTAATGTATCGATCTCCAAAAAATAGATATATCGGGATATATTGGAATCTATCGGTGGATATTTTACATGGAATGTATCGACTAATATATCAATTTGTTATACAAAATATATATAAAATCAAATTTAGAAGTATATTTTCATAGTATTTACCTAAAAAACATCATATCTACTAAAAATAGAATAAACAAATTATTTCCAAAAAAAAAAATTTGAAAAAAAATAATATTTCCAGAAAATATCGGAAAATATCAGTAAATATCGGAAAATATCGAATATATCGGAATATATCGAAAAATATCGGCCGATATTTTACAGATACTTTAAGGCGAAAATTTCGGGAATATATCGTATCGTTTTCCTTGAAAACCGATATATATCGCGATATATCGTGATATATCGCGATATTTTGTACTATGGGGAGTGTAGTCTCAAGATAAGGCCATCAATAACACCCAATATAAAGGAATGCAACTGGCAACTTCCAGAATTTGGTGTAATGAAGATAAACACTTGGCACATGTGTGCAGAAGTATGGGGATCGTAACAACTAACAAGTTATTTTGCCCAATGTTTGGGAATTCTAGAAAATGTTGAACAAGCGGAATTAAATGATTTGGTCGAAGCAGATTCAACTGCTGCAGTGATGGCTTTTAAAATGGGTAACATCCTATAGCAAACATGGCGTGAGGTGAACATATATAGCATTTGACAGTGCTTCAAAGAAAGGAGTTTAATTTCTTTAGCAATAAAAAAAAAATATGACACAAATCACAGCTTTAAAATTAAACTTATATTTTCGATCTTACAAGAGTTAAACAATGAGCTATTTAGACTTTAGAGATACCTCCCAAAAAAGTTAGCACTCTTTGAGATACCCCAGATTTAAAAACAATTAGAGATACCCCATATTTCCATTTGAAGCCGTCAAACCAAGCCATTGACTAGCGTTTGACCAAATTTTATGTATCGTAGACACAAACATAGGTGAAAATATCGTTCTTGCCGGTCGGATATTCGCGATATTTTTCGTTTTTTCAGAGATCGGCACGGTACGGCATACGGCATATATTCGGATATTAAAACACCCCATGCCGGTCGGCATTTATCGGATATTCGCGGCATAAATCGGCAAAAACCGATATTTATCGAAATTTTGGAAATTTTCGATTTTAAAATTAACACATTTATTTTTAATCCCCCCGAACTAGAATTTTCGACGAGATTATCAAAAAAATGTCCAAAAGGCACTAGACGTTTGGAAACTTTCGCGACGAACTTGGTGGCCCTCCAAGAGTAATATATCAGAAAGAAACGAAAAAAAAGCACGCCCATGCCAAAGTGAAGTTCTCTCTCACTTTTGGCAAACCAGTATACTGTTTGTATCCAAGGTTTGTTTTTGTGTAATGAATAATTGGTATCGAATTTGTGTAATGAATAATTGGTATCCAAGGCATGTTTCCAAACACATGCTCATTCCCATGCTCATTTTTCTTATGGTAACATAGGAACCTCCCAAAGTGATGATTCCAGTGTACCATCCTACCAAACCCAACCAGATGACAGTGGTTCTTGGTTTCCTAATATAGGGAGTTGGTTGGCCCCAATGACAAGTGGGTCCGACGTGCAGTCAGCCGATACATTAATGCCGGTTCAACAATACTCGAGATTTCCTATATTTGAATCATTTGCTCCGTATTGTATGGATCAAGATGCATATGATATGCATATTGACCAATTCAGGTCGTACGAGCAAACAATGTCATGGGAATATTACTGTACTGAGTTCGTCCCCACACGTATGCGACTCGAAGCTCATCGGTTTGACAAGGGGCGTCTATCATTCTGGGGTTAGCATGTCTTTTATTTTGATTATTAAAATAAAACTATGGGTTGAGTTGTAATAAGGTTGTTTGTGTTTAGTTCTTGTATTGTAAACATATAAAATTTCTATGAATATCCGCCCGATATTTACGATTTTTTCACCTATGAGTAAAACTATCTTGTGTAATAGTTCCGTCTTAACTTCCTTGTATGATTTGTCGTGTGTTTAATTTGTAATGTATGTTTTTCTTTTAATTATAAGTTTATATATCGAAAAATTCAAAAAAACACGGAAAGTGCAGAAAACCTCCCAATTTGCCGAATTTTTCGCGAATATTCGCGATATTTTCCGGTTTTTTCGAATTTGCCAAACCTCAAAAATCCGACACAGGAGGTCGGATATCCGCGATATTTTTCATTTTTTCACAGGTCGAATATCCGCCCTCAAACGATATTTTCACCTATGGACACAAATACCCTTCTACCATTTAAACCTTAAGCCTAATCAGCTACCCATACGCCATGTATTCAAAACCCTTAACATAATTAAATGTTACCCACACCCAATAAAACTTAACTATAATCACACCCATTAAATCACAACCGTCTATCTAATCTAATCAAAACCTAAATAAGATCAAACCATTTTAAAGTGAAGATGATGAAGAAGAAGAAAAACATGGAACAAAAAAAAAAAACAAATACTCTCTCTCTAATGGTGGTGGTGGAACTGATTTTGGCGTCGGAAGAGATGGTGGTGGAGTTGATTTTTGTTAATTAATGGGTCTAATGGGGGTGGTGGGGTATTCTAAAAGCACACAAAGATGAAGAACTCGAAAAATGTGAATTGAAGAAAAAGATGATGGGAAATTGCAACTGATGTGGGTTCAAGTGTTGGTTAGAAGTGGTGGTGGTGGTTATGTTGGTAACATAAATAGTTTGGTGGAGGTGGTGTTGCTGCTGCTGGTCATGGTGGAGGTCGTAGCTATGGTGGTGGTTATGGAGGTCAGGAGGTGGTGGTAGTTATGGTGGAAGTGTTGGTGGTTATGGTGATAGAAGTAGTGGTAGTAGAGGTGTAGTTCTTAAGCATCGATAACAATAAAATCAATCATTATCCCACTCCATCCAATTTCACTTCAAATTAAAATCACTTTCAACCCATCAACCGATGGAATTTTGATAATTGGGGATTATTTATTTGGTATCTTGTTGTTTTTTTTTTTTGTTTTGTTTTTTGGTAGAATGGTATCTTGTTGTTGAATTGAAGAAAAAGTAGTAAAATAAATTGGGTTTTTTTAATTTGAGAAAGGTCGAAGAAAGAAGAAGTTGTTTTAGTTTCAACCATAGGATTAGATTTAAGATTAGATTTAAGATTTAGATCTTGATGAATGGTGAAGATTAGATCTAGGGATTAGATGAGGTGGCATATATGGTGTATGTGTTGGATGATTAGGATAGAAGTTAAATTGAGTGAAAGGTATTTTGGCCAATATCAAAGTTAGACTGGTCAATGGCTTAGTTGGACGACTTTAAATGGAAATATAGGGTATCTCTAATGGTTTTTAAATTTGGGGTATCTCAAAGAATGCTAACTTTTCCGGGGTATCTCTAAATAGCTCTTAAACAATGGAAAACTTCATTAAACTCCAAAAACACTAATATGTTTGATTTCTTTAGCAATAAAAAAAAAATTAATTTGAAAATTGGGAAATCCAGTAAATTGTGCCCTAATTTTGATAGAGACAAGGAACCTAAATTGTTTTAATTGTTCATCAATTTTTATTTATTTATTATTTATTTATTATTCAGATTTTGATTTTTGTTTTTTCGTTAAAACCAAGTTAATTTTTGATTTTTTTTTCTCATTATCAGTGAATAATATTAAAACTATAAAATTACCCCTGTATTTAGTACTAATACAAAAAATTAATATTGGTCATTATTCTTTTCAAAAAAATCGATAATTCGATAACAAGTGATTAATCTCATGATCTCTACTCAAAAGTGAGAGGGTTGTATTATCGTTGAGCCAAAAGATCACATGCAGGATTGTTTTGTGTTTTTTTTTTTTTTTAATAACCATAATATTGATAGAAGAAGTTTTACAGGTTCCCACTGTTACAGAACAACAGGTCCAATTCCAGTTGGTAACACAGCCATACTGGTGGAAAATAAAAGGTACAGGGATTGGTGTTGCTCAGTTTTGCCTTAGCTGCTAGCAAAGCACATTAATTCTCTGTCCTATTACAGAAAGAAAAACTAACAGAATTAAAAAACAAGGAAAGGTTCTTGACTTGATCAAGAATACTGCTTGCAGTCCAGGAGATATTAACATCCCTTCCCGCCAGATAGAGTGCAGCGTTCTGACAGTCAGTTTCGAGTACCACGTCCTTCAGTTGTTGTTTGAGCCATGCTCTGAGTGATGCGAGGATTCCATAGCATTCAGCTTCTTCAGCATTGGTTGCATTCCCGATTTCAGTTCCTGCAAGAATAAGCATACCATGGTGTGATCTTATGAGATAACCAATAACAATCACAAAGTCTGAATTGATGAAGGATATATCAACATTGATTTTGCAGAAGTCATGTGGTGGGGGAATCCAAATAGAGCCACAGGTTGCTCGTCCAACCTGTTTATTGCAAGTAGGTGTAATGGTGGATGCATTGTGATGTCTCGCAACATTATAATCAATGAGTTTTGTGTTAGTATTGTGTTAATATTGTTTCATGTTAGTGAGAAAAGAAAGAGTTTCTTCTTATACATTTAGATTTTTTTTCGTTAAACTATGTCATTAGAAGTTGTTGGTGACAGTTAGAGTGTTGCTAAAAATTTGGTTTAAAGATTATTTAAAAAGGAAAGAGATTTTTGGACATACCCCCATTTGGAAGTCGAAATTTGAGACTCCCCTTGTTTGAAAAAAAAATTGAGATACACCCACCCCATTTGAAGACAGAAGAGATTTACAACCACAGGTTAGTTTTAAGATAGATGGCTATGATAACAGTCATAACTCATAACACCACATCTTAAAATAGGGCAAGGGGTATCTCAATTTTTTTTTTCAAATGGCGGTATCTCAAATTTTACTTTCAAATGGGGGTGTAAGCCCTCTTTGAACTCCCGTCAGGTCAGAGAAGACAGTGGTGTCAGGTATCGGACTCCGTCAGGTCAGCGGAGATAGTGGTGTCAGGTATCGAACTCTGCGTGCTTGACGGTTCTGATACTCTTTAGTCTTCAACTCCATGTACATGCAAGAACTCACCTGAGTTGTTCCGGTGAATAACACTCCAACGAAGTCAATGTGTGAAAGTTTGAATGTGTAACAAATGGGGTAGGTGAGGGAAGGAAATGTCTAACCTCTAACTAGGAGTTAATGCATCAGTATTTATAGTAGTAAGTTAACTGTAGTAACTGTAGTTTTTGCGATTAGATCTAAAGTTCTGGTGCTTCCACGTGGAGTTCCCTTTTGTCTGTCACATGGGCTTAGTAGCTTGTAGAATAAGTTTTATCATGGCTTCTACCATAAGCCTCTCGGTAGCTATCCTGCACATCCTGTTCTAATTTGCTAAAATACTCCCTTACCCCGGTGGCTGCCAGGACTGCGTACTTACGGGGGTATGTCCAAAAATCTCGAAAGGAAACAAATAAAATAAAATTGGTCTAATAGGATCGAGGACATGAAATGTATACCAAGCGGCACGTTGCTATACAGATCATATACAAATTAAGAAAACTGGTAACATGAAGTTTAACACGTAAACCTACAAAACAGCCAGAATCATGAAAATTTTGCTCACAAAGGCATTCACACACATGACATGTTCATGATAATCATAATGGAAAGAAGAATCAAATAGAATTCTCATTGTTTACCAAGTCATGTAATGTGCCAATGTAGTACTTCCCTTGGACCAAATTGTTTATAGGGAGAAGAAAGCAATAGAGAGAAGTAAGGGATTCATAACACCTAGCTTAGCTAGTGAGTCTCTCTTATTCATCCTACTATTACTCTCAACCAAGTTCTTATTCTCAACCTACTCAATTTGACAAATTTCGTCTGTCTCATATTCTGTAGTTAATCGGAAAATTTCATTAATGAGTTTCAGATAAAGATCCATGGGTTAATCACAAGTAGTTCATTACTTGTGATTCATTTTATGTGTGTTTTTCAGGGAAGGCAGAGGAGATGCATAGACTAGTAGTGAAAAGCAATCTTGTTGATTCCGGTTCTGATTTATCCAACCTTAGGTTTGGCGTTAACGATGATCCTTCACCACTCTGTCCCAAACCTCGAAGGCTCGGTGTTGGAGCTGCCCTGCCAGAATTTCTCAAACCACCCAAATGTACAAAACACAAGTAGGAAATTCTTTTTGTGTTGGTCTAATTTGTCTCACTTTTAATTGTTACATAATATAAATGGTTAAGTGATTGTCATCTTCTTGTTTTTACGCAAAAAACAGCCATGTAAACACAGAAGGGAGAAGTGAAATACTCAAAATGATTGCTGGCAAGGTGAGAATGTCAATTTCTGTTGCGCAGTGAAGTACACTTGCATAAATAGATTAACTGAATACATTTGACAATATATGATGTTTCTTGCAGAGTGAAGATCTAAAAGATCCAGTATGCATTGGTTGCTCTTCTTCATGTTATTCTGGATCACCTCCAAGTAGGTCAAATAATCCATTGGTTAATGACATCGAGTTTATTCATCAAATGGAGCTTCTTTCTCCATTCACAAGGTCTAAGTTGTCAGATCAAACTGGGTTCACCTCTGCTTCTCCTGTCTAAAGTTCAAAGCATCTTCAAACAAGAAACCATGGTCCATGTAAAAAATATAGCGAGTTTGTAATCGAAGTGGCTGTTCATACACAAATCACCATTTTCGACGGAGTTTTGTAAATCTTATGAGTAAATATGTCGCTACTGCTTCCTTTCATTTTGGTACCACTGTAAATATATGCCTACCTCAATTAGTCATTTTGTATATATTTTGTAGAGCAAGTACCTACTGTTGTAAATAAAATGAGCTACTGTTTCTGACATGTGTGCACAAGAACGATCGGCCTCTGTAGAGCTAGCTATGTTGAGACTCTAGCATGCTTATGACAATGCTACATACTTTAAGACATTAGAATCTGCCAACTGTGTCTTCCCAGTGTAGCTGGCTTCTACATTCTTTCTATATATCAGTTATCACCGCTTGAGCAGTATATAGCTTTAGCCAAGCAATCATCGATCTAAGAGCATTCTCAATGAATGAACTCCCGACCCAACCCCAAGAAGAAGTGGGGAACACTTCAACCTCGTCTTCAGATATTTCTTTCGAAGCAATTGTGCCCAGGTGACCCGGGCCATTTCCCAGAACAGCCACCTTGAAATCCACCTGTGGGTGGTAGAACCACATGCCGTCCGTTTTTTTTTTTAAGTTTAAGTAGTGTTTTAAAGCTTTTGGACTCTCGGACGGCATGTGACATGCCGTCCGGATTTTTAAAAAAATCCACTTTCCATACCAAAGAGTCCACCTTCCCTTGGAAACTCTCCACCTTGTCGATTCACCTTGAGTCAACAAAGTGGATTTATCCTAGTGGCACATACATGGCGCCTATGTGGAGGTGGATAAATCCACCCTGCATTGGGAATGCTCTAACTACCAGTTTCACTGCTAGCTAATACAGATGCCAAACTTGATCACACAAATATATATGAGGCCAACAAGCATTCTTCAGTTAAATCCCCCCGTGACTACTACGCAACTTCTTTTTTCTTCCAACTAGTCCAATATCTGACAGCAGAAATCCTGAGTTACCATAAAATCAAACAAAAAGTTGGTAAAGAAATGGTATGGTTTGGTGTCCTACTGTCCTACCAAAATGATTACTGACGTGGACGTGGACGTACCACATCATGTTTCTTTACTGACGTGGACATGCCACGTAGTAATGTGACAGATAGTTTAACACACACACTGATAACTCCGCCTCTTTCGTTTAACAACGGAACTATCGAGGCGAAACCGAGAGAGAAAAAGACTTCCCTCACTTCATTCTTCATTCTTCAAACCAAAACAACAACTTCTTCTTCTTCTTCTTCTTCGTTTACAATGCAAGCTTCGATCTCTCTTTCTGCGGTTTCTTCACCATCTACAATTATTAACAACAACAAATCAGATCGTGGTGGTGCTCCGTCATCAATTTCAAATAAATCTATCAATCTTCGAAATCTTCGTTTCTGTGGTCTTAGAACTGAAGCTTTGAGATTCTCTTCTAGTAATCGAATTGATTTATCAAAGCAGCAACAGCAGCGAAGATTCTCGAAACAAGTATTTGCTTCTTCAAGTAATGGTAGTACATCATCAAGTAAAGGATTTGATTATGATTTGGTTATAATTGGTGCTGGTGTTGGTGGTCATGGAGCTGCTCTTCATGCTGTTGAAAAGGTATATATTATTATTATTATTATTATTATTATTATTATTAATTCCAGTTTATTATCACTCACATTTTGAATATTTGAATATTTGAACAAACAACAGACTCCCTTTATTGATATTGATTTAATGTCATGACTAGTGGCTAGTGCTTTGCGACAATATAGTCTGATAATTAATCCTGCAAAAAATAGGTTCTTGAGGATCACCATTTGGAAATAATGATTTCAATCCATTCCCTTGCATTTTGACCAGGGGGTTCACATATAATGCCTTTGTGAGTTAGGAAACAATGATCTTTTAGTGGGGATTGTGGTGTTTAGGGTGATGTACACTGTTGGAACTTGGAAATCACATTGGTTCGATGTAGCCGGAAAATATACATTTTGTTAGCTATTTTAGTAAGAGGCCATATAAACACCTTTTTTCATTTGATTATATAAATGACCAGTAAAGGTATCTCTAAAATTTTTAACCATTGTTTTACTATTCAGTCCTTAGACGTTACAACAGCGCAGGAAATTATTTATAGCTGGACAAGTGAGTACCAAAGCATTATAAACACTCTGAGTTTGGTATTTAGGCATCTAGGACAAGTATTAGAGTCTTTAATGTTATGTATTTATAGATATAATCTTGTAGGCATAGCTCTATGATGAACTTTCCAAAGAGTAAATATGATTCTGTGAGGAGCATGAACTTTCCAGACACACTTCCAGATATTCTTATTAACTAAGTGGGGAACATATTCAGGCTTCTAATTCATTACAAGCTAAGGAACTTAGACTTCAACGAAACCTTATCCAATTTTGTCAATGGATTAAGTAGGCATGTTTCCACTAACTTGGGTGTTTGTGATGTCTACAATCTCCAACAGCTGGAAAATTCCATCTGTATGTGTATCTGGATCAAGAAGATTTTATACAAACTAGTGCTATCAGTATTGGGCCTCTAGGGCCTGCTGGAGTACTAGACATGGCGTCTTAAAGGGGTATACTATAGTGAGGATCAAGGGAACATCCCAGACACTATTGTTATTCCTATTATAATCTGCCATCAGAAGTTAAGCTTAACTGTGTTTCTAATTTCGGTGATACATTCCCGAAAAATTAAAGAAAATTGGGAGACTTTAGCATTATAAAACGTTTGACTTCCAAAACTATTTTGCTTGAAAAAGGTGGTTCAATAGGCCTCAGGACTCCACCAGATCTTAGTGAAGGCTTAGTTTTGGATGAAGGCAAGGCTAAACCCAAACCACCAGACCACTTAAGCAAATACTCTCCGTATTGGGGGAGTAGTGTGTCCTTTATCAGTGAATGCTTGGTGGTAAGGAATTTATGTATTAAGGTAGGGTTTAAATTTATTAACTTAAAAATTTGTGATATTGCTGGAAATAGCTTTTACTATACAATGTGGATCTCACTATAAGATGGTGTTACAATAACAATTGAATAAACTAAGTTGTCTCTAGAAATAATATCGTAATCCCCTCTCTTCAGGCATGACCCTGAACATTGACATTGCATTTGGTCTCTTGAATTATATGTGCTCATCAAGAAAGTTACCTTTGTGTTTGGTCCTTCTGAAATTTCTTTGTTTGCTTGTGTTTAATATTAGTTTTACTTTTATTTGTTTTGTTATTCTGGCACCTTCTCATTAGTTGTTAGGCATTGGTTTAAGATCTCCGTCGTTTAATGTTAAAACTTAAAACTCGGGTTTGAATGAACTGAAAATGGTTGCAGGGTTTGAAAACGGCTATCATTGAGGGAGATGTAGTTGGGGGAACATGTGTTAACAGAGGCTGTGTTCCTTCCAAAGCTCTACTCGCTGTCAGCGGTCGAATGCGTGAATATCAGAATGAGCACCACTTGAAGGCTTTGGGTTTACAGGTATTGGAACAAATGTCAGCTCTTTTCTGATTAAAAATTGCAGTTAAGTTCTTGGGCCTGAAAATCTTTTGAAAAAGAAAAAACAGTATTTTTCACGTGGATCACATTTCCTTTATAGTTCATGTGGATCACATTTACAGTGTTGTACTTCTCTCTGGGCATGCAAGGTGGCATGATTATATAAAACCTGCCGATTTTTTCAGCGGGAAACGTCTATATGTGCTTTCTTGTGGAATCTTATTATTCTTTTCCTGCAATTGCGCGTGGTGGGGTGGGTGATGTAGGACAAGGGAAAATGCAGGAAGACTTATATTTGTTGGGTAAAACTGTTTGAATGCTGAAACTAATCGAATGCGAGAAGAGAATTATAGAAGAAAGACGAAACTATTAGCATCACACTAGTAGGATTGACAAAACTACTAGCATCACACTAGTAGGATTGACAAAACTACTAGCATCACACTAGTAGGGTTCTAGAATCACTCCTAGCCACGGCTTCACACCATAGCTTGGATTGCATCACTTAATCCTAACAATTGCCATCAATTTCTTAAAGTTCATTCCTCCTCCAAAACAAAGACTTACAAGCCTAGCAAAGATTTAAAGTTTATATGAACTCTCTAGACACTTAGGAAGACTAGTCTCATCAAGGACATTCTTGACTCTTTGACTACTATTCAAAATAAAACATTAAATGACGCTAAAGACTCTAAAGACTTCCAGATCTTTCTAGGTTGTCTATTCCTGATTCCTGCTGCCATGTCTCTCCATCAGGGGGGGTTTATTTATACTATGTGAATATGCACACGTCCAGATGTGTGTTAAAAAAGCCTAATTTAAGACCTTCAAATAGGCCCAGTTATGTGTAAAACCCAGTTATAATAAATAATTATAGTCCAAGGATCATGGGATAATAACACTGAATTATTAGTAGGACCCACCTTTTAAGAACTCAAGATTCAAATTACCTCAGAAAACAAAAGCGAACAAAAAGAAAAATCTGAATTTCCGGAGTTGAACGAAGAGGTGTATACGTGGCAACATAGGATTGCTTGTTTCCTGGGCTTTTACTGTAGCTAATTGCAGGCCACTTTACAATTAGTAAAGATTAGATGTCTAACTTGATTATTGTTAATATTATTTTAATTATTATTTGGTCAAATAATATTCTTTGGCCTCCAACCTGGTAGTTTAAAATATCCTCTTGATCATTCTTGGCAACGGATATCAATATCTATGTAGAAACAATTTATTCCGTAGACTTGATTGATTAATTTATTTCATCATTTCTGCACAATTTTCATCAAAATCTCTTACTGCCCAAGAATACACTGAACAATATAATCTCCTTTGCAACCGGTTGAACCTTATTGAGGGAGTCTCTCTTTCAAATTAAACAATGGAAGATGCTACTGCCTAAAGGTGAAGCGTAGACCAGGTTTACTGATTCCTTGCTCTTACTACTGTCAGTACTTTTGTAATGTGCAAAACAGAAATCTTATCATTGCTCGCATTCCTTTCTCCATTTTTTGCATTGGATTCTTGTTCAAATGCTTTCTCTGAATTTGTATTATTTATAATTATTTTATTGCTATTCTTTTTGGGTATATGCTCTGACGTGATATTATTTCTGATCAAAGGTTTCAGCTGCTGGATATGACAGACAGGGAGTAGCTGATCATGCAAACAATCTTGCTTCAAAAATTCGCAGTAACTTGACCAATTCAATGAAGGCTATTGGTGTGGACATATTGACAGGTTTTGGCGCAGTTTTGGTAAGTTAGGAACTTACTATACTGTCATGTGGTTTCAGTAACACTGATGAATGACCTTCATAGTAATACTGATCTTGATTTTGTGTTCTTAATATTGATAATAATGTTTGTCCCTATATCTTGTATGTAATTCCAGCTTAAGTTAGTTCTTCAGAAGTTTTCTAACAAAACTATCTTGTGGGATTTTTTTTTCAGGGTCCACAGAAGGTGAAATATGGGAAAGTTGGCTCTTCTGAAAATGTTATAACTGCCAAAAACATTATTATTGCCACTGGTTCTGTTCCATTTGTCCCTAAGGGCATTGAGGTTGATGGTGAGAACAGACTTCTTACTCCTTAACAGCCAAGTTCTAATTATCAAAAGACATTATTAAATAAAATTTAAGGAAGAAAAACTTTTTAAAACAGAATGCTGTCATAAGATCACTCCTATTAGGTGAAACTCTATAGCCTAGCAATATAGATCATTCATGAATCATGCATATATATTGGTGTTAACTATATAAAATTGTGCAACTTTGTCCTAAATTACTAGGGAAAAAGTTTTATCTAGTTTAATTATATATATGCACTCTCACACTTTCTGGTTACAATTAAATGTTTTATGAAACTAAACTTCTAAACTGATAAAAAAATGAATTGCAATAATCAAAAGAAAACTAATCTAGACTTGTAAATTATGAGGCAATTTACAACAAAAGAGTGAAAAAATTGACTGTCTGAAAGGTGAAGATAGGCTGTTTGGAACATCCTAAGTTTAACACTCGTGTTTGCGGTTTAGTTATTAGTATCTTTAAAGAAGTCCTGATCAGCGGCACTGCTGATATTCCTAATTGCAGGCACTGTTATATGTTCCTTTTTAAGTGATCGGTAAATAAGATCACCATTTATAAAAAATCTGTGTAAAATGCATACAAGAGAGGGAGTGAGAACAGACATCTATATGGAAAGTTGGGAACTCAGAAATCACTTATCCTTTGCCATCCCACCTCACAAGGTCTAACATAACCAAAAATACATCTTAAAAATTGGGTGTAGCAAGCAGACAACCATGCAATTAAGTGAGTGAACCTGTGGCTCAATGGTAGCACCCCTCTCACAAAGTGGAAAGGTTGTGGGTTCAAAACACGTCAACAGTGATTGTTGATATAAGTTTCCACACGTAATTTTAAACGGGTAGGGGTCCCTTCCACCCCGCTTGCCAATCGAAAAAAAAAAATGCAATTAAATTGAATGTAGCTGCTTCTGAATTTATTTTGTTATTGCAGGGAAGACTGTAATTACCAGTGATCATGCACTCAAATTGGAGTTTGTTCCCGATTGGATAGCTATTGTAGGCAGTGGCTACATTGGCCTAGAGTTTAGTGATGTATATACTGCTCTTGGAAGTGAGGTAAGCATATATGTTTGTGCTATGAAGTGTTCAGTTGGGTGCTTAACTATGATTTTGGTCGGAAGCAGTAATTATCACTAAATGGTTCAGTCTTTAGTATGGAATAAAGAGTAAATACCCCTGTTTCTTTGTCTTCACTAGACATGCATAATGCAGGCAAGCTGTCTTCATCTCTTGTACACATTTGTGATTTGTCTGTTACACATACAGCACTCCTACCAACTAAACTATTTATTATCTTAATTTAGGAGTATACTATGTAGCATCCTAAATAGACACGAGCAAGGGATGATGATTGTATCTTGTTGAAATTAAGCTTTTTTGTGTCTTTAGATTATTCAAATTTTTGGCTGTCTTGTAATTTGGACGAGCCACCCACATAACACTCAAAATGAAGTAGCGTCTTTTGATGCTATGTAGGTGACATTTGTTGAAGCTCTAGATCAGCTTATGCCTGGATTTGATCCTGAAATTGGGAAGTTGGCTCAAAGAATACTCATAAATCCAAGAAAGATCGATTATCATACTGGTGTGTTTGCAAGCAAGGTATATACCATTTTACAAATTTCTGTAGCGATGTAGCATATTTGTATCTGGATAGCTAACAGAGACTTTCCATTTTTTCTCTTATTTGTTATAGATAACCCCAGCAAAAGATGGAAAACCTGTCTCTATTGAATTAATTGATGCAAAGACAAAAGAATTGAAGGATACTTTGGAGGTAAGTTTTTCAATTGTGCGACATAGACGTCCACTTGAGATCGAATATCTTGGAAACTCGGTTTAATGAAGATATCGCAGTAAAACCACAATGAAAACCGAAGACTAAATCTTATAAGATGGATTTCTTAATGCCTAGATAAACGTGTTACATGGGTAAATATTGTTCTCAAGAGGATGGCTCAATAAAACAAACTTCTAGGTTTTGGCCGATAAGAAATCTTTAAAATTATTACCTACTTATTGCCTTTATTCTTGTTTTAGCAATTGTCACTTCATAATGTTATATTTATGTGTTTTCCTTTAGTCTGTCATTCAGCATTTTTTTTCCCATATAATGAACTTAGTCACCCATGATGTAGAGAGAAGACTACTTTGCTGGTAATTTATTAAGACGAGTTGGGAGTTAGTGATTTTTTAAGACGAGTTTGTCTTTAGCGAGTAAAATTTATAAATTAGTGCCCCTATGTGTTTGTCTGTTCTCAGTGAAAGTACATATCCTATATCACTACCACCTACTGGATGTAACAATTTCAATTATTATTGCATATTAATTGCTACTATTACTACTTCTAAAATGACGACAAGTACAATTAGTACATCTCTCTATGATAATGACTCATGTCTGGTGGCGAATTTTAAGACCAAAGCTGAACTATGAATGCCTGCAGGTAGATGCTGCACTTATTGCAACTGGAAGGGCTCCGTTTACGAAAGGGCTTGGTTTGGAGAATGTAATTATACTAAGACATTTCCAACTGCAACTGATTTGATGCATCCATAATTCTTACAAGTTGATTTGTTTTGTAAACAGATTAATGTAGAAACACAACGAGGTTTTATTCCCGTTACTGAGCGAATGCAAGTGCTTGATAAGGATGGCAATCTGGTTTGTGGCTAGTTTCATCTTTACTTCAGTAATTTCATGTTTCTCTAGACCCGATTTTCACTGACATTGACCTTTAATAATAGGTTCCAAATTTGTACTGCATTGGTGATGCAAATGGGAAAATGATGCTTGCCCATGCGGCTAGTGCACAGGGGATTTCAGGTGAAAAAAACTGCTTTTTGTGAGTGGTTGCAATCACGACATCTCATTGTGGATCTATCAATGTGACACCTTGTGTCGTTTTTTCGCACAGTTGTAGAACAAGTTTGTGGAAAGGATCATGTGCTAAACCATTTGAGCATCCCGGCAGCCTGCTTCACCCATCCTGAAATCAGTATGGTAGGACTGACAGAGGTAATTTTAGGCCTTCCAAAGACGATTCTCTGTTGTGTGGCATGGATTTATGGTTTTACCTTCCTTTCTGACTGTCTGCTGCAGGGCAAAATCTCTATCTGCAAGGATCACTAATAATGTTCTTCCATCCTATATATGCAGTTTATTTTCTAAGACTATTGCTTTTCCGGTGTCGTGGCATTATTTATATTACATGACATGGCAGCCCTTTCTGTCATTCGTTTTTTCAAATTAGGGCTTTCTTTTAGTATATTGTTCAATTTTCATTATCTGACGGTGCACAACATTTACAGCCTCAAGCAAGGGAGAAAGCAGAAAAGGAGGGATTTGAAGTTAGCATAGCTAAGACAAGTTTTAAGGCTAACACAAAAGCCCTAGCAGAGAATGAAGGGGAGGGGCTCGCTAAGGTGATATTATTCAACACTTTCTCTATCTTATACACTAAGCATGATCATAAAAATCATCATGAGTATAGAATGATAGCCATCAATGCCCAAGAAGATGATTTCCTTGTATGTTTCTCAGATTTAAGTGTATCACCTTCTTTGAGGAAGCAGAAGTGATGAATATCATTAAAGTCTCAAGGGAATAATAAGCAATCATGCACTTGAGAACATTTAAACGAATTCGACTAACGAATGCGTAATCCGAAATCAAATTGAAAAAATAACAAAAGACAAGAAAAACTCGCTCCCACACCTGTAGCGTTCGTGATAGCTTCCAGTGTAAAGTGTACTCTGACCCACCCAATGTTGGCGTGCACGTTATATTTGCCATATGTTTTGTATCTCTACCAATAAGTTATATTTGGTCTTGGGAGTTTCTATTCAGGTTACAAAATGATTATTTCTAGACAGTAACTCCTCCTTAGGAATAATTTATTTTGGAAAGTCCAAAAGTATTCTTTTTCTTTCTTTTCATTTTGCCTATTTTTCTTTTGGTAAATGATTCTAAATTCGAGATTATGTTGATGCAGTTAATATACAGACCTGATAATGGAGAAATTCTTGGGGTACATATTCTTGGGTTGCACGCCGCGGACCTCATTCATGAAGCATCAAATGCAATTGCTTTGGGTACACGTATTCAGGTAAATCTGCAGAGAACTAGTACCTATTTGATGTTTTGTACCTTGCCTCATTTTGGGTGCTAGGCAGAACCATTAGGCAAAAATTGTAGCACAAAAACCAGAGGGTTGATATGCTTAATGTGTTGAAACATATCAAATCTCATATTCGTACATTTCATTTTAACTCAATTTTGACACTTGTGGATTTTAGATGTGTAATTTTATACGTTCACAAGAATGGTCTGTTAGAACGAAGAAAAACAAAACAATTTCATGGAAAGTTGTCAGCTCTGGTTGTTTGGCTATATATGGAAAAACAAATATAGTAAATAATTTGTGAAAGAGACCACATGGAAACAAGTTTTGTAAGTATTAAAAAATAATTCAAATTCAGCCAGCTTTATTCTTCTAGCCAACTATGGCTATAGTTGAAATTTTTGCTTCCGTAGTGATTGTATGGATTCAGATTCAAGATCCCTCTATGGAAACTTTGGTTTCAGATTCAAGGTTGGGAGAGAGGGAACATATAGATTTCAAAGAGAGAGAATTTGGAACGTTTGTGGGTTGATGCAGGGCATTAGTAGGATCCATACATAATTGAAGAACCAAAATTCTAGAAGTTTATTCAACTTACGAGTCTGATTAAATATTTTTTTTCGCATTATTTACTCCCATTTTCTTGTCGCCTGGATTGCAGGACATAAAGTTTGCAGTTCATGCACATCCCACATTATCTGAAGTGCTCGACGAGCTCTTTAAATCAGCCAAGGTATGTGGTTTTTTTATTGTTATTTTTTAGGAAAAACTATTTTATTGATAAACTCAAGGAATTACACAGAAGTAGAGGACAAGCGCGCTGCGAGTCCTTTCTGAATAGCAAACCCGATTCTCCTAAATACATATTCGTTCGAACCAGTAGTCATCACGTTGCTATCCATTAGAGGACAAACTATTTTTTTTTTCCTTCCAATTTTTATTCACTAGGCTTCTGATTTCCTTTTGTCTGGATACTCTATGCATGTCAGAAGAAGAAACTATATGCTTGCGTCTTATCGCCCAACTTGTAACTTGCTTTTGTTTGCCTCTTCTTCTTAAGATTGGCTTCCTGACCTGCAGTTATACTTAATTGTTATTTCCCTGTTTCCTTTCTTGTCTTGGTGCAGGTTAGTGATAATATTCGTAGTCCACTAAGTGAGCCTATTGCAGTCTAAGCTTCTAAACATATGGCAATATTTATGGAGGGATATGGTTGTAATAGGCGGTCTCTGGAAGCCGTACCTCTTCAACTACGAAAAGAGATCAACACAATAGCGAAGGATTTGTCACACATCTTACCAAAGCTTTAAAACATACATGGGCAGGATTATCATGGATCATAAAAGGTGTTTAGCTGGGATTTGTGTTTGAATCCATTAGAAATTGATTATCTATTTTCTTGTTTTCTATATTTGAATCTTATTTTTGAAACACTCTGATTTGGACTTTGGAGGCATCCAACTATCCAAGTGATGTTTTCATTAAAGCTAAAGCAAAATTTTCCACCTTATGCACCATTTTATCCTCTACACTCTCTTTATACATTGGACTAATAGTATTACTTGAAATTATGCAACTGATGGAACTGGTTGTATCAACTATCAAACTTTCAAGCCTTGGGGTAACGGAACTTCTGCTTTGTCGCATAGGACGTCCAGCTTGTGCTGGATCTCTTCCATCAGCACATCGTCTGCGGCGTCCTCTATGTGCTCTATGGCTACCTCCCTAGGGTTAGTAGTCAGAAAGTCAAAGTTTATACTAGATAGGGTTTTAGATGCAATGTATAAAGTAAGCCCTAAGCCAACTATAATAAATGCAACCACTTCTGCTTCCGTCATAGCGTCTGTTGCAGGTTCAAATCTGTACATCTATAGGTTGTTCATCTTTTTTTTTTTTTTTTTTTTTTAAATAAATGAGATAAAAAATGCCATCATTAGGGCAAACAATGCAATAGCTTCGGTTAAATGCAGGTTCAAATCTGTACATCTATATGTTGTTTATTTATTTATTTTTTTTTTTTTAAAAATAGGATAAAAAATGCCATCATTAGGGCAAACAATGCAATAGCTTCGGTTAAAGCAAAGCCCAAAATGGCATAACCAAATAATTGGTTTCGCCAACGAAGGATTTCTCGCCACGGCATGGATCAAAGAGCTGAACACGTTCCCAATACCAATAGCGCATCGCCATGGAATTTGTAGTATTTAAAACATAAACCGAACAGTTTAGTTTTCATAACCGAACCGAACTATTTGAATTATAAAAAAAACAAAACTAAACCGAACATCTTATACTGTTCGGACACCTTACCTAATTCATAGTAAAAAAAAACAAACCAGAAATTTTTTGTTCAGAGTTCAAAATTTCAAATACCACCTGTTCAAAGTTTCACACCAACGTTATCATTTATCAAACAAACAGTTTCACATTTACAGTACATATTACATAAAACTGAAATTCTGAAAATATTTACATTTCACAATTTCACACTTAAGTCGCTACTGGGCTGAAGTCTGAACTAAAGTAGTGGGCTAGACTATAGATATATATAGGTGTTCGGTTCGATTCTAGGTATCGTAAATTTTAGCAAACCGAAACTAAACACCTTTTAAAAGTGTTTTATAAGAACTTAAACATCAATCGAACATGTAAACATGCAAACACCTACTTAAATATCTGGTTTGATTATGTTCGGTTTGGTTTAAGTATTTAAGTGTTGATATGCCCATAGGTGAAAATATCGTTTGAGGGCGGATATCCGACCTGTGAAAAAACGGAAAATATCGCGGATATCCGACCTCCTGTGTCGGATTTTTGAGGTTTGACAAATTCGAAAAAACCGGAAAATATCGCGGATATTCGCGAATATTCGCGAAAAATTTGGCAAATTGGGAGGTTTTCTGTACTTTCCGTGTTTTTTTGAATTTTTCGATATATAAACTTATAATTAAAAGAAAAACATACATTACAAATTAAACACACGACAAATCATACAAGGAAGCTAAGACGGAACTATTACACAAGATAGTTTTACTCATAGGTGAAAAAATCGTAAATATCGGGCGGATATTCATAGAAATTTTATATGTTTACAATACAAGAACTAAACACAAACAACCTTATTACAACTCAACCCATAGTTTTATTTTAATAATCAAAATAAAAGACATGCTAACCCCAGAATGATAGACGCCCCTTGTCAAACCGATGAGCTTCGAGTCACATACGTGTGGGGACGAACTCAGTACAGTAATATTCCCATGACATTGTTTGCTCGTACGACCTGAATTGGTCAATATGCATATCATATGCATCTTGATCCATACAATACGGAGCAAATGATTCAAATATAGGAAATCTCGAGTATTGTTGAACCGGCATTAATGTATCGGCTGACTGCACGTCGGACCCACTTGTCATTGGGGCCAACCAACTCCCTATATTAGGAAACCAAAAACCACTGTCATCTGGTTGGGTTTGGTAGGATGGTACACTGGAATCATCACTTTGGGAGGTTCCTATGTTACCATAAGAAAAATGAGCATGGGAATGAGCATGTGTTTGGAAACATGCCTTGGATACCAATTATTCATTACACAAATTCGATACCAATTATTCATTACACAAAAACAAACCTTGGATACAAACAGTATACTGGTTTGTCAAAAGTGAGAGAGAACTTCACTTTGGCATGGGCGTGCTTTTTTTTCGTTTCTTTCTGATATATTGCTCTTGGAGGGCCATCAAGTTCGTCGCGAAAGTTTCCAAACGTCTAGTGCCTTTTGGACATTTTTTTGATAATCTCATCGAAAATTCTAGTTCGGGGGGATTAAAAATAAATGTTAATTTTAAAATCGAAAATTTCCAAAATTTCGATAAATATCGGTTTTTGCCGATTTATGCCGCGAATATCCGATAAATGCCGACCGGCATGGGGTGTTTTAATATCTGAATATATGCCGTATGCCGTACCGTGCCGATCTCTGAAAAAACGGAAAATATCGCGAATATCCGACCGGCAAGAACGATATTTTCACCTATGGATATGCCCAGCCCAAATGAAAGGGTGATGTTTATTTTGTATTCTTCAATATATAGGGCCATAGGCTTTTTACTCCTTTACAATAGTAGTTTTAATCTTTTAATAAGACTAGTGTCTTAGCTGGTGCTACGCATTGGTTAATTTTAATTTATCCATGTTTGATTAGTATTTGAGTTTTAAGTTATTAATTTTATTAATTAAATATTACAAATTACACTAATTTATTGAATGGTATAAAATAATTATTTATTAAGTAGTTTTATTATTCTTGTTGTTAATTTTATTTATTTTTAATTATTGGACCTTTTTTCATAAATAAAAATTTAGCTCACAAATAATAATAATAATAATATGTTAAATTACAATAAAACCATTATTTAAAAGGTATTATGTAAATTTACAAAAAATCACAGGGAAAAAAAAAACGGACCCCCATAAGGGTCCGAAAATCACAATTAGCCCAGCTAAGGAACCATTTGCAAAAATGGCCCCAACGCTAATTCCGGTCTTTTCTACCTATTATACCCTTTTTCTTTGGTCATATTCTCTCTTATCTCTCTCTCTTTCTTTCTTGATCTTATCTATCTCTTTCTTCAGAAAAATTAATTCACCACCGCCATCTTCACCACAATTTTCGGCGCTACGACAACCACCTTCGAATTAGTAACAAGGTTTTAATCAAGTTAGCAAAGTCCAACCTTTAGATTTCAAATAGTAAAACTTCGATTTATCGCTGAATCAAGGAATAATATCCAACTATTACAAAAAGAATAAAAAAATTAAAAGCACAATCTAATGGAAGTGGATGTGTTGTACAATTTTTGTTTGCATAAAAAGTATGGAAGAAAAAATTTGATTTTGTCCATCTCTGTGAATTTTATGACAAGTTGTTTGCTTTGAAATTTAAAACCAATGTTATCATCAATGTTCTGTTTCTTTTAAAAAATGATGTTCCATATTTGTGGGGTTTCAATTTGGAGAGAAGAACATGAGAGGAGGAAAAGTTTTATTTTGGGTTTCTTTTCTTACTTCAATCTCAATTTCAATTGTGTACAATGATATGCCTCCTGAACCACAATTTATCGCTAACTTTAACCCTTTCTCTAGCAATCCGGTATGGACAATCCGAATGCCTTATAGAGTTAAACTTTTTTCTTTTGGTATGCTTTACAAGGACAGATACAAACACTGGAACATCTGAACAGCAATGGAAAGAACTTGTCAGTTGAATGTGTCACTGCAAACAACATTTTGAAATTTCTGCATTGTGGTGGATTGAACTGACAGACTTATCTATTGATGGGGTGGACCTCCTTAATCAGTCACAGACAGTTGAATACTTGTTCCAGCTATGGTCACACAGTAACTCTGTTGATATGGGTGCAAACCTGTGGAACCTACTCCATTACGCTATGAGTAGGACTCTTTACGTTGCGCAATAACTATATTTTCAGAGGTACTGAGTTGCGCGCAGTCCCCGACTTGAGCAAAGTGTGCAGAGATACCAAGTCTCTTCTATGAAGAGCACTTGGCATAAAAAAAATATATAAAAACTCTCAATTGCAATCAGCCAATCACAATGTTAAGAGGTCTTTGCATAGCGTGCAAAGAAATCTAAACATCTAGGGAAACATTTACGTTGATCTCACTATACCAATAGTTGATTGCATTTATAGCAAAGAGCTCTTTGGATACCTTGACAACACATCAGAGCCTAGTCTTCCAATAAATTATGGCATAATTTTAAGTGCTTTGATGAATAAAAAATGTTATGAGCTTTTTGCACACTTTGCAAACACATCTTGGCACATTATTCACAATGCAAAGAGCTTATTGCATACCTTGCCAACACTATTGTGTATAGCTTTCCAATAAGTCGTGGCATAGTTAAAGTGTCTTAATGATTGAAAAAAATGCCATGAGCTATTTGCACACCTTGTAAACACATCATTGCATAACATTCACAATTCAAAGAGCTCATTGCATACCTTGCCAACACAACTATGAATAACATTCCAACAAGTCTTGGCATACTTTCATGTCTCTTGATGAATTAAACATATACTTTAAAAGAACTTTTATTATAGTTTGTTATCCACAGTTAACAGACCCATAATCACTCTTCCCAAATAAATTAATAGACAAAAAAAAAATTAATCAATAAATTTTACCAAAATACATTTCATAATACGATATTCTCTACAATAAGTCTTTGCCACATAGTTTGAGTGTAATTCCAATGCATAAAATGGTGGGAAGATGTTTCTTATTGTTATTTACAACTTAATAGAAAGATCTGACTGTAAAAATCTCAGTTGAAATTCTACACAATGCAATTATCTTGTAGGTATTTTAAAAAAAAAAAAATTAACTTGGAGTTCTGTTATGGCATTTTGTGGGGGTAGAGGTATATCATTCTACGCAGCAGTCCATAATTCTATCATAGCATTTTGTTCAAATATTTTTTTTTCAATAATTTTCATATCATTTGTATTTGCTGCCCTTGCCTCTACAACGGAGCCTTATTTTAGACTGTAATAGACCTTCACACCCTCCAACAGTAATCTAAACGGTGTGTCATAGTAGATTGAACCCTCATTGTTGATGGTCGTTAGCAAGATGAATGACCAGATGAGCCTGAGTCCAAACACAATTGTCAGTCGCCAGAAGAAGTTATTTGGTTTTGGTGGTTTGGGTTGTGAAACAGAGAAGGTGCTTAATTTGATAAACACATATATTAGTACATAATCTATGGTTAAGACCGAGGTTGTTATGTAGTTCGATGGTTTGGGGGAGAAACCAATTACTTCTAGTCAAAAGGCTTTCTATTCAGTGTATAAAATAGTTCATGGAGACAAGTAAAATGGAGTTGGGTGGCTTAACAAGCCAAGGACCTGATCTAAAGAAAGACAAGAAAATTAAGACTAATTTTGGTTGCAAGCTGATGCTTCTCAAAGCATTGGATGCTCACCACATTTGCTAATCACCACTTTCACATCGCAATTTGAAAATAGATGATAATCTAACAAAATTTGTTTAAAATTAAACAAATTTACAAAAACAATTTTTAAAACCCAAATAAATTACTTTAAAAATCAATAATATACCTATTGATGCACCCTACCACATGAAACAAAACCTAAATTGATTCATTTCGCTCTAGACTTTAGTTGCTTAAAGATAAATTGTTTCCCCAATTCAGCAAAAACAACAAGACGAACAACAGTTAATTCTCAAACACTTTCCTTAAAATTCTAATATCATAGTGAGTTTGTTTTACACCTTGAAAATGTAAAACTTATATGTTTCAACATTCTTATCAATTTCTATTTCTGTTCAACGGTCGGAAGCAACGGCGTTGCCAAGTAAGGGAGTTTGGTTCGTTTGAAACCATATACAAAGATGATTTGGTTTAGAGAAGAAGAAGAAGAAGAAAGGGCAAAGTCGGAATAAAAAGTTAACTTAAAATAGGGTTGGGGCCTTTTTTACAATTTTTACGCTAATTTATTGTTTTTTTAGCTAACAAATGCTTAAATAGGGCCTTTTGTACAAACCGGGTCTTAGCTGGGCCATTTTTTATTTGTGGACCCTTAATGAGGTCCTAGAACCATTTCCATGCAAAAAATCATGACTAAAAAGATATTTTAGTTAAAATTAGGTTACAAAATTCTAAAATCTAAAGCTCAATTCTCATTAACCGGACTTACCCCTGAATTTTATTCAAGTTTATAATAGTAGTATACTAGTCGACCGACTTTTAAGAGGTCCATTATACTTTGGTGGGAAAAAAAACAATGTCCGTCTATCCACTTTCAATCTTTTTTTTTTTTTTTCTCCAATTCTCTTTCTTCTCTTCTTCTTTCTTCTATCTTTCTTCTCATCCCCTCTCTCTTTCTTCTTATCTTCTCTATCAATTCTCTTCATTCTTCTATCTTCTTCTCTCTCCCAATTCTCCTTCTCCTCTTCGCACCTCTTCACTTTTTTTTTCTAAAGTCTAAAGTCGGTCCCCACTTCTATATTATAAATAGATTGGACTGGTGACTGGTCTACTAGACAGGCTTAATTGATGGGCTAGACTGATGGATCAGTTATTGGACTGGACTGTTGAACCAACACATCCTGATTAGCAGAAAGTGTCAGTGTCTTTGTTCCAATGGTTTATAGAACTACTACGTATTTGTTCTTCTGAGTTCTGGCCAATACCAATTACCATCATCTTCTTCTTCGACGAACGAAGAAGACGATAATATCTTTCTCACCCATAATAAGCAATAAGCAGCAATGGAGCAACAATCAGAAAGAGAAAGAGAGCATAATCATAATCATAACCATCAGCAGCAGCATCATTATCATCATCATCATCAAGACAAAGTGTCGTTAGAGCTTACTGAAGAAATTCTTAAAAGCATGGAAGTTGGTATGGCTTTCAGAGATCACGTAAGTACTTTCTAATTTAATTTAATCAAATTGATTTATTGATTTCAAGTTGGTATAGCTTTGTCATGAAGAAGAAGAAGAAGAACCCTTATTTAATGATTAATTAAGGGTTATGTGTTATTCTTCTTCACACCTGGATTACAAGATACAAATGTGATTGATCAATAATGCTTTGGTTTTTTTTTTTTGTCAATTTGGGATTCAAACTTTCATCATTTTGCATAAAATTTCCTTATAAAGTTTACAAGAAAAGGAGGAATTTACATGCCTGTGTAATACAAGTACGTGGTATGCGTGAGTATACAGTAGGAAGTGTTAGTAAGCTTGTGAGTATTTGCAAGGTACAATTTAGAAAAGAAAGGAAGACTTTGATGAATGACATAAGAGAAAATGTACAAGTCAGATCTTTTTATAGAAAAATAGTTTAATAAAAAATAAAATGTCTTGATATGTAAATTCTACTTGTAGAAGGATCTAGACATCTATCTATAGCCGTCATGATTTAGATTTTAAAATGTATAATATGAACACACAAAGTTTACTTATTGAAACAAATTTGTTTCATGTATATAGGGTCTTAATTGGAGAAAACAGACACACCCATAGGATTATAGAGTGAAAATGTTTTCTCTATGGAGAAATGTTATTGAGTGTTTTTTTTTTTATTGAAGGCGGTTAAGAAAAACTGAGGATTGTACTTGCGAAGTTAAGGAGTTCAGGTAAAATGTGTTCGGCTGAGATCAGTAATGTGCCTATGTTTATGCTCCACTACTCCATTTTGTTCGGGAGTATGGGGACAACATAATTAATGAGTAATGGAACGTAAACAATTGCTGCAACATAATATATGTTCCACTACTTGTCAATATCGTTGTCCACATATTCCAGAACAAAATTGAGTAGTGGAGCGTAAACATAAACACATTACTGATGTTAGCTGAAGTATTTTTGCCCAATCATTTACCTCACAAGTAGTTTGGGGTAAAACCCTATACATCAAATAACCAACTGTAACAACCTTACTAATCAATAACTAATTTAATAACAAACTTTAACTAATTGTTGCTGATGTCAGCATATGGTCTAATGCAAATTTTTTTTTTTTTTTTTTTGAGCTGAATAAAACTATTCTATGTATAGCGAGAAGAGAAGCAGGTGACAGAGAGAGACTCACCCGAACCACTCTGTTTGATTCTTAGTTTGACAAAATAAAAAAATAAAAAAAATCCATTCTGCTAAAGGAATGGCCACATTTTTTACCCAAAGATCAATATCATCGTCAGTTTGACACCTGCTCAACCCCAAAGATAGTTCTTCTCTACAACCGGCCAGCAAGGAGGGGTTTACCACCCACAGCAGGTGGGGTAAATCCATTTAGCTCCAGAGTTATGGTGTTGAGTACTAGAGTTTTCTTTTCCTTTTTACGCTGAACATCCAAAGACGAATTTTCTTAAATACAGGTTTGTGACGCAAGTCCAAAAGAGGGAAATTAAAACACATATATCAAAGAGTAGACTTCATCCCCTAAAACAGTGTTGGGGGTCAAATTTTCTGCATATACGAGGAGGATCCCATGCTTTCGTGAGCTTTGTCTTTTTATGGGATCGTGCTCTCGTTCATTATAACAACCAACCAGCTGAGCTAGAGAACACTAGGAGGGAGGTCTTACTCCTTGATCATTAAAGTGAACAGAAAAACATGTTTTCCATTGCTTCAACACTACTCCCAATGTAGGATTTTTTCGAAGGTAAAACCTTTATGCTTTTCAAACGATTTGTGCACATAAAAACCAACCAATTGTTGTGTTTGGGTTAGCCTCTCTTTTCAGTCTCATAGTAGCTTGTAATATTCGTATTTGTCTCTCGTGATGAGGAGAATGCTATATATGATTTATAAAAGATTATAATTTCTATCAGGGGCATCCTAGCTCAGCTATATTGCGACACTATTATTATTTAGAACAAATCTTTATCATAAAGACTTTATCTTCAAACACTACCTATAGACTAAAATATCTTTATCCTGCCTATTTTGGTGCATCTTCGGCATTGGTTTAGGTTTATTGTGTATCGTATAATGGAACTCAATACATTCAGTACTGTAATTAACTATATACCTCATAATTTCAATTACAATGTGAGGACACATCTTGACAATTTGAAATGGGTCAACAGAATGGTAGGATCAGCTCGATGGATTTCCACAAAGCATCAAGTTATCTAGTGACAGCCAGTGATGATGAATCAATTCGTCTTTATGATGTCACAAATGCAATGTAAGCTTCTGTTTTTTGTTACAGTATTGTGACCAGCGTGTGCATGTATGTTTGTCTGTCTTTTTCACATGCAGTCGGTGAATAGTTAACAGTTTTCGTTATTATTCTTATAAAAAAAGGATTCTTATTATTAGTAGTGATGAATTTTTTGCTGTGCATATGGCTTATCAAAAAATTCCAAGTGGAAAGTTGTTCCAAAAGATCTTCTGATTGACATGTAGATGCTTATAACACATGTGCATGCTTTTTGGTATTGAATGTTAGGCAATTTAACATAATTATATGAATGATCTCCAACAAAGGTTAATTTCATTGTTCGAATAGAATAATTTTATCGAGTTTTTATGGCATGATATCATTATTGAGTAGATGTACTTGTTGTATGTTGAAGGGAAGTAAAAACATGGGATGATGTGGTGTTTAGTTGTTTACCAACCACATTTACACCGATTCTTATTAATGAAAATGCGATTATTTAAATTAAACCAAGCAAAAAGAGTGTACTTTTCAAGGTAACAAAAATTTCTGGCAGAAGCAATGGAAGAGTCAATACAAAATTACTGTCACCACCTCTTAGGCTCTTACATGCAGAGTCCCTACTTGTCCTTACGGATGGAAAATATCTCCTTCAGAACTGTTTAGTGAAAATGTTCAACCTTGAATGTAAAAGTAACTTTCCCCAAGAAGACTATTTTCATCTAATCTATCTTATCTGCTGATCAAGAGAGATTTTAATTTTACTAATATATACTTCTTTCTGGAAATTATTGGAATTCCAGATGAATCATCTCAATCTCAGCTAAATAGAGTTGCATAGCATGCTGTGTATACTGTATAGTTACTCTTAACATGAAGCCTTGCTTGATTTTACAGGTGTCTGAAAACAATTAATAGCAAAAAGTATGGTGTGGATCTGGTTTGCTTCACTTCTCACCCAACTACAGTTATTTATTCCTCAAAAAATGGCTGGGATGGTATATTAGTTTTTTTTTTTTGGTTAGGAATATGCATAAGGTTTTGTATCTGGAAGTATATTAATATTGGGCATTGGCTAATATATTTCAGAATCTTTGCGGCTCCTTTCATTGCACGATAACAAATACTTGCGATACTTCAAAGGCCATCATGACAGGTTGGACCTCACCACTATTGGTGTACCTTTCAACCTTAAGTATAAACTAGCTAATTTTTTTTTCTTATAGACCTTTTTTGTTGTTTATGCTAGGGTTGTCTCACTTAGCATGTGTTCTCGAAAGGAATGCTTTATATCAGGCTCCATGGATCGGACTGTTTTACTTTGGGACCAAAGAGCTGAGAAGTGTCAGGTGGGTGCATTGAATGTCTATGTTGATACTTAACTTATACGGATATCTGAGTTATATTTTTAATGGCAGTCACTTTTACGTGTACAAGGAAGGCCTGCTGTTGCGTATGACGACCAGGGACTAGTTTTTGCAATTGCCTATAATGGATTTATAAGAATGTTTGATGCTCGCAAGTATGAGAAGGTTTGTAGTCTCACAAACTTTCAGAATTTTTATTTACAATATTTTTGGCACTAATCCTGCAATTTCAATGGTTCTAGGGCCCCTTTGACATCTTTTCTGTGGGTGGAGATATATCTGATGCCAATGTAGTAAAATTCAGTAATGATGGAAGACTCATGCTTTTAACTACCATGGATGGACGCATTCATGTACTTGATTCATTCCGTGGCACACTTGTAAGTTTCTCTTGGAATTTAGCATCCTGGTAATGATTATTCTGCCCACACATAACCATGGGACATTTAACAATTTTACTGCCAATATTCATCTGGTGGGCTCCCTGTGGTTGTTGGTGCAGCTATCCACTTACAATGTCAAGCCAGTTTCTAGCAATTCTACGTTGGAGGCATCTTTCAGCCCTGAAGGAACGTTTGTTGTATCAGGTAACACTGAAATTCTTCCAATATTATAACATGTCATGTTTGCTGGCGTTCTACTTTGCTCTCTTTTGGATGTTTCAAACTTGCTGTTAGCAATGTTGTAATGGGACACCTGATAGAGATCATGATAAGACAAGGCTGTCCTAACCAGGGAGCAATCACCCGCGATTTGCAATTTGGAACCTGCGTTCCCATTTACAATACGTTTTAGTTTCTCCCATCTGTAGATTTCTGTAGATTTGATAAGGTGGTCTTTCTTGGTTTGATCCAATGGGCAAAGGATCACTTTAATATAGTAGAATTTCAATTAAACTAAAACTCCTTCATTTTAGATTCAAATCTCCAGATTTTTTGGAATTTAATAACTATGCTGTCAAGGGCGGAGCGGAGCGCCAGGCGCTCAGATTTCTGGGAACCGCCTCCATCGCTCAGGCGGCGCTCCTATCAGGACCAACATTAAGAGATTTGGATTATGTTTTATGAACTTCTATGTGATCGCTGAACACGTGTAAAGTAGCAAGTTAAATAAGCACTGATCGAATGTTAGATAAAACCTAGTTCTCTTCAATGGCCCTCAATGAAATGGATTATTATGTTTGTTTTGAACTTATAAGTGATCACTGAACCATTAATTCAACCCAGGACCTCCTAATTGGGATTTGATTTGAAAAATTAAAAAAATTTAAAGAAAAAGATTTGAATTTGATTAGATTTGTATTTGATTTAGGAAGATTAGAATAAGATTAGAAGATTTGATTAGATATGGATTTGATTTAGCAGCAGCAGAGCCGGAGAAAGAAGTAGCAGAAGAGACGAAAAACCAGAGAGGCAGAGAGAGAACATGAGAGAGAGACCAGAGAGAACGTGAGATGTTTTTTTTTTTTTTTTTTTTTTTAGTTTAACTTTTATATGGGCTTTTTTAGGTTTGGGCCGCCCTGAGCGCGTTTGTATAGGGCGCTCTGACCAGAGCGCTGGACCTGAGCGCCGCCCAGGCCGCCCCTGACAGCATAGTTTAATACATCAGAATAATATATTTAGTCTTAAAAATTTGGAAAACTATTAACTATTGCGTGAGAATCAGGACAACCTTTAGAAACCACTCTTAAAATTTGAAAACAACAACTATAAGATGAAGCACTCTTTCACTAAGAAAAACAATCTCTGCAACACACTAAAACTAATATGGTACGGGAAGAGGTATACCCCCATCGTACCACGTTCCATCGTTCTACGTTCCCGTTCCGTTCCGTTCCACGTACCATGACAAGCAGTGTGGTCAAAGGGAAGTCTGGGCTTAGTGCTAGCAATGTGTTTCCTCTGTTGGGCAACTTAGGGTAATTGAGTTTTGAGTTTACGAGACGAGTAATTTTTAGATATTCACCCATTATTCTTCAATTTACTTTCGATTGTGCTGACGAATTGGTAGTATAGCTGCAGCTTTTTTAGACCTCAAAGGTCCTAATTATGTAGGAAAGTTGAGACCGCCCTTTTCAGTTTATTGTCAACAACCCAACATAAAATCCTAGAATCTCGATTTGAACGCTGTCACCAGAGATCCTGCCGTCGAATTTTTGAAACTCAATTAGTTTGTAAGATTCTGTCCTGTATCAACCTGCTTCTAGTTTAAGTGCATAACAGCAGCGGCTGATGCTCATATAGATGATATAGTACACATGTACACCCAACCTGCAGCAACCAACCAACCTCTTCAGAGTCTGTTTATGAATTTAGTGAACAGCAGCGTCTGATGCTCATATAGATGATATAGTTCACATGTACACCTAACCTGCAACAACTAACCAACCAACCTCTGCAGAGTCTGTTTATGAATTTAGTGAGGTGGAAATCTTTTTTTTTTTTTTCTTAATTATCTTAAGGTGAAATCATTGCTTTCATTGTTATTGATTATTATAAGCAGATTCTAGAGGATGATCGTAGTGTAGATGTAATCTGGTTGAATGAGGTAATTTGAGGAGTGTTGTGCAACATTGCAACCTCTAATATGCAGCAAAGATACCATGAGTCTCTATGGCGTATAGGACCCCCCAGGCCCACATTCTTCTTCGTGCTTAGGTTCTTTTGCGAATAAGAAAACTTTAGTTTCCTACATTCGCATAAAATTTTATGTTTGGAATACAAGCAGGACCGTTATGTAGTGGTTGGGACAATTGGAGTACATGGAAAAAGTTCTAATTTAAACCCTTAAAAATTGGGAACTACTTGCTTGCGCACAAGCGTTCGGTTAAAGAAACAGTCTTGTGTAAATAGTGACGTTGATGAGGAGCAATTTCTTTGTAGAAAATATGATAATGTCCAGAATGTACAACAGTACTCTTCATTCAAGATATCTTTCCACTTTTCTGAGTGTCTGATGAGGTAATCTTTAAATGGAAACCATTATTTGATGATCTCTTTGCTCATGTTGAAAGTGGTATGGATGTGATTACTTGTGCATTGGGATAAAGCACTTATTTAGAGGATAAAAATGTGGTTGATGCCGTTCCTCTGGCTTTACGCGCTGTCGTCGAAGAAGTTTTCCAAATTTTGTTCGCAGAGGGCTCTGCATACACAGCAATAACCTCGGATTATGATATATTGTTGATGGTGGTGCCTCTGATGACAAGGGATTTGTCATCCATATGATTATGCAATTTGGATGAATTATGTGTAGCATTATGCTATGTGCATTGCTCATGTTATCCAAAAGTTTTTGGAACATTGGCTTTATCTTGTTGTGGGTTTTAATAATTCTATAAGCAACTGTATTTCATGTCAGATGAGCATACTGTATTTCATCATATTCTCACAGTGCTTGTTTATGACATCCCTTTTTGTGTGTGTTGTAAGATTTCTTCGTAGCCTGCATTTATATGGCCTTGTAGCTTACACAATAAAATTAATTGCATTCTTTTCTAATTTCGGCAGGGTCAGGTGATGGTAGCGTTTATGCGTGGAATGTCCGAACTGGAAAGGAAGTATGAATCCCCGCTCACTTTCTTGTTTGCCTACAATCTGGGATGTTTATTTATTTATTTAGTGACTGGGCGCTTCAACCATTGTAGTGTCTAAGCATCACAAGTACAACTTCAAATATGGACCAACAATTAGTTGGGGGGATGGTTATTTCAGTTGAACAAACAAGTTTTAGTTAGTTGTCTCTTTATTTTGGCAGAGGACCTTAGGTATAAAAGTAGTGTTAGAAATTAATAGAAACGGAATCCTTCTGTGATAGCCAGATTACATTTTAGTGAGTGAGGAACACTTTTGATATCTTTGTTTAACTCCATTCCCACAATCATTTTAATCTTCGATAACCGTACTGATTAAGAGATGTTTGCTTAAACTTAAAAGATGCAATTTTAATCAGAATTTGACCACAGAAAACTCGAGAACTCCCAGAAATCTATCTCGTTTTTCTAAACACAGGATGTTTAGTATGAGAAAAACCATAGTGAAATGAAGATTGTTGCATTTGATTTCCTACAACCTGGTACTAAAAGAATATGCACATTACACCCATCTTAATAAAAAATTTAAGACAGGATAGAAATCTGCTTTTCTCAGTACATTGATGGATAGGCTTGGGGTTCTTTAGGTTTTGCATAGGCAAAGTGGTAGAGTAGAATGTGGATGCACAGGTGAATTTACATTGTGACCAACCATGTAGCAATTACGATCTCGCAGGCATCAGCTAGCTTTGTATATTTAAATTCGTGAGAGTTGTCACACTTATCAATGACCTGGTTTGAAACTTGCCAATTACAATCCACTCACTAGTAAGAAATATCCATAATGTTCCTCTTTCTTCTTTCTTTTGCTTTATGGTGCGTAGTTTCAGATTTATTTTATAGCAGAATATGTGAAACTTTTGATGATCTGACACAGGAAATGAAGTCGCTAGTTTGAACTTTATGTTACCTCTTGGATGGGTTATTTCCTTCTCATTGTACTTCCTGACTTTGTATACAAAATGTGACATTTTTGTTCTTACTGCTTTTCCAGGTTATCAGTTGGATTAGTACAGAATTTGAACCGCCAGTGATTAAATGGGCTCCTGGATGTCTTATGTTTGCAACTGGATCTTCTGAACTATCATTTTGGATTCCAGACTTGTCAAAATTGGCATCTTTTATTGGCTCAAAATAGATTTATCGTTACCAAAAGTTATTGCAATCGTAAGATAAAACATCCAGTCATCAACAGGTATGCCATTGTTTATCGTAATACAGATGAGTTGCTGGATTATCTGGATTTTTAGATCTATACTTCATATTTTATTTATTAATTATCTGATCTCTTTCGCAGGAGCAACCAAGCTACCGATAGTCCGATATTGAGAACTCCAGTTCTTTTTTATTATACTGCTCCTTCTGCAGGGAAGAAGATCAAAGTTTAATCAAGTATGCTTGACTGTGCTGCTGTTACTAGGTAACAATATTAACAACTAAGAATGTAGCTTGGAACAGCAGCACAGTCAAGCATACTTGATTACATCTAATATTGTTACCTGAGGCCTTAACAGAGTTTAATCAAGTATGTTCAAGAGGCCTTAACCTGAGGCAGACTCACTTACAATTCAGGTAATCTTGTAACAGACATTCACAACCAATATTCTGTGGAACTAGCGTAAGCCTTTTTTAGCGTGGGTACATCTCTCGGGTCAGAAACACCAATATTAACTGAAGACCAACATACAAAACGTACAAGTTCTGCGAATTTAGCTTTTATTGACTAATTATGTTTGTTCAAATTTAACAACGCGTTATCCTCTCAATGTCTGTTCTCACCTCAACTTGAGATACTTAATAGTATGGGTCTACTGACAATTATGGACACAACTGTATGGCGAAATTTCTTAATTTTACTGTAGTACAATTACTTCTAGTCTGTTGGATTCTTCTTCACACAATTGCTTAACATTCTTAGATCAAGGGATTGTATTCAATACTAAGTTCTTGGTCAGAATATATAATTGGAATTCAATATACTGATAGACACGAGTATCTAAAGTAGAGCACTGGAGCTTCACATACATTAGCTATAGTTGTATTAAAGCTTAACAGGATTCTATGGCACAGAGGTTCCCAACTCAATGGAAGTTAAACTTTTTGGCCAGTTATGGTAATTAATCTGTGGGGCATAGTCTTTTTTGACAATATAACTGCAGGATTGGAGACATGATATTTACATCTTCGTGTGTGGACTCCCAAGTCCACAACTACACTTCCGTATTGGCACTTAAAACACTATTATTATGTTAGACCTTCATCAGGCTTGATTGAAGCTAACTACCATACTATATGTCATTCATCTAAATTGTTCTAAAGATACTGTTGATAAACATATTGGATTGTTCTACTGTACTATCAACTACCTGTTTGTTTGTTTGTTTTTTTTTTTTTATAAGAAAATTGTTTGTTTTTTTTTTTTATAAGAAAAATATTATTGATTGGAGTATAACTTTACAAGCCTAAACAGACACAACAGTGTATGATCAGGCACAGAGCTTGCAAAAGCAAACACTACCCAAAAAGCTCATGCGCCGAAGATTAGAAAATGTAATTGCCTAAAATAATGTTGTCCTAGTGAAGGATGAAGTCTTGAAACTTGACTCTCCTCTGCCCTTCCCATGCACCCATCCAGTACCATACTGTGCTTTGAACATCTCTTTCGATCTTTGCCGTTGAGATTTCTTTGTACTTGAAAATCTTTGCATTTTTATTCTTCCAAATCATCCAAACAACAGCATACGGTAAAACCCTCCACGACCTGTTTGTTCACCAACTAAAACCAGTATGGTTTGGAAATGCACCATACTATTGTTTTAATTGTAAACCAGTAGTTCATTACTAAATGCAGCATGACTACTATCATTATGGTTTGGAAATGCACCGTACTATTGTTTTAATTTGTAAACCAGTAGTTCATTATTAAATGCAACATGAGTATGTAACTACTATCGTTATGGTTTGGAAATGCACAGTAGATATAGGTTGTGTACGCAATACATAAACAAAGCTGCCTTGAAACTGGAGTTTCTATATGTTGCCATGATATATAAGAAAGTTGAAAAAGGGTTTAGCGAGGGGTGAAGCTGGATATATTGCTGCAGGAAGTTAAAAAAAAGCAATCATCATCTTTGTTACTTGTACATTGCGATGTGCTGTAGTTCATCTTTGGATATCCATATATCAACTGTATCTTGTAGATATCAATAAAAAAGTTTACAAGGTAACAATATTAACAACTAAGAAGAAGAAGCCATGTTACTACACTTCCACCATTTAAAGTACAGAAAGCAGTTAGATGTAATTGCAGGAAATATCAGAGATAGTAAATTGGGATGCTAACAAGTAACTAACACGACTGTTATATGACCCAACAATAAAAAAAGTAGGGTTTTGCGAATCTTGTGAATGTTTAATATCAATCATTTGATCGGTTGCACCAAGAAATGAAACCTAAATATGGCCTGCGAAAAAGTATGCGGATGGTACAATGGCACCTAAGCATCCACATAAAACTTACTAACACTAGAGTCTACTGTATTAGTAGCTTATGGGGATGCAATGCGCTTATTAGAGACTGGCCTGTTTCATAAAATGTGCCTACTTGAATGACTGGACACAAATCACACAATACATTCTATGATCAAGTCTTTAAAGAATGTAGTTGGAGTCTCTTTCTCTCTTCAACTACCAAGTCTAAAGTTTGAACTATATATATGTAGTTTAGTAGCAAAGACTAGATGGTTCAGTGCCAGAAGACATAGCAAATCAACATGGCTGGAAATGCAGGGGTTGGGGATGAGGAAAGTCAGTTCAATAGAAGAGTTCAACCTTTCCCTTCCGCTCCCAGGTGAATGATGATGTAATTTTATTATCGTTTTTGAACTTCCTTTTTATTATTATATCGCCTTAATTTGATCTTAGTTACTGGCGGTGCTAATTGTTTTACCTGCATGTTTTCTTCTGCTGATCCCACAATCTATCTTTTCAGTAACTGTTGTAAACTTTGCGTTACAAAAGTACAGCTATAATGTTGTTTTACAGATTAGTAAACCTATTCAACAAATTTGAATGCATTAAAAAACAATCTGCAGCAGGAATGCTTCAATTTATATATATTTCAATCTTTTCACAGGACTGAAATCTGGGAAAATGAGGATGCGAAAATGAGTAATCCATCTTCCTTAACTCCAACATTAGGCTTAGAGGAACTTTTATCCCCCAAGGCAAGCGTCTTTATTAATGTTTGTCTATCTGTCAGAAAAACATTCCATTATAGTGTAACAAGTCATTTTTTGGTCTGACCACTATCCTAACTAATATTGCGCGTATGAATTATTAGGTGTGGCGAGCATCCATTGCAGAACTTCTTGGAACAGCAATCCTTGTTTTCGCAATAGACACAATAGTCATTTCTTCCTATGAAACAGATACCAAAACACCAAACCTAGTCATGTCGTTAGTCATTGCTATTTTTATTACAATACTACTCCTAGCCACCTTCCCTATATCTGGTGGCCACATTAATCCTGCTGTAACCTTTTCTGCAGCGCTCATTGGCCTTGTATCCATGTCTCGAGCCATTGTTTACATCCTAGCTCAATGCATGGGAGGCGTATTAGGTGCGCTTGCCCTAAAGGTTGTGGTAGGAAGCTCCATCGAACATGCCTATTCACTAGGTGGCTGCACTCTTAATGTAATTGCACCTGGCCCAAATGGCCCCATTTCGGTCGGTATTGAAACTAGTCCTGCACTCTGGCTTGAAATTATATGTACCTTTGTGTTTCTTTTTGCCTCAATATGGATAGCATTCGATGAACGCCAAGCAAGAAATCGTGGACCTGTAACTGTGAGCAGCATCATCGGCATTGTGGTTGGGCTTATGGTGTTTATTTCGACGACAGTGACAACAAAGAAAGGGTATGCTGGTGTAGGAATGAACCCAGCAAGATGTCTTGGGCCTGCAATAGTTAGAGGAGGTCACTTATGGAATGGACATTGGGTCTTCTGGGTTGGACCTGCCATTTCTTGTGTAGCCTTTTATTTGTACATCATGCTCATTCCAAGGCAGCATATTAAGGACTAATGGGATAATTGAGCTTGATATCTTTCTATCTGAATCATATTCAAATTTTACTGTATTCAATCTTCATTACAAAGATAAAAAAATTTAATCAAAAGGGAGAGTGACAATCATTTATAATTTTTCACTGTAGACTTTGGGTGCTATCTTTATAAGTATATATATATATATATACTAGTTGTACCCGTGGCTTCGCCACGCTAGTATCAACCAAATGGTGTTATTAGTTGTAATAATTTTCATTACTAATATTGAATATAAGAAGTGAACGGGGAGAGATTGTGGTTTAGTAAGATGTTTAGGTAATGGCCCTTGTTACTTTATTTTCGTGTTAATTAGTTTCTAGTTTTTGGATGATATTATAGCAAGCATAAAATTGTTATTTTAAAAAATCAGTATATTGATCATACCCACAATTTTAAGACTCAAGTAGATATTCATTTTTATTAACGAAAGTAAGCAAAACCCAAACAAAAAAAAGACACTTATGGAGGGCAGTCATCACGTTCAGTCATCAGTGAATTCTTAGAATATTTTTTAAATTTCTTGGACCCGACAAAACCAGTCAAAAATTGCCGCACATGCAACCAATGTGGCATTACATGCTCATAACATTTAGAATTCTTCGATTCATCAGTAGATTACACCATCTCTTAATATAAATTGCCAACATCACAATAACACAGTTGCATGGAATGTGAATAAGTTATTGTCAGGTAGTGGAGATGTGATGTCAAAAATTATTGATGGTGATAATCGGAAAACCATTTTTAGGGAAACGATGTTAAAATGGGCGTGCATGTGGACAGGTAACAGAGTTAGCTCCTGATGCCAAACTCCTCTAATTTCCCAATTGGGGTATGTACTCGTCAGGTCTGAAGAGAAGCTGTTGGTAATATATATAAAAAATAATGGCCATCCATCTGCTCTCCAACTTGTTTGAAGTGAAACCGGCACGAAGTGGTTTGACATCAATTTTGTGACAAAGTGTCCATGGTTATCTCGCCTTGAGTTCATTGTTAGGAAAACCAAGTTGTACGCACATCGTCCCGAGTCTGTGTTCTTGCGTCCATGTGTCAAAAATAAGTTTTGGATTTAGGACGTACGTACCTAGTTAGGGCGTACGTACGTCATGGTAGGCAGCAGACTTGTTTTGGTCAGGACGTACGTACCGAGTTAGGGCGTACGTACGTCATGGTAGGCAGCAGACTTGTTTCGGTCAGGACGTACGTACCGAGTTAGAACGTTCGTACGTCCAAGTAGTCAGCAAGCTCGGTTCGTGTGGAAGACGTACGAACGTCATATCGACGTACGTACGTCCAAAGTCGGTTTTCACTATTTCGGCCCATTTTCCTTTGTTTCCAACCCTAAGTATAAATAGGGTTTCTATTCCAAAGGACAAGTTAGTTCTTTGGCCGTCCATTCTTCTTCAAGTTCATGAGTTTTGGTTTAGGTTTTGGTGTTGAAAGTGTTTGTGGCTATTGAACTCAATTCCCTTATTTCCCCCTTTTCTCAATTCATCAATCTCTGATCTTCCAAAGGTTATTGTGATTTCGGCTTCGAGTCTTCTTGTGTGTTCATCAAGAAGTCGAGTGTCTTGTGCGTACATCAAGGTGCTCTGGTGAAGTCAAGGTGTTAGAGATAACCAGGAGTATCAACTCGTAGTGAGTGCAGGTAGTTGGTAGGTTTGTACATCTCTTTTCATCTAGTGGATTATTTGTTGTCGCGAGGACAACCGTGGACGTTTCCCTTTTCGGGTTTTACCACGTTAAAAATTTCTGTGTGTTATTTACTTTCTGCGTATTGTTTGATTGTTTGTTTGAATATTCCATTGTTATATTAGCACTATTTGTAGTTTCTCATGAAGAGCATCATCAGTATTCATAATTAATTGATAATTTATTGACTAAAAGAATATATATTTATAATTGCATATATAAGCGATTGATAAAAATTAAAGCATGCAAGTAATTATTTACTTCATTTTCGCAGAAGTTAATCGAATGCATTTTCTCTATAGACGTAGCTATAGAATGGTGGACAGGATCTGTCTCATTCAGAGAACCATCAATGTTGATAGATTAAGTACCTTCGTCAGGAGGTTCCCATTTGCAGTTGATAGTTGTTTCCAGTACAGTGTGTTCTCTTAGATGTTGATGAAAGAATGTTTTGAATTAAACAAATTTGTCCTTGTAAGAAAAGATGTTCGTACATATTTTCGCTGAATACCAATTTCTATCTATTTCATCTTCAAATCTTCTATATCATTGGATTGTTCTCTTAATCCTTTAACTTCTGCCATCCTTAGGTTTGTAAATATCCTTGTAGCATATGATGATTGAACGTAATAACCTGTATTACGAAACAAAAAATAATTTAATTTTAATTTCATTTGTTCTTAGTTACCCTATTATAAGTAATTATAATAATGTTTTCGTCATCTATGGAAAAAATATTATAATTAAATATACTTACCAAATTTTTTTTCATGGAAAGTTGCCATAGTTGATGTAAATATCACTATTGTTTCTTTTCCATCTTGTGCTAATTTGATAGATTTCTCAATTTTCTTGGTCAATGTACCATAAAGTTTCACTGCAATTAAATCATAGCTGCTAAATATTTGAAAAAAACTTATTAATTTTGGTTTTCTTTTTCCATAATATTAAAATTTAATGGATATCAGATGTTTGTTGTATACCTTTCATTTCTAATTTTTATAATGCGCTTTGATGTCGATCGATGTTCGAATTTTCCCTTTTCAGAAGATTGTTTTATGTTGTTCCAACTATCTAGCCTTCCAATTATATCTGCAAGAGAAAATAATTTTATATTAGTAATGATGAACAAATAAATTTAAAAATTGAAAATTACTAAGTGGTGGTTGTATATCTTACCAAAACATCTTCCTTTGTTTTGTATTTTGCAATAGTTGGGTATATCTGAATATTCTATAAATTGAAATACGTTTATAGGAAAATGGTTTTGTTTTTGTTTGATTAGTTTGATTTTTGTGCAATTTTCTATGGATATTCGATAATCATGATTTACAAGACGTAATCCTTTATTTATTTCAAATATTTGGAATCTTGAAATTGAGTAAATATTTCCTTTGACCATAAATTTGGTAGGATTTCGTGTAGCTTTATCATTTAGTCGTGCATGAATTTTGTCTCCCTGCAAGATAAAGAAACGATTATTGTAAAATTGAACAGTTGTAAAAATCTATTTGACTCTGTAGAATATTTACCTTTGTATCCATCAAGATCATGTGTATTGTGGTCTTTCTTGAATTTATATGATTAACTTCTGTCCATATTTGCACAAGTCTTACAGTTATCTTCCATTCGTAACTTTGTAGTCCAATCTCTGATATTGGAATTTCTATTTGCACCATTATTATATCTGTATATATGAAATTTCATAAAAAATAAAATATTAAAATTAGAAATATATATTTTTAAGACTATATCAAAATAGAAGACAAACATGTGTTGATAATAGTACGATTAGCTAAAATTGTAAAACGACACCTCTACGTAAACATGTATACAACATAGTGATTAGTTATGGCATATAAATTGTACTGAGTCATTATAACACCTGCTTATACACACACAAAAAATGAATTGTTGGTGATATTTTGGGATGCACCAAGTGTAGTGAGGTTATGTTTTTACTGTTTTGATACAACCATTTTCGCAGATTAGCCTAATGTTTATTACTAAGTGTAGGTTATGTTTTTCCTATTTTGGTATAGGCGTATAGCCATTTTCGTAGATTTGCTTTGTCTAAGGCTCTAGTCTCAAAGTTATCAACCATAAACAAGTTATTGAAGTTATATTGTGAAGCCAAAATGGTAACAGCTATGTTTGAGCCTTGAAGGTCATCTGTTGGTGTGGTTCGGGAGTTTGGATGTTAAAATACAGGATTTTGGCACTAATTTATCTGTTTGAAAAGATAGTCCTCCTCTAACATGTTTATGTGATATCACTCTAAAATCTGAATCTAATTGAACAAGCCACAAGTTAATTGTAGAATATTGTCCACACTTTGAATCTATATAGTGAAAATCCTATTAAAGACACTGGTTCGCTCATTAGCATACGAAGATAGAATATTCCAGAAAAATGAAAGGAGAGAGACATACGTAGAACCAAGAGTTACTCTGGTTATGAGTTTAAAAAGCAAAGAACCTTGAATTAGCATGTTAGGTACCTGTACCCTGCAGCGTTTAGTTTTAAGGACAACAGCAAGCCAACACAGAACATTCGAAATGAAAGTGCAGCACCGGCAAAAGGGTTCTACCCAGGTTGCCATATTAATTAACATAATAAATTATATCAAATTTAAATGACTACAATTATAAGAAAGATCTGAATTTAAATTTGAAATTTAAATCACTACAATGAAGTTTGATATTATATATTTTAGAAAACAACTACATCAATCTACTGTTGTTCTATTTCCCATTGTTGTTGAGTTTCTTTGTTTTGTCGCCTTATTTCTCTTATTTTGTATCGGTATCTTCTTTCTAGTGTTTGTTTTTTTCTTTTTCTTTCTTCGTATCGTTCAGCTCTTTTTGTTTTTTCTTCATAATATTTTTCCAAACTGTTAGTAGCTTTTTTCCAATCAATGAGGTAGTCTGACTCTCTTTTCGACATCTTTTACCTATAAAATTGAACAAAATAAAAAAGTCAAATAGAAAATATTGAGTATTAGAATAGTTTTTCTAGTTTTACCTTTGTTAATAATGAATTATATATTGTAATTTATATTAAATTTTTTAATTTTTTTCTTGAAAAAAAAATGTTTGAAGTTAGTTTGTTGTAAATATTCCATTTTGAAACAGTCATATACCCAAAACTCTATTTACTAATTACCATAAGGACATGGTGAAAAATGGAGAGAGGTGGATGAAAGAAACATCACAAGCATGTATGGTTGTTGCCTCTCTCATTGCAACAGTTGTATTTGCAGCAGTCTTCACTGTTCCAGGAGGAAATAAGAGTGAGACAGGGGTCCCTGTTTACCTAACGTCAGCAATGTTCATGGTATTTATCATAGGAGATTCACTATCACTTATGTCTTCCTGCACTTCAATATTGATGTTCCTAGCTATTCTTACATCACGTTATGCAGAAGAAGATTTCCTCCTTTCATTGCCTAGAAAGTTAATACTTGGTCTTACGACCCTATTCATCTCTATTGCCACCATGATGACAGCTTTTTGTGCAAGCCTTTTCATTTTACTTCACGATAAATCTGATCTATTCCATTTTCAGCATTTCCAGAAAGATCATGGAACCAAATTTTAAGCAATTTAATCATATTCACATAGAAGATACAATTGTGTGTGCAGATCTGCACTTCTACACCCCAATTATAATGTATTTTTTAGAAATTACTTTAATGATCTTTATTAAAATAACATATGCTCTGAATGAACAGTAGTCATATCAGGAAAAATATGACTACTAATGGATGTATCATAAGTTATAAGAAGATCTTAGATATTAATACATCCAGTCAGTATTTCATTTAATACACATAAATTTTACATGGAGGTCATACTTTACGTTTCTTCCCCGGTATTTATACATGCCAACCTTTATTGAGCAAATAAGTTACCAAACCCCCTTAGCAAGGCACTGTAATAAAGGCGTGGCAGCAGCAGGATATCACATTAAGCCATATGATGAAAAATGTGTATGTTCGTCCCCTTAGCAAGTTACTAACCACCTCATGCACACGAAAGGGAGCTAAAAGAATAAAGACCATTACAAGAGAAATCCCCTTGCACCCTCTAGACCCCTGTTCAAAACTAAACTATGTACATTTTGTGGGCTATAGTATAGATATCTGTCTTGATTCAAATATTCATAAGACTATTTCCTAATACAAATTATTGAGGATGTGGCACTCTACAAATTGCTTGAAAATATATTAGCACTACTTTTGGAAAGGAAGATTTTACAATCGCAAGAGATTGAGCATGAATATAAACTCATAGGACAACCACGATCATATGAAAGTTAGATTTCTAGGTACTAATTGAGGAATTTTTATTCATAAAGAGTATAAATGATAATTTTACTGCTCGGATAATAAACAACTGCCTGCTTCCAACATCATTCAATAATATTTTTTTTTATTTCAAAAGCTTATTTCTTCAACATATGTTAAACAACGGAAGGGAAAATGATTTCAAATTACACTCTGTGGTGGAACTATAGATTCAAACAATTGTGGAAACCTGCCATTACAACAGAGGTCTCAACAAATTTTTGACATGATCTTCTATCTTCAAGCGAAGAGACTTGTGGGGCAATTGATTCATCACTTCTGCTACAAAGGATAGAACAAGAACTTTTCTTCATGTCTTTGAGTAAATGCATCGTGCTCGGAAGTAGAACAGTTAGTCTTGTTCTAGATCACTTATTGAACCTCCATGGGAGCACTTTACATCATCTGCAATTATTTGGAGATTCGGTTTCAGATTTACAGTTGCACAAGGCTAAAGGAGAAGGCTTATTGTCAATTGACCTGCATCTGTCTTTTGTAGGGGTGTTATGTGAGCTGAGCAGCTCGAGCTCGGCTCGTGTTCGGCTCGATTAAAGCTCGGCTCGGGCTCGCTCATCTTGTAAAACGAGCCGAGCTTGAACAGATTTAAGGCTCGTCTCGAGCTCGAGCCGAGCCCGAGCTTTATTCGAGCCGAGCCGAGTAGCTCGTGTTAAATAATGTAAATTACCAACCTACCCCCACTAATATATCTTATTCCTATCCTACCCCACTATATATCAACAATTCAACATAACATCTTCTCCTTCTTCTGGTTCTGGAAACCTAGCCGCCGCCTGCCCGTCTCCTTCTTCTTCTCTACGCTCTAACCCCGTCTCCTTCTTCTTCTCCAATTCAATCAATCAATCAATCAATCTCATTAAAACTTGTCACCAAATAATTCGTGGGTGAATTTGTTATCTAATCTAATCTATCTCCTCTCTTTTTCTCTTTCGAACGAATCTTTGGAACTTCGAGATCGAAACAAAGTAACCAGATTCTTTTTCTATCTCAAAGATCTGAATTCCATTGATCTATGTTTCCATTTCTCAAAGTCTTTTTTCTGAATTTTAATATATGATTCGATTGCAAGATTATCGGAAGATGTTCTTGAGTTGTGTAAATTTCTTCTGGTGTACTTAACTTAATTCAATTTGATCGTTTTAAACAAGTTAGAAAACTCAATGTTGTGGTGGTTTTGGTAGTAGTAGTAGCAACAACAACAGTAATCAAGAAGAAGATACATCTGTAGCAGCGGTAATCAAGAAGATGCAGAACAACAACAACAACAACAACAACAACTTCAACTTGGAAGCATGTTCAAAACAACAGTTGGAAGGTATTCTGCAGAAAATAGATTTCAACATTGAAATCGTCAACCAAATGTTGAATCCACCACCACCACTTGATCAAGTACCATTGCTCTACTCTTCAAATTATGACTATGACTATGATTTTGGAAACTGCTACTTCTCTGATTCTGCTGGTGACTACACAACAATGGGTGCGGGTGCAACTGATTCGCTGGTTAATTTTATGTGTTAATTATTCTGTTTCTTTGTTTTTCTTGAATTGTTTGTTCCATCACAAAGTAATTAATGTGCTTGTAAGTCAGACCAATTTTCATTCCCTTCAATGGGGAAAAGAGTATCTGTCACACCATTGGCAGTGATTGAAACGGTACTAAGGCTGCAAACGAGCTAGACGAGCTTGGAGGGCTCAAGCTCGAGCCTAAACGAGCTTGGAGGGTTCGAGCTTGATTCGAGCTAAACGAGCCTAACGAGCTCGAGCTCGAGCTTGATAAATAGCTCGCGAGCCGAGCTTGAACATAAAACCAAGCTCGATTCAGAAATTGGGCTCGGCTCGAGCTCGGCTCGCATTAAAACGAGCCGAGTATGAGCATTCAAAGCTCGGCTCGCTCGGCTCGAATAACACCCCTAGTCTTTTGCACATATCTGCAAAAAATCACCCAAATGTATTAATAGCCGCAATACAATTTCCCTTGACCATGAGATTGAATTTGATATTTTTAGTTAAAATCAGGAACGTGTATCGCCCATTCCCATGGAAAAAGATGAATACCAAATAAAAACTTGTCAAATTATTCTAGGCAACAACTAACAAAGGGCTTCCTCTAATCAAGACCCTTATTGTTTAGAGAATGGTCAGAGCAGGTACAAGCAGCTAATGCCAAACACAACATGCATGTTTTTGGCAAAAGTTGTAACTTCAAAGTACCTTGGAAACTTGTAAGGGTTGTACAAAACTTGTAACTTGTCAGTCACGCAGAACAATCAACCATGTAAAATAATTTTTAGACGAGGCCCATTGGCAGTTGTGTGATATCAGAATAAAATATAAACACAAGCTTACCAAATGACTTCAATCATTCATTGTGCTGTGTCTTAGAAATCAGCATAAATAGATGGTATATTAATGAGTACTAAAATGATTAAAATCCAAAAATATTGGTCATATTCGGTGTGCAGGGACATAATGTTGGTTATACTCTATTAACTTACGTCTGTAAGACTATTAAAATTAACAGTTAATTTCCACAATTAATATTGAGAAATTCAGTCGACAACCCTATCCAAATTTGAATTCTGTTGATGAATAATTAACATATGGAAAGACGGACCCTTGGCTGTGAACAGGTTATCAACACTTGATAACTGCAGAAAACCAAAGCTGGACTGTAATTTTAAGGTTTGGCTATGAAGGATATGAAACAATTTCAAGGAGAACTAACTGTGAGAGAAGACTTACCTTATGATGATGATAATGAAGTAGGTTATTGTGTGGTTGACGACGACGATGATGAGTTTTAGAAGTAGATGATCAAGATGATTGACTTTAGGAGAAGAATTCGCATTTGACTTTAGAAGTACATGAGCTCCCATAACAGTATTATTTACAGGCGAGACTTTGAAGCTTGAGACTTTGACACAGGATCACTCTGTATGAAAAAGGAGGAACTTTAGCATGCATATATAAGAAGAAATATTTTTCACTCTGTTTTTTCATTTTATCCTGAATAATATTTAAGTGGAATCAACATTTCAAACATAGAAAACAGAAGTATCATGTTAGAAGGGTATCTTACCAATAACAATCCTTTTGTTGCCCTTTCTTCTAAAAACCTTGAAGGTTTGAAGAAGCTACCATATGCTTCTGACCACTTCTTAAGACTCGAATATATGTAGCGAGATCCAACTGAATCACCCCAGAATACAATACCACCACTGCGATACAGGAGCAAAAACAAATGACTGTAATTAGATTCAAGTCTGACACAGAGGACCAGTTTCTAAAGGCATTGTTATCTCAAAAGATTCTAGCACACTTTGGTTATGCAATCTTGACATGATTAATCAAAAGGAATGCTTGAATTATGCCAGATATTATGTTTCACATGATTAGTGCCACATTGATGTTCATTGTAGACATCTATCATGAGCCCAAATATTACAGGCATCCCCCATTCTATGTTTCAATTCATTGTTCAGAAAATGATACACTGTGCCGTTTGTGGTAGTTCAACATAACAATATAACATATAACAAAAATGGCATACTTCAAATCCAGCTAAATCGAGGCAATGTACGATCCTAACAGTACTCACCGATAATTGGGGAAGCTCATTCCTAGGACAGATGCAATGTCTAGGTCTGACGCACGAACAACGACTCCTTCGTCCATGACACCAATCATTCCATTAGAAACTACACTATAATTCACATATTATACCTGTAATTACAGTGAGCGCTAGCTCCATTCCAGTCATCCTATTATTATAAAAAAAAACCAACAGGTGGAGGAACTTGGAATAACAGTTAGAAGAAAGAAGAAAAATAAATAATTACGTTTGAGATTAAAACTGAATAACCATTATAGATTATAAGAACACAAAAATATAAGAAAAATGTAAAAACAAAAATGAATTTGAAAACTATTTGTCATGTAAAAAATAGAAACAAACATTAATTTTTCCTTTTTTACACAAAGAAGTCATTGTACTACCTACCACTGAAAACCTAGATAATAGAAAATCTTAATTTAATCCAACTGAGTGACTTAACCATGTTTAACACTCAACATGCCTTTGAAGTCCAATGACTGTAGCCATATTTGATAAGCACCAAGTGTGATTATGACCAAAAATTTTTATTTCAAATAAACCCGAAAGATAAACATCTGCTGCCTATTAAGTACCAAGAACATTTTGACAATGTAATTGCAACTGTAGTCTGCAACAAAGTAAAAGAAATAGATCAGCAAATTTTAAAAACAAATAGCAATTAGTGATGCATAATTAAATGAAGATACTGATAGTATCTTTTATTAAAAAAATGTATATTAATATTTTACTAATAACTATTGGAAAAATCTTTACTAATGACAGCAACTAATAGTATTTTAATCATTACCTTTAATACATTTTACTAATAAATGTAACTCACGCTGGTTGACTTCCTGCAGAAACTGTATCAAACTGTTCTTTTTGTCCTCTTTTATGTTGAGATTGTTGATTGTTAGGCAAAACCATAATGTTATTCGATACAATGTTATCCCTATATTAAATCAGAAAAAATATTATATATATTTAAAATGAAAAAGAAAAAGACAATAACATATATTTCAATGTCCTAAAAAGTAAATAATATGATATTGCTTAAATAATATGATAGTATATTAGTATTTGTAACATCTATACCAAGATTTTAACATAGTCTGTACAAATATACTCAACACCATTCTGTGTCTTATATTGCACAGTTGAGTAAATTATTTTCCCTAAGGTCCAAACAGTTCCATGAATTATCCAATAATGTTTTAAGTAAGGTCCAACACCATTCATTGAGCATTCTAATAAAAAAATGAAGGGTGTGCAATATAAAGTTTTAAGTCTCTTAATCATGATTCCTGACATAATAGTAGGTTGCAAACTGAATGTGATTTTTGGACTACAGCGTCTTACAGAGAAGCTTACTATTTAAAATCTTGAAAATGTAAACAGTAGTACAGACAAACTTAAAATAAAAATTTAAAATTTAAATAACTGAAACTGTTCTGGAATGAACATCAAATAGAAGTTGATGTCCTAGAGACTCTGAAAACAATTTATTATCTCAAAGGTTTGTTTATCATTATGACTCTTACAATACTAATGCTTTGATAAAGACTAATTGTAGAGATTAAGTTCTCAAAAACTAATTACAAAATGTTGGAAAAAAATAAAAATAAAACTAAATTTGTGTTTTTAAAATTAAATAAAATGATATTTAATGCTCTAACGCTCACACCAGATATGAATCAAAATGTCTCACGACATTTTTGGAATAAATTTAAATGAATAAGTAAAACTTACACTGGCTCAATTACTGAATTTAGCATTGATTGTGCTCGTTCCTTCTCTCTTCTTATGCGTTGCCCTAGCTTTGCCTTACTTATCTCTTCAGTTCCATTTGAAAATATAGCTTCCAATGACTTTGTTTGAGAAGTTGAATCACTGCCATGTAGGTAACATTATAAGCATCATTATTTTATGTTACAAATAATGAAAATTGTTGTTCATGTAATTAAATAAAATAAAAAAATTATATTATCTATGTGCAATCCTTATGCATTGATTTGAAAAAACTTACATAGGTTCAATTACTAAATTTAGAATCGATTGCGCTCGTTCCCTTTCTCTTCTCTTCCATTTCTTACTAAGTCACTGATTTGTAATCTTTTTGTAACATATTTTTTAATCAAATGCTTCAAATTCTTCTCTTCAAAAATTGGAAAAAAAACAGAGGAGAACACAGCTTACAACTAATTGACATGTTAATATGTAAAATAGCTAGCTAATATGTAGATAGAAAATATCTATATGTAGCTAAAATGTAATATGCTAATATGTAAAAATATTAAACTTTGATGAGAAATTTACAGAATAATTCGAAATAAAAGATAAAACCAGGTGTAACTGAACATAGTGAAACCAGGGGTACAACTTTTATTAGCATAGCTCTATTGACCAAAGTTACAACCATTAATATGGAGTATGAATGGAGTATGTACAGTACCTTGTTTGGTATGGATGAGAGTTTGTTGGATTCCTATTGCTCAAGACTCTGAATGAAAACAAAATACAGACGACAAAATTAAGTTATAGGGACTGTTCAGCATATCATCAAGGAAATAAAAACAGAGAATCATGAGAATAATATGATTCAAAACTACTGTTTAATTGTCGAGCATCAATTGAATCTCAATTACAATTGAAAAAGAAAGAGAAGAGAATTAAAAGAGAAGAGAATTTCTATTGCTCAAGACTCTGAATGAAAACAAAATACAGACAACAAAATTAAGCTTTATTTAGCCGACCTTCATTGTCGGCCGAGTTAACAGCCGATTTTTAGAGTGAAAATCGGCTCAAACTTTAATGGACTAAAGAAGAAAGAAAAGATAGCACAACCACAGTCCACACTAAACCCCCGAAATTAAAGGAGATTGCTTGAGATGATTAAAATCTTATTAAAAGATTATCTTATTGGATGGTTTTATACTATCATAGAACCGTTATATGTAGGGCAGGAATTCTGAATACCCGATTTCGAATACGAAACCCGAATTAAATATGGATTCGAATATGGTATTACCCATTGCCGACCTAAACCCCACCAATTTCCTTCCTTAGTTATATGCAACTTTCACTCCCTACTCCCTAGAGTCTAGACACCACATAATACATATCTACCAGCTATGGTTTGTGGGAAACAATGAATAAGCTTGGGGATGTATGGTTAAGGGTGACCAGAAACAGGAAAATAATGAATAATATACGAATGGCACCACTCACCAGCATCAAGGGAATGTCAGGAAATCGATGATGAAAACAATATGGATAGCTAGCAAAGCCAATGCAACTCTGAATTCAAGTAGGACCAATATAAACTTGGAAAGTTCTGTAACAATTAGCTTTATTTAGGGGTGTTGGTATAAGATAATCTTTTAATAAGATTTTAATCATCTCAAGCAATCTCCTTTAATTTCGGGGGTTTAGTGTGGACTGTGGTTGTGCTATCTTTTATAGGGACTATTCAGCATATCATCAAGGAAATAAAAACAGAGAATCATGAGAATAATATGATTCAAAACTACTGTTTAATTGTCCCCCTTCCCTTCAAAATAAGTTTTTGTGCATCTAAGGATCTTCCTTGTCTTGTAAGTGCTTCGACAACCGCAATAGGTATTTCGTAACACAAGTGTTCTTCTTTCATCTTGTCAAGTAAATGAATGGCCTTATTCACATCTTTATCGCACAAGTAAGTGAGTAGTATCTTTCCCATCCTAGATTCGGAAAGTCCGTATTCCTTAATATAGGCATTTAGCATTATTGGAAGAATATATTTATTTCCATTAATGACGAGTCCTTCAAGGATTAAGTAATAACACTTTCTTGTCACACCTAAGCCTTTCTTCCTCATCACCATATACAGATCAAATGCACTCTTAAGACACCCCTTCTTACACAAAAAACAAATTGCTTCAGTGCCAATGAAGTGGAATATATGCTGCTCTAATTGTTCAAACCCAAGAACGAACTCTAGAATTCCTTCTTCGGTCCTTTCATTAAAAATTGATCTTAACAGTACCATATATGCAGCTCTTTCAGGAACCAGAGCTTTTTCAATGATTTCAATGAATACATCAATTGCCATATCCACCATACCGTTCTCACATAACGCATGAATAATATAACTATAACTCCCAACATTAACAAAGGAAAAACTTTCCCTGAATGAATCAAATATCTCTAGGGCCTCATCAATCATTGTACAGTAAGTACAAGAATCAGCAGCAATGCCCATCTCTGACATTCCCTTAAAAATCATGGAAGCATCTTCAACTTCTCCAACCATAAATGAAGCTTTAATCAATACATTACACATAACAACATCCATAGGAATGCCAGCTTCTTCTACTCTCTTCTTTGTTTCCAAGATCCCCACAACATTATTTTCTTGAGCATATCCATGTAACAATGTACTAAAGGTAAAATTATCACCGAATATGCTGCTAGAAATCTCATCTGCTTCAGTTGTCCTCCCATATTTGCACAGTCCATTTATCACGGTATTGTAAGTAATGATTCCTATACTAACCCCCTTCTTCTCCATTTCTCCAAGCAACAAGAAAACACGATCAAAATCTCCTATTCTACAGAAACCATCAATCAAAGTTGAGTAAGTTATTTCATCCACTTTGCACAACTCTTTAACCCTCTTAAACATACCAAATGCCTCTTCTATCTTCCTTCTCTTGCAAAAGCCCCGCATTATCGCAGTATACGTAACCAAATTAGGCCGTATTCCATCCTTTTTCATCTCATTCAAAAAACCAACTGCCTTCTCCACATTCCCTTCTTTTGAGAATCCATCAATAAGAATAGTATAACTAACTGTATCTGGCTTTATTCCTTTTCCCAACATATCTCGATGTTTCCTAAATGCCTCCTCCAATATGCCTCTCTGAAAATACCCGCAAATCCAACTACTGTAAAATACAGCATCTAAAACTACTCCCTCATTCTCCATTTTATATACTAAATCACAAACTTCCTTAACTCTACCTTCTTTACAAAGAGCACTTACAATAGCCGTATAAGTTACAACATTTGGGCTAAGTAAAACTCTAGATTTTTCGACATTGTCATCAATCGAATCTCAATTACAATTGAAAAAGAAAGAGAAGAGAATTAAAAGAGAAGAGAATTTCTATTGTTCAAGACTCTGAATGAAAACAAAATACAGACAACAAAATTAAGTTATAGAGACTGTTCAGCCTATCATCAAGGAAATAAAAACAGAGAATCATGAGAATAATATGATTCAAAACTACCGTTTAATTGTCGAGCATCAATCGAATCTCAATTACAATTGAAAAAGAAAGAGAAGAGAATAATAAGAGAAGAGAATTTAACTCGAATCAGTATATTACACAAAATAAGAAAGATAGACTACCTGGTTCAAATCGATTGATAGCAACGGGTGTGAAGATTGTGCGCTGAGATTGAGAGAGAGGAATGTGGAATTTTAGGCACTAATTTCGGTTAGGCGCAACAGAAATCTTCCACCTTCTTTTCCCACTACCCATCTTCTTGTTGTTCTTCTTCTACTTCTTCTCTGATGTTTCAGTTTAATTTGTTGAGATTGAAATAAAAATCTGATTTTTATTTTATTTTTTTCTCAGAGAAAAGAGAAAGATGATGTACTCACTACTCACTACTCTCACTACTCTTATTGTATTTGGAGAAGATTACGTTGGCAGCAGATGATGAGTTATTGCAGTACTGTATTGATTTGATGAGGATGAGAAGAGAATGAGGCTTAGTTGAGAAGAGAAGAGAAGGAGGCTTCGTATTGTAGAGAAATTAATGTTTAATTAGGTTTTATTGTTTCATCTCCCCACCGTCAGATCAAATATCAAGTTATAAAGTCAGAAATCTAATCTCTGTCGTCCATCTAAAATCAGACGGTCCAAAATATCTCTCAAAATTGTCTTTTATAAACTGTCTCCCCAACTTATGTACCCTTTGTGTCTTATAACTTAGATATATATATATATATATATATATATATATATATATATATATATATATATATATATATATTTGTAGTTTAGATATTTTGAATGAAAGATATATACAAATGAAGCAAATGACCAACAAAAACCATATAATAAAAAACAATAATGGAAAGGAAGAATAATCACACTAATGTAAGCAATCCACTAACCAATAATAAGCATACAACACATATATTAAACAAAACACAAAGATATTTTATTTCTTTAGCTATCATAATGATCTCACTTCTACTCATGCTGGCCATAAGTCTATTTCATCCACAAATAAATTATTTTAAACCACCTTACTTAAAAGCAGCAATAAAATCATGAAAATGAAATCCAACGCTCACAAATAATACTTATAATTTTGCACCTAACCACACACATCATAACAAGATATTCATCTTTCTAGCTCGATCTTTTGATATGGCTTATGGAAGAAGAAGCCAAACATCTTCTATACTTGAAGTATTTTCTCTAAATCCTCTTCCATATCCAGTTATATTAATCTTAGCTGTGATGTTCATTTTTCTTGGTACATCTTATTACTTTTCATATGAGTCTGCAGTTGAAGAAACAGAAGAGAGTTTGAGTTTAGTACTTAAAGCAACCCCTGTAATATTATTGATCATGGTACGTTGGTTGTCGTCTATGGAGAATACTGATTGGTTATTTCCAAGATCATCACCTTATGATCGTAGAAGAGCAACCAATAATAATCGTCCATCTGAAGGTACTTCTCCGTTTGTTGTCGCAGTGGTGATTATTGTTTTGTTAGTCATGGTGTCATACCAATCTTCTTTCCATGATAGCTGGTTTGGTTAAAAGGAAGGACTAGTATAGTAGTAATAGTATGTCTCTCTTAATTTACTTGTGAATTGTAATCAGTTTGTTGTGCATCTAAGCTATCTTTTACATGAAACATGTATGGATGAAAATTGTAATTTAGATAACAAAAGGTTTAATTTACATGAGAAATATATTACACTTCTCATATGGTTTTAGTTTGTGTAGTTCAATTTAAATGTATTATGAGTTAATTAAAGCTTAGAATAATTCTTGGTTGATGATGGTTTGTGACAACATGGTAGTACAGTACTAGTACTAACTCTTGTCCTGAGTTCCAAAACAAGAATGAAATCTGGATATCATCATATCATGTGGTTTTAATATGTTGTAACCAAAGAAAAAGTCTGTACACCTAGCTAATTTTGGTTGTTTATGTTAAAGAAGAAAAGATCTAGAGGCTATAGAGCAAATCAAGAAAAAGGGTGAAAATTTAACTTTCAAGTTACTAATGTTGCAACTTGCAAACAAAGGGGTCCATGACAATGGAGTTTAACCTGACAGAATAGCTTTTATTCCTAACTTAATCTTTGATATAAAAATTAGATTAAATTTCATTTAACATCTCCATGACTGTTCATGGCCAGCTCGGAGGCGTGTTCTCAATCAGAAATTAATGTCAAAAAGTTTTAATAATATCTCCAATAGTAGACTGGTAGTTAACTAGATATACATATTTCTGGCATGAACTTTAGTGTACCTCAAAGTCTCTCTTTTAGAACCTAGGCCAAGAAACAGAATTGCACTAGCTCCCTATTGATGATACTCTCGATCAGGGCTTCATGCCAGAGCCCACAGATTGAGGATCAAATTGTTTATCATTTCTATTGTTGATGATATGATGCAAAGAGTGATGATCACTAATCACATCTTTTAGTTAGAATGACATGAAACAATGACACATCTTGATCGGGGCGCAAGCTAAGTGCGCAACACATTCAGAGCAAGTGTATATAATTAACAGGTCAAGAAGGGGGACAAACCAAATTTTTATGTACAGAGAAGATCTTTCTATACCATGTCCATTCTAGAACTCATATTATTTCAAAATTAAACAGTCTTAACGTAACACACAAGTACTGAGCCATTGATCCATTAATAAAACATTAGGAATTCCCATAAGAGGTATGAATGTCCATACTCCATATATACTGTTGTCGATCTACCATGATGTTCTATTATTTTTCATAGACAAGCAAAGCTGCACTTTACATGTAAAGAAGAAGCAGGTTCAGTACCTGTTGAGAACCCAAAATATGTGTAATATAACAATAATAAGGCAAACAATAAAACAGTAAACAAATAAAGAACACACAAGAATTTTTAACGTGGTAAAACCCAATATGGGAAACGTCCACGGTTGTCCTCACGACAACAAATAAATCCACTAGATGAAAAGAGATTTACAAACCTATCAACTACCTGCAATCACTGCAAGTTGACACTCCTGGTTATCTCTAACACCTTGACTTCACCGGAGCACCTTGATGTACGCACAAGACACTCGACTTCTTGATGAACACACAAGAAGACTCGAAGCCGATCTATGAAGCAAGCTTACACCAGAGTTCCTTGATGAACACACAAGGATACTCGACTTCTTGATGAACGCACAAGAAGACTCGAAGCTTAATCACTATCAACAACAAAAGGAAATGAATTGGGGAAAGATAGAATTACACAAAGATCAATTGAGGAAGAAGATGATCTTTGTGGAAGAGCCAACAAACAAACTAGGGTTCTATGGAGGCTAGGTTGGAACTTTTGCCTTTCACATAACACCAACGACCTATTTATAACCTAGGGTTTGAAACAAGAGAAAATGGGCCGAAATAGACAAAACACATATTGGACGTACGTACGTCGAAACAGCGTACGTACGTCCTGAGACATAAATAGTTCGCTGCCTACTTGGACGTACGAACGCCCTAACTAGGTACATACGTCCTGACCAAAACATGTTTGCTGCCTAACATGACGTACGTACGCCCTAACTAGGTACATACGTCCTAAACCCAAAAACAGACTTTTGATACACTTGACGCGAAGACAAAGACTCGGGATGACGCGCGTACAACGAGGTTTTCCTAACAATGAACTCAAGGCGAGATAACCATGGACATCCAATATCACAAAATTAATGTCAAACAACCGAGTGTCGGTTTCAATCTTCCCCTTTGACATTGATTTTGTGACAAAAACCTATGACTCTAATAACACTTATAAAACGTGCTTACAAACCCAAACCATGACATATATAAAACATGCCTACAAAAACACTCAAGGTAGAATACATACCGAGTCACCAACACATGATATCCAGCTTGAGTAAGACGCTTTAACCATCAGAGACCGAACGGAAGCAACAAGAATTTCTGAAACAATCATAGAGCCAACGAATAAGAAATTCTGAAACAATCAAAGAGCCAACGGAAGTTCCTCGAACAACTCCCCCATACTTCATGAGCTCCAAGGTTTAATACTCGAGCTTACCCAAAACTGTACATGCATTTTGTGATCATCATCACTTTCACGCCCCCATACATGTTCGCTCCCCCATACATATAGTATACCTGAAACATGACCCAAAAATACACTAACAAAGAAGAAGAAGGTGTTAGTATTAGAGTCATAAATCTCCCCATTTTTGTCACAAATGAAGCAAGGTAACAAAAGAAAGAGAAAAGAAAAATTCCAAACCATAACAAATAAGATTAAAGAAGAAAAGAAAGAGAACAATCATGTTAACAACAAAAAAGATATGCAACGGAAGCCAAAAAATAAACACTTGTTAACACGATGTCAATACAAAGAATTCTCCCCCTAAACAAAAGCTCCACCTAAATGCAATGCATATGAGAAAGATGCACCTAGAACAAACAAACCAAATAAGGATATTTGAAACACACAAAGAACCATGCATACAAGGGTAGAAGAGAGTATATGCAAGCTCAATTAAAATAAGATACTTAGTAAAGATGAATAAACTTGGTTTCATTAAACAAAGTATGCACCAATCAAAGATTAAGATATGAAACCAAACATCTACTAGAAATGCATCCTACAAACATCCTTGGTGTGTGGGAAAGCTAAAGAAAACACAAAGAGAGTCATTTTCACACCTCACTCACAAACTATAAGAACACTCAAAACAACTAGTATTCACCATTAGAAGGATTTCACTGCACAAACGCCTAAACAGACACGGGGAAATGCACTTATAACCTTTTTATTTTATTATTATTATTTTTTATTGTGCATAAATTAACATGTGAAAGGGATTTTTACCTTCATCTTTTGCAAGATGTGGTAGGGTGTAGCCTACATCTTTTCAAATTACTTCCCTTTTAAGAACAAACTGAAAGTAGTGCAACATCATGGTAACGTGCAACACAAAAACTAACATCTCTTGAGTGCATCCGTCATTGCATGACCCTCACGGCCCCAACGGGAAAATATACCAAATGATTTCTCTCTCAAGAAGATCAAAAGGCTGGGGATTTTGTGAATTGTTGACCACTACCACACCGCATTCATACTAATAATCAAGATAACATAAGAAGGCATGCATACATATATTTCCAACTAATGATTATCCTAGAAGTTCATCATGTTCAAAGGATGAAAAAAGATATGCAAACAAACTCTCAAAGTGCCACCTAGCTATGCATAGTGTAATCAAGCAAGGATATATGCATGAGACACAACTAGATAAACGTTGGTCTAAAATCTAAACATGAAAGCACAAGCGTATGCTAAGTGTAATAAAATAGTTATATTCATGAGCACTAAGCATACAAGTATGATTGAAAGTAATAGACCAATCTAACCACATATACAAAGTATGTGTATCCCAAACACCCATAACAAAGTAAACCACAAAATATTTTTTTTTTTTTTTTTAATAACTTTTCTCCTTTTTTCTTAAAAAAAATAAAGTAAATACTTCCCAACATTCAACATGATATGCAACCTTAAACAAATAAACTACAAACACCAGAAACCACTAAAATGCAATCAACATGATTAAATACCAAAACCCTAACAAATAGCCATATGTAAAAAACATAATTCAATTAATCATACCATAAGGCTACGAAAACATACTCAATCATCCCAAACCTGCAAAAATCTATTATCTCTAAAATAAAATATATCAAAACCATGAAATAATTGATCTGCAAACACAAAAGAATTAGCTTTATTCATCATAATTGCACCAAAAGGATCTACGCGTGAGCCATTACGCTCCATAACAAGCGCCCTGCGACTGATACCAATTGAGAACCCAATATATGTGCAATATAACAATAATAAGGCAAACAATAAAGCAGTAAACAAATAAAGAACACACAAGAATTTTTAACGTGGTAAAACCCAATATGGGAAACGTCCACGGTTGTCCTCACGACAACAAATAAATCCACTAGATGAAAAAAGATTTACAAACCTATCAACTACCTGCAATCACTGCAAGTTGACACTCCTGGTTATCTCTAACACCTTGACTTCACCGGAGCACCTTGATGTACGCACAAGACACTCGACTTCTTGATGAACACACAAGAAGACTCGAAGCCGATCTATGAAGCAAGCTTACACCAGAGTTCCTTGATGAACACACAAGGATACTCGACTTCTTGATGAACACACAAGAAGACTCGAAGCTAAATCACTATTCAATAATTAAGAAGAAGATGAATGGGGAAGAAGGAAGAAGAAGATGAATGGGGAAGAAGAAGATGAGTTCAATCACCAAAAACAACCTTAAACAAAACCTAAACAAACTCCAAGAATAAGACTTCAATTGGACGGCCAAAGAACTAATTTGTTCTTTGGTAGAGAAACCTTATTTATACTTAGGGTTAGAACACACACAAAATGGGCCGGAATTGCTGAAATCCACATTGGACGTACGTACGTCGAAACAACGTTCGTACGTCCCCACACTGTAAAAGTTCGCTGCCTGCTTGGACGTACGAACGCCCTAACTAGGTACGTACGTCCTGACCAAAACATGTTTGCTGCCTAACATGACGTACGTACGCCCTAACTAGGTACGTACGTCCTAAACCCAAAAACTCACTTTTGACAAACTTGACGCGAAGAGAAGGACTAGGGACGACGCACATACAACGAGGTTTTCCTAATAATGAACTCAATGCGAGATAACCATGGACATCCAATGTCACAAAATTAATGTCAAACAACCGAGTGCCGGTTTCACCTGTGATATGGAGAACAGTTTGAAATCACCACGGAGAACCATTACGCACTTTTGCAAATATTAAGTCCTATTAACCAGTACGCCCAGGATTGCAACAAAGAAAAACTATATTCTCTCATTACTTAGTTTAACCTCAATCAATTTCCATGACAAATGCTATATTTGTAGTTTATATATGCTTTCATATCATGCAAGAGTTGGCTAAGTTTCCACAGTGGCCCAAACACCACCGCAAGTCTGCGACTGAAACGATATATGATTGTAATAGAGAATTAATTACAAAAAAAAACACTACCACAAGTATCATATTACAACCCTTCAAGGCCAGCTCCCAACATGATCAACACTCTGGATAAGGACGAATTTGTTGTGCGTAGCGGAAACTTATGCACCAATACCCAAGATTGAAATAGAGTATGAATTAAACAAAACAAAACAAAAAACAAACCCACACAAAACACAAGATTTACGTGGTTCGGCTAATATTGCCTACGTCCACGGACAAAGAAACAATCTTTCTTATAGAGACGATTATACAAGCCCTCACGAAACCAAAGTGTTCTTCCTCACAAAAGTTCTCTCAAACTCTCTAATGGCTTCTCACAATCTCTCTCACATCAAGATTAGGTTTTCCAACCTTCTCATTGGCTTTATAACATAGCCTTACAATCAAACACGAAATGGGCTTAAATAGGCCCATATGCACAAAAGCAAAGAAGGACGTACGTACGTCGAATACACGTTCGTACGTTCAGCAAGAACAAAGTTGTCTGTGATACGGGACGTACGTACGCCGTAACTATGTACGTACGTTCCCAGACAAAAACTTCCCTCGTCCTCTTTTCCACAAAAAAACCCAACAGTTCTCCACCTCGACGAAGATTCAATAAATCTAAGCCGACACCAAGTCCCAAACTCCCACACTTGTCCCGAAGGACCACCTCAGCTGCACCACCTCATGGTTGCCTACATACCCTTCTCCTAAGGGATCAAGCCATCGTAGTTCACTCACAATGGCATCTATGCAATGCCCATCATACCCCGAGGGGTCAAATCCCCTAAAGGGGTCAAATCAGAACAAATGCCCATCAATGCCCGTAGAGGGCCAACAAACACAATTCAAACCAATGGGGTCCAAACTACCAAATACTCTCTCCACTTTATGACCATAACCGACTGAAGATGAGTATGAATCAAAACCCCGAAACCTACAAAGGTCTCCAAACAACGGCTTCACAGCTACAATTGGCTCATGGGCTTGAACCTTCAAACAAACATTTGTGGCTAGCAAACTAACATCAGCTGTGTTACCAGACAAACTTTCATAAGGAGCGACATCAATCTCCACCTGCTGAGATATCTCTTGCAACTTCAAACTATCATCCAAACAAGGATGCCCAAAAGAAACTTTACGTACCTTACCACCATTCAACAAGCCATGCTTGTTGGTACGTCTACCAAAGCCACAATCAACCAAACAATCTGACAAACTGGGAGGAGTTAAACAATCCACCAAATGTGAAAAAGAATCTCCACCACAACTTACAACACTACCATTAAGATAGTACAAATTTCGTTGCCTTGTCCCTCTCATAACAACCAAAGCACCAGAAGCAACCTTTAAAGTCCCATCTTTCATACTAATCTTCATACCTTCGGACTCTAAAGTACCAAGTGAGATGAGATTCATCTTCAACTTCGGAACATACCGGACACCAACTAATTCTTTAACTGTACCATTCTCCAACTTCAACTTGATAGTTCCCACACCAAGTGTTTTCAAGTGACGACCATCACCTAACACAACATCATCACAATCTAGCTTTTGAAAACTAGCAAACAAATCTCTACTGTGACACAAATGCAGAATCCATAATCCACCCTTGAGTGGAGCAATTAACCATAACAACCAAAGAATAATTTGAATCATCATCACTATCAGCAGCATGTGCGACATTTACTTTATTATCTTTGGAAGACATAGAATCTTCCTTCTTTGACAACATGGGACAATCAACCTTCCAATGGCCTTTTCCATGACAAAAGGCACACTCATCCTTTGCTAGAGGTTTACCTCTAGACTTTGATCGAGATCTTCCTCCGCTACCAGTAGTACGATCATTGGATCGTCCCCTTACAATCAAAGCCTCAGACGTTGAACCTGAACCCCAATGGACTTCTTTGTCCTTGCGCCTGCATTCATAGTTCAGTAACACCGTTGCTACATCAGCATACTTAACATATTCTTTCCCCGTCAACAAAGTGGTGGACAAATGGTCATATTCATCGGGGAGAAAGACATAGAGACTTGTCGTTATCACTAACAACCTCATCCAAATTCAATAAGTCAGCAATAAACCTATTGAATTCATCCAGATGTTCAGACAAAGAAATACCAGGTCTCATATCGATGCGGAAGACCCTCTTCTTCAAAAACAACTTGGTTTCTAAACTTTTCTTCATATACATATCAACCAATTTCTTCCACAACTCCTTAGCAGACGTTTCTTTCGTAACCGAGTATTTCTGGTCCTTTTCCAAACAAAGGCGAATCACGCCACAAACTTGCCTATTCAACTTCAACCAATCATCTTCTTTCATCTTTTCGGGTTTATCACCCAAAGCATCTTCCAAACCTTGTTGAGCAAGCAAATCCAGAACTTCGCACTGCCACATACCGAAGTTGTTTCTACCATTAAATTTCTCGATGTCAAACTTCAAAGATGACACTCTTCCATTCTCACTCAAAGATGGGTCTGACATTACTAATCACTTTCACACACTAAACAATCACCAACCGAAGGTAAACAAATCTGAAATTCACACGGGAATTTCAACAAAACACCTTCTTGACAACCCACGGATAAAAGGTAGAACTTTTGGCTTGAACCAGAAATAAGAAACTCACTACGAAATTTCTTCAAACACCTTCAAGAGGCTCAAGATCTAGCCTGCAGCTCTGATGTCACTTGTTGTGCGCAGCGAAAACTTATGCACCAATACCCAAGATTGAAATAGTGTATGAATTAAACAAAACAAAAAACAAACCCACACAAAACACAAGTTTGGCTAATATTGCCTACGTCCACGGACAAACAAACAATCTTTCTTATAGAGACGATTATACAAGCCCTCACGAAGACACCAAAGTGTTCTTCCTCACAAAAGTTCTCTCAAACTCTCTAATGGCTTCTCACAATCTCTCGCTCACATCAAGATTAGGTTTTCCAACCTTCTCATTGGCTTTATAACATAACCTTACAATTAAACACGAAATGGGCTTAAACATGCCCATATGCACAAAAACAAAGAAGGACATACGTACGTCGAATACACGTTCGTACGTTCAGCAAGAACAAAGTTGTTTGTGATACAGGACGTATGTACGCCCTAACTACGTACGTACGTTCTCAGACAAAAAACTTCCCTCGTCCTCTTTTCCACAAAAAAACCCAACAGAATTAAGGTTCCATTAATACGCAAAGAAGCTGGAAAAATGATGAGTCTTCTCTGCATCTCACTCGTGCAGTCATCCAAGCATGTACTTGGAAAGCAAAGAACAATATATAGACATATAGTTATCCTTCTGAGTCGTATGTACATGTGCATTAGTGGAGCTAGAGTTATGCGGTACAAGAAGAAGCAACTTCATTCTATATCAGTATAACCAAATGGTACCATTTTCATATATTTGCCTAAGCAATTTGTGTTAAAAAAATAAAGGTATAGACATGATCATATAGGACTAAGTCGGACCTTGAACATTAGACTTATCTGATCACATAACAACTGCATATATTGTATATAAAAGAAGAAGTCAAGCTCAAATACAGTCCTTTTCTGCCCAGATTAATAGTCTACAAGTAGTTAACATCCCTATTTAGATATACATTTATATAGAGACACCAATAACAACTCCCAGTTGGTGAATCAAATTGCTTCTATAAGGTATTGTTTTTTGTTTGGGAAACACAGACTTTCGAAGGGATAGGTGAAAATCCAATATATGTGCAATATAACAATAGTAAAGCAAACAATAAAGCAATAAACAAATAAAGAACACACGATATTTTTAACTTGGTAAAACCCAATATGGGAAACGTCCACGGTTGTCCTCGCGACAACAAATAAATCCACTAGATGAAAAGAGATGTACAAACCTATCAACTACCTGCAATCACTGCGAGTTGACACTACTGGTTATCTCTAACACCTTGACTTCACCAGAGCACCTTGATGTACGCACAAGACACTCGACTTCTTGATGAACACACAAGAAGACTCGAAGCCGAACTATGAAACAAGCTTACACCAGAGTTCCTTGATGAACACACAAGGATACTCGACTTCTTGATGAACACACAAGAAGACTCGAAGCTAAATCAATATAAACAATAATGAAGAAGAAGATGAATGGGGAAGAAGAAGATGAGTTCAATCACCAAAGCCACCTAAACCAAAACCTAAACAAACTCCAAGACTAGAGATGAATTGGACGGCCAAAGAACTGACTTGTTCTTTGGAAGAGAAACCCTATTTATACTTAGGGTTGGAAACCAAGAAAAGTGGGCCGAATTAGTGCAAACCGACTTTGGACGTACGTACGTCGATATGACGTTCGTACGTCTCCACACGAAAATAAGCCTGCTGTCTACTTGGACGTACGAACGTCCTGTAAAGGTACGTACGTCCAGAATGCAAACTTCCCTGCTGACTATCCATACGTACGTACGTCCTTACATGGTACGTACGTTTACCAAGATAAACGTTCTGCTTACTACTTGGACGTACGAACGTCCTAACAAGGTACGTACGTCCTGAACCAAAAACCACACTAATGACACACGACGCGAAGACAAGGACACGGGACGACGCGCGTACAACTAGGTTTTCTTAACAATGAACTCAAGGCGAAATAACCAAGGACACTTTGTCACAAAATTGATGTCAAACCACTTTGTGCCGGTTTCAATAGGTTGCAATAGTATCCCAAGTTAGAAAGAATGGCGAGAAACTTGTGCCTGAATGGAACTATGGTGAATACGAAAAATTATTCCTCAGCTGTACCAGTGATCGGCGTATATATAGTGGCGGCTAATTTGGTATGTTTTGTGCTAATCATTTGTGATGTTATCTCTGGGGTTCGTCATAAGAAACCATGGTTACCTTGTCGATTCTTTACACTCAACTCGATTACATTAACACTTCTATCAGTTGCCATAAAAATCCCAGTGGATCTTACCAGTTCAATGCCAAGTGCTCAAGACCAAGTGTCTAAACTCAGTGGCACAGTCCTTATAAGTCTAACCATGGGTTTTATGATACCTTCTACTGGAGTTAAAAGGGCGTCTGAATCCTATGGGAATCTTGCAGCACTCAGCATTTTTGTGATTACTGTTGTTGCCAATATCTGCATACAAATATCCACAGGTGTCATCTTCACTTTTATCGTAGAGCATTTTTTTTTTTGATGAGAAAGCAGGGTTTTGGCAGGGTCCCTTTCCCTGTTTCATTAATAGAAAAAGCTCAAGCTGGTTACAATCTTACATATTGCATTCCGGATGCATCATTGTATACAAGTTTTTGAATATCATCAGAAAAAAAACTAGATACAATGTCAATATAGTCTAATGTAGGAATCTGTGCTGCTAATGCATCTGCCAAGCTATTGGCTTCTCTATAAACATGCTTGATACTAAAATCATCAAACTGGCTTATAAGTCTGTAAATGTTCCTGATCATATGCTTCAGCTCCCAGGGTGGTGAGTAACCATGCTTCATGAATGACACCACATTTGTAGAATCTGTCCGTGCTTGAATCTTCTTTATCTGTTGGCTATGTAGCCCTTGTAATTCAATAGCTGCAATAGACTTGTAGGGAGACACCCCTTTACTTGCTGCCTTAACAACACCATCATGATCTCTAATTACTGTAGCCCATCCACCATTTCCAGCCTGCAAGGTTCCATCTGAGTTGAGTGCATACCATCCTTGCATGGGTTGGTTTCTCCCAATGACAATATGTCGTAATGTTCTGCTGTTCCTGTATATCAACATTCCATATCTCCATTAATCTGCTTCTTTCAGGACCAACCTCCATTTTGTACTGAATTGAAAGAAGTTTTGTTCTGACATCCCTTAGTATCAAAGCGACCACCTGATTAGAAGTTGTTGTAGTGGCTTGGAAAATAACATCATTCCTGGTCTTCCATATCCAGTAAATGTAGGCATTGAAAATGAGTTTAAGAGCATCACTTTGCATGCCCTTGCTGTTGAACTATATGCAGTGATTAAGTAAATCCTAACAGCGCCAACAACCCGCAACCTAGATATTCGTGAGAACACCTCCTTTGCAATACAGGATCCATTTTGTCAATGAGGTGTTCTCACGAATATCTAGGTTGCGGGTTGTTGGCGTTGTTAGGATTTACTTAATCACTGCATATAGTTCAACAAGTGGTATCAAGAGCTTAGGTTGGATTTAAGGTTTTGTCAAAGATGACGGAGACTACAGGTGTTCCTGCAAATAGTGAAGGTAAGAAACCATCGGTTACTACTCTTGGCGGCGGTGTAAAAGTTGAGATTAAACCGTTTGACGGTAGAGATAACTTTACACTATGGCAAAGGAAGATGAGAAACGTTTTGATCCAACAAGATCTTCATGTGGTTCTTAACGGGATAGACAAGAAGCCAAAGGACATGTCAGATGACGAGTGGAACAAAGCAGATCTCAAAGCCATGAGTTCCATCGAACTACATATCTCGGACGAGGTGATGTTTAATGTGATGGAGGAAACTTGTGCCAAAGGAACGTGGGAAAAACTCGAGAAGTTGTATATGGGTAAGTCTTTATCAAATAAACTTTTCTTGAAAGATGAACTCTTGAATCTTCGGATGGAAGAAGGTGGTGATCTTATGGAACATCTAAACGTGTTCAATAAGTGCATCACAAATTTGCTACGGGTGGATGTGAAGTATGATGATGAAGACAAGTCTCTGTACCTGCTCAGATCTTTGCCTCCATCTTTCAAGCACTTCAGGACCACATTGATGTTCGGCAAGGATACTTTAAAGTATGATGAAATTGTTCAAGATATAATCTCTCATGTGAAGATGAATAAGAACACAGGTGAAGACTCTCAAGCAGAAGGACTATATGTCAAGAATTCTAATGAGAGGGGCCGAACAAATAAGAGAAGTAGCAAATCAAAAGGCAGGGGCAGATCTAAATCCAGGGATAAAGAAGGTTGCTTTGAATGTGGTGCGACAGACCACTGGAAACGAGATTGTAAGAAATATAAGGAAAAGAAGAAGAATGCCGAAAATTCAAATTCAGCCAGCGTTGTTACAGATGATAGCGACGGAGAAATTTTGGCGACTTCTTCAGGTAATGATATTTCTTCGCCTTGGATTTTAGATTGTGGCGCTTCTTATCATATGTGTTCAAACGAAGACTGGTTTGACACGTTTGAGAAAAGAAAAGGCGACGTAGTTTTTATGGGGAATAATTCTAGTTGTAAAGTTTGTGGAATCGGTACAGTAAAGTTGAAGATGCATGATGGAATTGTTAGGACTATAGGTAACGTGAAATACGTTCCTGCACTAAGGAAGAATCTTATTTCCCTGGGTTATTTGGATAAGAATGGGTACACATACAAATCCAAAGATGGAAATCTCATAGTCTCAAAGGGTTCACTTGTGGTTATGAGAGGAGTAAGACTTTCTAACAATTTATACAAGCTTTTAGGAAATACAGTAATTGGTGGAGCTGCAGTTTCTACACAAGAAGATCACACTCAGCTTTGGCACTTGAGGCTAGGGCATATGAGTGAAAGAGCCATGGAAGAACTACACAAGCGACAATTGTTGAAGGGTGTAGGAGAGTGTAAACTTAAGTTCTGCAAGTATTGTATTATGGGAAAGCAAACTAAAGTACACTTCAAAGCTGCAGATACAAAGAATAGAAGTACAGAAGTACTTAACTATATTCACTCAGATGTGTGGGGGCCTTCACCTATTCAATCAAAAGGTGGAACTCGCTACTTTGTCACTTTCATGGATGATTTTTCGAGGAAAGTTTGGGTCTACTTCATTTTAGTTTTCACTAAATTCAAGGAGTGGAAGGCAGAGGTAGAGAATCAAACAGGCAGAAAAATCAAGTATCTAAGAACTGACAATGGCGGTGAATATAAGGATAGGAAGTTTCTACAGTACTGCAAAGATGAAGGTATTGCAAGGCATTTTACCGTGAAGAAGAATCCCCAACAGAATGGAGCTGCAGAAAAATTGAATAGAACTCTTATGAATAAAGAGAGGTGCATGAGGTTTCATGCAGGTCTGCCAGAGATGTTTTGGTCAGAGTCACTTAACCATGCTTGTCACTTGGTTAATCGTTCACCATCCAAGATGCTTGATTTCAGATGTGCAGAAGAGGTATGGTCAGGTAAACCGGTAGACTACTCTACTTTGAAGGTATTTGGATGTAGCGCATATGCTCTTATTCCTAATGATGAGAGAACTAAACTTAAACCCAAATCTCATGAATGCATTTTCATCGGCTTCGAGAAGGGAGTGAAGGGTTATAAGTTATGGGATCCAGTGAACCGAAAGAAAATCCTTAGTAGAGATGTTGTGTTTGATGAGAAGACTATGCCTATGAATCAAGACATGAAGAATGGTGAGAAAAACACTATTGTTAAGAAAGCAACTACAGAGATTTCTCCTCTTACCAAGGTATCCAACGGGAAGACTCCTATTCAGGTGGAGGAGTCAGATGCAGAGGTTGAAGAGGATGGGCCAGAACAACAACAGTGTGAAAAGGAGGTTGAATCTAATAAAGATAAGCAACAACCTTACAGCATAGCAAAGAACCGGGGCCAAAGACAAGTCAAACCACCTATTAGACTTGGGTTCGAGGAAGAAGTTCATTATGCTTTAAACATTAGTGAAGGTGATCCTACTTCTTATCGTGAAGCAGTTGAAAGTAACAAAAGAGAAGAGTGGATTGAAGCTATGGCTGAAGAGATGGAATCTCTATACAAGAACTCCGTTTGGGAGTTGGTTCCTAAACCTGCAGAAAGAAAAATTGTTGGCTGTAAGTGGGTTTACAGGAAGAAGGAAGGAATGCATGAGAAAGAACCACCAAAGTTCAAAGCACGTTTGGTGGTGAAGGGGTACTCACAGAAGGAAGGAGTTGATTATGATGAAATTTTCTCTCCGGTAGTGAAACATACTTCTATTAGAGTGTTACTATCACTGGTTGCTCAGCAGGATATGAAGCTTGAGCAGTTAGATGTCAAAACTGTTTTTCTCCATGGTGAATTAGAGGAAGTCATCTACATGGCTCAACCTCAGGGTTTTGTTGAAGCTGGTAAGGAAAATCTGGTTTGTAGGTTGAAGAAGTCTCTTTACGGGCTCAAGCAATCTTCAAGACAGTGGTACAAACGTTTCGACTCTTATATGCTGAACATTGGGTATAGAAGATGTGACTATGATTGTTGTGTGTACACTCATGTGTTTGATGATGGGATGGTGATCCTATTGCTACTTTATGTAGATGACATGCTTATTGCTTGTCGGGATATGTCTAGAATTAAGGAGCTGAAGACGTTGTTAAGCAAGGAATTCGACATGAAGGATCTTGGTCCTGCACAGAAGATCCTAGGTATGGAGATAAGGAGAGACAAGAAAGCTAGAAAGATATGGCTGTCACAAGTCAAGTACGTTCAAAAGGTATTTGAGCGCTTCAATATGATTGATGCAGATCCTGTGTCAACTCCTTTGAACAACAGTTTTGTTTTAAACAAAAGTCAATGTCCTTCCACATATGCTGAGGTGGAAGAGATGAAGAAGAAGCCGTATGCAAGCGCAGTAGGGTGTCTCATGTACGCAATGGTATGCACAAGACCTGATTTAGCTCAAGCACTAAGTGTAGTATCGAGATACATGGCGAATCCAGGAAAGCCACACTGGAAAGCTGTGACATGGATTCTCAAGTATCTGAAGGGCACCAAGACGTTGGGTATCTTGTTTGAAAGACAACAAGGGAAAGCATGTGTTTCGGGTTATGTGGATGCTGATTATGCAGGAGATTTAGATAAGCGGAGATCCACCACAGGGTACGTCTTCACTTATGGTGGAGGACCGGTTAGTTGGAGATCAATGCTCCAAACGGTTACTGCTTTATCCACTACTGAGGCGGAGTATATGGCAGTAACAAAAGCTTGCAAGGAAGCTATTTGGCTGAAGGGATTAGTAAGCACATTCGGGTTAGATCAAAATTCTATGATGATAAGATGTGACAGTCAGAGTGCTATTTGCCTTGCGAAGAATCAAATGTTTCATGCAAGAACGAAACATATTGATATTCGCTATCATCGGATTCGGGATTGGTTGGACTCAGGTGAAATTACAGTTGAGAAGGTTCACACAGATGAGAATGCTTCAGATTGTCTTACTAAGCCGGTTTCAGTTGAGAAGTTCAGACATTGTTTGAACTTGCTCAATCTTTCTACATGCTAAAGATTGGGTGGAGCACCTTCTCACTTGAGGTGCGTTGAGGCAAGAGGATTCTTGCCAATGTGACGGTGCTTGAAGAAATTCAAGCTGCAATGATCTTGTTTTTGGTCGATGGCTCGCCAAGGTGGAGATTGTTGTATATTGGCTCGCCATAGTGAGAAACTACAAATAGTGCTAGTATAACAATTGTAAATTCAAACAAACAATCAAACAATACGCAGAAAGTAAATAACACACAGAGATTTTTAACGTTGTAAAACCCAAACAGGGAAACGTCCACGGTTGTCCTCGCGACAACAAAATAATCCACTAGATGAAAAGAGATGTACAAACCAATCAACTACCTGCACTCACTGCGAGTTGATACTCCTGGTTATCTCTAACACCTTGACTTCACCAGAGCACCTTGATGTACGCACAAGACACTCGACTTCTTGATGAACACACAAGAAGACTCGAAGCCGAATTCACAATAACTCTTGAAGATCACAAAGATATGAATTGAGAGAAGGGGGAAGAAAGGGAATTGAGTTCAATAGCCACAAACACTTTCAATATCAAAAACCTAACCAAAACACATGAACTAGAAGAAGAATGGACGGCCAAGGAACTGACTTGTTCTTTGGAAGAGAAACCCTATTTATACTTAGGGTTGGAAACCAAGGAAAATGGGCCGAAATACTGAAAATCCATATTGGACGTACGTACGTCGAATCAACGTTCGTACGTCCCTACACGGTAAAAGTTTGCTGCCTGCTTGGACGTACGAACGTCCTAACTGCGTACGTACGTCCTAACCAAAAGATGTTTGCTGCCTCAGTGGACGTACGTACGTCCTAACTCGGTACGTACGTCCAGTACCCAATATCTTTCCTAGACATAACCAAGAAACACGAAGGACACGAGACGACCATGCGTACATCTTGATTTTCCTAACAATGAATTCAAGGCGAGATAACCAAGGACACTTTGTCACAAAATTGATGTCAAACCATTTCATGCCGGTTTCACATAGTTGGGTGCACAGGATCAGTTTCCTATATTGGGTAAGGAAACCATATATGTGCAGGAGTTCTATTTGGACTCGGTTTCCTATTTATCTCTAGTTTTGAATTAGTAATTCTATATGGATTTGATTTCTATCCATGGCCTATAAATACCCAAGTAACTTGGTATTTGTATGACAAGAAAACAAGAGAAGACAATAAGAGAAGACAAGAGAGTAGAAAACAATAGAAACATAGAGATAGATAGAGTAAGTGAGAGAAAACTTTGGGAGCCAATGGTGTATTGGGTTTAAGGTGAGAGATTAAGATCTTGAGAAAGATACTAGGGAGATTATTGTAATCGGTGTTTCTTTTCTTATAGTGAAATCTTCTCATTGTTCCCCGTGGAGGTAGGCATTGCCGAACCACGTATATCTTAGTGTTATTGTTCTTTATTGTTTTGTTCTTCTTATACTATTGTTTACTGTTTTGGTAGTCTTTGACTTCATTGACAAAACGGATCCTGTATTGCAAAGGAGGTGTTCTCACGAATATCTAGGTTGCGGGTTGTTGGCGTTGTTAGGATTTAATTAATCACTGCATATAGTTCAACACTTGCTTCTTGTGTGTGCAATGACCCAGTACACTTTCTCCTGCCATGAAGTAGCTTGTTGCCTCATATAACCAGCTGCTTTAAGTAGCTTTCTCCACATCTGTATTGAGTGTCTACAATCAAAGAATAACTGTGCTTCTGTCTCCACCTCTCTCCAGCATAACACACAAGTGTCTGATGGTACTACACCCCATGTCTTCAGTTTGGAGAGAGTTATATAGTTTTATTCTGTATGTTGCTACTGCTTGCAAGGTCTTGGTTTTCTGCCTTTGGTCTTAATGATTACAAGGAAGAGCATACCCAAAGAGTTAAAAATCTGATAAAAAATGGTGATGAAAATTTATGAGAGCGATTGAAAGTTGCGTATCTATATGGTTACTGCTCCAGTTTACCTTTTGTAGCATTTAGGTGCCCTTCTTTATGTGATACGGCTTCAGTTTGCTGCGTTTGTTTGCTAGTTTCAATCCAAGCCATTCTCCGGTCCTTTACTTTCAAGGGTTTAAGTTTTTGTGGAGGGGTTTCTGATTATGCGTGGTCAATGTGGCTGATAATAGTAGCCCAGATTCTCACTATTGTACTTCTTAGCTTAGCAGTTGGAGTTAGATGGCTAACATATGTTGCACATTTCGATCAAATTGATTGGTCGAGGCCCCATTAGTATGATCCTTAATTATCTGCAGTTTTTACATTTCTTCACCTTGACAAAACTGCCAAAATCACTGGAAGGAATCATAAGATGTGTGTTTTACTATCCACTCCGCTTGATTGATAAATTTCTGACAATATTTAACATGACAGCTCCCATTGTAATCGACTTTCTCATTGAGGTCTTTCGCAAGAAAGAACATGCAAATGATAATGTGAGAAACATGAAAAGCTTTGAGGATCAACTTCAAGCACATGATATGTTGGTTACACCTTGGATGTTGAGGAAATGTGTACAAGACATGCAGAGATGGACAGAGATGAATAACCGCGCTCGCCCTAAAAATGTTTGTACACTATTATCAAGAACTAGCCGATCACAAGAGTCTCTTATTTTCGGTTTGAATGCAAGGAATGAAATTTCTAGTCTTTCCTTGTTATTACTTGTGGAAGTAGCCAAATTCTCGACACCATCTTCCTTTCATGAATCTCTAACAAACATCTTCGGTGAGGTCTTTGAAACTATTAATTTCGTTGACCACAAAAAAAATACTACAAGTGCCAAGACAAGATTAAGATCGGCATATGCGAAAATTATTTGGAAGTTTGGTCTTAATCCAGTGTTTAAATATATAAAACAGGTTGAGACCAAAATTATTATAATTCAATCTCAACTTGAACCAAATAATAGACTTGAGCAGCTTTGTAAACTCAAAGGCGAATTTTGTAAGAGTATAGAGGTTGAAGCAAATGAAATCATTGAGCTCTTGTATCACCACAGTTCATTTGCATCAAACAATGAGTTATGTGAATACATACAGCGATTATTCGTTGATATGCTGCATATACTTCTTGCTCAACTTCCTGACGCCATATACAATCATCTTCTGCAGAGCTCCATTGAAGATTTTGAAGACAATGTGAGGTTTTGTTTGGGACTTGTTTGCAAATATGAATGGCTTGAATCTCACCTGAGATTGCCATTTCCTACAGGAAGTAACATAACTAGTTTGGGGACTAATATTCAAGTTCTTGCAACCGATATCCGACCAGAAGGCAACAACACTAACCTTGTGATTGAAGATGGTTTGTAGAAGCTAATGGACTGGACAGAACACCAGTTTTGTTTGTTCTTCTCTGTATTTAAATTAATCTGTTATTGTTGTATCAACGAAAAATTCTGACTGTTATATATGTTCGATAGGCATTTCTCGATAGGCTTTATTATTTTTTTATTACAAAGTTAAGTTTAATTTAGATCATGTGTTTGCTCAACAAGTCACCATGCTTATTTAATGGCAATCTGAGCTAAGTGCAGAAAAGCTTACTTAGTGACTTTTTTTTTTTTTTCCAATTGGAAAGCAGGGTTGTTACTGAGGTCCCCTACTCCATTCCATTAAAATCAATAAGGAGTTATTACAATCTCATATACTTTGTTCCTATGTTATTATTATAGATAATCTTTTTTACATCTTCCAAAAATAAGCTAGGAATAATTTCAGTAAAACTAGAACTCGGTATGTTTGCTGCCAAGGCATTAGCTAGTTTATTTGCCTCTCTATAAATGTGCTGAATAAAAGAGTAGCGAAAGGCAACAGGCATGACATCTGATGATATTGAACAAATGCGTTTATGCATCGAATGAAAATGGTGATCAAGGAACTTGAAGGTTACAACTTACAAGTAGTGGTCCTTTACTTATCCCTTATCAATATAATCAAGGGAAGACGTACACTAAAGTACTAGGTTACGACCTACGTAATAGAGTTATCTAAACAACAATATAGATTTATGAAGAAAAGAAGTATACATCAACACATTGGCATGGCATCGAAATTGATTAATGAACTTGAACATAAAAGACATGGAGGGAATGTAGCACTGAAACTAGACATCACACAGGCCTTTGATACACTCAGCTGGGATTTCCTATGGGAGGTACTCAGACAGTTCGGATTCAATGACATATGGATTAAATGGATTCAGGAGGTGATCACAAACAACTCAATGTCAGTTATGATTAATGGAGGACCACATGAACTTTTCAAAGCAGGTAGAGGGCTGAGACAGGGGGATCCTCTATCCCCCTTACTTTTTGCGTTAGCTGAAGAGTGTTTGAGCAGAGGGATAGAATGGTTGATCCAACGAAATTTGATGAAGAAGATGATTACCAACTCCAAATATAGCAGCCCTTCACATTTGTTATTTGCGGACGACATCTTTATTTTTTGCAATGGGAATGTCAGGCACTTAAGACATCTCATTGAACTTTTAGATAGGTATCAAGCTACTTCTGGGCAAGAGATTAACAAGAGCAAAAGTAAACTTATGATGGGGCGAATGACTGTAACAAGAAAGCAAGTAACCACAGGCATGTTTGGGATTAATGAAGGCACCTTACCAGAAACATACCTTGGGGTTCCGTTGGCACAAGGAAGGGTCACCAAAGCTCTAGTATCACCACTTGTTGAAAAATATACGGAATAAAGCTTCCAGCTGGGCAGGTAGAGCATTGTCTTTGCAGAGCAGGATCTTATTAGTGAAGCATGTTTTGTGTAGTATACCTATACACAATATGACAGTTTACAAGTGGCCAAGGAGTACCATAAAGGAAATTGAGCAACACCTTAGGAACTTTATATGGTCTGGCAATCCAGGGATCAGAAAAACAACAACAGTGGCATGGCACAAGATATGTGTACCAGTTCAAGAAGGGGGAATTGGCCTTAGATATCTAAAAGACATCAATCTTTCTATGTTAATGCAGATGGCATGGGCAGTGAAGCATGAGGATAATGATTGGGGACATTTCATGAGAGGGAAATATCTCAACAAACATCATGAATGGACAGAAGACAAGAACTCAACTGTATGGAATAGAATGAAATATGCATTGAAAAAAGTCAGAAAATTGCAAGCATGGTTTATTGGTAATGGTAAATCCATTAATGTCTGGAAAGATAATTGGATAGGAGGCCAACCCCTATGTGACTATATAGACCCAAAAAGCCCTATATGGAAGAATTTACATCCAACACTCAGCAGTTGTATTGAAAATGGGAACTGGGCATGGCCAGAGCAGCTTGTAGAGATCACAACAAGGTTGGGATTAGATTTACATGCAATAGAGGCACCTGTAGTTGACAAGGAGGATGAATGTTATTGGCCATTTGACAATCAAGGTAGGATGACAACAACATCAGCTATGGAGGCAATTAGAAGCAAACAGACTGCGCCTAGTTGGACAAATTTTTTGAGATGCTCCCTAATTCACCCTAGAGACATGACACTAGCTTGGAAGATAATGCATAATGCAGTGAACACAGATGAGAATATGAAAAAGAAAAGTTTCAACATTGTTTCTAGATGTTGTGTATGGACTGTAGAGATGGAAACAAGGGATCACATACTATTTACATGTGAGGAAGCTAAAAAAATTTGGAGGAGAGTGTGTGACTGGTTTGGGCAGCAAAGGATCCCACATAAGATAGAAGATTTAATTGCGGCAAAAGGTAAATTCAGTCCACTTATTAAACAGTTGTGGCAAGCTAGCTCTATAACAGTTTTGATACAGCTATGGAAAAAGAGAAATAAAATGCTATATGAAGAGTTGACTATCAGAACAAACTACATCGAAAATGAAATTAAAAGGGCAGCAGCTAGAGTTCATTCAAGATCTGATAAGCACATGGATAATAATGTTCATGACTTGGTTATCATAAAGAAATTGGGGCTAACAACAAGATTCAAAGCTCCTCCCAAAGTTATTGAGTGTTATTGGAGTCTACCTCCCAAAGGTTGGCTCAAGGTGAATACAGATGGGGCTGCTAAAGGGAATCCTGGATTAGCAGGATGGGGGGCTGTGTTGAGGAGAGATGATGGAACTCTTGTAGGAGTCAACATTGGTGGACTAGGAGCGGAGACATGCTTTATTGCTGAATGTGTGGCCATCATAGAAGGAATCAAATTTGCAGTAGAAAAGGGATGGCATAACATATGGGTAGAATCAGATTCTGAAGCTGCTGTGATAGCCCTAAGAACTAACAAGACACACTGGAAGACCAAGGTACAATGGGAAGCTATCAGAGCTATGGATATCAACTTAATGATTACTGTCAACAAAAGGGAGGTGAACTTTGCAGTTGATACTTGCGCAAGAAAGGGTACATACCTGTAGGTGAAACAGATTATAAGATGGGACACACCCCCATTTCAGCTGCCATTGGAAAATCACCAGTCTGTATATTATAGGTTCATTTAATTTTCTGACTGGAATGTAGCTATAAATTTCAGTCACTTTTGTAACTTTGATTCATTTTTATAAATTTAATCACCCTTGAATAAAAAAAAAAAGGTAATAGAGTTATCATTAATGCTTGGGCTATTGCAATGGACCCAACATTGTGGGAGAAACTGGACTAATTCCAACCAAAAAGGAATAGGAGGCGCTCAAAAGTGATCACACTATCACAGTCTTCTGCATCCATATATTGGGAAAGAAAAGTTGTACTAGTTATCTTGGCTGAGTAGTATGTCGTAGTGCTAAAGGGCGGTTAAAAACTGACTCTGAGTCAGCAGCAAAGGCTTTTTAAACAGACAAAGTCCACTGGAGAGTTACACGCAAATGGTACGTACAAGCTAAAATCCGATCACAGCTTCATTTAGTGGATCAATATATCCAGCACCAAGAGAGAAAATTTTCAGCTGATTGATACCTACGCATTGAAAGTCATACAACCACCCCCAAAATGCAAGCAATGGTGGACATCACGTACATTTTCAGTTGCCATTGGAGAAACCGAGAAACCAAAATCAGTTTCCAAAAGGCCCCTTTACTCTGCCAAGAGCTATTCCTAAACCATTTCTATATATTTAATTTCTACCGCAATTTGTGTTTAAACAATAAAGGTGGACTTGAAGTAGGCGTGAATCAGACCTCCAACATTAGACTAATCTGATGGCAACTCAACTATCCAGATTATATATGTGTAGGGCTGAAAATCCCAGCTCCACCAATAAGAAATGGTGCAAGTCAACCTACTTCTTCTTAAACTTTATTTTGCTTAGACTACATTACTTATTTTATGATCTACAATGTGAATTAGTTCTTAATATTTAACAACCCTCGTTAAATATTTTATACATTCATATTATGACACCATTCAACTCCCGATAGGTGGGATAAAATTGCTTGCATATGGTATTACGTCGATTTTTCTTTGGTCGAAATAAATATTGGACAAATTAAGGCATTGGAAGGAACAGGTTGCCATAGTGTCCAACAGTCGAAAGCAAAAAACAGAATGGCAAAAAGCTTGTGCTTGAATGGAACTATGGTGAATACTGACAATTATTCATCGGCTGTACCACTGATTGGAGTATATATAGCGGTGACTAATTTGGTATGTTTCATACTAATCATTTATGATGTTATCTCTGGGTTTCGTTGTAAGAAACCATGGTTACCTTGTCGATTCTTTTCGCTTAATTCAGTTACATTAACACTTCTATCAGTTGCCACGAAAATCCCAGTTGATCTCACCAGTTCAATGCCAAGTGTTCAGGATCAAGTGTCCAAGCTCAGTGGCACTGTCTTTATATGTCTAACCATGGGTTTTATGATACCTTCTACTGGAGTTAAAGGGGCATCCGAATCCTATGGGAACCTTACGGCACTCAGCATCTTTGTGATTACTGTTGTTGTCGATATCTGCGTACAAATATCCACAGGTGTCATCTTTGCTTTTATAGTAGAGCATTCCATTGTTTTATTCTGTATGTTGCTACTGCTTGCAAGGTCTTGGTTTTCTGCTTTTGGTCTTAATGACTATAAGGAGGAGCATTCCCAAAGATTTAGAAATCTGATAAAAAATGGCGATGAAAATTTGTTAGAACGATTGAAAGTTTCGTATCTATATGGTTATTGCTCCGGTTTACCTTTTGTAGCATTTAGATATCCTTCCTTATGTGATATGGCTACAGTTTGTTGTGTTTGCTTGCTGGTTTTAATACAAGCCGTTCTCCGGTCCTTTGCTTTTAACGCTTTAAGCTTTTGTGGAGGAGTTTCTGATTACGCATGGTCAATGTGGCCGCTGATAGTAGCTCAGATTTTCACTAATGTACTTCTTAGTTTAGCAATTGGAGTTAGATGGCTAACTTATGTTGCACATTTCGAACATATTGATTGGTCGAGGCCAAATTCTTATGGTCCTTATCTGCACTATTTACATTTTTTCACTTTGACAAAATTGCCAAAATCGCTGGAAAGAATCGGCAGATATGTGATTTTCTATCCACTCCGCTTGATTGATAAATCTCTGACAATGTTTAATATGATAGTTCTCATTGTAATCAGCTTTCTCATTGAAGGAATTTTCAAGAAGGAACATGCAGATGATAGTGGGAGCATGAAAAGCTTTAAGGATCAACTTCAAGCACATAAAATGTTTGTTACACCTTGGATATTGAGGAAATGCGTGGAAGACATGCAGAGATGGACTGAGATGAATAAACGGGCTTACCCCAAACATCTCTGTACACTATTATCAGCAATTAGCAGATCACAAGAGTCTCTTATTGTTGGTTTGAATTCAAGGAATGAAGTTTCTAGTCTGTCATTGGTATTACTTGTGGAGATAGCCAAACTCTCAACACCAGCTTACTTTCATGAATCTCTAACCAACGTCTTCCGTGAGGTCTTTGAAACCATAAATTTCGTTGATCACAACAAAAACACTGCAAGCGCCAAGACTACATTAAGATCAGCATATGCAGAAGTTATTTTGAAGTTTGGTCTTAATCCAGTGTTTAAATATATAAAACAGGCTGAGACCAAAATTAATATAATTAAATCTCAGGTTGAACCAAATCATAGACTTGAGCAGCTTCTTAAACTCAAAGGCGAATTTCGTGAGAGTATAGAGGTTAAAGCAGATGAAATCATTGAGCTTTTGTACTGCCACAGTTCATTTGAATCAAACGAAGAGTTATATGATTACATACAACGATTATTCGTTGACATGTTGCATATACTTCTAGCTCAACTTCCTGACGCCATATACAATTATCTTCTGTGGAGCTCCATTGAAGATTTTGAAGACAAAGTGAGGTTTTGTTTGGGACATGTTTGCAAATTTGAATGGCTTGAATCTCACCTGAGATTGTCATTTCCTACAGGAAGTAAGATCACTAGTTTGGGGACTAATATTGAAGTTCTTGCAACCGATATCCGACCAGAAGGCAACAACACTATCCATGTGATTGAAGATGGTTTGTAGAAGCTAATGGACAGGACAGAACAACAGTTTTGATTGTTCTTCTCTGTATTTAAATTAATTTAATTCTGACTGTTGTAGATGTTTGATAGGCATTTCTCGATAGGCTTTATTATTTTTTATTACAAAGTTAAGTTTAATTTAGATCATGTGTTTGCTCAACAAATCACCATGCTTATTTAATAAGGGCAATCTGAGCCAAGTGCAGAAGAGTTTACTTGGTGACTTTTTTTTATTCCGAATGCAAAACAGGGTTGTTACTGAGGTTCCCTACCCCGTTTCATTAATATAAATCAGGAGCTATTACAATATTATATACTTTGTTCCTATCCTATCATTATAGATATTTTTTTTTACATCTTCAGAAATTGAGCTAGGAACAATTTTAGTAAAAGTAGAACTCGGTATGTTTGCTGCGAAGGCATCAGCTAAGTTATTTGCATCTCTATAGATGTGCTGAATAGAGAAAACTTCAAATTCTTCATTCAGCTGCTTGATCCTCCTTTGCATCTGTTTTGTTTGCCGTGGACAATTTTTACCTCCTAAGAAAGAAACCACATTTGTTGAATCCATCTGTGCTTGTAATTTGTTCACACCATGTGCCCTTGCCAGTTTCAACCCTTTCACAAGTCCTTCCATCTCAATAAGCGCTATACTGCTCTGGTTTGATTTCCCTTGTGCTGCTGCATGGCTGCATGATCCCTCAATACTGCTGCCCAGCCACCATTTCCTCAATGTAGAGAGCCATCTGTGTTTAAAATATGACAATGTCTGGTTCTTTTTCTCTCCCAGGTGCACCACACTGTCTGAGTCCCATTGATTGGAATGTGTACATCCCACAATGCCATGAGTCTGTCTCTTTCTGGTCCTGGAGTCATTGTTGTATGTACTGAGCCAAGTTTCAAATACACTTCTCTGTTTGCTTCCGTTGCTATTTCAGTTGCTACTCTTTCCACATTCTGAAATATTCTATCATTCCTTTCATTCTGTAAAACTACAAATAGTGCTAGTATAACAATTGTAAATTCAAACAAGCAATCAAACAATACGCAGAAAGTAAATAACACACAGAGATTCTTAACGTGGTAAAACCCAAACAGGGAAACGTCCACGGTTGTCCTCGCGACAACAAAATAATCCACTAGATGAAAAGAGATGTACAAACCTATCAACTACCTGCACTCACTGCGAGTTGATACTCCTGGTTATCTCTAACACCTTGACTTCACCAGAGCACCTTGATGTACGCACAAGACACTCGACTTCTTGATGAACACACAAGAAGACTCGAAGCCGAATTCACAATAACTCTTGAAGATCACAAAGTTATGAATTGAGAGAAAGGGGAAGAAAGGGAATTGAGTTCAATAGCCACAAACACTTTCAATACCAAAACCTAAACCAAAACACATGAACTAGAAGAAGAATGGACGGCCAAAGAACTGACTTGTTCTTTGGAAGAGAAACCCTATTTATACTTACGGTTGGAAACCAAGGAAAATGGGCCGAAATACTGAAAATCCATATTGGACGTACGTACGTCGAATCAACGTTCGTACGTCCCCACACGGTAAAAGTTTGCTGCCTGCTTGGACGTACGAACGTCCTAACTGCGTACGTACGTCCTGACCAAAAGATGTTTGCTGCCTCAGTGGAAGTACGTACGTCCTAACTAGGTACGTACGTCCAGTACCCAATAACTTCTCCTAGACAGAACCAAGAGACACGAAGGACACGAGACGACCATGCGTACATCTTGATTTTCCTAGCAATGAATTCAAGGCGAGATAACCAAAGACACTTTGTCACAAAATTGATGTCAAACCACTTCGTGCCGGTTTCAATCTCCCCCTTTGACATTGATTTTGTGACAAAAACCTATGACTCTAATAGCACTTATAAAACGTGCTTACAAGCCCAAACCATGGCATTTATAAAGCATGCCTACAAAATCACTCAAGATAGAAACACATAACAAGTCACTAATTCTTGTTATCCAGCTTTAGCAAGATGCTTTAACCATCAGAGGCCGAACGGAAGCAACTAGGAATTTCCGAAGCAATCAAGGATTCAACAGAAGTTCCTTCGAGCAACTCCCCCATACTTCATGAGCTCCAAAATATTTTTGACACTCGAGCTCCCCCATAACTATATAACGTCTAAAATCATCAACACGTTCACTCCCCCATACATGTAGCATACCTGAAACATGACCCAAAAATAACCTAACAACAAGAAGACGATTGTTAGTAATTAGAGTCATAAATCTCCCCCTTTTTGTCACAACAAGTGAACAAACTAACCAACCAACAAAAGAAACGATAAAATAACAACAATAAACAAATAACCAAGAAAAAGGAATCAATACCAAACAATGGAGACAAAACAGATAAAAAGATAAACCTAACCCAACTGTTAAAAGTTCATGAAATCAACTAATAACCAAACATAGGAATCCATAAGCATAAAAGACAAAACGACAAAAACACAAGGCTTAAGTTAACGAATTCGAAAAACTCGCTCCCAATGACCTGGAGGAAGCTTGGAGAAATAAGCTAAGAATGAAGGACCAACCTAAGAACCAACCTAAGAACCAGAAAAACAACTCGAAGAACAATCCAAAACCAAAGATTGAGAAACATCACAGAGAAACCTATCTGCTGATTGTAAGGATTCCAATTAGAGAAGATTACAATTTAGACAAACCTCAACCACAAGGAAATGCAAAGTCGAAAAACGACATCATACACCAAGCCATGGTAGTTACAAGAATAATGCAAACATGCAGAAGAACCTGATAGACCAATACCAACCTCCGGAGACAAACTAAAAACATGATCATGGAGTATATTGAAAGTCACTTGCAACTAGACCAATATGAAAGTGAACGGGATCACAACAAAACCAAGGAAATAACCAATATTGATTTTCTTCTTGTCTTTCAACTAGACAAATACGAAAGCCACTTGTCATCATTTTTTTTGTTTTTTTTTTTTGTATTTTTATAAAACCACTTGAAACAAACGCCATTCCCGTGTGGGAGTATGTAATATCTCCATCTTTTACCAGAACACGAGGGTAGGGTGTAGCCTACATCTTTTTGGCAAAACACACTCAAGAAGTGCAATACCATGGTAACGTGCAACACAAGAACTAACATCTCCTGAGTACATCCGTCAGAGCATGACCCTCACAGCCCCAACGGGTTCTTAGCCAAATGAGTATGCTCTCAAGACATTCAAATGGCTGGGGATTTTGTGAGTCATTGACCACTTACAAGAGGTAAATAAATATAAACAAAGACAATGATCATGAAAGGAAACCATAGAAGACTAGAGACATACAGGTATGCAGACCGACAATCCAACTACATGTAAATGCATCATGTAAGAAACTACCAAGACAAAGAGAGCATGATGTAACCCTACAACTATGCATGACACAAAAACAGTTGAGGACGCCAAACTAGAAACATCAATAAGATGGAATCCACACAATAGTGAAAGTAGTATGTCCTCAATACCAACAACAATAATAATTAACAAAAAAAATAATCGAACCTAAACATCCTAACCACAATGACAAGAACAGACATAACCAGTTATACAAGAACAGAGAGAAAAAGAAAGTAACAAAACAATTAGGGAAGAGTTACAACCCCAATAGACTTACGCAAGGAATGGAAGCGGGCTGCATCAAGAGGTTTTGTAAGAATATCCGCTAGCTGATGTTCAGTAGGAATGAACTCCATTACTATATCACCCTTTTCAACCGCCTCACGAAGGAAATGGTGACGAATGTCAATATGCTTTGTGCGTGAGTGTTGAACAGGATTCTTGGAAATGCTAATGGTACTGGTGTTATCACAGAACAGGTCCATCGCCTGCTGTTGAATGCCATAATCCCTAAGCATCTGACGCATCCACAGAAGTTGTGTACATGCACTAGCTGCAGCAATATACTCGGCCTCATAGGAAGAGATGGATACAGATGATTGTTTCTTGCTATGCCAGGAAACAAGATTATTCCCAACATAGAAACAGCCACCACTGGTACTATGACGATCATCAAGATTACCACCCCAATCAGCATCACAATAACCTGCCACAACACTATTTGTATCTCTGGTGAACCATAACCCGTAGTCAAGTGTGCTAGCAACATACCGAATAATACGCTTAACAGCAGTGAGATGAGATTCTTTAGGGTTAGCCTGAAATCTTGCACATACCCCAACACTATAAGAAATATCTGGACGACTAGCAGTGAGATACAAAAGACTACCAATCATACCCCGATATTCACGAATATCAACAGACTTACCCATAACATCCTTACCAAGACGTTCCCTCTCACCCATGGGAGTATCTTGACCACTGGAAGTGCTGAGACCGAACTTTTTAACCAGTTCTTTAGCATACTTTGTTTGAGAGATGAAAGCTCCATGATCAAACTGTTTGACCTGCAAGCCAAGAAAGAAATTTAGTTCTCCCATTAAACTCATTTCAAATTCAGAACTCATTAACTGAGAAAAAGATTCAGAAAGACTTGGGCACGTCGATCCAAACACTATATCATCCACATAGACTTGGGCGAGAAGAACATCATTATTCTTTCTTAGTATAAACAGAGTCCGATCAACACTGCCACGAACAAATCCTTTTCCTAGTAAGAAGGAAGTCAGACGTTCATACCAAGCTCGAGAAGCCTGTTTTAACCCATACAGTGCTTTTTGCAATTTGAAGACATGATTCGGAAAAGTGTGATCCACAAACCCTTTAGGTTGTTCAACATAGACCTCCTCATTGAGAATACCGTTGAGAAATGCACTTTTGACATCCATTTGATACAACTTGAAATTCAAGTGGCATGCCATAGCAAGAAGAAGCCTGACAGATTCTAACCTAGCCACAAGAGCAAATGTCTCTCCATAGTCAATACCTTCAATCTGACTATAGCCCTGAGCTACGAGCCTTGCCTTGTTGCGCACAATCTGCCCGAACTCATCCAATTTGTTTTTAAAGATCCACTTGGTGCCAACCACATTAGTGTGAGTAGGTCTAGGAACTAACGTCCAAACATCACTACGCTTAAACTGACCGAGTTCTTCCTGCATAGCAACTAGCCAATCATCATCAGTAAGAGCATCAGTAACATTTTTAGGTTCAAGAGAAGAGAGATAACAAACATAATGAACGCAATTTGTCTCCTTGGCCCTCCGACGAGTCAGACGCTGATCATTTATATCCCCAATGATATCTCCTAAGAAGTGATGTTGTTTAACACGAGGTGAAGCTTGATTAAACACCCCTTCAGGTTCAGCAGGGACAGTGGAGAGATCTGGAGACACATCAATCACATCTGGTGATTGAACTACATCATTCGGTGTGAGCACAGCAACGGTTCTACTAGGCAAGTCCTCTGCAGCACCAGAAGGTTTAGTACCATCATTGCCATTATCAGGTGATGATAACGATATGGAAGACATGTCAGCCGAGTCTGACACGGGTGAGAGAACTGTGACATCCTGTGTACCAGTGGAAACAGAAGAGTCAGATGTAATAGTGTCATCAACAACAACATTAAAGGATTCCATGACCTTGTGAGTGGTGTAGTTAAATACTCGAAAGGCCCTACTGTTAGAGGAATAACCAAGTAAAAGAGCTACATCACCTCGACTATCAAACTTGGACAGACTTTGTCTGTCCTTGCACACATAGCAAACACTACCAAAAACTCGCATATATTTGAGATTCGGCTTCTTACCATACCATAGCTCATAAGCAGTTTGTGTAGTACCAGATCTTAGATATACACGGTTCATTATGTAACAAGCAGTATGAACCGCTTCCGCCCAGAACTTGGTAGGAACATCCTTTGCATGCAACATAGCACGAGCCATCTCCTGAATAACACGATTTTTCCTTTCAGCGACTCCGTTTTGTTGCGGAGTGTATGGGGCCGAAAATTCTTGCCACGTACCATTTGCAATGCAATACTCAATCACACCTGTGGCTGTGAACTCACCGCCTCTATCGCTTCTGATATGTTTAATTTGAGTATCTTTCTCGTTCTGAATACGAAGACATATCCCCTGAAACTCAAGAAACGCATCAGATTTTTCACGCAAGAATGATACCCAGGTAAAGCGAGTGTAATCATCAACCATAACCAAGATGTATCGTTTGCCTCCTAAGCTAGGAGTACGAGTAGGACCCATCAGATCCATGTGTATGAGTTCTAAAGGAGAAGATGTGGTTATGGACTTTTTCTTGGAATGTGGACTGCGTATCTGTTTACCTAGTTGACACCCACCACACACAGTGTCCCAATTTCTTCCAAGTCTAGGAACTCCCCTGATATATTCATTCCGAGTTAGATTGTCCAGGTGTTCAAAGTTGACATGACCTAGTCGTTGATGCCACAACAGACCCTCATTTAGTTTGCTAGGTAAGCAGTTTATGCCAGACGCAACAGGCTGAATGGCATAGCAATTATCCAATGTTCGTTTACCTGTCATGATACACTTACCCGAACTATCAAGCACAGTACATATATTTTTAGAAAAATTAACAGTATGGTCAGTATCACACAGTTGGCTAATACTGATCAAATTAACACGCAAACCATCAACTAACAAACAAACATCATTCGAAGATAAACCAATACCAGCGACAAATCCCTTACCAAGCACAGGAGAGCTCTTACCATTCCCAAAAGTAACACTTCCACCATCTATAGCAGTAACGGAGGAGAAAAGTTTGGCATTACCTGACATATGTTTTGAAGCACCACTATCAAGTAACCACTCACTATCCGAGCTTGAGACATGAAGGGCAGTAATCGCCACATTTGAAACATTTCCTGCAAAGTTACAAGGAAAAGAGTAAGAGGCATATGGATAAGATGGATAAACATATGACGGCAGTGAAAACGGCTTCCATGATTGTGGAACATGAGCAGCCACCACACACTGCGAGGCCCAATGTCCAAACTGTCCGCATAGTGAGCAAGACATTTGACGTTTTCTTCCCTGAGGCGGAGCACGCCTAAACGGTTTCCACTTACGCCGGATGCCAACCGTGTCCACAGAGTGATGAATGTCGGACTTTTTGGTAGGAGGATGGGGCAACAGTGGAGGTAATTCAGAAGATGACAACCCATTGCACGTTTCGAACGACTGAAAACGAATCAGTTCCTTTTTGACCTTGTCTAGTTCAGTGGACACAATATTACACCGAGCTTCCCATTCGACCTTGTCGTGCTCAAGAGCAGCAAGATTACCCAATAAGGCCACCTTATCAACCTGCCATGACTCAGGTTCCCTATCCAGGATTGACATAGATGAGGAACTGGAAGATAGTAAGTCAAGTCTATCCTGAAGAATACAATTTTGTGCCTCCAACCTTAGGCATTCCTTTCTGGATAACCGGTATAGGGTAGCCCAATCATTATTGTCCACCAGAATCAAATCCCTGTCACAATTACTAGAGCATTCTTTACTAGCAGTTGATTGCTCATCAGACAGTCGAGCAACAACCGAGACATGTGTCTTACCAGAGTAATCCATAGCACTATTGATCGTTAGCGTGAGCCTTTACGCTCCTTAACCAGCCCCCAGCGACTGATACCAATTGTAAAACTACAAATAGTGCTAGTATAACAATTGTAAATTCAAACAAGCAATCAAACAATACGCAGAAAGTAAATAACACACAGAGATTTTTAACGTGGTAAAACTCAAACAGGGAAACGTCCACGGTTGTCCTCGCGACAACAAAATAATCCACTAGATGAAAAGAGATGTACAAACCAATCAACTACCTGCACTCACTGCGAGTTGATACTCCTGGTTATCTCTAACACCTTGACTTCACCAGAGCACCTTGATGTACGCACAAGACACTCGACTTCTTGATGAACACACAAGAAGACTCGAAGCCGAATTCACAATAACTCTTGAAGATCACAAAGTTATGAATTGAGAGAAAGGGGAAGAAAGGGAATTGAGTTCAATAGCCACAAACACTTTCAATACCAAAACCTAAACCAAAACACATGAACTAGAAGAAGAATGGACGGCCAAAGAACTGACTTGTTCTTTGGAAGAGAAACCCTATTTATACTTAGGGTTGGAAACCAAGGAAAATGGGCCGAAATACTGAAAATCCATATTGGACGTACGTACGTCGAATCAACGTTCGTACGTCCCCACACGGTAAAAGTTTGCTGCCTGCTTGGACGTACGAACGTCCTAACTGCGTACGTACGTCCTGACCAAAAGATGTTTGCTGCCTCAGTGGACGTACGTACGTCCTAACTAGGTACGTACGTCCAGTACCCAATAACTTCTCCTAGACAGAACCAAGAGACACGAAGGACACGAGACGACCATGCGTACATCTTGATTTTCCTAACAATGAATTCAAGGCGAGATAACCAAAGACACTTTGTCACAAAATTGATGTCAAACCACTTCGTGCCGGTTTCACATTCCATGTCCAATATATGAAGGCTTGAAGAGCAGCCTTAATGAATCTTGCAAAAACCCTTTACCCTTACTGACCTGTAAGATCCATTGTAGCTCGTGGTCCAATGATGCTGCCATTGTTCTCTGGTATTCCTCCTGATCTGAGTAATGTCATCCATATTGCTCTTGAGTAATTACACTCAAAGAAGAGATGTTGTTCTGTCTCTGCTTGTCTCCAACACAGTACACAAGTATCCATGTGCAATACACCCCATGTCGAGAGTTTGGTCTGAGTTTTAAGCCCCCCTCTTAGAGCCATTCAAGCTATAAATGAATGCCTGGGAATTCTGTTGGTGAACCACACAAATTTACTCCAAGATACTGGTTGCTTTGTTCTTCTTGTTGCATTGTAAGTATCCTTCAACGAGTAATTACCATGTACAGACGCTGTCCATATCACCTCATCTGCTCCCCGCCTATCATAATATGTCTTTCAACTGAGGTAGCAATAGCTTGTAGTTGTATATGGATCCTGATATGTTCTGAAAACTGCCATACACCATTATGCACCATGTTAGCCACCTTTGAATTCAAATAACACTGTGAGTCATACCTCGGTACTTCTGGGAATTGATTGTACAGAACACCATGATGTGTTTTAGTTTGTGTATAATTTACATGTATGAGTTAATTCAAGCTTAGAATAATTCAGTTTGTTAGTACAGTACTAGACTACTAGTACTAACTCTTGTCCTGAGTTCCAAAACAAGAATGAAACCTGAAAATCGTGTGGTTTTAATACGTCACCAAAGAAAAAGTCCACAGTTTGAAGGACAGATTGTTTATCATTCCTTTCGTCGATGATGCAAAAGTGATGATCACTATTCACTTCTACGTATCTATTGAAATGCATGATACAATGACACATCTCGATCAGGGCACAACACATGCAGAACAAGTGTATATTCACAGGTCTCTCGAAGGGAAAGAAATCAAAATTTTATGTACATAGATCATTCTGTATCATGTCCATTCTAAAATCCATCGTCACTCAAATCATTTCAGAATATTATAGTAAACAGTTTTAATGTAACACAAAATAGTGACTGCACAGCCATTGATCCATTGATACGAATGTCCATATAATGTCGCCTATATATCCATGATGTTCTACTATGAATGTAATCTGGCCAATTTTTAATAGACAAGTGAAGCTGATCTTTACATGTAAAGAATTAGAGGCTTCCGTACCTGTGATATGGAGGAACACTTTGAAATCACCACGATGAACCATTATATTGCACACTTTTGCAAATATTTAGTCCTAGTAACAATTTTCCTTGTTTTTCTAAATAAGAAAAAGAGTTATTGCGAAAAAGAGAAACTCAAAAAGACGTCAGGTGCTGAGATTGTTTAAGAGAGGAAGCTAGGAAATCGTTTTGAAAGAGAGCATCTGTTACAAGTCTCCATGAATTGGAAATACCTATGGACATTTGACCATTTTGATAGAAGTTTATATTGGCAAGTTGACAAACCACCAACCAAGAAGCTTATTACAATGTAAACTTTCTTCATTAATGGATCAAACAAATCAAAGGACGACGATTAATGAAGTAGATTAGACGACTCTTACTTTTCCTAGACAAGAAGTCGAACGAACACACCCTAGACCATTTTCAATTCTAAGTTGGATGAAAATTGTAGTGAAAGAGAAAAAAAAAAAAATGAGAGTTGCAGATAACTCGTACGGGTCTGATGGTTGGTGGGATATGATCTTTAGTTGAAGAGGTATTAATGCCAAAGAGAAGAACTCGAACGTAAACTCCGTATTTTGAAGTAGAAGTTAGATACTTCCTACCAACCAAATTCAAAAAGAAAATTGTGAAAGTATAAAATGCCATAGAGAGAAGTATATATCTCAAGCAAATAAATCCTCTGAAACAGTGAGCCTTAGTTCAAGCAGGGGATGAATAACATGTTCCAGGCATGGTTAGAACAATCTTTTCATTCCCTCTTCCTCTCATTTCTTTCAATCTTCTTTGTTATCTTCCTCTTCAACATCACTCGTTCTCGAACTAGCAAACTGAACTTACCACCTTCTCCAACAAAGCTTCCAATCATTGGAAACCTACATCAACTAGGCTCTCTTCCACATCGATCTCTTCGAGCTCTTTCTCGAAAATATGGACCCCTCATGCTACTTCATTTAGGTCAATCACCTACATTAATTGTATCTTCAGCAGAGGGAGCTAAAGAGATCTTGAAAACACAGGATCTGAACTTCTCAGACCGGCCTAAAATGAACTTTCAAGATAGGCTTGTTCATGCTAATTATCACTTGGCTTTCTTGCCTTATGGTGAGTATTGGAGGCAAGTACGAAAGATTTGTGTCCTGCAACTTGTTAGTGCACATAGAGTGGATTCATTTAAATCCATTAGACAAGATGAAACTGATCATTTGCTAAACAAGATTCGCCAATCTTGTTCTTCATCTATTGTAAATATGAGTGACTTGATATATATGTACATATGTGATATAAGTTGTAAGGTTATATTGGGGAGAAAGTTTGATAGCGATGAAGGTGGTAAACAGTTCAGGAAAATTACAGAGGAGTTCATGTATTTTCTTGGCAATTTCAACGTTGGGGACTTCATACCGTGGCTCGCTTGGGTGAATAATTTTACTGGGTTAAATGCGAGGATGGACGATAACAATAAGGCATTTGAGAGTTTTTTGGGAGGCGTTATCAATGAGCATATTCAGGCAAGGAAGACAAATCAGAATGATGGTGATGGTGTCCAAGACTTCGTTGATATTCTGCTTTCTTTAGAGAATGATGGCTCAATTGGTGTTCCCTTTGGCCAAGATAATATCAATGCACTTTTAATGGTAAATATGTATAAGTACGAATCACTATGCATGTTATCTTATTATTATGCATTCTATGAGCTTAATTTCCATTTACCTTCATTTTTAGGATATGTTTATCGCTACAACTGACACCACGGCTGTTACGTTTGTATGGGTAATGACAGAGCTTGTCAGACACCCACAAATACGGGAAGAAGTACAAATGGAGATTAGAAAAGTAGCCAAAGGGAAAACAAGCATCACAGAGGATGATTTAGAACAAATGCACTACATGAAAATGGTGATCAAAGAAACTTTAAGGTTACATACCACTGGTCCTTTACTTATCCCACATCAGTCAAGGGAAGATACTAAAGTACTAGGTTACGACATTCCTGCAAAAACTAGAGTTATTATTAATGCTTGGGCTATCGCAATGGACCCAACATTGTGGGAGAAACCGGACGAATTCCAACCAAAAAGGTTTTTGAATACATCTATTGACTTCAAAGGAAATGATTATCAGTTTCTTCCATTTGGAGCTGGCAGGAGGATATGTCCTGGAATAGCATTTGCAAACCGTACTCTGGAACTTCCATTGGCAAATCTCTTATACCATTTTAATTGGACTGTACCTGAAGGGGCACCTGTGGATGTTGAGGAAACAAATGGCATTGCTGTCTACAAGAAAAATCCCCTTCTTGTTGTCGCAATTCCTTATAAGTAAAGTTTGGTGTATTTGATATCTCAGTTAAAACATCCATTATCTAGTAAGTAATAAAATGTTAGGGTTTGAATAAAGCATAGCCAGCCCAGGATTGCAAGAAAAAAAAGACTATATTCTCTCATTGCTTAGTTTAAGCTTAATCATGTTCCATGATAAATGGTATATTCGTAATTCATGGTTCCTATTATGCAAGGCTTGGCTAACTAGCTAACTGACTTAGCTTCCACAGTGGCCTAAACACCACTGCGACTCAACGATGATTGGCAAACTCCCAACATGATCACCATAATCCTGCTCTGGGACATCAAAACGTGAATATTCCATTAATTAATAGACATGGACAGTAAAACATGGATAACAATAACATGCAAATATTAATACTTACTTCATATCGCGAATTAGAAGTAAATAAGCATTAATAACTTTGAATCACAATGAACATTAAGAACAAACATGGTGCTTTTACATCATCTGGAGTGCTTCAACCATCCCCCTAAGGAGATTTAGCTACTCATCATTGATGGTAACATCATGGAATAAATAAATAAATAACAAGACATCATAATGGAAAATTAATGGATTGATATTGATATGAATTGAGTTTAATACAAAAGAAGAAGATGAACTTTTCTCTAACAAATATTCACTTTCCTCACTATGTGAAAAACTACCTAAACCCTAGCTACTACTTCTTTTATATAATAAATACAAAGCATAATACTTGCATGCAAAGACTTCCAAATTAGGTCAAATTCGTGGCTGTTGCTGTTGGTCTTCTAGAGGCATTAGGTCTTCAGCAAAACCTAATTATTTTGGGCATAAGTTGTAGCCTGTAGCTCATGGGCCCAAATCAGACTTCTGGATCTCCTTGTAGAGCCTTTTTAAGTTCGGACTTTTAATAAGGCCTAAAATAGAAATTTTGACTTGTGGGCTTCAATAGGACCCGGTTTGGGCTGAGATTTGGACCGCCCCACTTTGACATAAAGTCAAGTCAACAAGACCAATCGTGGGGTGCCCTCAGTAGATCTATGGGTGCAAATATCAATTCTCTTCTCTTAGTGCAAATAACACCTTTTTGGTTGCTTTTCTTGACTTTTTGCGGGCTTTAACACAATATTCGCATTTCGGCTCATGAAACCTACACAATAGACAAGAAAACACTAATCAATAGATATAACATAATAATATAAGCTAAGTGCTAAACAAACAAGGTGTTATTCAGGGGATAAATATACACTTTTGAGGACTTATCACTACTCATCCTTGATAATGACACCATGGAATAAGTAAATAAATAACACAACATCATAAAGGAAAAGATAATGGATTATTATTGAGAATTGAGAATCAGAAGAATTGAGTTCAATACAAAAGAAGAACTTGAATAAGTAACTCTCAATCATTGACTTCTAAAACATGAACTATCCTAAAGCCTAGCTACTACTTCTCTTATATAGTATGTAAATACAAAGCATGATACTTGCATACAAAGTCTTTCAAGTTAGGATAAATCATGGCTGCTTCTACTGGTCTTCTAGAGCCATTAGGACTTCAACAAAACCTAATTATTTTGGGCTTAAGTTGTAGCTTGGACCAAGACCTTCAATTGGACAGCTCATGGGCCTAAATCAGACTTCTGGATTTTCATATAGAGCCTTTTTAAGATTGGGCTTTAATAAAGGTTTAAATAAAATTTCTGACTTGTGGGCTTCACCATAATCCGGATTGGGCTGAGATTTGGGTCACCCAACTAAGACATAAAGTCAAGCCCATAGGACAGTCTGTGGGGTGCCCTCAACAACTCGGTGGGTGCAAGTATCAATTCTCTTTCCTTGTGCAAATAGCATCCTTTTGGTGGATTTTCTTGACTTTTGGCGGGCTTATTCGCATTTCAGCTCATGAAACCTACACAAATGACCAGAAAACACTAATCAATAGATATAACACAATAATATAAGCTAAGTGTTATGCAAATAAAGTGCTATTCGGGGGATAAATATACACTTTTAAGGACTTATCAGGTTCATGTTAGCAAAAAATCTTTGCTATTATATTGAGCGCGCAGTGAAGATATCTACAATACTTTTGTTTGACTTCGGTCTCTAACCTAATTTCGCCATGAGTTACTTAGTTACGATTTGTTTTTTTTTTTTGTTTTTTTTTTTGCTATATAAAAGTACATATCTTAGTGAAATAGATTTGTAAAGTGTTAGTTAATGTCAAAAAATAGATTTCGAATTATATTACAAATATGTTCTTAGTGAAAAAAAAATGTCCATAGTGAGTTAGCGGACAACACAATTTTAACGCACATATCCTATACTTTTTGTGTAATTCCTGATGTTTATCAATAAAATTTTGACTTTTCACGTACAATTAAAAAATATTACAGTAATCATTCAATACTAATGAATGATACTACCATTTGAATTGGATTAGAGGAATTGTCCAAAATACTTTTTTTTTATCTATATTATAGCCATCACTTATAAAACTTGGTGAAAAGACAAACAAGGGTCAAGATTTGCACATGAAATTATAGAGATTGGGTTTTAATGAGATTGCAAATAAATGGTCATGATTAAACTTATTCATATATTGTTAAGATTTGGAGAGAATTTAAAGAGATTGGGTTTATCCACATATTAAACAAGTTATTTAACCCGTGTAATACACGGGTGTTATTTTATATATGAGTTTTACATGTTGTAAATTGATTTTAATTTTTGCTATTGAAATTGATTGAAAGTGAAATTTTATTATGTATATGTATATTTATTTTCTAATTCCTCTATAAAATTATTGTTGTCCTGATTTATTTTTCAGTAACAAAAAGGTTTAATTATCTCTATGATTTACATATAGAGGACTTTGCAAATTATATTAGAGCAATCATAATTTTTTGGCGTATACTATCATTGAGTTACTCAATACAAGTATAAAAATAAATTCAAATTAACTATTTTAATCAATTTAACTATCAATTATCTATTTTAATCCTTTAGATATTAGATTTATGCCTATATATAAAAATTAGTAGTTTAAATATAATTAAAAATAAGCGTCCCGGAGGGACGAGTCATACCTAGTGATTATTGATGTGGACACTTAAATTTTAATTTTAAATTATTTTACTTTGATGTGTGTGGCTACTGGAAATACACAAGCTTAAATTATCAACAATAACAAAGTTTACCTGCATGCACCTTTGCTGATCCTAATGAATTAATTAACATGTTGTACTAATCGAATTTACACGAAGATCATGCTAGAAGCTGGTGATGCTAAAAGATGGAGCCTACATAGATCGAAGGTGGAAGATGATCTCATTGTATCTGACAAGAAATAACAAGGAAGAGATTGGAGATCCAGATCTTGAAGCAGGCAGAATTGACAATTTCATAACTCAGAGTCTCGAATATCAACTGACCAACATACCTTATACCTGAGGATATTGGACATGGATTAGATCACATTACCACCGCTTGCCAGGCTTTTAGCTAGGGCCATAGGTGAAAATATCGTTCTTGCCGGTCGGATATTCGCGATATTATCCGTTTTTTCAGAGATCGGCACGGTACGGCATACGGCATATATTCGGATATTAAAACACCCCATGCCGGTCGGCATTTATCGGATATTCGCGGCATAAATCGGCAAAAACCGATATTTATCGAAATTTTGGAAATTTTCGATTTTAAAATTAACACATTTATTTTTAATCCCCCCGAACTAGAATTTTCGATGAGATTATCAAAAAAATGTCCAAAAGGCACTAGACGTTTGGAAACTTTCGCGACGAACTTGATGGCCCTCCAAGAGCAATATATCAGAAAGAAACGAAAAAAAAGCACGCCCATGCCAAAGTGAAGTTCTCTCTCACTTTTGGCAAACCAGTATACTGTTTGTATCCAAGGTTTGTTTTTGTGTAATGAATAATTGGTATCGAATTTGTGTAATGAATAATTGGTATCCAAGGCATGTTTCCAAACACATGCTCATTCCCATGCTCATTTTTCTTATGGTAACATAGGAACCTCCCAAAGTGATGATTCCAGTGTACCATCCTACCAAACCCAACCAGATGACAGTGGTTCTTGGTTTCCTAATATAGGGAGTTGGTTGGCCCCAATGACAAGTGGGTCCGACGTGCAGTCAGCCGATACATTAATGTCGGTTCAACAATACTCGAGATTTCCTATATTTGAATCATTTGCTCCGTATTGTATGGATCAAGATGCATATGATATGCATATTGACCAATTCAAGTAGTACGAGCAAACAATGTCATGAGAATATTACTGTACTGAGTTCGTCCCCACACGTATGCGACTCGAAGCTCATCGGTTTGACAAGGGGCGTCTATCATTCTGGGGTTAGCATGTCTTTTATTTTGATTATTAAAATAAAACTATGGGTTGAGTTGTAATAAGGTTGTTTGTGTTTAGTTCTTGTATTGTAAACATATAAAATTTCTATGAATATCCGCCCGATATTTACGATTTTTTCACCTATGAGTAAAACTATCTTGTGTAATAGTTCCGTCTTAGCTTCCTTGTATGATTTGTCGTGTGTTTAATTTGTAATGTATGTTTTTCTTTTAATTATAAGTTTATATATCGAAAAATTCAAAAAAACACGGAAAGTGCAGAAAACCTCCCAATTTGCCGAATTTTTCGCGAATATCCGCGATATTTTCCGGTTTTTTCGAATTTGCCAAACCTCAAAAATCCGACACAGGAGGTTGGATATCCGCGATATTTTCCGTTTTTTCACAGGTCGGATATCCGCCCTCAAACGATATTTTCACCTATGGCTAGGGCTACTTTAGGTAAGACATGTGGAGGCCGACTTTTACCCTTGTATGGTGGCATCTGAATCCAGAATGTTGTATGTCCAAAGTCCAACACGCATAGCTTCATAGTCACAAAGCTGATGTGAAAAATTCTATGGCATGTAACTGGCATGACAAGTGTAAATACATTAAACACAGTTGTTAGTTTTTCTTCGATTAGAAACCAACGCGACAATATTCTATACAAACTAGCAATACAATGGTGGTGATGTAAATATGGCCTTTGATGTGTAGGTGTTTCGATCAGTAACTAGCAATACAATGGTGGTGATGTAAATTTGTGTTTTAAGTAGGTGCTTCGATCAGTAACTAGGCTCTATACAGTATTGTGGCCTTGTGGGCTCATAGATTCAATCAAAATTGTAGCCCAAACTAGCAATACAATGGTGGTGATGTAGTTCATTTTTTTTAACATGGTCATCTACCTGGTTTTTTGTATGAACATTATGGGTATATAATGTTAAATCTCATATGTTATTTATGTTAGCATTACGGTATAATTAAAACTTTCTATATCAGGTTCTACACATGCGTTATCAATTCGTATAATGATAAAAACATTAAAGACATACCTTCTGTTGATTCCTTAATACTCAGATTCTGAAAACCTTTCACAATGGATGCCACGAAACCTTCACGAATTTCAACAAACTTTCTTTCTACCATCCACCGAATGCTCACAACCTAATGCCCTTTTACTCAACGAAAAAGCAAAGACTAATGGTCTCCTCACTTCTTTCGTCTTTTTCTATATATAGAAAAAAGTTGTAAAATATCTAGCATAGGTCGTGGGATTCAGTTGGGATCCACGTTCCTCATTTCACTGAGATAACCCTTATCCATTACTTGGTCAACAAGTAATTACCACTTGGTTGACCAGTAAATCTTAATCAAATTTGGATTCATCTCAATGATCATGTATTAGCCCATTAACAAAATCCATGATTATAACAAGGCCCATGGAAACTTTAAGAAAAAGCCCATGCTTACTAAATATTTAATTTCAAATCCCTCTACCACTATATTCATAATAACCCATTGGGATCATAATCTTCACTGCACACCCATGGTTATTTGAATTGCCTTATTGTGACACGACAATAAATAACAATTGAATATCGGGAAAACGTTTTTCCTGAACCGGCCGGGTTTATATTCAATCAATGTCACAATGGCGAATATCAGCTCTAAAGAGCGGTAGATCCTATGTTAGAATTCGTGTTACCATCATGTCAATACCTTTGCCACCCAAGATGCCTAGAATATAGTCTATATAGACATCACTGTAAAACATCTCAAAGTGACAAACCTAAGACAATCTGATTTATCACAATTCTTCAAGTCTAGGGAATATTTAGTAAAATGAGTTATTGTACACTTTCTTTAACAACGAATTTAAAGTGAATACTCATTACTATCCCATTCAGTGTCAGTTATTGACTACACCAACATATAGACTTGGAATCAACTATTCCAGTGACTAAGACATATCACCCTATCTTATAGTGGTCCTATATGTTACAGTCGTATAAACGAAGTGTCCAACTTCATCCCTAATTGCGAATGCTTTGAGGTAATTAGAATTAATCATATCTCCCACATGTGTCTCACACACGTATGATTATTCAATATAAACTACCTAAGGAGCCTTTTGATTCATCATATGAATAATAATATATATATATATATATATATATATATATATATATATATATATATATATATATATATATATATATTTATAGAGCACCCAATAATATGCATGAATAATAATGTGATAGAAAAATAATAATTGTCATAACAAATAGGCTTTGACAGAGCCTAATATCCCAACAATTTATCCTAAAAAAAAATAAAAATTACCAGGGGTTATGATGAGATTAATATTTCTGATGGTGTCTTTCAACAATTAATAACATCTTCTTAAAAAGGGGTTGGGTCCCCTCAACCTTAGTTGCCAATAAAAAAAAAAACATTTTTTTTCAATGAGACGTGGGAGGCAATTGAGTCACTAAATCACAAATTTCAAACATCAATTGAGGGGACCCTACCCTTTTTAAACTACATGTGGAAACTTATATCAACAATCCGCTGTTGACGTGTTTCGAACCCACGACCTCTCCACTTTGTGAGAGGGGTGCTACCGTTGAGCCACAGGCTCATTCGCGCAACAGAGCTTTAATATTTCCTTCTCAATGTTGCCACTTTAACTTCAACTGAAACCAGATTGGTGAATTACCGAGTATCCCTTTCTAAAACCTCTGATAAAAAACATCAAACTGCACTTTTCCTAAAGACAATGTCTAACAAATTACTTTGGAGGGACTGATACAAATGTTAAAAATGAGGATACTGTAGATGTACATGCTTTCCCTGGAATTAAATGAATGCTTTTATAAGAGGGACTCTACCTGATGTTGTTTGATATAGTTTGTTATAGATGCGTTTTTTCAATTTAGGGCATTTTATTTCACTAAATTTTTTTGTAAGGTTGTTAAGAACTCAACTAAAATTTTAATATTTGTTTCAATAAGTTCATGAGCAAACAGTTATATTTGTCAGGTAAGATCTATTCGAGCCAAGCATTTACAAAGCAATGCACCCAGTGTTAAGGACCAGTAACACCACTTTGTTCCTCCTTTTCCTGCTGCACTTCCTTTAGCTGCCCGTATGCAAAGAAAGCTAGACTATCAGGCCTGCCCACTGTTGCATTGCAAGCCCCTGCATATAAAGAGGAGCTACCATGACACATGATGTCTGCAGATATTACCAGAGTTCCCTCATAACTTCAGACCATCTTCTCAGTAAATCAGAATAGGATAAGCCTCCTCTGTGCTCCATACTCCTTCTATCCATGTTGAGCCATTCCCAAACTGACCTCTTGATACTCTCCACCGTTTTGTTTACCTCCACAGACTTTTCATATCATTGAATATAGCCTCATTCTGAGTGATCCAAATGCGCCACAGAATAGCACAAGGTAAAATATACCATATACATTCTGAAATTCCCCTATTATTCATGGGTGGCCTTCTGCAGTGAGTGCTACTTTACTTTTTAGCTGAAGACCATTTCTGCAGGCCTGCAGCAGCCTTGGAGTTGAGATAGACCAGTTAATTCCACACCATTTTAATTTGGTGAACCTGCAGTGACAATGTATCAGGCCTTCTGCAGTGAGTGCTACTTTACTGCAGTGTTATTTTATAGTGAGCTTTGCTTTGTAACTGTAAAGCAATAGTTTCAGTAATTTATCGACTTATACTAATCGCAATTAACCAATTTTAACTGCTTATTAGTCATTGGTCACAATAATCATATATTTAAACAAATTCTTTTGCATAGCCCCAACCAACTCCTGTTCATATGTGCACTGTAAAGGAAGAACATGAGTTCAGGTGGTTTGGCTTGTATTACAGCCCATAATATAAGCCTGGCCCAGAAGTCACACTTCTGAGTTTTATAGAATCCTCCAGACAATCACCTGTTTGACATTGTATAGAATTCTCTAGAATAGCCTGGTGTAGAGAGTTGGTAGAATTCTCTAGAATATTACAGCCCATAATATAAGCCTGGCCCAGAAGTCACACTTCTGAGTTTTATAGAATCCTCCAGACAATCACCTGTTTGACATTGTATAGAATTCTCTAGAATAGCCTGGTGTACAGAGTTGGTAGAATTCTCTAGAATAACTGGTGAACAAGTATATATATACACATTGAATGTACTGCAGATCAATAGAGTGAAATAACATTCAATTCCTTACCATTCTATAGAATTCACATGGTATCAGATTCTCTTCTCTAACGAGTTTCGATCCGGGCCTCTTCAATTACTAATTGACTATTTCTTCCCTTTATGTCTACTACCTCTTCAACTTCTTCTTCTTCTTCTTCTTCTAGCACTTCAATTTCCTCTTCTATTGCCCCTACAATGGCTGACTCTTCATCATCCCTTTCCAGCCCTTCTACTTTCAGTTTTCCTAATATTTCTACCTTAGTTTCGGTCAAATTGACAGAAACAAACTATCTGCTTTGGCAAAGTCAGATTAAGCCATTCTTAATTGGGCAGAATTATTGGCGATTCATTGATGGCTCCCATCCTTGCCCCCCTCCGCTTCTTCCTTCTACTGATGGCTCGTTGTCCACTCCTAATCCAGCATATACTACTTGGTATCAAACAGATCAGACTCTGGTTAGCTTAATTAATGCTACACTCTCAGAACCAGTTCTCTCTCAAGTTGTCGGCCTCTCTACTTCTCGTGATATTTGGAACTGTCTACAACAGAATTTTTCTCAACAATCTCTTGCTAATGCTACACATCTTCGCTTCCAACTTATGTCTATGTCAAAAGGTACCAAATCTATCTCCGAATATCTACAACAAGCAAAATCTCTTGCTGATGCTCTTGCTGCTATCAATCAACCAGTCTCCAATGATGATCTTGTAACTTCTATTCTTCGTGGTCTTGGTCCGGAATATGCAATGATTGTTACTGCATTACTAAATTTTCCTCCTCTTCCCCAATATTTTGATCTTCGAGCTCGCTTGCTCTCTTTTGAAAGTCAAAATACAGGTCTGCCAACAACAAGCACTACAACTTCTCCATCTGCCTTTATTTCATCAAAGACCACAACTACTTCTCCTGCTGGACGCGGTGGTTTTAATAATAACCGTGGTGGCTATAATAATCGTGGAGGACGCGGTACCTATCGTGGAGGACGTAGTGGTTTTAATCGTGGTTCTGGGCGTGGCTACAATAGTGGTCGCGGTTTTTCATCCTTTCATTTTGCTGACGGAATTCTTGGAGCTGGTCCTTCATATCATTACAATCATCCAGTACCATGCCAACTTTGCAATCGCCCTGGTCATGCTGCAAACACATGTTATTTATACACCAATAGTCGCCCTCGGCCTTCTACTTCAAACATTGATCAACTCCCTACAGCGTTTGCCGGCTTGCAAACATCTCAACCCACTGAACCGAATTGGTATATGGATACCGGTGCGACACATCACATGACTGGCGATTCTCGTTCTCTTACTCAAAAATCAGATTATGGTGGTTCTGATCAAGTATTCTTGGGCAACGGTGATTCTCTTCCTATCACACAAACTGGTAAACACTCTCTTTCTTCTAGTTCTTCTACATTTAGTTTATTAGATGTTCTCCATGTCCCTTCTATGAATACAAAACTCGTCTCTATCTCTCAACTTACTAAAGATAACTCTGTTTCTTGTGAATTCTTTCCTTGGTGCTTTATTATAAAAGATTTAAAATCTGGAGCTGTCTTATTTCAGGGTCCGTGTGAAAATGGACTATACCCATTCAAGTCCATTCGTTGTGCCTTCTCTGCATCTAGTGTTTCACCATTGTGGCATCGTAGGCTTGGTCATCCTTCATCAAAAGTCCTTCAAATCTTAGCTTCGACTAAATGTTTAGGATCTCTAACTAAAACTCCATCAAATTTTTGTAAGGATTGTGCATTAGGAAAGTCCACACGACTTCCTTTTTCAATTAGTGAAACTCGTGCTCATGCACCTTTCTATTTAATACACTCAGATGTTTGGATGTCACCAGTATTGTCTGTTTCTGGATTTCGCTACTATGTCCTATTTACAGATGATTACACTCGTTTTTCATGGATTTTTCCTATGCGACACAAATCTGAAGTCTTTTCTCATTTTGTTGCTTTTCTTAATTTTGTTGAAAACCATTTCTCATGCACTATAAAATGTTTTCAAAGTGATGGTGGTAAAGAATATGATAATAGTTCTTTTCGTACTTTGTGTACAAACAAGGGAATTCATCACCGATTCTCATGCCCACACACGCCACAACAAAATGGCGTGGCTGAACGCAAACACCGCCATATATCTGAAATGGGTCGCACTCTACTTATTGCAGCTCATCTTCCACTTAAATTGTGGGTTGAAGCTATTTGTACAGCAGTATATTTGATTAACCGTCTGCCTACTTTAATATTGGACTGGTGCTCACCTTTTGAAATTTTATATGGTCGTAAACCTGATTACACTGCACTTAAAACTTTTGGATGTGCATGTTATCCTTTTCTTGGTGATTATGTTACTCACAAGCTTCAACCAAGATCTATGGAGTGTGTTTTTCTAGGTTACAGCTTGCATCATAAAGGATACAGGTGTTTGGATCCATCTACAGGGCGCATCTATATTTCTCGACATGTACTTTTTGATGAAACAAGGTTTCCATTTTCATCTAAGTACTCTCAAACAGATGCAAGATCCATCTCAGATTACTCAGATATGGTGTTTGTTCCAATCATTACTTCTCCAAACTCTTCCTCTGTGCGTGCACCTATTGATTTGGATGGTTCATTGCCTTCAATGACTCCCTCATCTGATTCAGATTTGGCACCTGCTTCACCATCTGTGCAAGTTGACTCTTCTTCTAGTACGCCAAGTTCCTCTACTGCTTCTGATAGCCCTCATGCGCCTTCCTCCACTAGCACCACTGTTGCTCCTTCTAATGATTTTCCAACACAGTCCCAACCCATTCAAACGACTCATCGCATGGTAACACGATCCCAAGCAGGAATTTTTAAGCCGAATCCAAAATTTGCAAATGTTGTGACACGCTATCCTATTCCGCAAGCACTCCTCGCCCAAACTACTTCCACTGATGTTGAGCCTACTTGTTTCTCACAAGCAGTTCATTATCCAAAGTGGCGCCATGCAATGACCGAAGAGTTTAATGCTCTTTTGAAGAATAATACATGGAGTCTGGTACCCTTTGAATCATCTCAAAACATTGTTGGTTGTAAGTGGGTTTTCAAAATTAAAAAACACTCAGATGGTACAATTGAACGGTATAAAGCTCGATTGGTCGCCAAAGGTTTTCATCAACAACCTGGCATTGACTATGCAGAAACTTTTAGTCCGGTTGTCAGGCCAACCACTATACGCGTTGTCCTTAGCATTGCCATATCTAAGGGTTGGAAGCTTAAACAACTAGATGTGAAGAATGCCTTCTTGCAAGGATATATTTCTGAAGAAGTCTATATGCAACAGCCTCCTGGGTTCATTGATCCTGATCGCCCGACTCATGTTTGCAAACTTCACAAAGCTATTTATGGTCTTAAACAAGCTCCACGGGCATGGTTTCATCGTTTTGCCTCTTTTCTCATATCTTTTGGGTTTAAACAGAGTCGTGCTGATCATTCTATGTTTATCTTTCATCATCATTCTCAGGTAATGATCTTGCTGGTTTATGTTGATGATATCATACTTACAGGCAACACACCATCCTTGCTTCATTCATTTATTCAAAAGCTTGGAGTTGAGTTTGAGATCAAAGACTTGGGAGCTTTACATTACTTTTTGGGCGTTGAGGTATCATATCACCCTTCTGGTCTTTATCTCACCCAAAATAAATACACCATTGATCTTCTTCGTCGCAGTAAAATGGTGGATTGCAAGCCTTGTTCTACGCCACTTGCTTCACGTGTTGTTCTTTCTCATCACGAAGGAGACTTGATTACTGATTCTACAGAGTATCGCCATCTTGTTGGTACACTTCAGTATCTTACTCTTACAAGGCCTGACATTGCCTTTGCCGTACATCATGTTTCTCAATTCATGAGTCAGCCCCGAGAACCACACATGGTTGCTGTCAAACGAATTCTTCGATATTTAAAGGGTTCCCTTGGTAAAGGACTTCATCTTCAACCTTTTCATACTCCTCCAAGACTTATAGCATTTTCTGATGCTGATTGGGCTGGTTGCCCAGATAGTCGGCGCTCCACATCTGGGTATTGTGTATTTTTGGGCCCTAATCTTATATCTTGGTGTGCTAAGAAACAACCAACTGTTTCTCGTTCCAGTGCGGAGGCAGAATATCGAGCTTTAGCACTTGCATGTGCTGATACAATTTGGATTCAACACCTTTTCCGTGATCTTTGCACTTTGCTGTCCTCTCCCATCATACTTTACTGTGATAATATAAGTGCAACCTATATGGCAGCCAATCCTATTTTTCATGCGCGTACTAAACACATTGAGCTTGACTATCACTTTGTTCGAGAACGCGTAGCTTGTGGCCATCATCAGATTCAGTTTGTCCCCTCTATTGATCAGCTTGCTGATATATTCACTAAAGGACTCTCGCGCCAAAGATTCTCCTTGCTCAGTTCCAAACTCGTTGCACCAGTGCCGTCGAGTTTGCGGGGGAGTATTACAGCCCATAATATAAGCCTGGCCCAGAAGTCACACTTCTGAGTTTTATAGAATCCTCCAGACAATCACCTGTTTGACATTGTATAGAATTCTCTAGAATAGCCTGGTGTAGAGAGTTGGTAGAATTCTCTAGAATATTACAGCCCATAATATAAGCCTGGCCCAGAAGTCACACTTCTGAGTTTTATAGAATCCTCCAGACAATCACCTGTTTGACATTGTATAGAATTCTCTAGAATAGCCTGGTGTACAGAGTTGGTAGAATTCTCTAGAATAACTGGTGAACAAGTATATATATACACATTGAATGTACTGCAGATCAATAGAGTGAAATAACATTCAATTCCTTACCATTCTATAGAATTCACAGCTTGGTTTAAGAAAGAGGTACCTGCCTGGCTGCCTATTATTTCTCCACAATAATTAGATAATCCCACCCATGTTACTATTGGAATTCCTACAAGTAAATACTCTCAAACTTGATTTTATATGTTTTTGGAAATAGTTGATTTGCCAAATAGAGAACAAGTACATGGAGGATGATGCAGCATTCAAATCCATCATTTTTGTGTATTAAGCAACGATTCGTAAAAGGCTTTTTGTGATTTTTCTTTATATTTTTTCAGCCTTTGATCTTAAATTTTTAATTTGCATAGTGAGCAATAAATGATATTAGTTCTATTCACTGCTAAATATCAGCTAGTCCTAAATTTTTCTCAATGGGTATATACTTCTGTAAAACACCACAAGAAGAGATGTGGTCGATGTTGATAACATCAAAGAAAATGATACAATGAAGAATAAAAAATCATGTTTGATCATGTTTGGTTGCACTCTGAAGTTTGTCACACTATGCAAATTGAAAATTTAGTGAACAACCAAAACATTCCATTGATATTATTTTAAAATTTGGGTTTGATCATGTTTGGTTGAAGTTTGTCACACTATGCAACTTGAAAATTTTAGTTAACAACCAAAACAATCAATTGATATTAATCAATTTTCAAAGGTTTTTATTATAATGCTTGGTAAAAGACAAAGGATGGTCAAGATTTGCACAAAGTTTTTATTGGGATTGTATTTTTAAGAGGTTGATTTTAATGGTTTGGATTAAACATATCATAACAAAATCTTAGGTTTTTCTCACTCACAACTCTCCCTTACCTCTACGCCTCTCCAAGTCCTCTTCCTCAACACTAACATCATAAAAGCCATAAATAAATTGATCGTTGGCAGCAAATCCCTCCCTATCATCAATCAACATCTATTTTCTCTCTCTTTTAACCCAAGAAGATTTTTAATTGAAGATTAAATTTTAGGTATTTATATGTTTAATTTAATTTCAATTTTCAATTATGCTATTGATGAATTCATTTACACATCTTCGTCTAATTTGATTAGACTTAACTCCTGCCAGTCTAAATTACTATAGTAAACCCTCAAAACACTATATGGTAGTGTATAATTGACAATAAGCCATATGAATACATTCTAGACTACACATGTTCATAGTTTTTTTTTTTACCATCCATCTTCCTTTACAGGTTTGGTTAAACTTATCTGGAAGGAGCAGTTGTTGTATTTTCTGAAGTAATTAGCATAAAACCAGAGATTGCAAAATGGTGAGTTTATAGTTATCTCAAGGGTTTTCACGATCATTGACTGAAAAGATGCGTGTGATATAACATTGCTTCAATGCAAAGCATCCAGTCATCTCTTCTACACAATATTATAGAAAAATTAGAATAATCTCTCTTGGCCGACTTTATCATCCTAAAAATAATTAAGTTGTCCAATATTCTTTTCCTTTTTCTATTTATTCGAATTAAGTTAAGTTGTCCAATATTCTTTTTGTTTTTCTATTTATTCGGATTAAGTTGAAGTTATTTTTAATTTCAATTCAAAAACTGAAAGATTGAATAAAAAGTCTTTGGTATTTTTCTGTAGCTAATTTTCTATATAGCCAGAAGATAGATATGCTGCGATAATGGTGGAGGGGCTAACCCGACATCAATTTCTAACGAAGGAGTACGTAAGCATACACCACGCTTTCATCTGTTCCATACACTCAATAAAAAGTTTTTGTTCTTTTATTTTTTACAGATGAGTTTCCCCACAAAGGTTATCCAGAAATGCAAATGTGTTGGGACTATGGGTCTGCAAACAATAACGTTTTTACAGGACAAAAAATTCATGTAAGGTGTTTGTGAATTATTTTTGGCACAACAGATCTATTTTTAGGCTGCACGGGTCCGCAGGGTATATCATTAATATTTAACAGAAGAGATGGGCAGCTGGTCATTTGAAAATTTTCTTCAGCAAAAAAACTCAATCTTCTTCAGCGTGTTTGGTTCATGTAATCTTTGTTTACATTTCAATTTTATGTAGAGTCTTGGATACATTTCTTAATTTAACTACCGCATCTTACTGGCGTAAATAATATCACTTATATATCTTATTTATTTTGTGTTATGGAAGAGGGATTTTGGTTTTTTTTCTTTTTTTGATAAAGATAGAAGAGGAATATAATCCTGCAAGCTGATTTTATTGAGACACATTTGTTTGTCTAGGCAAATTAGTTGCTTACTAATCAAATGCGCAATTCAAATTAATACATCTAATTTTAGCAAAAAAATAAAATAAAAATTAATACATCTAATTGCCAATTGGAATTTATTTTTATTTTTTTGCAAAAACTGATATCATTGTAGACTTTGATAATTGATTTAAGTTTTTGCTTGGGGTTGTACAAGAGGGCTTCAAATTACTGACTCATGCGCTAGAGAGAGAGAGAGAGAGAGTTGCAAACTTTTGAATGTGGATGCACCAAAATTATTCTCTTACAGGAACCAGTAGTCAATTGCAAAAATATTTATTTTATCAAAAGAACTAGCTAATTGAGATTGATTTTGAATTTAGTGTCTAGAAATTTTACTTTGTTGTTTATACAATTTAATCAAAGAACGCCTCCATTTTACTATCACTTTACTATAAATCCCAGAATTACCGGTCATTTGGCTTGATTACTATCATTTTGTTCCTTAATTAAATATTATATTTCAGCGTATGTAATAAGGGGTGGGTGGTACTGACTTACTCTCAAAGAAATCCAAGGAATTGTGTGGCATTATTCTGAAAGTTTATAGGATAAAAAAATATACCGATTTAAGGGATGCATACTAAATTATGACAGAATTATGGTATCCTTCAAGATGATGGGGGGGGGGGGTAAAAGTATATTCTACAGATAGATCTGATATATGAATAATACTGTAGAGCAAATTGTGTGGTATGGAAGAACGAATGATTGGACGGGTAGAACGTAAACAGTTTACTGAAGTTGGTTTACGGTTGTTGTTTTCCTTTGTATTTTGCAGTCATTGGGTCATACCTGATGGTGCGTCAGTGATGCTGACCAAAAGCTGCATCATGCTTTGATGAGATTAATGTTCTACGTACCATCAGTGTAAAGTTGAGACCAATGAAAGTTGTAGATATGTGCTTCTAAGTTTGTAGATATATGATTATGCTCCTTAATATAAGTGACGGTAAACATCTTTAACACAAAATTTTTAAGAGTAAAGTTAAATCCGTGCTCCATGGGTTTATGCTACAATGGTATTATAATGATTCAGAGCAAGCCTAAAAGTAGACAAAGTAGCAGTCTAAAACGGCATGTGTTGAATGCATACATGTACAACAATATATAAAACAGGAGAATAACCTAACCGAACAGCCAAAGCAAGTAGGTACTAAATATCTTGAATGTAGTGGAAATTATGATGGAGATTTGGAATAACAAAAACATGACATTAAAACCTTGAATTCAACCTGGTTAGAATGATGAATACCAATTTTAATTTTGTTGTGCAATGTGAAGATAGTTTTTGGGAAACTCAATCATTTCAGTTAGGCTTCTAGTCATCGTTTAGGAAATTACAGAAGGTGGGACTGAAAAAAATACAGGGAATCCAACAGGGTGGCTGACACGTTGCAAAGAATGATATCCATGAACCTCTTCTTATTCGAACTTTCAGATCATTAAACCACGATATGAGGACTATTCTACCGTACAATGTGATGAGGGTTGCTTGACAAAGTTGATCAACCTTCATATATGGAATATGACATGAGGACTATTCTATCAAACAGTTGTACAAACCATACTTGGAGGCATATTTTCCAGATTTTCTAAAGATGATAACACCTACACATTCCTTCATTAATTATGGAATAGGAAATGACCTTAAAAATGCATCCAGGAAATGGAATGACTGTGCAAACATCACAATAAGACAATACAAATGGTGTAAAGATAAGTTTATCATAAAAAAAAAGTGATCCACATATATCCTATGCTATGGTTTAGGGTCAAATGCTCAACTCAAGGATTTTCTTGACAAAAAATGAAGTCCAAAAATGATCTAACAACTATTTTCAAGAAAGAATGGAATATGTGAAACTAATAGAAAATATTCGTGCAGCAGCAATTGAAATTATCAATTCAGAAGATAGAAGTTATGAAGATGAAGCTAAAAAAATTTAATATGTTCTTTATTTTTATCTTTGTTAAATTTATTTCTGTCTACAAATAATAGGATAAAATTTATTTTTCAGTAACAAAAAGGCTTAATTATCTCTATGATTTACATATAGAGGACTTTGAAAATTATATTAGAGCAATCACAATTTTTTGTTTGGCGTTAATTATCATTGAGTTACTCAATACAAGTATAAAAATAAATTCAAATTAACTATTTTAACCAATTTTACTATCAATTGTCCATTTTCATCATTTAGATTTTAGATTTGTGTCTAGATATGAAAATTAGTAGTTCAAATATAATTAAAAAAAAAGCGTCCCGGAGGGACGGGTCATACCTAGGTTTGTAGGACATAATCCATGCTGGTTTTTAATTGTAGGACATGATCCATGGGGTCACCACTGCCATCATAGGTTGTGAACTTAGGGGGGATGAAATGTGGGGGTGGTTCCTGGTGAAGGAGATCATCGTGTAAGGGTTCTGTTCTATATTTTTCCAAAGTGGTGTTGGCCACTTTTTGGGCAGTGTTGGCCTTACCGGACTCCTGATGGTTCTGATGGAGTTGGGCTGAAAGTTGCAGGAGGCGGTTGTGAGTTTCTTGCATTTCGGCCATGGTGGGGGCAGTGGTGTTGCTGAAAGTGGGGATGACGATGGGGTTATTGGTATTAATCTCTTCAGTTGCTTGACCAGTTGCCGGGGGAATGGTGGAGCTTTTCAATTGAGCGTTTTCGGACAATAATTTGTTGATCTGCTCATGTTGATCAGTAAGTTGTCGTTGGAATGTTTCGAACTGTTCTTGTGTGATTCCAGCCATGGTCTTCGTCAGGTTATGTTTCATTCACAGTCAGTCGGCGCCAATGTAAATGTAGTGTAAATTGAGATCGGAAAGTGATTAGGGGGATGATCGGAGAATGATTAGGAAGATGATCGGAGAGGGAGAGAAAGCTTTTAAGTGGTTGAACTATCTGAGCAGCATGATAGCTGCCTACGTATCTGGAAGGGGTCGATCCAGAATCAAGCCAAACGTAGTTCCTTATATAGGTGGCTTAGGTTGTGGATCAGTTTAATGACTCAACGTTCGAATCGTAAAGTGGGCGGATATTTAGGGATTCGATGAGAAGATTTGTAACTGAAATAAGATCTGGAGTTTTAACGAGTTGGACTCGGTGTTCAAAGTGAGATAGCCCCAAGTCGGATGTGCTCGGATATTTTATGAGATTAGGATTTGAACAGAAGTGAATGAAATGTGGTTTTATACGAAGTTGTATGAAATAGGTGCAAGGTCGGTGTTTAGTATACCGAGTTAGTGAGGTTAGGATTTGAATGGAGATGAGTGAAGTGTGATTAGATACGAAGTCGGATGAAATAAGTGTAAAGTCGGTGTTTGGCATTCCGAGTAAGAGAACTCGGTAATGGGTATACACATAGCCCCTTTTCATTTGGGCTGAAGGTTGAGAATTAACTTTAGGGCAAATGAAAATTTAGACGGTCCTTAAGCTATGTTGCTTGGATAGAGTGCCAAAAGGCGAAGATTCCGTTGTGTGCTGCTTTGATTGCTAGCTTAGATTTTCGAGGCTTAGGGCATGATTGCTCCTTGAGATACGTGTGTTGTCTGTACACATGGAGGGTATTTACTGTTTCGAATTTGAAAGATCGAACGTGGTTTGGTGGGGGACTAAATGGTTGTGCGGTTAGATTTAGAGATTAACATCTGACCGTTAATGTTCGAGGAGATCTGCGGCTGAGATCGTGCACATGTTTTTATAAAACACTTTGCTTGTAACTGCTGGAAAAAACCAAGGGTTGTCGCACTGGTTTTAAAGCTGCTGCTAAGTCTTTTCGAAGGTAATTCTCTCTTCTTTTTCGTTTCTTTTCTTTCTTCTTCTTGTTGTTGCCTGAATTTGCTCTGAAAGCTGCTGCTATTTTTCCTTTCAAGTTGCCGGAATTCATTGCTTTAATTTATTGTCATCTGAGCCGGATTGCATGTATGGCCAAAAATAACCTTGGTTTCGTGCTTTCTGTGCTAAGGAACGAGCCCCAGCGTGATTTCCACATTCTCCTTGATGAATTTCCGCTAGAATCATCTGAGCTTGCCGGGGTGGTAAACACCTGAAATAAGGGCCTCGAACTGACTTCTTGTATAGTCTGCCTTCGAGTATTATGTAGCTCTTGGTTTTTCGTTCCAATTTTCTGATTTCCGACTCGTCATCCGGGTAGATTCCATTGATATAGTTTACTATGGGGCCCATCCATGAGTCTTGAATCTCTTGTTCAGTTATGTCGATGAAGTCAGATATTGCATTGACATGGTGGATTTCGTCGTTATATGATGGACTGTCCCTTATCTCGATCTCTAAGTGTCGAGTTGTGGTCATGTCGATTTGAGATACGAGGTAGGCAAGGCTATCTGCGTGGCGGTTTTTTTCTCGAGGAATGTGGTGGATTTCCCATTTATCGAATTTGCTGAGCAAACGCTTTGTATGCTGGAGATACAACTTGAGTGTTGCTTCTCGTGTCTCATAATCCCCTAGTAATTGACGGACCACTAATTGGTAATCGCTATAGATTTGAAGTTTTTGTATCTTTAATTCTGTCGCTATACATAAGCCCCTCACTAAAGCTTCATATTCCGCGTCATTGTTTGAAGAAGTGAAATTAAGTCGTATGGACTTTTCAAGTATGACATTATCGGGGGATATAAGTGTCATACCGACTCCCACGCCATTGTTGTTTTTAGAGCCATCCACATATAATTTCCACATGGGCTCCTTTTTCTGGGAGTCTCCTTGATGTTCTGTCTCGGGTACCCAGGTTATATCTTCAATTGGGTAATCAACGAGTAAGTCGGCAATGACTTGTCCTTTCTTACTATTGCGAGGTGTGAAAATTAACTCATGATCACCCAGCTCCTGAGCCCACTTGGCCATACGAGTAGACTTATTCTTGTTTTCAAGTACTTGCCGTAATGGAGCATCAGTTATAACTCGAATTTTATGGGATTGGAAATATGGTTTCAATTTCCTTGAGGCAAATAGTAGGGCCAATCCTACCTTTTCAAGATTTGAATACCTAATTTCGGATTGCAATAAGGTTTTATTAATAAAGTAAATAGGTCTTTCGTGACCGTGATCATTTCGGAAGAGGACGGCGCTGATTGCGTGTTCGGAGGTGCCGAGGTATAGGCCAAGTACGTCCTCTGGCTGTGGTACTGTTATAACCGGTGGAGTTGCTAAATATAGTTTTAGCTCGTCGAAAGCTTGTTGACATTCTGTTGTCCACTCATATTTAGATCCTTTTCGGAGCAGCTGTATTAAGGGTCTCTGCTTGTCGGATGCTCGGGCGATAAATCTATTTAAGGCTGCTAACATTCCATTGAGCTTTTGCACTTGTTTTTTCGTCGTTGGACTCGGCATATCCAGTATGGCCGTGATTTTATCGGGGTTGGCTTCTATTCCACGTTGCTTAATTAGGTAACCCAAAAATTTACCTGATGCGACCCCAAAAAGGCATTTTTCGGGGTTGAGCTTCATGTTGAAATCGTGAAGTCATTTGAAAGTCTTTTCGAGGTCGGATATGTGTGATGATCTGATTTTGCTTTTGACTATCATGTTATCAACGTATACCTCCATTGTGTCGCCTAACATATCTTCGAACATCCGTGTTGCGAGGCGTTGGTATGTAGCCCCGGCATTACGTAGGCCGAAGGGCATGACAGTATAGCAGTAAGTTCCTCTTTCCTTAATGAAGGCTGTTTTTTCCTGATCTTCTTCTGCGAGTTTGATTTGGTTATACCCTGAATAACCATCCATCATCGAGAGGAGCTCGTGGCCAGCGGAGGCATCCACAAGTTGGTCTATCCGAGGTAGGGAAAAGCTATCCTTTGGACATGCCTTATTTAGATCAGTGAAGTCTATACATACTCGAATTTTGCCGTTTGGTTTCACGACGGCTACTATGTTTGCGAGCCAATCAGGGTATTTGACTTCCCTTATGAATTTAGCATCGATTAGTTTCTGGACCTCGGTATTGATCGCCTTAGCTAAGTGTGGTGCCAATTTCCGTGCCTTTTGTTTTACTGGTTTTATTGTTGGATCGACATGAAGTTTGTGGCATGCAATATTAACATCTATTCCAGGCATGTCAATATACGACCAAGCAAAAATATTCTTATTCATTTTCAAAGTTGCAACTAGTTGTTCTTTTACAATAGAGTCTAAATTAGCTCCTACATATACAACTCTAGGTTCGGCTTTCAGTGCCTATATTGACTGGCTCACCCTTCTCGATGGTTGGGGAGTCGGTAACAAGCTTGCCTTCAGGGGCATCCGTGAGTGGCTCAGAAATGGCCTTGTCGTCAGGGGCATCAGTAAGTGGCTCAGAAATGGCCTTGCCGTCGGGGGCATCGGTAAGTGGCTCAGAAATGGCCTTGCCATCGGGGGCATCAGTAAGTGGCTCAGAAATGGCCTTGTCGTCAGGGGCATCAGTAAGTGGCTCAGAAATGGCCTTGCCGTCGGGGGCATCAGTAAGTGGCTCCGAAATGGCCTTGCCGTCAGGGGCATCAGTAATCTGATTGACAGTGAGCTTTTCGGGGCTAATGCCTGTCGTTCCCCGTGTCTCCGTGTTGGGGAGAGGAATCACCTCGGGAATGGCGTGGCAGCCATGGGCTTCAATTTGATCGCCTCGGAGCTCCATTATACCATTTGGTCCAGGGAACTTGATTGCCTGGTGATAAGTAGATGGGACAGCTCCCATTTTGTGGATCCATTTTCGACCTAAGATTGCATTGAATTGAGTGGGGACGTCGAGGACGTAAAAGAGGCATTCAACCGTTACTTCATCCCCTTTTTCCCCCGTTGAAACAGGGAGGGTGAGCTGACCTTTTGCCGGTGTTTCAGTTGAATTGAAAGCAAAAAGCGTAACAGTGGGAGCCTGTAAGACGGAGTCGGGCATTAACATCTGGGCGAAGGCTTTGTTGAATAGAATATCGCAAGAGCTTCCTGGGTCTATCAATACCCTCTTTGTGGTCCAACCACCAAGTCGGATGTGAACGACCAGTGCATCATTATGTGGCATGCACACTTTCTTGAGGTCATAGTCGAAAAAAATGAGTGCATTCTTCCCTTGCACCTGCTTAGCTATGATGGCCTGATGAGTGAGCTGAAAGGTATGATGAATGTGGTTTATCTTCTGTCGCTTGGCTTGGGATGTCCATTTAGGTGGGCGTGTATCCATGATCATGTTGATTGTGCCCTTTGTTTTGGGTGCACTGTCCGTTCTCTTGCGTTTATCAGTAATCTTATGTTGGAGGTCATCTGACTCTTCTGCCAAAAAGTCGTTCAAGTGTCCATCCATTTTAAGCTGGTGACAATAGGTTCTGAGGTAACGACAGTCTTCAGTTGCGTGGTGTCGACACTCATGCAATTTGCAATATGGGTTCTCTTCTATTGGTTCCAGCTCGTGAATTGTTGGCTTGAAGTAGTCTTCTTCTTTGATCAGCTCGTACAACTGAGTGTATGAGCATTTGAACGGGTTAGGGAACCTGTGTTTTACCGAGCTCTGGGCTTGCTTTCCTCGGTAAGGGCCCTTCGTTGTTTTGACTTCGGGGGTTGTGGCCTTGACTGTCTGTATGGCGGAGACATGTTCTCTGGTTTTGGCGAGTGCGTCTTCAAGCTTAATGTACTTGTCAGCTCGGACATACAGATCTTCTAGTGTCTGAGGTGTATCTAAGATGAGGTTTTTTCCCAAGGCTGTTTCGGGATGAACACACGAGGTAAATGCGAGAAGACATGCATTCTCATCCGGACTGTCTGCTTTTAGGCATTCCTTTTTGAAGCGAGCCATGAATTTCTTGGTGCTTTCCGTGTCCTTCTGCTTAAGTCGGAATAATGCAGTGACCTCAGTTCTACGTCGCTTGTTGTGTATGTACTGTGTGAAAAAAAGTGACTCGAGCTGGTCATATGACGTGATGGATCGCTCTGGAAGTCGGTGGTACCAGTCGATAGCACTACCTCGGAGTGAGGCTGAAAAAAGTCTGCAGAAGATGTCCTTGTATTTGGGCCATAATGCCATGCTGGTTTTGAATTGTAGGACATGATCCATGGGGTCACCACTGCCATCATAGGTTGTGAACTTAGGGGGGATGAAATGTGGGGGTGGTTCCTGGTGAAGGAGATCATCGTGTAAGGGTTTTGTTCTATATTTTTCCAAAGTGGTGTTGGCCACTTTTTGGGCAGTGTTGGCCTTACCGGACTCCTGATGGTTCTTATGGAGTTGGGCTGAAAGTTGCAGGAGGCGGTTGTGAGTTTCTTGCATTTCGGCCATGGTGGGGGCAGTGGTGTTGCTGGAAGTGGGGATGACGATGGGGTTATTGGTATTAATCTCGTCAGTTGCTTGACCAGTTGCCGGGGGAATGGTGGAGCTTTTCAATTGAGCGTTTTCGGACAATAATTTGTTGATCTGCTCATGTTGATCAGTAAGTTGTCGTTGGAATGTTTCGAACTGTTCTTGTGTGATTCCAGCCATGGTCTTCGTCAGGTTATGTTTCGTTCACAGTCAGTCGGCGCCAATGTAAATGTAGTGTAAATTGAGATCGGAAAGTGATTAGGGAGAGTATCGGAGAATGATTAGGAAGATGATCGGAGAGGGAGAGAAAGCTTTTAAGTGGCTGAACTATCTGAGCAGGATGATAGCTGCCTACGTATCTGGAAGGGGTCGATCCAGAATCAAGCCAAACGTAGTTCCTTATATAGGTGGCTTAGGTTGTGGATCCGTTTAATGACTCAACGTTCGAATCGTAAAGTGGGCGGCTATTTAGGGATTCGATGAGAAGATTTGTAACTGAAATAAGATCTGGAGTTTTAACGAGTTGGACTCGGTGTTCAAAGTGAGATAGCCCCAAGTCGGATGTGCTCGAATATTTTATGAGATTAGGATTTGAACAGAAGTGAATGAAATGTGGTTTTATAGGAAGTCGGATGAAATAGGTGCAAGGTCGGTGTTTAGTATACCGAGTTAGTGAGGTTAGGATTTGAATGGAGATGAGTGAAGTGTGATTAGATACGAAGTCGGATGAAATAAGTGTAAAGTCGGTGTTTGGCATTCCGAGTAAGAGAACTCGGTAATGGTATATACAATAATATTTTGAAAATTCAAACATTTAATCACCTTCAAGGCTTGTAAGACTGCAAACAATTCGGAAAAAGGACTGGAAGCATGTAATAACGGTATGGACATCGCAAAGATACAATTCCCAGGATTTCCTAGAGAGGACCCATCAGTATTTATTTTAATCCAATTACTTTCGGGCGAAATCCATCTTATGTCGAGTAAAGTGTGCATAATATTCTTCTCATTGGTTTCATGGTCTACCCTGTGCATCATTCTAAGCATATGATTAATTTGGACTATGCAGCTTACTGGTGAAACTGTCTTCTAGTTAAAGCACACATCATTCCTCACTAACCAAATATACCATAAAGCAACCCCAACAATTGTAAGAACTTCATCTGCATTTGGTGTTGACATTATCATTCGAACCAAAGCTCTGCAACTTAACTCAAAGCTTAATCCAAGATTACATACTTCATGGATGATCTGATGACAATTAAGGGCCATCCAAACAACTCGTGCAAAATCACAAGAGAAAAAAAGATGGTGTTGGGATTCAATTTGATTCAAACAGAGATAACAAACTCCTTGGGTTTGGATTTTTTTTTTTTTTTTTGATAAGTTAAAATTTTATTAATCCAAATGAAGTTACAAGTTCCAACTCATATGGTCACACAAACCCATCCCATTACACCAAGATCACATAATATTTCCCAATGATCCCATCTAATCCAACCCATAAAACTGGGCCTAAGTGTGCTACACACTAAATCCCTACCCCAATAGTGAAACCCAGCCCATTAGGTTTCTACTAATCAATTGTTTTTCCTTTTGACCAGTGAAAAGAAAATTCTCCAATCCATGTGTCTGCATCTCCACCAAGTAATTCAAAATAAAGCAACCCCTTCTGCCAAAGTTCTGACACCCAATAAGATGTTGCCACATGTTGCCACATCTTCTGCTTCAGCTACACCAGAAGCAAAAACTAATTTCGCCGCCACCGTAAAGATTTCCGGCGAGTAAGCTATTACTTTGAGCTTAAATCTCAACCCCACAAAAACAACATACTCTGATCCACTTGTTATAGCCATAGAACCCTTCAAGAGAATAATTTTCGCACCAATTTATGATCCCCTTTAGTTATCACCGAACAAGTTGTCCCCCTCTTACTCCCAAACAACAAAATCCCTTAATTTTCCGGCCAAAGATTCCATTTCATTACCTCCCTTATACTCTAGTAGACAACTTTCACTGTCATCCCAACTGCGCATACTCCCTACCATAGATCTAAACTTGATAAGATGCAAAACCCCTTTTTTTTCCCTTGGGCTTGTTCCAACTTTTCAAGTATCCTGGTTTGGTCACCGCCGTAGTCGTCGTCCCCCCTTCATTTCCATGTTAGATCCCTTCATCTCCATCAGCAACAAACAACAGAGAGCAAGAAAGAAGACTTGATAGAGCTAGATTGAAGTCCAGCCACCGGCCATCCGGAACCGACGTCGATGGCTGGGGTTTCTCTTGTTTTCAAAAACAACAGAAACAGAAAGTATAAGTGTATAATAACCAAACAACAATTGAGGGAATCCCCTTTGGGTCTGGATATGAATATATGATGGGATGCCAAGAAGTCTAAAGTTGGAACGACACCCTAAAGGCATTGCCATACAAAGATGCGAACTTTCATCTGGAGACATTCTACCAAACAAAAAAAAATAAAAATTCACTACTATTTCAAATGGGAGTTGTCGTCATGTACACCTAAGGAATAATAATTTTTAACCTAGTCAAACCCCTAAAGTTACCTATCTACCTCTCAACTGTTAAAATATTTTAAACTGTTAGTTACTCTGACTTAATCTCAATTTGAGAGAAATAAATCCAATCTACCATTATGATATAGGCTAGGGTAATATCCCCAAAAAGCCCCATGTTTAGGTGCCTCTTCCCCAATAGGCCCTGACATGGGGTCATCTTCTCAAACAAGCCCTTTGACTAGATCATATTTTTTAGTAGGTCAAAATTACCCTTGTATTCTATCTTCTAATCTCAACCTTTTATCCTCTAAAACCAAGATAAGACAAAAAAACAGAAAAAGACAAAAAACAGAAAATGACAAAAAAACAGTTGGTGTATAACTTTTTGGTTTTAACATTTGAAAATATTAGGGCATCTCTAATGGTTCATCAAATCTATCATCAAATTCAAATTTGATGAAAAAGTGAAAAAAACTCCATCTAATGGACCATCAAAAGTTTTTCAAATTTGATATTTTAGCAAAAATCATCAAAAGTTCATCAAATTTGATGAAATTTTGATGAAAAGCTTAAGGTTTGATACTGGGTGAGGCGGGCAAGAGAAGACCGCTTCACTTAAAGCGGCTAATGAAGTGCCGCTTAAAGTGGCACTTAGTTAACTAAGTGGCACTTGGACAGCCCCATTAACTAAGTGAAGCGGGTGTTGGGGGCCCGCTTTAGTGAAGTGGTCATCCATTAGCCGCTTTAACTAAGTGAAGCGGGTGTTGGGGGCCCGCTTTAGTGAAGCGGTCATCCATTAGCCGCTTTAACTAAATGAAGCGGGTGTTGGGGGCCCGCTTTAGTGAAGCGGTCATCCATTAGCCGCTTTAGTTGATGAACCATTAGATGGAGCACATTTTCAAAGCAAAATTTTCATCAAACTATCATCAAATGTGTATACGTGGACCATCAAATTTGCCCAACCATTAGAGATGCCCTTATAAGTTGTGTTTTAGAAATCGAAAATCAACATGGTTTATATGGTTGGAAAGGTCTCGACGAGATCTTTCAAACTAGATCCCACATGACTATAAAATTTTAAATTTTAAAATTTAATTTTTCTATAAAAATTCAAATATTTATAAAAAATTCAAAATTTCATATTTTTTTTTTACCGAGAAGTTAGGTTTCGAGAAAAAACTCCTTATGATTTCAAAGGCTTTTCAAAATTACTCTAAATATTTAAAAAATCACACATTACTATCAAATTCAGGAGTTTTTATTTTTGTCCTTTAACATATATCTTCTTGTCTTCTAACACCAAAGCAATATCCTCTAAATTGTTGTTTGTTGTTATGTAAATTACAAAGGCATGATATCCATTCCATATTATTAATATATGTGAATTATAGTCTGTAATTTGATGCATGAGTTCGATGTCTCAACTGAGGACAAAATCCTTATAGTACAGAAAAAAAAAAGAAAAAATTTTTGTATTGCTATCAAAAGTTCATAAAAATGTTTAATGTATAGCTAACTTCACAAAAACCTTCATAAAAGAACATAACCCAGTCTATATATTGTTTTTAGGTTACATCTCAAAACATAAGAAAAAAGAAAAAGAACATAATCCAGACTAAACATAAATTCCTCCTTTTGCATGGTGTAATGTCAATAAGCTCGTTAAATTTGTACTCCATTCTCCCTTCTTATCCCTCACACCAAAACAATATAATAGCTCAAATCTCGAATCATTATTTTAATTTATTTTTTGGCAAACGGGGTTGAGGGCACCCCTTACCCTTTTAAATTACATGAGGAAACTTATATCAAACAATCAGTTTACTAGCATGTTTTGAACCAACGATCTCTCCACTTTGTGAGATGGATGCAACCATTCAGCCACAGACTCGAGTGCTCTCTAACCATCATTGAAACTAATAGTCTCTCTTTATTTAAACATTCATGTCTTCTTGTTTTCAACAAAATCCAAGTAATACATATAAAACCATGACCAATATACTTTGATAACTAGCTTTAATCGACCTTTCAAAACTTTTCAATATATAATTTAATTTAATAAAATACTTTACCATTAAGGGCTGACATTAGCTTTAGGGATCTGTCGACCAGGTGGGCATATGCTCTACAGGAACAGTGGTAACTCAGCTGTATTGGAAATTCGGGGATGTTTGTGCCCCCCTGTTTCTTTCTTTTCTCTTTTCTGTCTTTGAGTGACCGGCCTGTTATGCTCAGGAGCTAGGTGTAGAGAGTTGTTTTGGTTTTTTACCTGACGGTGTACAGTCTTTGTACATGCTGATCAGGCGATGTATATCCTACCTTTGGGTGTGAATATAATGTTGTTTGATTCAGAAAGAGAAGAAGAGACATACTTTTTATAAAAAAAAAAATATTGTAATTTAATAAATTTGCATGTTAAGTTGATATAATAGCTTGTTTAGAGGATAAAGGTATATTGTTTAGAGAACAACAATAAATGTTTTAGCGGATAAGACCCTTACAGTACATAGAAAGAAAATTATCCAAAAAATAAAAAACACATTTTTTTTTTCTTTTTTTTTCATACCCATGTGGGATCTTGTTAGATAGATCTCGTCGAGATCTTTCCAATCATATACATCATATTAATTTTTACTTTCTTAATTAAAAGATATACAAGTTATAAATAATATAACAAAAAATATTAATTAATATTAAAAAAATTATTTTTGTCTTTTCTTATTTGTCTTATTCTTTTTTTTTTTGGGTAATATCCCAAAAAAGCCCCATGTTTAGGTGCCTCTTCCCTAATAGGCCCTGACATGGGGTCATATTCTCAAACAACCCCTTTGACTGATCATATTTTTTAGTAGGTCAAAATTACCCTTGTATTCTATCTTCTAATCTCAACTTTTTATCCTCTAAAACCAGGATAAGACAAAAGAGCAGAAAAAGACCAAAAACAGAAAAGGACAAAAAAATAGTTGGTGTATAACTTTTTGGTTTTAACATTTGATAATATTATAAGTTGTGTTTTAGAAATCGAAAATTAACATGGTTTATATGGTTGGAAAAGTCTCGACGAGATCTTTCAAACTAGATCCCACATGACTATAAAATTTTAAATTTAAAAATTTAATTTTTTTATAAAAATTCAAAATTTCATATTTTTTTTTTTACCGAGAAGTTGGGTTTCGAGAAAAAACTCCTTATGATTTCAAATGCTTTTCAAAATTACTCTAAAAATCTAAAAAAATCACACATTACTATCAAATTCAGGAGTTTTTATTTTTGTCCTTTAACATATATCTTCTTGTCTTCTAACACCAAAGCAATATCCTCTAAATTGTTGTTTATTGTTATGTAAATTACAAAGGCATGATATCCATTTCATATTATTAATATATGTGAATTATAGTCTGTAATTTGATGCATGAGTTCGATGTCTCAACTGGGGACAAAATCCTTATAGTACAGAAAAAAAAAAAAAAAAAAAAAAATTTGTATTGCTATGAAAAGTTCATAAAAATGTTTAATGTATAGTTAACTTCACAAAAAACTTCACAAAAGAACATAACCCAGTCTATATATTGTTTTTTAGGTTACATCTCAAACCATAAGAAAAAAGAAAAAGAACATAATTCAGACTAAACATAAATTCCTCCTTTTGCATGGTGTAATGTCAATAAGCTCGTTAAATTTGTACTTCATTCTTTCTTCCTATCCCTCACACCAAAACAATATAATAGCTCAAATCTCTAATCATTATTTTATTTTATTTTTTGGCAAACGGGGTTGAGGGCACCCCTTACCCCTTTAAATTACATGAGAAAACTTATATCAAACAATCAGTTTCCTAGCATGTTTTGAACCAACGATCTCTCCACTTTGTGAGATGGATGCAACCATTGAGCCACAGACTCGAGTGCTCTCTAACCATCATTGAAACTAATAATCTCTCTTTATTTAAACACTCATGTCTTCTTGTTTTCAACAAAATCCAAGTAATACATATAAAACCATGACCAATATACTTTGATAACTAGCTTTAATCCATCTTTCAAAACTTTTCAATATATAATATAATTTAATAAAGATACTTTAGCATTAAGGGGTGACATTAGCTTTAGGGATCTGTTGACCAGGTGGGCATATGCTCTACAGGAACAGTGGTAACTCAGCTGTATTGGACATTTGGGGATGTTTGTTCCCCCATGTTTCTTTCTTTTCTCTTCTCTGTCTTTGAGTGGCCTGTTATGCTAAGGAGCTAGGTGTAGAGAGTTGTTTTGGTTTTTTACCTGACGGTGTACAGTCTTTGTACATGCTGATCAGACGATGTATATCCTACCTTTGGGTGTGAATATAATGTTGTTTGATTCAGAAAGAGAAGAAGAGACATACTTTTTATCAAAAAAAATATTGTAATTTAATAAATTTGCATGTTAAGTTGATAGAATAGCTTGTTTAGAGGATAAAGGTATATTGTTTAGAGAACAACAATCAATATTTTAGCGGATAAGACCCTTACAGTATATAGAGAGAAAATTATCGAAAAAATAAAAAACACATTTTTTTTTCTTTTTTTTTTCATATCCATGTGGGATCTTGTTAGATAGATCTCGTCGAGTTCTTTATCAACCATATACATCATATTGATTTTTACTTTCTTAATTAAAAGATATACAAGTTATAAATAATATAACAAAAAATATTAATTAATATTAAAAAATTTGTTTTTGTCTTTTCTTATTAGTCTTATTCTGTTTTTTTTCTTTTGTTTTTAGTATAAAGGGTATAATGGTCTCACAAAAATTGCTAAAAGGTAATGTGGTGGGTCAGGAGGCTTGTTTGAGAAAATAGCCCCATGTCAGGGCCTATTGGGGAAGAGGCACCTAAACATGGGGCTTTTTTGGGATATTACCCTTTTTTTTTCTTTTGTTTTTAGTATGAAGGGTATAATAGTCTCACAAAAATTGCTAAAAGGTAATGTGGTGGGTCAAGGGGCTTGTTTGAGAAAATAGCCCCATGTCAGGGCCTATTGGGAAAGAGGCACCTAAACATGGGGCTTTTTTGGGATATTACCCTATAGGCTATAGCCAAGCCTCTTCCAGGCCCATTTATTTGCCATCTGTTACTATTTCCCTTTTACTAACTTGTCACTAGTCACTGGCGCCACAATCTCACGCCCAAAATGTTGGCACGATTAGGGTTTTGGAGAAATAAATTCGCTTCATCATCAATCATCTCCTTCATCTTCGTCACAATTTCTCAATTCTCTCTCACCTTAATTCCTCACTACTTCTCTTCATTCTCTTTTCTTGCTCAACTATCACTTTCAGGTTTCTCTATCTATGATTCTATATACTAAAACAACAACTTCTTTTCCTCAAATTCTAACCAACGTTTCTTTCTTTATTCTCTTGCAGCTCTTCTTCTCTTGGCAATTTCTGGTTTAGGTAAAGCTTGCAGACTTTTTCTTCTTCGTGTTCATGCTTTGGCGCCTGCATTTGTTTTCTTCAATATCTTGTTCATATGGGGAGTTCATGTTACTGTGATACGAAAAGGTTTTTATCCAATTAATTCAATTATAAATCTTAATGAATTATTATTAACATTTTATTCTATTTTTAACTTTTTAATTTTCTACAGAAATTGCATTGCTTTGGAATATTGTATTCAATGCGGAGTGTATTCTTCTCATATTTGGGCTCTATAGGTGTGCTTCTTATAATGAGATTCCCTGTTTCTGTTACAGTTTATAATTTTTCTCTTTTTTTTTTTATTTATTCATTTGGAGATGTGGCAGAATGAACGATGTATAGTTTATTCACACAGTTATTTGTAACTTATTCAGTGAGGGTTGTTTCCCACTTGGTAAATTCGTCTATAGAAAAGAGGGCTTGCTGGAAACACAGTGTTTTTACTTCCCTAGAGATGTCCTTATTATATACTCTATATATTCTGGTCTAAATTTCGCAGTCTAGATATCTAATGTTCTCTTTATTATCACTGTCTTTCTGGAACTACTAGTAATAAATTTTGGTGTGGTATTTATGGCAGTATTGTTTATGGTGATCCTGGTCTCGTTGCATATAAAGAGGGCGAACTCCTCCAAAACGAATTTTCAGATATTAAATCAGACACTGAGGTACTGGGATTTTCAACTGAGCTTATATCAGCCCTTCCATATAGTGTTTTTACTTACAAAAATTATTGTCTTGTGCAGGACCACAGATCTTTGAAAGTGGATCCATTCTGTGAACAACATATTCCGAAGGTAGTAGTTTCCTACTTATTAACTTTTACGCACAATAAGAGACAGCGATGAGTAGTTCATATCTTATCCTTACATTCTTTACATTCTACTGTTTGGATCTGGTTTTGAAAGGCTGAAATATAGTACTTATTTTTTTAAGTTTTTATATAGTTTTGATTTGATTGTCAATTACATAGCTGACGCCAAGTATCATGCGTTCTGCTTTATAATTTCCAGTTTATTTCACAGAACTCCTTACCAATGACGAGAATACGATATTGCAAGTATTGCAGGGCATACATAAGAGGATTTGACCATCACTGTCCAGCTTTTGGTAACTGTATTGGTAACGAGAACTCTATTATCCATGTTTTGGCATTAAGTTTCTTAAACCTTTCAACATAATGTTCCATTATGTGCCACAATAAAATTCAAAACATGGTCTCATATGCAGGTAAAAAAAATCATCTACTGTTTATGGCTCTTCTAGTGGGATTTGTCATGGTGGAGGCTTCTTATATTGCATGCTCTACTCAATGTAAACAATAATTTTATCTCCTCTGAAATTTTGTGCCTTTTCCTTTAATTTATTTGAAGTAATGTTTATGAAGCTAGTGGACCTTTGAACCTCTCTGCCAAAGGCCAAAATTTGTGTTTTCCACATGTAGGGGGTAGAATCCACAACACATAGGTACTTACGTAGTCCACCACAGTCCCCTTTTACTGGATGTATGATGCATCTATTCAGTTCGGCTCTAGATCTTCTATTTGGGTTTTCCTCACATCACTTGGATTAAGCATCTGAAAAATTGGAATAGTCCGAGATTCTGACAATGTATGTCAGACAAATGTCGAGAATATGTCTAGCCAACACTAAAATTCTGAAAATGTTCTGATGCTGATCTCTGAAAAATCAGAATAAATCAGGGAAATTTGGCGACTATGCTTGTGTATACACCATTTCTATGGCTATTTCAATGCTTGATGTCTTCGTGGTCTGACACTATCCATTTATTAACCTGTAGTTTGTTAAGAAGGTAGAAACACTAAAAAAGGTTTAATATTGATAATTCTCCACTTTAACAGCCTAGCAATTGATGCATTTTTTTCTTGCTATTGCAAGATATTGGAGGTGTCCTGTCTAATTGCTTTTGTTGACCTAAACATTCTTTAGCTAATATTTCACTGTGATAAAAAAAGAAAATGTCTCATGTATCCAGGCTGTAGGTTTAAAATGACGTGTCATAGCAGTTCTTATTTGTGATGGTGAAGCATGGTGTATGTTATGATATTGTGGTTAGGAAGCCTGGTAAAATGACAATTATAAATGTTGATTGAAACTTGTCCAGTAAACAATTATGACCTGCCCATTCCTAAAATAGACTGCAATCTATAAGAGGTGCTAATTTTTTGGCATAAAAAAATTCTATAATAGATGCAGGTATTTATTATAATGATGCTTTCTATGGTTTTCATTATTTTATGGTTTTAAGAAAATTACATATTGCACGAGCTTAATTGTGCTTCTTGTACTCTCAGTGTTGTTGTATTTAAGTTTTTTTAAACTTGTACTCTCAGTAGTGTTGAAAATGTGTTTATGAACATTTTTTGGTCGACCACTGGACATGGGTTGTATGCAACATGTGAAACTTGTGGTGTTCATGGATATGTGACATGTATGCGTTTTCTTTTGTTTTTCATAAAAATTTCTGTTTTGGGAATTGCAGTTATTAGAAAATTTGAGATTGGGGACGAAGTTATGTTGGAGGTACCTCACTACTTCTAAAGTATGCCTTGTGGTGTTCCATGTCCTAACATTGCCTTCTGTTTCCCTACATATTTAGTTAACATTAATGTTATAATAGTATCACATACCCTTTTTTTTCCATCAACTTCTGCAGTCTACTCTGTTTGGAAATCTGGCGATTAGCACAAGGCTGTTCTCTACTCTCCAAGTGCTATGGCAGGTTTGTTATTGTTGTCCCATATCATTCAGTTTTTCCTAACCTCTATGCCTTATAGAAACTTACAGCATATCTTGTTTGATTATCTAATAAGTTCATTGCGGTATATCGCTAGGTTTTATTCCTTTTCTGGCATCTTTATTGTATCTGTGTCAACATAAAAACAGACGAGTGGGTAATAGCCTTTACTTTATAAAAACTTGTTGATTTGATTTCCCGAGGGGTTCCTTTTCCAGTGTAAATGACATTGAGATGGATTTTTCAGATGAATTGGAATAAGTATCCCGAGTTTCAAAATCTTCCTCGGTTTCAACCTGGTAATATATGATCTACATGCACAACTTTGTTTTGAATTATATTATTGTTGCTTTCACACTCATCAAGCTTATTTTTGTTTGTTTAGAACAATCCAATCTTCAACCAAGTTTTACAAATCCATATGATAAAGGGGTTCTCCTTAATATCAAGGAATTCCTATCTCTGAAGGAATGATCCGTTTCATGTCTGTGGTGTTAATGATCTTGAGTGCAACAAGGTGGTCTTAGACAAAGTCGTTTGAAAAGTCTCGTGGCTCCATCCTCCTATCATCTACGCCTAAACAGGTTCAGAAAAAATCTCAGCTACCCAAATTGTGCCAGATAGATAAGTTTGAATACGCTTTCTACGTTCTAGTGTGTCGTTGCAGGAGATCTATGATTCGATGTTATGATCGGATGAATGCAATACAGATGGCTTGATGGACCGCACTGGCAAAGTATCTGCAATTAAGCAGCTTGTATGATAAAGTGGAGTAGTGCTATTTTGAATTCATGCAACTCCAGTGACCAGTGGGGCTATTTCTGCACATCATCTTGTATGAAATACAGAGTTTTGTCTTTATACTTCGAATCTTTGATATTCTGTCACTCCTTTTAAACGTGTCAGATATTTTCAACTTGTTTAGTTTTAAAAGGCTATAGTCCATAGTGGTTCAATTTTTTTTGTAAACATTGGTAGTCACAAGGGTCAGATTGTAGTTGAATAGAAACTGATTTCTTCAGTCTTTTCATCTGGTTATGGCGTTATACTACCCTTTTCAATATGCAATTGACTGTCTGAAACGAGCATGCTCGCCAACATGGAGGACAAAGAAATATGGCATGCACAACTTGCGACCAATTGGATCTTTCATATCCCAAACCATTGACAAGGCTCCGACATAAAAACATGTATTTGTTTTGGAAGAACAGAAGGCTCTATATGTCTGTGACTGGCATACACTTTTCACTTTCCGCTAAAATACTCTCATGCAACAGGAAGCAAATACTATTGGAAAAACCCACATCAGTAATAGTTTCCCGTGAAAAAACTCTCATATGCCAATCATTTACAGATGAAAATTAACAAGTGATCTACTGCAATTCATATAATGTTTTTTTCTGGCCTCTTCAGGCAATGTGATAATTCCCATAGTAAATAAATGTTTCCACGGGCAAGAGCCCATGTTTCTCACATCTGAGATGCAAATGTTTAAATTGCTGCAATGCTGATTTATGGTCTTAAGTTTGTATGTAGGACAAGTAACGGGAGTTTGCTATGAATACAAGAAGCTTCCAATAGTTTACATTTACATGATTCCAACTATACAAATCAAACTGTCTTCGACCATTACTTAGGGAGTGTTCTGTCAGAATCTGACTCTGATTCTGAAGATAACTTGGCGGATCTGATTCTGTTCAAGTTGGCTTGTAGTGGAGGAAGTTCATCATCATCACTTGAATTCAGTTCCTCTGCAGTTTTAGGGACTAGTATCTGTGGATGTGCATTATTTGAGGTTGTTGATTTAAATATTTTTGGCCTGCATTACAACAAAAACTTGGAAGACTGAAGAACAAGGTTGTAATATAACGAAGCTCTCTAAACAAGATGTATAAATTAGCCTTTCTTAATTTAATTTTTTTTTACAAGTATGAACTATGAACATATAGCCGCTAGGGCTCTGTAGTGCTGATAGAAGAGGAAAGATATGCCAGGGCGTCTGCATACCTGACATCTATCCTTGGTCGTTGCTCGACCGTGATTAATTCGAACTTCCCTGCCATGGAGTGGACGACATCGAGATACTTTGCCATCCGGTCGTCCTTGGCTTGGAAGGACCCGACAAACTGGTTCGCCACTAGCTTGTTGGAGTTTGTTTGGATCATGACTCTCTACGCCCCCAGTTGGAGCGTTGTCTGGAGACCATATATTAGAGATTCGTATTTGGCTTCGTTGTTTGATGCCGGGAATCCCAGTCTGACAGACATTTTTGTCTTCTGTCCATCCGGGCTGATCAGCAGACAACCAATGCCGGATCATGTATAGTTACTGGATCCGTTAGTGTAGATTGTCCATGCTTCGTTGTCGTCTTTGGCCGAAAACTCTTGTGACCGGGGGGGGGGGGGGGGGGGGGGGGAGGGGGGTATCATTCGCCCCCAGTGTATCTTCTTCTAAATCTGGGTTGACCGGGATGTCCTCGATGGGAAAATCTGCCATCAAGGAGGCTACTGCGTGCCCTTTCTCCACAGTTCTGGGTTCATACCGGATGTGGTATGCACTGAGATAGCTAGACCACTCGATCAATCGGTTAGGTTTTTCCTATTTCCCAAGAGCTTTTCTAAGCGGGTACTCTGTGTAGACTTTGACTGCCCTCCCTTGGAAATATGGCTTTAGCCTCCTGGCTGCATGTACCAGGGCTAAGGCGATCTTCTGGACTTTGAATATCTAGTCTCAGCTCCGTGTAACACTTTGTTGATGAAGTATACTGGCTTCTCCTCCGGCTCTTCCACAAATATGACCGCACTGACTGCAATATCAGATGCGGCCAGATAGATACCGACTGGTTGCCCGGTTTGAGGTGCTGTAAGGACCGGAGGTTGAGTAAGATATGCCTTGATCTCGTCAAAGGCTTGCTGACAAGTAGGATTCCATTCCATATTAGCTTTGATTGCATTGAAGAACAACTTGCATCGGTCTGAGTACCGAGAGATGAATCTGTTGAAAGCGGTTAACCTCTGAAATTCTTTCACTGTCTTTGGGGTGGGCATCTCCAGGACTGCTTGGCTCTGATCTGGATTGGCTTCTTCCTATGCCCCGGTTGGTCATTAGGAAGCCAAGGAACTTGCTAGAATGAGCATTTGGCTGGATTCAACTTTATATTGTACTGTGTCAGGATATCGAAAGTCTACTGCAGATCTTGCAAATGATTGTCTTTCTCCTTAGTTTTGACCACCATGTCATCTATGTAGACTTCCATGGTCCGGCCAATGAGCTCGCTGAAGATGGTGTTGACCAGCTTCTGGTACGTTGCTCCGGCGTTCTTCAAACCAAATGGCATTACCCGGTAGCAGTAAAGCCCCCGGTCGGTGATGAATGTGGTATGTTCTTGGTCTTCTTCATGAAGTGAAATCTGGTTGTATCCTGAGTAGACGTCCATGAAGGACAACCTCTGGTAACCAGCGGTGGCGACCACCATGTCTGTAACGCCCCAGGATTTTGTCCTCGTTCATCCCGGTGCGTCGAGCACCACACCGCTTGCTAATGTCAATATTGTCCCCCTTTAGTCACTGTGGATATCCAGCAGTAGATGGTTTTGGATCAGGGCCCACCCATGTGGTTTACCCCAAAAGGCCTTGACATTAGTTAGAGTATGGTTAAGCTCTATATACTACCAATACAATCACTTCCTTGGCAATGTGGGACTAACACCAACTCATGGGTGTTACAATCTCACCTCCTTAGAAATAGAGCCGTCCTCGGCTCTGCAGTACACTCAGTATAGTCCCAAAATCTCCGACGTTCCCTGCCAAGTGAGACAAGTACCTGGCGCTCCTTGGGCCTTTCCAGCGTACTTCCCACCTGCAACAGACGAATCGTCGTCGGCTCTAATACCAACTGTAACGCCCCAGGATTTCATCCTCGCTCATCCCGGTGCGTCGAACACCATACCGCTCGATAATGTCAATATTGTCCCCCTTTAGTCACTACGGATATCCAACAGTAGAGGGTTTTGGACCAGGGCCCACCCATGTGGTTTACCCTATAAGGCCTTGACATTAGTTTATGGTTAAGCTTTATATACTTCCAATACAACCACTTCCTTGGCAATGTGGTTAAGCTTTATATACTACCAATACAACCACTTCCTTGGCAATGTGGGACTAACACCAACTCATGGGTGTTACAATGTCTGTGATCATGGGGAGTGAATATGGATGCACAAGACATGCTTTATTAAGATTAGTAAAATCGATGCAAACTTAAATCTTACCGTTCTTCTTTGGAACAACCACGATGTTGGAGACCTAGGTAGGGTAGATTACTGGTTTGATGAAGTTGACTAAAAGTAACCGGTCGACTTCTTCATTAACCACCAGTTTTCGATTTGGCGTCATTCGCCTTGGTTTCTGCTTGACCAACTTGTGCTGAGGATCAATGTCCAGCCTATGACAGGCAATTGAAGGGTCGATTCCTGGCATTTCGCTGACACTCCATGCAAAAATATGGTGATTCTGCCGGAGCAGCGTGATCATGAGATCCTTCTCAACCCTTGGTAGGCCGGAAGCGATGTAAGTAGTTTTGTGAGACTCCAGTCCCACTATGACTTCTTCTAGCTCGTCGACCGTGGTGATATCCCAGTTTTTAAGTCTGGCTTCCCCTTGACAGGCTTGCCGGGAGCTGGTTGCTATTAATGAGAGTCCGTCAGGAAAATAGTATTTCCCTTGGTCTCTGAAATAGACTTTCCCTTGACAGCATCGAGGTGGCATTTGAAAGCCATTCCTTGATCTCCTTTAACCCTGCAAATTCCGTTAGGAGTAGGGAATTTGAGGCTTTAGTGGAAGGTGCACACGATTGCTTTCATCTGATGAATCCAGTCCCTCCCCAGAATGACATTGCAGCAAGAGGGGGAGTCGACCAGCAGGAAGTCTATCCCGATGGTATTGAATCCCACCGTGATTGGCAGGTGGACCCACCCGAAGGACTGTGTTGGCTCCTCGTTGAACTCATAGATAGGAGTCTCATTAGATTCGATGAGACCCTGAGATAGCTCCATAGCTTTGTAAGCACATGAGAACATGACACTAGAGATCCTACCGGCGTCGACCATAACTCGCCGAACCCAGTAGACGCCAATCTATGCTGTGATAAGTGATAACCAGGGCGTCATTGTGTGGATAATGCACGCCCCTTTCGTCTTATTTGGTGAATGTTAAACCTCCAGGGACAATGGACTCAGTGTTTGTTCCTTCATTGAAGTTGAGTTGTCCGACTTCATGGAGATGTCCGATCCACCGGAGCTTCTCCCGTGCGCAATTCTTCCTTTCTGTTTTGGAAGAACTGGGTGTCTGTACGTGGCAGACGTACACAATACGATCTCCAGTTTTTACCTGTTCGACTGCTCTGGTCTGTACCATGTCAGGGATGAGGCCGGTGTCGACCAAACGCTGCATTTCATACTTCAATGACCTGCAGTTCTTCAGCTCGTGACCGTAATCATTGTAACGATCACATTTTTGGACTTATCCCTCCTGCCCTCCGGGTCTGCCGGGAGAGGGGCAGGTTTGTTGAACATCCCTCTGTTCTTGATCTTTTTGAATACTTCCTGAATCAGGAACTTCAGGGGTGTGAAATCCCTCTCTTTGCGTTTGGCCCCGGTGGATTTCTCCGACCGACGGTCGGGCTGCCGAGCTGGGGTTTTCCCCTTCCTGTCTTTGTTTCTGTCAGGGATCGCAAAAAGGAAATGGCCCCTGACAGAAACAAAGGCAGAAGGGGAAAACACCAGCCCGACAGCCTGACCGCCGGTCAGAGAAGTCTACTTGGGGTGAGCGCAAAGAAAGGGAATTCACACCCTTGAGGTTCTCGATGGAGGAAGTATTCAAAAAGATCAAGAATAGAGGGCTATTCAACAAACCTGCCTCTCTCCCAGCAGACCCGGAGGGCAGGAGAGATAAGTCCAAGAAATATGATCAACACAACGATTACGGTCACGAGTTGAAGAACTGCAGGTCATTGAAGTATGAAATGCAATGTCTAGTCGACGCTGGCCTCATCCCTAACATGGTGCAGACAGGAGCAGTCGAACAGGTAAAAACCAGAGATCGAATGGTATATGTCTGCCATGTCCAGGCACCCGTTTCTTCCAAGACAGAAATGAAGAATTACGCTCGAGAAAAGCTCCGGTGGATAGGACATGTCCATGAAATTGGACAGCTCAACTTCAACGAGGGGACGAACACTGAGTCCATTGTCCCTGGAGCTTTGACATTCACCGAAGAAGACGAAAGGGGCATGCACTATCCGCACAATGACGCCCTGGTCATCACATCATGGATTGGCGTCTACCGGGTCCGGCGAGTTATGGTCGACGCCGGTAGCACCTCCAGTTTCATGTTCTCATGTGCTTACAAAGCTATGGAGCTATCTAAGGGTCTCATCGAATCTGATGAGACTCCTATCTATGGGTTCAACAAGGAGCTAGCACAATCCTCCGGGCGGGTCCACCTGCCAATCACGATCGGATTCCATCGGGATAGACTTTCTATTGGTCTACTCCCCCTCCTGCTACAACGTTATGTGTTTTGAACAAGAAGGGTTTTGGTTAGTTTACCCCATTTTATTAATTTCTTCTTGTTTAATTTGACAATTGTTTTTGAAAAAATATCAATGTTTGAAGTTGATAGTAGAAAGCAATGTGAGATTTGATGTAGGTGGTGTTGGGCATATGTTAGATATTGATACCTAGTAAAGAATAGAGAAAAATATAGTTCAAATTCGTGGAGAAAAGAATAAAGAGAAAAAAAAGTGCAGAAACGAGCTTTTTTGAGTTTTCCTCACAGACCAAAAGGAAAAGAAGAAAAGAAGAAAAGGAGAGGAGTGTAGTGGGCTACAACCATGTGTATTTTAAGGGCCCATATATTATAAAATATATTTTTAAATTTTTTTTTTTGTTGACTTTAAGCTACCAGGTAGCCAGTTTTTCTAACACAAATTGTGTGGTCCATATTATTCCGCACCACTGGTACCAAAACAGGTCGCACCAAGTAATGGCTAGAAGTTACCAATTTCACAAAACAACACTAGATATTGACAATGCCCGATTCATCCCTAAGAAACGGTTCTTAAAACCATGGTAACACTAGGGCCTAGGCTTAGCACATGCAAGCTGACATATATACTGCGGTAGGTAAACATATCTGCAACTAAGACAATGGGAAACACCCAGTGGTTCTTTTTTAAAATTATTAACTTAGAGGCTCATATCAAATCACATACTAAATAGTATAAAAAAGAGAAATTCTATTTCAATAAAAGTTCTCATATCGTGGTTTAATGATCTAAAAGTTCGAATAAGAAGAGGTTCATGGATATCATTCTTTGCAAGGTGTCAGCAACCCTGTTGTATTCCCTGTATATTTTTCAGTCCCACCTTCTGTAATTTTCTAAATCATGGCTAGAAACCTAACTGAAATGATTGAGTTTCCCATAAACTATCTTCACATTGCACAGCAAAATTAAAATTGGTATTCGTCATTCTGACGAAGTTGAATTCAAGGTTCTAATACCATGTTTCTGTTATTCCAAATCTCCATCATAATTTTTACTACGCGCGAGATATTTAGTACCTACTTGCTTTGGTTGCTCGGTTAGGTTATTCTCTTGTTTTATCTATTTTTATACATGTATGCATTCAACACATACAGTCTTAGACTTCTACTTTGTCTACTTTTAAGCTTCTTCTGAATCATCATAATACCATTGTAGCATAAACCCATGAAGCACGGATTTAACTTTACTCTTACAAATTTTGTGCTAAAGATGTTTACTGTCACTTATATTAAAGAGCATAATCATATATCTAGAAACTCAGAAGCACCTATCTATAATTGTCACCAGTTTCAACTTTACACTGATGGTACGTATAACATTAATCCCATCAAAGCATGATGCAGTTCTTGGTTAGCATGACTGACGCACCATCAGGTATGACCCAATGACTGCAAATTAAAAAGGAAAATAACAGCCGTAAACCAACTTCAATAAACTGTTTACGTCTTGCCCGTCCAATCATTCGTTCTTCCCTACAACACAATTTGCTCTACAATATTATTTCTATATCAGATCTATCTGTAGAATATATTTTTACCACCCTATCATCTTGAAGGATACAATCATTCTGTCATAATTTAGTATGCATCCCTTAAACCGGTATATTTTCTGATCCTATGAACTTTCAGAACTATGCCACATAATTCCTTGGATTTCTTTGATAGTACGTTAGTACCACCCTTTGCATGAATTCTTTATCCTATAAGAACGTCTTTGCATGCAAACCCAACTAACCTGTGGTACTGAAAGTATTCAATTAATCATATTTTGATAAAACTTTGTAGAGGTTGTGAAAGACTATTTATACTATGGGCAAAAATGAACTGGCTGACCTTTGTGCTTCATTATTTATTAGATTCATAGCTATAGTCAGAAATTTCCAAGGCCGCTTTCAAAGAGCTTGAAAGATTGCTTGGTGAATCTGATGGTTCATTTATCATTCAGAATAGTTGTTCTGCTGATCTCATAAGCTCCTTTGAATTCCTAAATATCGGTTTTATTACTTCCTGATTTTGTGTGGCTGCAACAAAGAAGTTACGGCATTCATTCAACCATTTGTATATAAAGAAAAAATATATGAAAGATTGCTTGGTGAATCTGATGGTTCATTTATCATTCAGAATAGTTGTTCTGCTGATCTCATAAGCTCCTTTGAATTCCTAAGTATCGGTTTTATTACTTCTTGATTTTGTGTGGCTGCAACAAAGAAGTTACGGCATTCATTCAACCATTTGTATATAAAGAAAAAATATATCTAAGTAATCAATCAACATTTACCATTGGTGAAGACATGATTTTTAAATTGAAACTTGGCTTTGTTAGGTGATAATCCATAGTAGTTTTTCTTCGATGGAAACATCCAATTCCACAATAGTTTAGTCCTTGAATTTCCAGCAATTCATCACAAAAAATATTGTTGAAAAGTAAGTACTTACATTAGTGATAGTCCTTGTTATCACCTCAACACACCATTATATCCATAAAACAAAATTTGTTGTTTGCGAAAATTTTGATTTTTCTAAAAATGTATAGATGAAATTAAAACTATTTACTTATAAATAAAATTTGAAGCATTGACATGAAAGCAACAACAATAGATTAGGTTGAAATCACTAATGGAATCGTTAGTTAAATATCAAATTAAAAATAGAAATATTAATTAATTGTATAAAGCTCATATAGTCCAGGTTTAACGATGGGTTGTATGTATTATTTGTATAATTGACTTTGGCTAAAGATACTGAAAATAAAAATTAAATTAAACACAAAAAAACTTTCAAATTTTTCTTTGTTGAAAAAGAGAGAAAAAACAAAGTGTTCATTGATGAAAATATGAGAGTAGAGAGGTGATAGAGGTTTGATGATAAGCTAGAACTGATCGATAACAGGGAGAGAAGTATGGGACATATAGAGTTGTATGATAGAATCTATACTCTCTATTACATTTAGGCATGCTGTTAAGCAAATATTCTCTCTCTAAATTATAGATAAATTGATGCTTTAATTGAAGAGAATTTGATTAAAATTTAGAATTGAAAGGTCATTTTAGAACTTTTACGCAATAGTTAATTAGTAAGTCTATTTAAGTAATTTCACTCCAAATTAAATATTTAAAGTTAACCAATATAAGATAAACACTAATTTGTAAACATCAAAAATTGATCCATATGGAAAAACTGATGGTTTAATTGAAGAGAATTTTCTTAAACCAAAATTAAAAGATTATTTATTAAAATCACATAACTAAAATTTATCCAAAATATACTCAAAAATCAAAAGAAGTAACACTATAACTTGGTTAAATCAATATGTATACAAACCAAATCAATTGAACATCTTATCCAAAATATTAGTATTTTGTCAAAAGTTAAAATTAAATCTTTTGTTAAAAAAATAAAAATATAGTAACATAAGCAAAATAATATCAAGAATTTGGATTGTGAGCGTGGAGATATAATTTACACTCCAAATTAAAAACGTCAATTTATATAATTTAAATTGTTATGAAAAATTATATAGGTAAAAAAATATAGTAAATAAATCCTCAAAAAATATTATAAAATAATGGGAGGGGTTCCAGGGACTCAGGAAATGTTTGACTCAATTTTGACTCAATCCTATTTAAGGTACTTGTACATATTGGATTGGCATGATTTTTGATACGATGAATGTTCTCATTAGGTACGACATCTTCACCAAAATTTACCATAATCTGAATTTTCTAACCTTAGAAAAATCATATTACAAGTTAATGAATTGTGGAACGTTCATTTTTACCGTTAAATTTAATATTACATTTGATGGGTCTAAATATATTCAAATGAGATGATTTTGTATGTAGTAGATCTTTATAGTAAGGAGATCATATCTACCAAAAATCATGCCAATCCAATATGTACAAGTTCCCTAAATAAGATTGAGTCGAAATTGAGTCAAACATTTTCTGAGTCCCTGGAACGCCTCCCTAAAATAATAGTAATTTATTATTATTATTATTATTATTATTATTATTATTATTATTTCACATTATATCTTCGATGACTACACAAAAAATGAGAATACAATTTAAATTAATTTGATCTAAAACTTAAAATTAAAACCTTTAAATCAGGATAACAATATATATATATATATATATATACGTAATAAAATTCTACTTTCAATCGATTTTAATAGCAAAAATCAAAATCAAATTATAACATGTAAAACTTACATATAAAATAACACCCGTGTATTGCACGGGTTAAATAACCCAATCTCTATAATCTCATTAAAACCCAATCTCTATAATCTCATGTGCAAATCTTGACCCTTGTTTGTCTTTTTACCAAGTTTATAAGTGTTGGTTATAATATAGACTAGAATTCTATATTAAAGCCACAATTAAATACTCCATTTGTATCATCAAGATAATGGCTTCGAAGCTTATTCCTCGAGCATGTAACAGTAACACTAAAATTCCTTTTAAATTTCTTATTTTTCCATCTACATATTTTCTTCCACCTTCTTCTTCATCGCCTTTAGGTTGAGGTCCATCCTGTAGTAAGAAAGAGGTCCTTCTCGAGGGAAGGAGTAGTTAGGGCTTCAAAAATCACCTTTTTGATGTCTAGGTTTTAGGTTTGGGGCTTCTGCAACCATTCCCGCCTATATACCCAAATTACATACACGTGGTATTCGTCTGTGTGTTGTAATATATAGTTTTTACCAAACCCTGTAACATGCCCAATTAAATAGACTAGAAGTCCTTAGTTAATTTAATTATCATCCCCCTTATTAACTTTAAATCCAACGGTCAGATTAATGACTATGAAATCAATTGTCAAAATTAGGTAATTGATATTGTCCTTATCACTTGAAAAATGTGGAAGAAAAAAAAATTGATAAAATAGTAAAAACAAAATAAAAAAATTGGTTGTCCTCTACTTTTGTGTAATTCTTTGAGCTTATCAATAAAGGTTGTGGATGAGCCACCATGATCTGGTGCTTTATCAAGAAATTACTGTGGAACAAGCACAGCCTTGAAAAAGAATATATACTGTATTATATATGTTCATACTAGCAGCTGACCCGTGCCTTCGACACTTGCAGCTAGGCGTGCCAGTGGTTTGTTCCAGGGAGCAGTTGACCTGGGGCTTTGGCACTTGCGCGCAAGTGCAGAGTCTGCGAAATGGATTTGATGTGGGCTGGTGTTGTTGTTGGGATTCAAATTCAAATTTTTGTATTTTAGGTCGGGCATGTATTTGCTAGTTTGGTATCGACAACTGTGAGTTGGGTTTGATTTAAAATAGATTCACAATATATGTCACTTTATGTGACTTTGGGTATGTGTTTTTTACTTTTGCACATTTTGAGGATTAGCTTCTGCAAAGATATTTGAGAAATCCCTGCAACCTATGCAGCCTTGCAGGTGATAGTTTAGATTTAGTAGGTAAACTCTACAAGATAATCCAGTAGTCTAGAAATCGTGAAGACATAAGCATTGAGGTGCATAAACGCTTTAACCAAATCCTAGTTAAATAGGAAGTACAATGTAAATGTATAAAAAACTTAAGTCGGAGAAGATGGCCGGAAAGTGGAGGATAAATGAGGTGATAGTGGGGAAGCGGCTGAGCTATCTTAGAAGATAGTTGCCTACGTATCTGAGAGTGACCAGGTCCTAGAATCAAGCCTACGTAGTTCATATATATAGGTGATTGGGATAACGGATAGCTTATTAATTGCCTAACGGTGTGGTCAATTAATGAGCGGATATTTTGGATCTGAAATATATATTGTAACTGAAGAGAATCAAAACGTATGTAGTTTGAATAGGGACGATGGAGGTCGAATAAAAATAGCTTTGCGTCGATGAAGGTCGAGTAAAATTGGTTCCACGACGATGGAGGTCAAGTAAAAATCGGTTTGCGTCGAGTGAGAGCATTTTAAGGTCGAGTAAGATTTGAGAGTTGTGGTCACGGAGTGAGCTCGAATAAGAATAGGCTCACGTCGAGTAAAAACAGGGTTACGTCGAGTGAGCTTGAATAAGAATAGGCTCACGTCGTGTTAATGGTATATACATAGCCCATTTTTTATTTGAATTGGAGTTTATGAATCGAGTTCGTTGGGATTTATTACGACATCAATTCGAATGAAAAATAGAGAAGGTTTTACTTTGAGAAGAGTGCCACTTTGGTCTAACGTGGTGTTTTTTCTCGATTGATGAGGCAAGCAAAAATTCCTTTGCGTGCTGTAGTAAGTAAGGATATATTATCGAGGCAAAAGTTATGGTTGCACTTATGGTAAGTGTGTTGTCTTTGGCTACGTGGCATTTTGGTTTGAATTTTGATTTTTGGAAAAGTAACTGACATGGGAGGGAAACCAAGGGTTCTAGTGGTTGGATTTTCATCTCCAAATCTGGCCGTTGATGATGATTACTTTTAATGGTTCTGATGAATTGGTTGGGTTTTATAAAACCTAACCGTAAGGTTGATAAACCAAGGGTTTGCTGCATCTTGGATTTAAAGAGATTGCTATCATTTTGCGAAGGTATTTTTCTGCAACTTTGTCTTCTCTTCTTTGTTCTTCTTCTAGTGATTTTGCTTTGTATTTGTAGTTGAATCTTCTTATTTCTTCTTATTACTTCTTGAAATCTTGTTTTTCTTTTGAAAACTCCGGTATTTCTGTGATTTCCGTGGAGTTCTTCTTGTTTTTTGATTGCTGCTTAGTTGGATTCCGCCATTGTTGAGTATTTTGAAGCTTTTGCTTCTGTAGTTTCTCTTTACTCTTGCCGGAATTCGGTTTGTATAACCTTTGCCGTTGAATTACCGGAGTTTTGTTTAGGCGTGTGTAGAGATCTATTGAAAAAATGAGTGATAGGGAGTCTGAAAGTATAAGTGAGAATGAAGAGGAGGTTCAGCTCGAGGAGGGGGCTGAGGCTAGTGTAAGTGACAATCGTCGTGAGGGTGATGAAGAAATTAGTAGCACTAGGGTTCTTACTTTTGATGAAGCTCGTAGGTCGTTTCCCGATATCCGAGCTGAGTTCAATATTAGGATCCCCGACCTCGAGATGCATAGGGTTAAAGATAGATTTTTTGACTTGTGTGGGGACACGACTTCAACCTTGATTTGTCTTGGTCAACTTAGGGGGGGTTTGCCTCTTCCCTTTAGTAAATTCGTATGTGATATATTGAATCACTACGACATAGCCCCTATTTATGATGCCCTCTAGTTTCTGGACCTTGATGCTCATATTTGAGGAGTTGAACAGGCTACACAAGTATGACATTTGTAAGTCGGACGTGGTAGCTTATTTTACTTGTGTGACTGGTCGTAGCGGGGATTATGTCTGTTCCCTGAATAGGAGGCGAGGTTGTGGACCAGCCAAACTTTTTAACCCTCTGACCTCGAATGATGGTTGGAAAAACTTGCCAGTGTATAGGATCCGTGGTCAGTTTGTGCAGCCAAGTGCGTATCTAGCTCGATATGCCATTCCAACCATAGGTGAACGTATGTCTAGAAGTTTCTCCTTTATCTGCCAAGTCGATTAGATGACTGACCTAATCTTCGAATTTTGTAGGTCAAACCAAGGATTACAACGAGTACATCGACGAGCGTCTTCATCCTAGTAACATCATAAGGTTTGCTGAGAAATCGTGGGCTGAGAAGAGAGAATTGCTGCCCCATCTCGCAAGTTTTTTTGGTTAGCCCCGAGTTAAGTTTTCTAAAGATACCCAAGGGGAGGCTGGTACCTCGAGTGCTGCTGCTCCGAAGAGAAGTAGGGGAAAGAGGAAGGAGGTCGCAGTAGCCATTCCCGTTGTTGAATTAGTCTCAGCTCGACCTGGTGATTTGCCAGTTGAGGTTTTGGCTGCTCTACCAATGGCACCGAAGAAGTCATTTGAATTTCCTCTCACTGGTGGTTATGTTCCTCTACCGAGCAAGATTCCTGACGCACCCAACCTCAGCAATGTATTTGGGTCGCGTTCTCTTGAGCCCAGCCTTTTGTGAGAAAAAGAAAGGCTCCTGCGAAGCCAACTGATGCAGTTGTGGCTTCTAAGGCTGATAAGCCCAGCCAAGAGAAGGGGAAAGAGAAGTCTGATGCTCGTGCCCCAAAATCTGGTAAATCAAAGGCTATCGATGTCAGCGAAGATTTTGCTGCTGGTGAGGCTAACAGATTTGCCCCTGTTTTTCCCTGCCACGAGGGTTATGTGAGGGCTGATGATTCGGCGTGGGGCGACAAGGAGATGAGCCTTTCTTTGATGGAGAATTGCTTTCTTTTTGAGGACGCAAAGAAAATTCAGCCTCACACCCTTGAGGACGATTCAAGGGAATTTGCCTCTTGTGCCTACATGGTGAGTTTCATTTGGTTTGCTATGCATGTTTGAGTATTTACTTAGCTTTTTTTTTTTTTTTTGAGAGAGAGAGAGTTCCTGATGTATTTTGTTTTGTTTCAGATGGACGTGATTCATAATAAGTGAATCACGAAGCTCGAGAATGCTCGGAAGAAGGATGTAGCGCTGCAGAAGGCCAATGCTGAAAATAAGGCATTGCGAGCTGAGGTTCATGACTTGAAGGCTAAGCTTGCTGAGTCCAATGCTGAGTCCAAGAAGGAGTGCGATGAGTATGGTGCAAATCTGGATGAGGCCCAGAGGTTTGTGTTAACTCTGCAAGGTCAACTTGCCGGGGTGAATGCGAGCTGGGAGGCTGATGCTGAAAAGTCTATTCAATGCATATCTCAGTGGCGGAAAATTTCTTACACTTGGGAGGAGAGGTGTCTTCGTCGTGAAGCTCACCTCGCTACTCTTGTCGAGAATTATGATGCTGCCGCCGATAGGGAGGCAATCAGGGCTTTTGCACTTGAGCGCTATGAACGCGACGTGAGTAATGAAGCCGAGAAAGCTGCTGAAGGTACCTCAACTCATGCTGAGGTAAACAATGGTAGCATTCCCTCTCCCTCTGCTGAAGAGAATGCCGACACTACCATGCCTGACCCACCTGAAGAGCAAGGCTGATATTTGTGTAAAGGCATTTCTTGTACGAGTGTCGTGAGAGAATTTTTATATTTTTGTTTTTGAGATGTAAAACAATAGTGGGGAATTCCAAATTTGGTTGGCCCTACGCTTCTTTATATTTCTGTATGTAAGATATTTTGGTTGATATTTGGATGAATGTTTTGGCTCGGAAATGAGTACTTGGGTTTGTAATTTTTGTCTTACAATATGCACTAAGGTAGTCATTGATTGTAGAGACTTGAAGGCATGGATGACTTAACTTTTGAGAATAGTAAATATATGTAGATCTTTAGGAATTTTGAGTTCCAAGGTCGAGGCACCTGTTCACCCTCAGCGTCGATGAGTGTATATGCACCGTTTCCCAGGTCGTTTTTGACGATGTATGGGCCTTCCCAATTAGGGCTTAGCTTTCCATCTCCAGACTTCTTAGTGTTGGAGAAGACTTGCCTGAGTACGAAGTCACCTATTTGAAAATTCCTTGACCTCACCTTTTGATTGTAGCTTCTTTTTAAGATCTGCTGATAACGAGCTACTGTAATTGCAGTTTGATCTCGTTTTTCCTCGAGTATATCTACCTCCTGTGCCCATAATTCTTCGTTTTCTTTTGATTGGACGAGCTCCGATCTAGTTGTTAGGAAATTGAGCTCGGTGGGTATGATGGCTTCTGTGCCATGGCACAAAGCAAATGGAAACATTCCTGTAGATGTGCATGGCGTTGTTCTATAAGCCCATAAGACTCGATCGAGTTCCTGTATCCATTTTTCCTTGTGCACCTCGAGCTTTTTCTTCAAATTATTCATTATGGTCTTATTGGTGGCTTCAGCCTGACCATTACCTTGAGCATAGCGAGGTGTGGATAGTGCATGGTTGATTATCCAATCGAGGTAGAATTCCTCTATTGTGTTTCCACAAAATTGCTGGCCATTGTCAGTGACTAGAGTGTGTGGTAGTCCGAATCGAGTGATAATGAACTTCCATATGAAAATTTTGACATCTTGCTGCCTTATGCGTCGTAAGGGTATTGCCTCAACCCATTTGGTGAAGTAGTCAGTTGCCACTAGTAGGAATCTTTTCTTTGACTTGTCCTTTAAGATGTGCCCCACGATGTCGAGCCCCCAAATTGCAAAAGGCCATGGGCTTGAGATTGTCTTGAGTTCTCGAGCTGGCTGATGAATTAGTGGTGCGAACCTTTGACATTTATCACAGTGTTGGACAAACCTTTTTGAATCTGATTGCATATACGGCCAAAAGTAGCCTTGGTTTCTTGCTTTTTAAGCCAATGATCTATCCCCTGCATGGTTTCTGCATTCACCATGATGGATTTCAGCTAGAATCGTATTTGCTTGTTTTGGTGTGAGGCACCGTAGGTATGGTCTTCTAGTCGACTTCTTGTATAGTCTATTTTCGAGCAAAATGTAGCCTTTAGCTTTTCTTTCGAGCTTGCGTAGCTCGAAATCATCGTCTGGATACGTTCCTTTTAAGTAGTTGATAATCGGTCCCATCCAAGAATTTTCTACTTCAGTGGGTGGGGTATCTATGAAATTTGAAACTTCATTTACCTGATGTATCTGAGTCTCATATGCTGGAGCTGATTGTATGTCGATTTGAATTGTTCGAGGTGACTCGGTGTCGATTTGCGAGGCTAGATATGTCAAGCTGTCGGCGTGTCGATTATCATCTCTTGGAACGTGCTGGACTTCCCATTTGTTGAAATGAGTTAGCAACTTTTTTGTGTGTTCCAAATATAGCTTTAGAGTATTTTCTCTTGTTTCATAGTCGCCTAGAATTTGGCTAACTACTACACTTAGAATTTGTAACTCTTTTACCTGTACGGCTATGGCCATCTGCATGCCAGTGATTAATGCTTCATATTCTGCATCATTGTTGGATGAGGTGAAGTTTAACCGAACTGACTTTTCTAGGATGGCTTCTTCTGGTGAGATTAGCGTTGCGCCCACGCCTGAGCCATTAAGGTTTTTTGAGCCATCCACGTAGAGTTTCCATATTGGGGCTTTTGTTAGTGGTTGTTCATTGACCTCATTATCAAGTATCCATGTGTTGTCATCAATGGCGTAGTCGACCAGGAGGTCGACTACTATTTGACCTTTTCTGCTACTTCGTGGTTTGACCTTTTCTGCTACTATTTGACCCTTTCTGCTAATATTTTGCCATTCTGGTAGACTTGGTTTTGTTTTCAAGTACCTGCCTGAGTGGTGCATCTGTGATGACTCTAATTTTGTGTGATTGAAAGTAAGGCTTAATTTTCTTTATGCGAAGAGTAGGGCTAGGCCTACTTTCTCAAGGCTTGAATGTCGAGCTTCCGAGTGTAGTAATGTCTTACTGATGAAGTATATGGGTCTTTCTATACCGGCTTCATCTCGAAATAATACTCCGTTGATTGCATGTTCCAACGTTCCGAGGTAAAGCCTCAGTACGTCGCCATCTTGTGGTACTGTGATAACTAGTGGAGTTGCAAGGTATAGCTTGAGCTCCTCGAATGCTTGTTGGCATTCAGGAGTCCAATTGTAGGTTGAACCCTTATTTAGTATTTGAAGTAGGGGGCGTTGTTTGTCTGATGCCCGAGCTATGAATCTGTTTAAGGCTGCTAGCATGCCATTGAGCTTTTGAACCTGTTTCTTGGTTTTTGGGTTTGGCATTTCTATTATAGCCTTGATTTTTTCTGGGTTTGCTTCTATTTCTCTTTGTGTGATGAGGTACCCCAAGAATTTTCCAGAGGCGACCCCGAATAGACACTTTTCCGGGTTGAGTTTCATATTGTACTCATGAAGGAGAAATGTTTTTTCGAGGTCGGATACATGAGACGATTTGTGCTTGCTTTTTACGATCATATTATCTACATATACCTCCATCGTGTGACCAATCATGTCTTGGAATATTTTTGTTGCAAGTCACTGATATGTAGCCCCTGCATTTCTCAGTCCGAAAGGCATGACTGTATAACAAAAAGTACCTTGTTCAGTGATGAACGCGGTTTTCTCTTGATCTTCGTCTGCTAGTTTGATTTGATTGTAACCTGAATAGCCATCCATTAAGGAAATGAGCCCGTGACCCACGGTTGAGTCAACGAGCTTGTCTATTCGAGGCAGAGGAAAGCTATCTTTTGGACAAGCTTTGTTGAGCTCGGTGAAGTCGATGCATACTCTGACTTTACCGTTAGGTTTTATGACTGCAACAATGTTAGCGAGCCAGTCAGGGTATGCGACCTCACGAATGAATTTTGCATCTTTTAATTTCTGTATCTCTGCATTGACTGCATTAGCGAGATGAGCTGCAAGTTTGCGAGCTTTTTATTTTACAGGTTTTTTGTTGGCATCAACATTTAACGTATGGCATGTAATGTTGGGATTTATCCCTGGCATATCAGTATAAGCAAAAGCAAAAACATTCTTATTCATTTTGAGAGTAGCAATAAGTGGCTCTTTTACAATGGGGTCCAAGTTAGCCCCTACATAGACATATTTAGGATCGTCGTCCGACCCTATGTTGACCTTTTCACCTTGTTCAATTACTGGTGGGTCGGATGGCTGAACAATAGCCTTGCCTTTGTCGGCTTGTGGGATCTCATCAACAGTGGGCCTAGGTGTTTTCCCGACTGCTTCGCTAGTTGCGGAGATCATATTGACAGTGGGCTGAGATGAGCTCGCGTGGGGAGTTGGATGACCTCGGGGATGGCATGGCATCCATGTGCTTCAATCTGGTCACCTCGTAATTCCATGATGCCTCGGGGGCCAGGAAACTTGATGACTTGATGATAAGTGGACGGCACAACTTTTATCCTGTGAATCCATTTCCATCCCAGAATTGCATTGAACTGGGTGGGGACGTCTAGGACGAAAAATGTGTTGTACACAGTTACCTCATCTTCATTTTCGCCGGTTGCCACAGGGAGGCAAATTTCACCTTTTGCTTCAGTTTCTGTTGAATTGAACGCGAAAAGGGTGACTTGAGGTTTTTGCAGCACTGAGTCAGGCATTTGCATCTGACTGTATGCCTTATTGAACAGCACGTCGCACGAACTGCCTGGGTCGATAAGCACTTTCTTTATTATCCATCCCCCAATGTTGATGTGGACAACCAGTGCATCATTGTGGGGGAGGCACACTTTTTTGAGGTCGAAGTCTGAGAATATTAGGGCGTTGTAGCCCATGACCTGCTTAGCCACAATTGCTTTGTGGGTCAAGTGAAAGGTATGGTGGATGTGATGAATCTTCTGCTTCATGGAACGAGCTGACCATTCTGGAGGTCGAGCGTCCATGATCATGTTAATGGTTCCTTTGGGTTTTTTACCCTTCTCGTTTGAAGTCTTCTGACGTTTTGCCTCCAGTTTGTCGCAGAGGTCTGGCTCGTTTTCGGAGAGGAAGTCATCGAGGTGACCTTCCTTCTTAAGCTTGTGATAGTGGGCTCGCAAAATACGACAATCTTCAGTGAGGTGGTGTCGACATTTATGTAGCTTACAGTATGGATTCCCTTCAATAGGCTCAAGGTCGTGGATCTGGGGTTGAAAATAAGGTTCATCTTTAATCAGGTCAAAGAGTTGGTTATATGAGCATTTGAAGGGATTTGGGAATTTGGACTTCGAGCTGGATTTCGGCTTTCCTTTGTATTTTGATTTAGCCACCTATGGTTTGGAATAGGTAGGCTGTGTTGTTTGGACGATAGCTACGCGTTCTTTGGATTTGGTGAGGGCTTCCTCGAGCTTTATGTACTTGTCAGCTCGTAATACAAGTCTTCTAGGGTTGCAGGGGCATCCAGGATGATATTCTTTCCTAGCGCCGTGTTGGGGTGGACGGATGAGATGAAGGCCATGAGACATGAATGCTCATCTGGGTTTTCAGCTCGCAGACATTCCTTTTTGAATCTTGCCATGAATTTCTTTGTTGTTTCTATCTCATCTTGCTTGATCTGAAATAGGGCAGTGACCTCGATTCTTCTTCTTTTGTTGTGGATGTATTGAGTGACAAAGAGAGACTCAAGTTGTTCGTATGAAGTGATTGATCTCTCTGGAAGTCGATGATACCAGTCTATGGCACTCCCACGGAGTGATGCTGAAAACAACCTGCAGAATATATCTTTATACTTTGGCCATAATAGGGGTGCTCAACTTGCCCCGTGACCCGGACCCGCCCCGTTCCCCGCCCCGTTTTTTTATCTCCCCGCTCCGCCCCGCCCCAATATTTGCCCCGCCCCGTATCCGCCCCAATGGGTAGCAGGGCAGGGATGGGTTTCATTGTATAGATTGAAACCCCGCCCCGTTCCCCACCCCATATCCCCGCCCCATATCCCTATCTTCTCTATATATCACTCTCTCTCTCTCTCTCTCTCTCTCTCTCTCTCTCTCTCTCTCTCTCTCTCTCTCTCTCTCTCTCTCTCTCTCTCTCTCTCTCTCTCTCTCTACCTCAACTCTCTCTGCTGCTGCCTCCTCCTATCTATCTCTCTCTTTACCTCAACTCTCTTCTGCTGCTGCCTCCTCCTATCTCTCTCTCTCTTTACCTCAACTCTCTTCTGCTGCTGCCTCCTCCTACCACTCTCTCTTTACCTCAACTCTCTTCTGCTGCTGCCTCCTCCTATCTCTCTCTCTCTCTTTACCTCAACTCTCTTCTGCTGCTGCCTCCTACTACCTCTCTCAAGTCTCAGCGACTCTCTGGTGTCACATTCCCCGTTCCCACCCTGCCCCGTTCCCCGTCCCCCGACCTGTACAGGGCAGGGATGGGGGTGAACTTTCTTAAGCCCCCGTTCCCCGCCCCGCCCCGCCTAAGAACGGGGATTATTTAGCCCCGCCCCGCCCCGCCCCAACCCCGCACACTATTCCCCCGCCCCGTCCTGCCCCGCCCCAATCAGCACCCCTAGGCCATAAGGACATGCTGGTTTTGAACTGGAGGACGTGGTCCATTGGATCTCCACTTCCGTCATAAGTAGTGAACTTTGGAGGTATGAAGTTTGGGGGTGGTTCCTGTTGGAGGAGGTCTTCATGAAGGGGTTCTATCTTGTAGCGCTCTAGGGTTGTTGAGGCTACTTTTTGGGCTGTGTTGGCTTTGAGTGAGTCTTGATGGTTTTTATCAAGTTTTTCCGATAGCTGCAGTATTCTGTCGTGGGCAACTTGAAGGTCATCCATGGTTGGGGCGGTGGTGTTATTGGAGGTGGGTAAGACAGGGTTGTTGACGGTGGTTGTGTTAACTTCCTCAGCGGTGAGCCTATTTGTTGCAACTCCGTTGAGCGGTGCTCCGTTAGTGGTGTTGGTGGTGTTCTTGAGCTGAACGTTTTCACCTACCAATCGATTGATCTGTTCTTGTTGGTCTGCCATCTGCTTCTGGAGTTGCTCAAATTGCTCAGGAGTGATTGTTGCCATGGTCGTTGTCTGGTTATTGTTCGATCACAAAACAGTCGGCGCTAATGTAAATGTATAAAAAACTTAAGTCAGAGAAGATGGCCGAAAAGTGGAGGAGAAGGAGGTGATAGTGGGGAAGCGGCTGAGCTATCTTAGAAGATAGTTGCCTACGTATCTGAAAGTGACCAGGTCCCAGAATCAAGCCTACGTAGTTCATATATATAGGTGATTGGGACAACGAATAGCTCATTAATTGCCTAACGGTGTGGTCAATTAATGAACGGATATTTTGGATATGAAAGATATATTGTAACTGAAGAGAATCAAAACGTATGGAGTTTGAATAGGGACAATGGAGGTCGAATAAAAATAGCTTTGCGTCGATGAAGGTCGAGTAAAAGTGGTTCCACGACGATGGAGGTCGAGTAAAAATGGGTTTGCGTCGAGTGAGAGCATTTTAAGGTCGAGTAAGATTTGAGAGTTGTGGTCACAGAGTGAGCTCAAATAAGAATAGGCTCACGTCGAGTAAAAACAAGGTTACGTCGAGTGAGCTCGAATAAGAATAGGCTCACGTCGTGTTAATGGGTATATACATACAACATAAGTGTTTGATCCTCTTGCATGAAATATAAAAGCATTCTATTGAGAAATTAAATGAATATAAATGCACACTTACATTGTAAATATTTATGATGCAATTCATATTTATTTATTTTTTTGGCTAGAAACAGATATTTATCGATATTTAATCTTTAATTATTCTGAATACAATTTAGGTACATTTCTGATCAATTTCCCTTGAATGGTACTGTCAAATAATGCCATAAAGACTCGATACTACAAACATTACGGTGATATTCTTCTTACACAGTTAAACGCATTCTTATTGAGGCTATGCCAGTATGCAAGTAGTATTGTGATCTGTTGTTTAAACCGCCAGGGAAAGCACAAAGACATTAGCAAGACAAAAAAAACGGATCACACTGAAACTGTGGCCATAGTGAGGATTACTTGCAAAGTAGTCATGGTCCCTATGTATTGCAGAAGTCATGCCATGTCAACATTTTGATTGGTATTACTTTCAGAACGGTTCACATTAGTCCGCGCATTTTTTTATCACTAAATCTGCAAGTTGTGTTAAAAGATGGAAAGTTAATAATTTTACCATTTTCTAAAAATTATACTAATAAGTGAAATGCCAGATAAAATGCCACCTTTGTAAAATGTCCATTCAACTATTGAGACAATTTCTGATAGATTAATGAACCAACCTTGAGCAGCACATCTCCCACCACTTTGGATATTAACGTCTTTGAAGCAAAGCCCGAATGACCCCGTACTCTATCTCCTTAAGTACAGATCATAGAAACCTCAGTGCATTGCTGCAATTTGCTAGAAGTTTGAAATAGAAGTCATATATTTTCACTTTGTGAGAAAACAGTTCATAACTGCATAGTGACAACTACGCAGTGTTTTTTATTTCCTGGCGTAACTGCATAGTGACAACTACGCTTAAGTGAGGGGGAGAATTGCAACCAGGACCATATATTAAAGAAGTAGAAAATATTGGAAAGTGACAATATAGGAGTCTTAACACCATTTCTATGGTCGTAGGAATGGGCAATATGGATATAGAAAATTCAGTTCTAAACTTGAAAAGTGTCTCATCTTCACAATTATAAATATAAAAGTACAAAAAGCTGAACATATAATAAACAAAATAAAACAAATAAAGAGGATAGAAGCCCTTACTCTCGCATGAAGAGCAATATGGTCCTTCTCTAATTCAAGTTCATTGATAGTTTTAGTTGTCCAAGTTCTGAAATTGTAAAGGTACAGGCGATTGTTCATCTATTAATGAACTTCACAACACATTGTATAAAAGAAAATAAATCAATACCTTTGATTGAAGTTTTTGCAGAGAACGCGAACCCATTTTAATTCCCAAGTGACCATAGTCAGGAGTACTTGCAAAGCAGTCAGGGACAGTACATAATGCAGCAATCATGTCCACATTTTAATTGATTGCTTCAGAACGGTTCATCTGTTAGTACATTGCCGGCTAAGAGACAAAGAAGGTAGAGAAGGTACCGTCTGTAATACATCTAAAGTTAAACATATTAAATAGCCTATAATCTATTGAGAATTTTAAATGCCTCTGTACATATCCTTGGAAAAAAAGGTATATCTTTGGAAATAATGGTCAATGGTCAGGTTAAGGATGTTCTATGGCTTAAATATTCATTTTCCAAAAGAGCAACTTAGAAAATAAGTAATTACAAACCTGGATTAAAAGCGCGCATTTCCATATTTAAGTAGCAAAAGTATCTTCGATCATATTAAGAATGAGTCTGGAATTTGAACTGTTAAGATTTATTGGCATCAATGAAAATCTATCAGTAATATTAAAAAAATTGAGTAATTCTATGGAGACAACCGTTGTGGCCAGACCCAAGAGCCAGCCTGACGTGTCTGCTGATGTGGCTAGTTCACATCAACAAAAAAATATTTGCCTTCTTTCCTTTGCGAACTTTTCTCTTTTGCTTCTCTCTCTTCGCACGAAGTAACAAACATTAATTTTTCTGATTAGCACTCTTTTTCATAAAGGAACACAATTTTAGGCTTTCTGTGTCCTATATTTTTCTAATTGGTGTTCTGTGTCTATATACTTTTGATTGTATCAAAGAATTCTATGGGGTTTTAGGGGATTGGGGTTTTATGAAAGCAATACAAATTCGAATTAATTGGTATTATTTGGTGTACACTGAATCGTTGATGAGATATGATAAAACTTGAAGGGTTTAACTTAATTTTGAGGATTTTTCTTTTTCCTAAAAATTTGTCTTGATAATTCAAAACATCGTGTATGCCGGCGATACTTAAACAAAAAATTCAGATTGCAAAATAATAGTAGTTGAATCATCACTTTTATTCAATAAATTGATCTTATGTCAAAAACGATTGATGAAAGTGGTACATAAACTAAACTACATCAGCATTCAGTAACAATGGATGATGTCCTCAGTGTTCAACTTGAAAAGAGAAAACTCCAAAACTCTTTTGAAGACCAAGAGTAAAAATCAAGTTGAAACTTGAGAGAGATGAAAGCAGATGAGTTGGACACGACTAAGGGAGAGAAATGGTGAAGAACTGCAGATTATTTTTTTTTTATTGCCTGCAGATGGGAGAGATGGGAAACAAGAGAAAGAGAGCATTATTTTTTTTTTTGCCTGACGTGGGTTAGCCACGTCAGGCTGGCTCTTGGGTCTGGCCACAACGGTTGTCTCCATAGAATTACTCAAAAAAATCAAGTAGAAAAAGCATAAATCAGGACAAAGGAAATACAGTAAACTGAAAATTAGGATGACAACAAACCTGATAAAAAATAGGGTTGAAAATGTATAATAAAGGGCATGGGAGAGAAAAAAACACAGAAGAATATGATGTTCACACTACTACACTTTTGATTCCTTGTCACTCTTGTTACTGATAACAATAATAATCTAACGCAAAATGGGCATTAGCTTATTAATCAATAGTAAATTTTAAATATTTTGATGTAACCAAATGGTGACGAACAGAATACATATCTTCAGTGAGAGGGATCAGAAAAATTATAATGACATTATAACCAACCACCTGGAAAACATTCGTGAATGTTCACTAAGATGTACCATTACTATCCAAACAGACAGTTTTTCCACTTATATGAAAATTTATGATTCATGTGTCATTAAAAATGAGTGATAATCTAATCAATCGTGAAACAGTAAACAACATACCATTAAAAAACTCATTGAAGTAACTCAACACTCATTTTGAAAGATTCATTCTCATTCTAACTAAACTGAGGTTAACATCTAGCATTGACTTGTAAACACTATGGAGAAAACTGTTGTAGGGGTACTATATGCTCCAACCATTCAAAACACGACACGTGGTCTACTCATCATTCTCCCAGGTCGTTCACTACTCGACCTACTCGAAGGCCGACCAGAGCAGCTCGACTATACGACCTAGGACGACCTCTTCGTATCCACGTGCCCTAAATCAACGCATAGAAAATATCTTCAGCTGTTACACAATCATAGCAGCTGTTACACAATCATTGGAGAATATTACACAATCATAAAGATGTCGGAGAATCTGCAATATCCCACGATCTTCGCCCCTTCACCTTCTATATAAACAGAACTACGATGGCTTGATCTCTAGGTTCCACTCCCTCGAGCTAGAGTACGTAGGCAATCTCGATCTCATCGAGGTACAGCCACCCCCGATCTCAAACTCTCCCTTTTGGTCAGTCCAACAACGATCTGACCTAGTGAATGCATTAATCTAGAAATATGTTAATACATTTGGCGTCGACTGAAAGGATTCGATTATATCGACAAAACCAGCCCTCCCACCCAACTTAAAGTCATTTCACCATTTCCATTTTCTCAAAAGACTGCCCAAGAGGTGACAATCCAAGATTTGAGAGACCAACTCAATCGTCTCCAGGAAGAAAATGCCCGTTTAAAAGCTGCACAAGTTGCAGAACCAAACCCAGAGCAGGGGGCACTACACCAAAAGTGGATATTAGTAACGTTTATACATGTTACTGTAATTTTTCCTAACGCACATAAAACGTGACTATTTGGGCGTGTTGGAAATGTTTTCAAGTGATCAAAACATTTGTATATGAATGAGAAATTTAAGTCCTAAGTTAACCACTGGCCATGGCTAACTTGTGTTATAGTAGATGAATGGGTATGAATTCACATACATTGTATTTGGCCCAACCCATCCCAATGGGTGTGTCTTTCCCAATAGACACATACTTTGTAGACACTCATTCTCAATGGGTGTGTCTGTCCCAACAGATGTGTACATTGTATTGGGTCAGGTGTCTATTCAAATATACATTGAATAGACATGTGCCTTTTCAAAAAGGTGTCTTCCTACTATATAAGTGTATCTTGTGTTTGTCTTCAAATCACTTTTAAAATCAAATTGATTTTCTTTCTTCTAGTTTTTGTGTCTTGCCATGAGAGAGTATAACAAAGAATTGGTTCGCCGTCTTCTATGCGTTTGAAGTGCTGCTACGCTAAGAAGGATAGATCGTTGTATCCTGGGAGACAGTCCGCCATTGATAAACCGTTCGGCACATGTACGGGGCGAATAATGTCTTAAGGAGAGAGATTTTTATCTCGACTCGATCTAAATCTTGTCCTTCATCCATTTATTCTGGTTTGCATCATCTATTCCCTTTTTATTTATTTTAGAACAATAATATATCGGTATGTATTTTCCTACAATCTTAAGACATTATTTTTGTATGTTTTATTACTGTTCTAACGTTTATGATGCAGAATATCTATTTTCGATTAAATTCGAAAAGTTGTGATGACAGAGAAGTCAACTACATATTTTGGTGCAAATTTTGTTATTTTTCTGCATATGCATGATGAACCATGTTAGACATTAGTCCATTCTTTATTCATTGTTTTCTAATATGGACATGATCATAATAATAATTATGAAGTTTATGGTATAATTGCGCATCTACAGAATCTATGGATTTAAAAATGCTTCTGTTTGTTTATTTGAATAAACAATGACTAACTTGAATGAAGAATGCAGTTTTATTTACAAAATTTCTTCTTATCAATATTGGGTGTTTGAACCAGTGAAGTGCTAGTTGGAACAAAAATCCAAAATTTCTTCTTGATTAACATGTTGTCATGTTGAATTCTAGTCTATGGTATCGAATCTTACTATAAAGGAAACTAAGTTGAGAGAGTGAGAGAGACCAGACTTGTCTGTTTGATGTTGAAGATCGACATCATTGAAAGTTGTTTTCCATTGGAAACTTGTCGACTGTTGAATTTCAAGTACGTTCATTCAATTGATTGAATAGGTGAACAAACTTGAACGTCCTCTATAGGCAGTAAGACAAATGGAGATAATGAAAAAATTTATTTGAACTCGGGAAATTCTGTATGTGTGAACAGACGCCACAAATCGGTTCTTCCTTTCTGCATCTCTCTCTCTCGTCTTCTCCAAGAGGTGTTAGCACCTGGGCCCATTTAACCCATAGAGTTTGGCCGATTTACTGAATCATGGGTTTGATCAAGAGCTGTCAGGCCCATGGCTTTGACTAACTGGACTGGAAAAATACTTCACAGAGATTTAAGTCTGGTCCAGTGAGTTAGTGTTGGTTAATGACCAAGCCTACAGTAAAAGTGATTGAATGTAGCAAAAATTCGGATTGAATTTCAGTATTGCATACTCTGAAGTTTGCAGTCGGATGAAAGTCTTTCTGTTCTCCGATCGAATTGAAATGTTTACAGTAGTTGCATAACGTCTTATTCAATAACGTGTTCAAAATTCATGATCATCCAATGGTTGGATTGTCAGAAACAATTAAAACGGCGTTACTGTTCATTAGTGACAGATTTTCGAATTTTGAGTTGATCAAAATTTTGGTTACTCAAATTTTCGAAAATGGGATTATTCTACTGATGTGTCCAGTAGATCAACTTTCGAAAATTTGATTTGAATGATGTAAATGGGTCATCTTTGGATACATCTAGACATAGAAATTGCGTTGATGGTTGATATAATCAAACCAAACCCACCAACTAAGTTGGAAGATGAATCAGTTGTCCAATTTGACGTGATTCTCATATGAATAAATGAATTGAAGTTCAAATAAACATATGTAAACATGTTTCATTGGCTATAAATAATATTGCACATAGTTGTACAAATGGTATCAACGCGCATGAAAGACAAAACCTCATGGTGGTGGTCTTTTGTACAACGTTACATGTAATTGTTACTTGTAAAATCTTTGAGAAAATTAATTTTTCTTAAAATGAAATACACATTAAATTGCTTGTGTAAACATCTTTGGTGTCCAAAGGTGCAATTGATTCAAAGTGTGCAAACTTTTATTTGGCATATGGTGAATTGCCTATATGGTTTCATATAGTTTTATAATTTACTCCATATTATTATTCGGTGATGACATTTTCAAGTATATTTGAAAAATGTAGGGGATCTCATGAGTCATGTCATACTTAATGTATGTATATTTTCTTTGATAAATGTTCATTCATAGAGACGCCTTGGTGAAAATGGATGGATATTTATTATTCGTGCATTTACAAAGAGTAATGGGCATTATATTACATCTGGGTGTAATTTTATGGCCCTAATCTTATCTGTGTGTGAGATCCACACATTCATATGCATTTGGTTGTATAGATTTCAAATGAACGGAATTTGCAAATATATGATTTGCAAAGTTCTTTGTATTCATGCAATATGTCTCAAATGTGGGGGTATTTCGCCCAGTTGCATTTGTAGACTTGAAATTTGTCTAAATAGACAAAATTATTTTTTGAATATTGACATGAAACTTGTAGATGTGTAACCAGACTGTGGGAGTCACATCTAGTATTTATGTATGCATAAATTAACTATTTGAGTAACAATGAATTAATGAATATTTGTACTCAAAGTTCTGGTTTTATGCGATTACAATTTTGTGTACTTGTCTAACAAGCTTTAGCGTAAGTGTACAAATTATGTTCTTGTAAAGGCACTATCTAAGTAATATAAAGAAAAAGTTCTTGTTTACTTAGAAATGTGGGGGTGACTGAAAGTCTCAAAATGGTTAACAATTTTAACCATTCAATGTGGCTATGCTAATCACAAACATACATTTGAATAAATGGGATTCAAAATGTTGTAGGGCTAAGGATTAAAGAAGATGATCATATTTCTGAACAGTGGTTTTATCACAAACACTACAAATGAGGGTTAGTTGATTTTCCACCTGAAGCTAAAGCTTTAGTTAGCAAGAGATTCTTCAAACGAAGATGGAATCTAATGGTTCACAACAAGGCTAGATTTGTAGTCGAATGTCACAAGCAAAACAGAGGCTTGGATTTTTTTTTGACATATATTCTCCAATCACGAGAATAACCTCTTTCAGACTGCTAATTGCAGTCATTAATCTACACAACCTTGAAAATACATCAAATAGATGTACAAATGCCTTCTGAAATGGTGACATAGAGGAAGAAACCTACATGGCTCAACCATATAGGCTTTATTGTTCCTGGATAGAAAAAGAAGGTTTGTAGATATGTACAAACATCACATGGTTTTAAAACAAACTCTGAAGCAATAGCATGAAAAGTTTGATAATGATATGTCGTTATCATTTTTGTTTTAAATCAATGAGAGTGACAAATGTGCTTACATTATAATCACAAATTTAGATATGCTATCATGTGTCTCTATGTAGATGACATGTTTAACACTAAGTTTGATATGAAAGACTTGGGAGTTCCTCATGTAATACTAGGAATTAAATTCTTAGAACATCTTATGGAATTACGGTGTCTCAATTACATTGAGAATGTTCTTGACAAGTTCAAGACATGTTCTACTGGAATTGATAAAATATCAGATGATCCCAATCTTCATTTAACTAAGATGGATGAAGATAGCATATCATAGTTAAATATGCTTGTGTGATTCGCAACTAGATGTACATCACAAATTGCAAGAGACAAGATACATGATACATGTTGCGAGTGTCCTAAGTTGTTACATGAGCATTCCAGAAATACGTTACTAGAAAGTAATAACTAAGGTATTAAATTATCTCAATTATACCTTCAGTTATGGCTTGCACTACAAATATGTTCATCTGTACATGAAGGATACAGTGATGCAATTTGGATATTGATTACCAAAACCTCAAAAGTCATGAGTGGTTGTGGTTTTACCTTTGGTAGTGCAACGTTATCTTGAAAATGCTTTAAGCAAAAGTGTATTGTTATATCCATTTTGTATGGAATCTGAATTTATGGTTTTAGATAAAACACATAAATAAGCACAATGGCTTCAAAAACATCTTAAAAGATATTTTCATGTGAAAACAACTAGTGCCAACTACTTGCATGCATTACAATACATAATTTCATATGTGTTGGGCACCGAGTTGTATGAATAAAGGTAAGTCTCAATAACTTATAAGAGACACAGAACCGTTAAACAACTGCTCTCTAATGGAAAATCTCTATAGAGGAAATTATTTCGATTGACAACCTAGCGGATCCAACTACTAAAGGTTAGTCACGAGAGCAAGTTGAATCATCGAGAGGAATGGGTTTACAACCTATGACGAAAGAGTGGGCTTGATGGCAACCCAACCTAGTTGACTGGAGATCCCAAGATCTAGGTTCAAAGGGACAACCGAATCTCGCTTTACTTGACGAAAGCACTGAGAGATTACATATCTCTTACCCTTTCCTAGGATGATGAGAACAGTGCTGCCTGTATTGATGGAACAGGATAAGTTATACTTTTAATGATTCCCATAGCTTGGTAACACAAGTGGGGTATGACAGGATACTCTTCATGGGCAATCACCTTATGAGTGAGAAAAAGGGGCCGTTTTCTGTGAGAATGTTGAAGGTTACATTTCTCTAAGAGCACTCATGAATACCAGGAAGTTCAAGGCCAAAATGAACACAACCATAGAATCAAGTTCTTTGAGGAAGGGAAACTGTGTGTTAGCCATTGTCTTGGTTTACACAAACGGCTGAGCGGTTCAAGACATCATGTTCACCGATTAGCTAGTAAATCCGATGGTTATTCACTAGGGTAGGTTCAAGGCTGAAAAATTGCTACCTATACCGAAGCAGCTACTTTCCGTTTGTACTCTCTCAAGTCTCGTCTGTTTTTTCTCGATTGTTTTATGAGTCGGTAATTTCCATTCATGTGGGGGATTGTTGGAAATGTTTTCAAGTGATCAAAACATTTGTATATGAATGAGAAATTTAAGTCCTAAGTTAACCACTGGCCATGGCTAACTTGTGTTATAGTAGATGAATGGGTATGAATTCACATACATTGTATTTGGCCCAACCCATCCCAATGGGTGTGTCTTTCCCAATAGACACATACTTTGTAGACACTCATTCTCAATGGGTGTGTCTGTCCCAACAGATGTGTACATTGTATTGGGTCAGGTGTCTATTCAAATATACATTGAATAGACATGTGCCTTTTCAAAAAGGTGTCTTCCTACTATATAAGTGTATCTTGTGTTTGTCTTCAAATCACTTTTAAAATCAAATTGATTTTCTTTCTTCTAGTTTTTGTGTCTTGCCATGAGAGAGTATAACAAAGAATTGGTTCGCCGTCTTCTATGCGTTTGAAGTGCTGCTACGCTAAGAAGGATAGATCGTTGTATCCTGGGAGACAGTCCGCCATTGATAAACCGTTCGGCACATGTACGGGGCGAATAATGTCTTAAGGAGAGAGATTTTTATCTCGACTCGATCTAAATCTTGTCCTTCATCCATTTATTCTGGTTTGCATCATCTATTCCCTTTTTATTTATTTTAGAACAATAATATATCGGTATGTATTTTCCTACAGGGCGTTCCAAATATTTTGTAACGTTTATAAGCGTGAGCAATGGGTTTGTTCGTAACGCTTATAATCGTTGGTAATCAGAGAGCTTAGTAACGTTTATAAACGTTAGTCATCGATCTTAAAGTAACATCTATATCTGTTACTAATGTAATTGTAATAGTTGTTTTTAATTGGAGACTTAGGGTTATATAACCTCGATTGCAACGGTTATAAGTGTTACAAATCATTGACAAATTCTAAAAAAAAATTATTTTTCTGGAAAGCCGAACAATCTGTACTCATTACTAAAAAAAAATACTCTGCTGCATATCCATTGCACATAACCATATATTCAAAGCCAAACAATCTGTATTCATTACTAAAAAAATCCTCTGCTGCATATCCATTGCACATAACCATATATTCATTCACACCACAAATAAAAGCGTCTGACATTCATCACATTAACTCAAGTATATATTAGATATAATTGTTACAACTTTACGACATTCATCCCATTAACTCAACTTAGTTGTAAAACAAAACTTACACTCCTGATCAGCATGCAGGCAACTGCACCGTCAGGTTAGAACTCGATGAACATTTCCTCTTATACAATAGTTATCCCACCCCCATACAAAGAAACATAGTAAAAACACTTGCAATACGTAAACTCTAGTATTCTTCTAGTCCAAATGCTCCTTGTCAATCTCCAGGACTGACTCTTGCCAGTTCACCCTCAGTTGCATCCTCTGTACCCCGTTTATTTTTTCCTGCAACTGCAATATCTTTCCAGAATGCATGTTTTTCCAATCTACATTCTGCTACAATATCATGTCAATCCAGATGTTTTTCTGGTCTACATTCAGCAAAATAGAACATGCACTGATGATGTCGGGCTAGGAAGCACGGACACTTCAAAAAATTCACTGTGTCAGTGTCAGACACTGCTCGGACACTGACACTGCTTCGGACACTGCTTGGACACGTGTCCGACACGACACATGCGTGTCCCATGTGTCGTTCAATCTGGACACTTCATGGACACGGCTTGGACACTTCTTGGACACTGTTCTGGACACTGTTCTGTTTCCAAGTCCTAATTTAAGACGAATTGTAATATCTTTCCAACCATTTCTCTTTCATGTTTTATGAACTATGAATGTATATGATACATGACATGATTTCTAATATATTATTGATATACCATATTTATTTATATATATTTAATTGCCGCGTCCTAAGCCGTGTCCGTGTCCTAATTTTTGGGATAAACAAGTGTCTCCGTGTCCGTGTCCGTGTCCGAGTCAGTGTCAGTGTCCGAGTCCGTGCTACCTAGATGTCGGGGCAATAGTTGTAGTCTGAAGAAGTTCCTCAAACTCAACTTCTTCTAGTTTCTTAAGCTCTGCTTCGGATTCGTCCTGTGAAACACTGAAATAGAAATAGAAAAGCTTAAGAAATATATTCCACAAGAAAAACAAATGAAACAAATTTAAGAAACTTCAATTTTGTATGTCCAAGTAATGTAATTACCCATAGCAATCTCATTAACCAGAAAACCAATCAACATGAGTACACCTAATAATAGAAAAAAGGGCAGGATAAAGACCACCTCCCACTACACAATACATATGTCAAGCCTTTTTTTATCAAAGCCAAGGATATATGTATATTAGGTGTAGATAGCTGTGTGCATGATTTTACCAAAAAAACAAAAAAACAAAAAAAAAACTGTAAATCTGGTAGTGTACAGCCACTCCATTACTTAACTCGGTGCGTTCTAAAGTGAAAAAACAATGTTCCGTCCGTAAAAACGAGATTTATGTCCGTCCGTTCGGTCGGCATTTACTTGGTTTTCAGTCCGAACTTGAAAATGGACGAAACTCACTTGTTTAAAAATCTAAAAGCTCAAGATCGACAAGGCTTAGCCGGGACGTTTTGAAGGCAATATAGAACATTTGGACCATGGGAACTGGGTTTTGTACGGACATTCGGCTTGGTATGTACTCGATTTTGCGAAATTATAAGTGGACGAAACACACATGTTTTCGCATGGAAAACGATACACCTAAGAGATTAGCCACTCCATTACTTAACTCGGGGCGTTCTAAGGTGAAAAAACAACGTTCCGTCCGTAAAAACGAGATTTATGTCTGTCCGTTCGGTCGGCATTTACTCGGTTTTCAGTCCGAACTTGGAAATGGACGAAACTCACTTGTTTAAAAATTTAAAAGCTCTAGATCGACAAGGCTTAGCCGGGACGTTTTAAGGGCAATATAGAACATTTGGACCATGGGAACGGGATTTTGTCCGGACATTCGGCTTGGTATGTACTCGATTTTTTTCCGAAATTATAAATGGACGAAACACACATGTTTTCACATGGAAAATGATACACCTAAGAGACTAGCCACTCCATTACTTAACTCGGGGCGTTCTAAGGTGAAAAAACAACGTTCCGTCCGTAAAAACGAGATTTATGTCCGACCGTACGGTCTGCATTTACTCTGTTTCCGGTTAGAACTTGTCAATGGACAAAACACACATGTTTTGGAATCTAAAACCTCAAGATCGACAAGGCTTAGCTGGGACGTTTTAATGCCAATACAGAACATTTGGACCATGGGAATAGTGTTTTGTCCGGACATTCGGCTTGGTATGTACTCGATTTTTGTTCCGAACTTTTTAGTGGACGAAAGACACATGTTTTCGAATGAAAAACGATACACCTAAGAGACTAGCCACTCCATTAAGTAACTCGGGGCATTCTAAGGTGAAAAAACAATGTTCCGTCCGTAAAAACAAGATTTATGTCCGTCCGTTCGGTCGGCATTTACTCGGTTTTCGATCCGAACTTGGGAATGGACGAAACTCACTTGTTTTAAAATCTAAAACCTTAAGATCAACAAGGCTTAGCCGGGACCTTTTAAGGGCAATATAGAACATTTGGACCATGGGAAAAGGGTTTTGTCCGGACATTCGGCTTGGTATGTACTCGATTTTGTTCCAAAATTATAAGTGGACGAAAAATATATGGTTTCGCATGGAAAACGATACACCTAAGAGACTAGCCACTCCATTACTTAACTCGGTGCGTTCTAAAGTGAAAAAACAATGTTCCGTCCGTAAAAACGAGATTTATGTCCGTCGGTTCGGTCGGCATTTACTTGGTTTTCAGTCCGAACTTGGAAATGGACGAAACTCACTTGTTTAAAAATTTAAAAGCTCAAGATCGACAAGGCGTAGCCGGGACGTTTTAAGGGCAATATAGAACATTTGGACCATGGGAACGGGATTTTGTCCGAACATTCGGCTTGGTATGCGCTCGATTTTGTTCCGAAATTATAAATGGACGAAACACACATGTTTTCGCATGGAAAATGATACACCTAAGAGACTAGCCACTCCATTACTTAACTCGGAGCGTTCTAAGGTGAAAAAACAACGTTCCGTCCGTAAAAACGAGATTTATGTTCGTCCGTTTAGTCTGCATTTACTCTGTTTTCGGTTAGAACTTGTCAATGGACAAAACTCACTTGTTTTGGAATCTAAAAGATCGACAAGGCTTAGCTGGGACGTTTTATGGCCAATATAGAACATTTGGACCATGGGAATAGTGTTTTGTCCAGACATTCGGCTTGGTATGTACTCGATTTTTTTTCCGAACTTTTTAGTGGACGAAAGACACATGTTTTCGAATGAAAAACGATACACCTAAGAGACTAGCCACTCGATTACGTAAGTCGGGGCATTCTAAGGTGAAAAAACAACGTTCCGTCCGTAAAAACGAGATTTATGTCCGTCCGTTCGGTCGGCATTTACTCGGTTTTCGATCTGAACTTGGGAATGGACGAAACTCACTTGTTTTAAAATCTAAAACCTTAAGATCAACAAGGCTTAGCCGGGACGGTTTAAGGGCAATATAGAACATTTGGACCATGGGAACGGGATTTTGTCCGGACATTCGGATTGGTATGTACTCGATTTTGTTCCGAAATTATAAGTGGACGAAACACACATTCTTTTGCATGGAAAACGATACACCTAAGAGACTAGCCACTCCATTACTTAACTCGGGGTGTTCTAAGGTGAAAAAACAAAGTTCAGTCCGTAAAAACGAGATTTATGTCCGTCCGTACGGTCGGCATTTTCTCGGTTTTCGATTAGAACTTGTCAATGGACGAAACTCACTTGTTTTGGAATCTAAAACCTCAAGATCGACAAGGCTTAGCCGGGACGTTTTAAGTCCAATATAGAACATTTGGACCATGGGAACAGGGTTTTGTCCAGACATTAAGCTTGGTATGTACTCGATTTTGTTGCGAAATTATAAGGGGACGAAACACACATATTTTCGCATGGAAAACGATACACATAAGAGACTAGCCACTCCATTACTTAACTTGGGGCGTTCTAAGGTGAAAAAACAACGTTCCGTCCGTAAAAACGAGATTTATGTCCGTCCTTTCGGTCGGCATTTACTCGGTTTTCAATTCGAACTTGGAAATAGAAGAAATTCACTTGTTTAAAAATCTAAAAGCTCAACATCGACAAGGGTTAGCCGGGACGTTTTAAGGGCAATATAGAACATTTGGACCATGGGAACGGGGTTTTGTCCGGACATTCGGCTTGGTATGTACTCGATTTTGTTCCGAAATTATAAATGGACAGAACACACATGTTTTCGCATGGTAAACGATACACCTAAGAGACTAGCCACTCCATTACTTAACTCGGGGCGTTCTAAGGTGAAAAAACAACGTTTCGTCCGTAAAAACGAGATTTATGTCCGTCCGTTCGGTCGTCATTTACTCGGTTTTCGATCCGAACTTGGAAATGGAGGAAACTCACTCGTTTTAAAATCTAAAACCTTAAGATCAACAAGGCTTAGCCGGGACATTTTAAGGGCAATATAGAACATTTGGACCTTGGGAACAGTGTTTTATCTGGACATTCGACTTGGTATGTACTCGATTTTTGTTCCAAACTTTTTAGTGGACGAAACACACATGTTTTCGCATGAAAAACGATACACCTAAGAGACTAGCCATTCCATTATTTAACTCGGGGCGTTCTAAGGTACAAAAAAAACGTTCCGTCCGTAAAAACGAGATTTATGTTCGTCCGTTCGGTCGGTATTTACTCCGTTTTCGATCCGAACTTGGGAATGGACAAAACTCACTTGTTTTAAAATCTAAAACCTTAAGATCAACAGGGCTTAGCGGGGACGTTTTAAGGGCAATATAGAACATTTGGACCATGGGAACGAGGTTTTGTCCGGACATTCGGCTTGGTATGTACTCGATTTTGTTCCGAAATTATAAGTGGACGAAACACACATGTTTTCGCATGGAAAACGATACACCTAAGAGACTAGCCACTCCATTACTTAACTCGGGGAGTTCTAAGGTGAAAAAACAAAGTTCCGTCCGTAAAAACGAGATTTATCTTCGTACGTACGGTCGGCATTTACTCGGTTTTCGGTTAGAACTTGTCAATGGACGAAACTCACTTGTTTTGGAATCTAAAACCTCAAGATCGACAAGGCTTAGCCGGGACGTTTTAAGGCCAATATAGAACATTTGGACCATGGGAACAGGGTTTTGTCTAGACATTCTGCTTGGTATGTACTCGATTTTTGTTCCGAACTTATTAGTGGAGGAAACACACACGTTTTCGCATGGAAAACGATACACCTAAGAGACTAGCCACTTCATTACTTAACTCGGGGCATTCTAAGGTGAAAAAACAACATTCCGTCCGAAAAACGAGATTTATGTCCGTCCGTTCGGTCTGCATTTACTCGGTTTTTGGTCCGAACTTGGAAATGGACGAAACTCACTTGTTTTGGAATCTAAAACCTCAAAATCGACAAGGCTTAGCCGGGACGTTTTATGGGCAATATAGAACATTTGGACCATGGGAACGGGGTTTTGTCCGGACATTGGGCTTGGTATTTACTCGATTTTTGTTCCGAAGTTATAAGTGGACGAAATACACATGTTTTCGCATGGAAAACGATACACCTAAGAGACTAGCCACTCCATTACTTAACTCGGGGCTTCTAGGGTGAAACAACAACAATCCGTCCGAAAAAACGATATTTATGTCTGTCCATTTTTGTCGGTATTTACTCGGTTTTTAGTCCGAAATTGGAAATTGAAGAAACTGACTTGTTTAAAAATCTAAAAGCTCAAGATCGACAAGGCTTAGCCGGGACGTTTTAAGGGCAATATAGAATATTTGGACCAAGGGAACAGTATTTTGTCCGGACATTCGACTTGGTATGTACTCGATTTTATTCCGAAATTATAAATGGACGAAACACACATGTTTTCGCATGGGAAACGATACACCTAAGAGACTAGCCTCTCCATTACTTAACTCGGGGCGTTCTAAGGTGAAAAAACAAAGTTCCGTCCGTAAAAACGAGATTTATGTCCGTCTGTACGGTCGGCATATACTCGGTTTTTGGTTCGAACTTGTCAATGGACAAAGCTCACTTGTTTTGGAATCTAAAACCTCAAGATCGACAAGGCTTAGCCGGGACGTTTTAAGGCGAATATAGAACATTTGCACAATGGGAACAGTGTTTTGTCCGGACATCGACTTGGTATGTACTCGATTTATGTTTCGAACTTTTTAGTGGACGAAACACACATGTTTTCGAATGAAAAACGATACACCTAAGAGACTAGCCACTCCATTACTTAATTCGGGACTTCTAAGGTGAAAAAACAACGTTCCGTCGGTAAAAACGAGATTTATGTCCCTCCGTTCGGTCGACATTTACTCTGTTTTCGATCCGAACTTGGCAATGGACGAAACTCACTTGTTTTGAAATCTAAAACCTTAAGATCAACAAGGCTTAGCCGGGACGTTTTAAGGGCAATATAGAACATTTGGACCATGGGAACGGGGTTTTGTCCGTACATTCGGCTTGGTATGTACTCGATTTTGTTCCAAAATTATAAGTGGACGAAAAACATATGGTTTCGCATGAAAAACGATACACCTAAGAGACTAGCCACTCCATTACTTAACTCCGTGCGTTCTAAAGTGAAAAAACAATGTTTCGTCCGTAAAAACGAGATTTATGTCCGTCTGTTCGGTCGGCATTTACTCGGTTTTCAGTCCGAACTTGGAATGGACGAAACTCACTTGTTTAAAATCTCAAAGCTCAAGATCGAGAAAACTTAGCCGGGACGTTTTGAAGGCAATATAGAACATTTGGACCATGGGAACGGGGTTTTGTCCTGGCATTCGGCTTGATACTCGATTTTGTTCCGAAATTATGAGTGGACGAAACACACATGTTTTCGCATGGAAAACGATACACCAAAGAGACTAGCCACTCCATTACTTAACTCGGGGCGTTCTAAGGTGAAAAAACAACGTTCCGTCCGTAAAAAAAAGATTTATGTCCGTCCGTACGGTCTGCATTTACTCTGTTTTCGGTTAGAACTTGTCAAAGGACAAAACTCACTTGTTTAGGAATCTAAAACCTCAAGATCGAGAAGGCTTAGCCGGGACGTTTTAAGGCCAATACAGAACATTTGGACCATGGGAACAGTGTTTTGTCCGGACATTCGGCTTGGTATGTACTTGCTTTTTGTTCCGAACTTTTTAGTGGACGAAACACACATGTTTTCGAATGAAAAACGATACACCTAAGAGACTAGCCACTCCATTACTTAACTCAGGGCATTCTAAGGTAAAAAAACAACGTTTCGTCCGTTAAAACGAGATTTATGTCCGTCCGTACGGTCGACATATACTCGGTTTTCGGTTAGAACTTGTCAATGGACAAAACTCACTTGTTTTGGAATCTAAAACCTCAAGATCGACAAGGCTTAGCCGGGACGTTTTAAGGCGAATATAGAACATTTGGACAATGGGAACAGTGTTTTGTCCGGACATTCGACTTGGTATGTACTCGATTTTTGTTCTGAACTTTTTAGTGGAAAAACACACATGTTTTCGCATGAAAAACGATACACCTAAGAGACTAGCCACTCCATTACTTAACTCGGGACTTCTAAGGTGAAAAAAAAACGTTTCGTCCGTAAAAACGAGATTTATGTCCCTCCGTTCGGTCGGCATTTACTCGGTTTTCGATCCGAACTTGGCAATGGACGAAACTCACTTGTTTTAAAATCTAAAATCTTAAGATCAACAAGGCTTAGCCGGGACGTTTTAAGGGCAATATAGAACATTTGGACCATGGGAACGGGGTTTTGTCCGGACATTCGTCTTGGTATGTACTCGATTTTGTTCCAAAATTATAAGTGGACGAAAAACATATGGTTTCGCATGAAAAACGATACACCTAAGAGACTAGCCACTCCATTACTTAACTCGGTGCGTTCTAAAGTGAAAAAACAATGTTCCGTCCGTAAAAACGAGATTTATGTCCGTCCGTTCGGTCGACATTTACTCGGTTTTCTGTCCGAACTTGGAAATGGACGAAACTCACTTGTTTAAAAATCTAAAAGCTAAAGATCGACAAGGCTTAGCCGGGACGTTTTGAAGGCAATATAGAACATTTGGACCCTGGGAACGGGGTTTTGTCCGGGCATTCGGCTTGATACTCGCTTTTTGTTCCGTTCTTATAAGTGGACGAAATACACATGTTTTCGCATGGAAAACGATACACCTAAGAGATTAGCCTCTCCATTACTTAACTCGGGGCGTTCTAAGGTGAAAAAACAACGTTCCGTCCGTAAAAACAAGATTTAAGTCCGTCCGTACGGTCGGCATATACTCGGTTTTCGGTTAGAACTTGTCAATGGACAAAACTCACTTGTTTTGGAATCTAAAACCTCAAGAGCGACAAGCCTTAGCTGGGATGTCTTAAGGCCAATATAGAACATTTGGACCATCGGAACAGGGTTTTGTCAGGACATTCTGCTTGGTATGTACTCGATTTTTGTTCCGAACTTATTAGTGGACGAAACCAACATGTTTTCGCATGGAAAACGATACACCTAAGATACTAGCCACTCCATTACTTAACTCGGGGCATTCAAAAGTGAAAAAACAACGTTCCGTCCGAAAAACGATATTTATGTCCTTCCTTTCGGTCGGCATTTACTCGGTTTTCGGTCCGAACTTGGAAATGGACGAAACTCACTTGTTTTGGAATCTAAAACCTCAAGATCGACAAGGCTTAGCCGGGACGTTTTAAGGCCAATATAGAACATTTGAACCATGGGAAGGGGGTTTTGTCCGGACATTCGGCTTGGTATGTACTCGATTTTTGTTCCGAACATATAAGTGGACAAAACACACATGTTTTCGCATGGAAAACGATACACCTAAGAGACTAGCCACTCCATTACTTAACTCGGGGCGTTCTAAGGTGAAAAAACAACGTTCCGTCCGTAAAAACGAGATTTATGTCCGTCCGTTCGGTGGGCATTTACTCGGTTTTCAGTCCGAACTTGGAAATGGACGAAACTCACTTGTTTAAAAATCTTAAACCTTAAGATCAACAAGGCTTAGCCGGGACGTTTTAAGGGCAATATAGAACATTTGGACCATGGGAACGCAGTTTTGTCCGGACATTCGGCTTGGTATGTACTCGATTTTGTTCCGAAATTATAAGTGGACGAAATACACATGTTTTCGCAAGGAAAACGATACACCTAAGAGACTAGCCACTCCATTACTTAACTCGGGGCGTTCTAAGGTGAAAAAACAACGTTTCGTCCGTAAAAACGAGATTTATGTCTGTCCGTACGGTCGACATTTACTCGGTTTTCGGTTAGAACTTGTCAATGGACAAAACTCACTTGTTTTGGAATCTAAAACCTCAAGATCGACAAGCCTTAGCCGGGACGTTTTAAGGCCAATATAGAACATTTGGACCATGGGAACAGTGTTTTGTCCGGACATTCGACTTGGTATGTACTCGATTTTTGTTCCGAACTTTTTAGTGGACGAAACACACATGTTTTCGAATGAAAAACGATACACCTAAGAGACTAGCCACTCCATTACTTAACTCGGTGCGTTCTAAAGTGAAAAAACAATGTTCCGTCCGTAAAAACGAGATTTATGTCCGTCCGTTCGGTCGACATTTACTCGGTTTTCTGTCCGAACTTGGAAATGGACGAAACTCACTTGTTTAAAAATCTAAAAGCTAAAGATCGACAAGGCTTAGCCGGGACGTTTTGAAGGCAATATAGAACATTTGGACCATGGGAACGGGGTTTTGTCCGGGCTTTCGGCTTGATACTCGCTTTTTGTTCCGTTCTTATAAGTGGACGAAATACACATGTTTTCGCATGGAAAACGATACACCTAAGAGACTAGCCTCTCCATTACTTAACTCGGGGCGTTCTAAGGTGAAAAAACAACGTTCCGTCCGTAAAAACGAGATTTAAGTCCGTCCGTACGGTCGGCATATACTCGGTTTTCGGTTAGAACTTGTCAATGGACAAAACTCACTTGTTTTGGAATCTAAAACCTCAAGAGCGACAAGCCTTAGCTGGGATGTTTTAAGGCCAATATAGAACATTTGGACCATCGGAACAGGGTTTTGTCAGGACATTCTGCTTGGTATGTACTCGATTTTTGTTCCGAACTTATTAGTGGACGAAACCAACATGTTTTCGCATGGAAAACGATACACCTAAGATACTAGCCACACCATTACTTAACTCGGGGCATTCAAAAGTGAAAAAACAACGTTCCGTCCGAAAAACGATATTTATGTCCTTCCTTTCGGTCGGCATTTACTCGGTTTTTGGTCCGAACTTGGAAATGGACGAAACTCACTTGTTTTGGAATCTAAAACCTCAAGATCGACAAGGCTTAGCCGGGACGTTTTAAGGCCAATATAGAACATTTGAACCATGGGAAGGGGGTTTTGTCCGGACATTCGGCTTGGTATGTACTCGATTTTTGTTCCGAACATATAAGTGGACAAAACACACATGTTTTCGCATGGAAAACGATACACCTAAGAGACTAGCCACTCCATTACTTAACTCGGGGCGTTCTAAGGTGAAAAAAAAACGTTCCGTCCGTAAAAACGAGATTTATGTCCGTCCGTTCGGTGGGCATTTACTCGGTTTTCAGTCCGAACTTGGAAATGGACGAAACTCACTTGTTTAAAATTCTTAAACCTTAAGATCAACAAGGCTTAGCCGGGACGTTTTAAGGGCAATATAGAACATTTGGACCATGGGAACGCTGTTTTGTCCGGACATTCGGCTTGGTATGTACTCGATTTTGTTCCGAAATTATAAGTGGACGAAATACACATGTTTTCGCAAGGAAAACGATACACCTAAGAGACTAGCCACTCCATTACTTATCTCGGGGCGTTCTATGGTGAAAAAACAACGTTCCGTCCGTAAAAACGAGATTTATGTCCGTCCGTTCGGTCGGCATTTACTCGGTTTTCGATCCGAACTTGGGAATGGACGAAACTCACTTGTTTTAAAATCTAAAACCTTATGATCAACAAGGCTTAGCCGGGACGTTTTAAGGGCAATATAGAACATTTGGACCATGGGAACGGGGTTTTGTCCGGACATTCGGCTTGGTATGTACTCGATTTTGTTCCGAAATTATAAGTGGACGAAACACACATGTTTTCGCATGGAAAACGATACACCTAAGAGACTAGCCACTCCATTACTTAACTCGGGGCGTTCTAAGGTGAAAAAACAACGTTCCGTCCGTAAAAACGAGATTTATGTCCGTCCGTTCGGTGGGCATTTACTCGGTTTTCAGTCCGAACTTGGAAATGGACGAAACTCACTTGTTTAAAAATCTTAAACCTTAAGATCAACAAGGCTTAGCCGGGACGTTTTAAGGGCAATATAGAACATTTGGACCATGGGAACGCAGTTTTGTCCGGACATTCGGCTTGGTATGTACTCGATTTTGTTCCGAAATTATAAGTGGACGAAATACACATGTTTTCGCAAGGAAAACGATACACCTAAGAGATTAGCCACTCCATTACTTAACTCGGGGCGTTCTAAGGTGAAAAAACAACGTTCCGTCCGTAAAAACGAGATTTATGTCCGTCCGTTCGGTCAGCATTTACTCGGTTTTCGATCCGAACTTGGGAATGGACGAAACTCACTTGTTTTAAAATCTAAAACCTTATGATCAACAAGGCTTAGCCGGGACGTTTTAAGGGCAATATAGAACATTTGGACCATGGGAACGGGGTTTTGTCTGGACATTCGGCTTGGTATGTACTCGATTTTGTTCCGAAATTATAAGTGGACGAAACACACATGTTTTCGCATGGAAAACGATACACCTAAGAGACTAGCCACTCTATTACTTAACTTGGGGCGTTCTAAGGTGAAAAAACAACGTTCCGTCCGTAAAAACGAGATTTATGTCTGTCCGTACGGTCGACATTTACTCGGTTTTCGGTTAGAACTTGTCAATGGACAAAACTCACTTGTTTTGGAATCTAAAACCTCAAGATCGACAAGCCTTAGCCGGGACGTTTTAAGGCCAATATAGAACATTTGGACCATGGGAACAGTGTTTTGTCCGGACATTCGACTTGGTATGTACTCGATTTTTGTTCCGAACTTTTTAGTGGACGAAACACACATGTTTTCGAATGAAAAACGATACACCTAAGAGACTAGCCACTCCATTACTTAACTCGGTGCGTTCTAAAGTGAAAAAACAATGTTCCGTCCGTAAAAACGAGATTTATGTCCGTCCGTTCGGTCGACATTTACTCGGTTTTCTGTCCGAACTTGGAAATGGACGAAACTCACTTGTTTAAAAATCTAAAAGCTAAAGATCGACAAGGCTTAGCCGGGACGTTTTGAAGGCAATATAGAACATTTGGACCATGGGAACGGGGTTTTGTCCGGGCTTTCGGCTTGATACTCGCTTTTTGTTCCGTTCTTATAAGTGGACGAAATACACATGTTTTCGCATGGAAAACGATACACCTAAGAGACTAGCCTCTCCATTACTTAACTCGGGGCGTTCTAAGGTGAAAAAACAACGTTCCGTCCGTAAAAACGAGATTTAAGTCCGTCCGTACGGTCGGCATATACTCGGTTTTCGGTTAGAACTTGTCAATGGACAAAACTCACTTGTTTTGGAATCTAAAACCTCAAGAGCGACAAGCCTTAGCTGGGATGTTTTAAGGCCAATATAGAACATTTGGACCATCGGAACAGGGTTTTGTCAGGACATTCTGCTTGGTATGTACTCGATTTTTGTTCCGAACTTATTAGTGGACGAAACCAACATGTTTTCGCATGGAAAACGATACACCTAAGATACTAGCCACACCATTACTTAACTCGGGGCATTCAAAAGTGAAAAAACAACGTTCCGTCCGAAAAACGATATTTATGTCCTTCCTTTCGGTCGGCATTTACTCGGTTTTTGGTCCGAACTTGGAAATGGACGAAACTCACTTGTTTTGGAATCTAAAACCTCAAGATCGACAAGGCTTAGCCGGGACGTTTTAAGGCCAATATAGAACATTTGAACCATGGGAAGGGGGTTTTGTCCGGACATTCGGCTTGGTATGTACTCGATTTTTGTTCCGAACATATAAGTGGACAAAACACACATGTTTTCGCATGGAAAACGATACACCTAAGAGACTAGCCACTCCATTACTTAACTCGGGGCGTTCTAAGGTGAAAAAAAAACGTTCCGTCCGTAAAAACGAGATTTATGTCCGTCCGTTCGGTGGGCATTTACTCGGTTTTCAGTCCGAACTTGGAAATGGACGAAACTCACTTGTTTAAAATTCTTAAACCTTAAGATCAACAAGGCTTAGCCGGGACGTTTTAAGGGCAATATAGAACATTTGGACCATGGGAACGCTGTTTTGTCCGGACATTCGGCTTGGTATGTACTCGATTTTGTTCCGAAATTATAAGTGGACGAAATACACATGTTTTCGCAAGGAAAACGATACACCTAAGAGACTAGCCACTCCATTACTTATCTCGGGGCGTTCTATGGTGAAAAAACAACGTTCCGTCCGTAAAAACGAGATTTATGTCCGTCCGTTCGGTCGGCATTTACTCGGTTTTCGATCCGAACTTGGGAATGGACGAAACTCACTTGTTTTAAAATCTAAAACCTTATGATCAACAAGGCTTAGCCGGGACGTTTTAAGGGCAATATAGAACATTTGGACCATGGGAACGGGGTTTTGTCCGGACATTCGGCTTGGTATGTACTCGATTTTGTTCCGAAATTATAAGTGGACGAAACACACATGTTTTCGCATGGAAAACGATACACCTAAGAGACTAGCCACTCCATTACTTAACTCGGGGCGTTCTAAGGTGAAAAAACAACGTTCCGTCCGTAAAAACGAGATTTATGTCCGTCCGTTCGGTGGGCATTTACTCGGTTTTCAGTCCGAACTTGGAAATGGACGAAACTCACTTGTTTAAAAATCTTAAACCTTAAGATCAACAAGGCTTAGCCGGGACGTTTTAAGGGCAATATAGAACATTTGGACCATGGGAACGCAGTTTTGTCCGGACATTCGGCTTGGTATGTACTCGATTTTGTTCCGAAATTATAAGTGGACGAAATACACATGTTTTCGCAAGGAAAACGATACACCTAAGAGATTAGCCACTCCATTACTTAACTCGGGGCGTTCTAAGGTGAAAAAACAACGTTCCGTCCGTAAAAACGAGATTTATGTCCGTCCGTTCGGTCAGCATTTACTCGGTTTTCGATCCGAACTTGGGAATGGACGAAACTCACTTGTTTTAAAATCTAAAACCTTATGATCAACAAGGCTTAGCCGGGACGTTTTAAGGGCAATATAGAACATTTGGACCATGGGAACGGGGTTTTGTCTGGACATTCGGCTTGGTATGTACTCGATTTTGTTCCGAAATTATAAGTGGACGAAACACACATGTTTTCGCATGGAAAACGATACACCTAAGAGACTAGCCACTCTATTACTTAACTTGGGGCGTTCTAAGGTGAAAAAACAACGTTCCGTCCGTAAAAACGAGATTTATGTCTGTCCGTACGGTCGACATTTACTCGGTTTTCGGTTAGAACTTGTCAATGGACAAAACTCACTTGTTTTGGAATCTAAAACCTCAAGATCGACAAGCCTTAGCCGGGACGTTTTAAGGCCAATATAGAACATTTGGACCATGGGAACAGTGTTTTGTCCGGACATTCGACTTGGTATGTACTCGATTTTTGTTCCGAACTTTTTAGTGGACGAAACACACATGTTTTCGAATGAAAAACGATACACCTAAGAGACTAGCCACTCCATTACTTAACTCGGTGCGTTCTAAAGTGAAAAAACAATGTTCCGTCCGTAAAAACGAGATTTATGTCCGTCCGTTCGGTCGACATTTACTCGGTTTTCTGTCCGAACTTGGAAATGGACGAAACTCACTTGTTTAAAAATCTAAAAGCTAAAGATCGACAAGGCTTAGCCGGGACGTTTTGAAGGCAATATAGAACATTTGGACCATGGGAACGGGGTTTTGTCCGGGCATTCGGCTTGATACTCGCTTTTTGTTCCGTTCTTATAAGTGGACGAAATACACATGTTTTCGCATGGAAAACGATACACCTAAGAGACTAGCCTCTCCATTACTTAACTCGGGGCGTTTTAAGGTGAAAAAACAACGTTCCGTCCGTAAAAACGAGATTTAAGTCCGTCCGTACGGTCTGCATATACTCGGTTTTCGGTTAGAACTTGTCAATGGACAAAACTCACTTGTTTTGGAATCTAAAACCTCAAGAGCGACAAGCCTTAGCTGGGATGTTTTAAGGCCAATATAGAACATTTGGACCATCGGAACAGGGTTTTGTCAGGACATTCTGCTTGGTATGTACTCGATTTTTGTTCCGAACTTATTAGTGGACGAAACCAACATGTTTTCGCATGGAAAACGATACACCTAAGATACTAGCCACACCATTACTTAACTCGGGGCATTCAAAAGTGAAAAAACAACGTTCCGTCCGAAAAACGATATTTATGTCCTTCCTTTCGGTCGGCATTTACTCGGTTTTCGGTCCGAACTTGGAAATGGACGAAACTCACTTGTTTTGGAATCTAAAACCTCAAGATCGACAAGGCTTAGCCGGGACGTTTTAAGGCCAATATAGAACATTTGAACCATGGGAAGGGGGTTTTGTCCGGACATTCGGCTTGGTATGTACTCGATTTTTGTTCCGAACATATAAGTGGACAAAACACACATGTTTTCGCATGGAAAACGATACACCTAAGAGACTAGCCTCTCCATTACTTAACTCGGGGCGTTTTAAGGTGAAAAAACAACGTTCCGTCCGTAAAAACGAGATTTAAGTCCGTCCGTACGGTCGGCATATACTCGGTTTTCGGTTAGAACTTGTCAATGGACAAAACTCACTTGTTTTGGAATCTAAAACCTCAAGAGCGACAAGCCTTAGCTGGGATGTTTTAAGGCCAATATAGAACATTTGGACCATCGGAACAGGGTTTTGTCAGGACATTCTGCTTGGTATGTACTCGATTTTTGTTCCGAACTTATTAGTGGACGAAACCAACATGTTTTCGCATGGAAAACGATACACCTAAGATACTAGCCACACCATTACTTAACTCGGGGCATTCAAAAGTGAAAAAACAACGTTCCGTCCGAAAAACGATATTTATGTCCTTCCTTTCGGTCGGCATTTACTCGGTTTTCGGTCCGAACTTGGAAATGGACGAAACTCACTTGTTTTGGAATCTAAAACCTCAAGATCGACAAGGCTTAGCCGGGACGTTTTAAGGCCAATATAGAACATTTGAACCATGGGAAGGGGGTTTTGTCCGGACATTCGGCTTGGTATGTACTCGATTTTTGTTCCGAACATATAAGTGGACAAAACACACATGTTTTCGCATGGAAAACGATACACCTAAGAGACTAGCCACTCCATTACTTAACTCGGGGCGTTCTAAGGTGAAAAAAAAACGTTCCGTCCGTAAAAACGAGATTTATGTCCGTCCGTTCGGTGGGCATTTACTCGGTTTTCAGTCCGAACTTAGAAATGGACGAAACTCACTTGTTTAAAAATCTTAAACCTTAAGATCAACAAGGCTTAGCCGGGACGTTTTAAGGGCAATATAGAACATTTGGACCATGGGAACGCTGTTTTGTCCGGACATTCGGCTTGGTATGTACTCGATTTTGTTCCGAAATTATAAGTGGACGAAATACACATGTTTTCGCAAGGAAAACGATACACCTAAGAGACTAGCCACTCCATTACTTAACTCGGGGCGTTCTAAGGTGAAAAAACAACGTTCCGTCCGTAAAAACGAGATTTATGTCCGTACGTTCGGTCGGCATTTACTCGGTTTTCGATCCGAACTTGGGAATGGACGAAACTCACTTGTTTTAAAATCTAAAACCTTATGATCAACAAGGCTTAGCCGGGACGTTTTAAGGGCAATATAGAACATTTGGACCATGGGAACGCTGTTTTGTCCGGACATTCGGCTTGGTATGTACTCGATTTTGTTCCGAAATTATAAGTGGACGAAATACACATGTTTTCGCAAGGAAAACGATACACCTAAGAGACTAGCCACTCCATTACTTAACTCGGGGCGTTCTAAGGTGAAAAAACAACGTTCCGTCCGTAAAAACGAGATTTATGTCCGTACGTTCGGTCGGCATTTACTCGGTTTTCGATCCGAACTTGGGAATGGACGAAACTCACTTGTTTTAAAATCTAAAACCTTATGATCAACAAGGCTTAGCCGGGACGTTTTAAGGGCAATATAGAACATTTGGACCATGGGAACGGGGTTTTGTCCGGACATTCGGCTTGGTATGTACTCGATTTTGTTCCGAAATTATAAGTGGACGAAACACACATGTTTTCGCATGGAAAACGATACACCTAAGAGACTAGCCACTCTATTACTTAACTTGGGGCGTTCTAAGGTGAAAAAACAACGTTCCGTCCGTAAAAACGAGATTTATGTCTGTCCGTACGGTCGACATTTACTCGGTTTTCGGTTAGAACTTGTCAATGGACAAAACTCACTTGTTTTGGAATCTAAAACCTCAAGATCGACAAGCCTTAGCCGGGACGTTTTAAGGCCAATATAGAACATTTGGACCATGGGAACAGTGTTTTGTCCGGACATTCGACTTGGTATGTACTCGATTTTTGTTCCGAACTTTTTAGTGGACGAAACACACATGTTTTCGAATGAAAAACGATACACCTAAGAGACTAGCCACTCCATTACTTAACTCGGGGCGTTCTAAGGTAAAAAAAAAAACGTTCCGTCCGTACAAACGAGATTTATGTTCGTCCGTTCGGTCGGCATTTACTTGGTTTTCGATCCGAACTTGGGAATGGACGAAACTCACTTGTTTTAAAATCTAAAACCTTAAGATCAACAAGGCTTAGCTGGAACGTTTTAAGGGCAATATAGAACATTTGGACCATGGGAACGGGGTTTTGTCCGGACATTCGGCTTGGTATGTACTCGATTTTGTTTCGAAATTATAAGTGGACGAAATACACATGTTTTCGCATGGAAAACGATACACCTAAGAGACTAGCCACTCCATTACTTAACTCGGGGCGTTCTAAGGTGAAAAAACAACGTTCCGTCCGTAAAAACGAGATTTATGTCCGTCCGTTCGGTCGGCATTTACTCGGTTTTCGATCCGAACTTGGAAATGGAGGAAATTCACTTGTTTTAAAATCTAAAACCTTAAGATCAACAAGGCTTAGCAGGGACGTTTTAAGGGCAATATAGAACATTTGGACCATGGGAACGGAGTTTTGTCCGGACATTCGGCTTGGTATGTAGTCGATTTTGTTCCGAAATTATAAGTGGACGAAACACACATGTTTTCGCATGGAAAACGATACACCTAAGAGACTAGCCACTCCATTACTTAACTCGGGGCGTTCTAAGGTGAAAAAACAACGTTCCGTCCGTAAAAACGAGATTCATGTCTGTCCGTACGGTCGACATTTACTCGGTTTTCGGTTAGAACTTGTCAATGGACAAAACTCACTTGTTTTGGAATCTAAAACCTCAAGATCGACAAGCCTTAGCCGGGACGTTTTAAGGCCAATATAGAACATTTGGACCATAGGAACAGTGTTTTGTCCGGACATTCGACTTGGTATGTACTCGATTTTTGTTCCGAACTTTTTAGTGGACAAAACACACATGTTTTCGAATGAAAAACGATACACCTAAGAGACTAGCCACTACATTACTTAACTCGGGGCTTCTATGGTAAAAAAAAAATGTTCCGTCCGTAAAAACGAGATTTATGTTCGTCCGTTCGGTCGGCATTTACTCGGTTTACGATCCGAACTTGGGAATGGACGAAACTCACTTGTTTTAAAATCTAAACCCTTAAGATCAACAAGGCTTAGCCGGGACGTTTTAAGGGCAATATAGAACATTTGGACCATGGGAACGGGGTTTTGTCCGGACATTCGGCTTGGTATGTTCTCGATTTTGTTCCGAAATTATAAGTGGACGAATCACACATGTTTTCGCAAGGAAAACGATACACCTAAGAGACTAGCCACTCCATTACTTAACTCGGGGCGTTCTAACGTGAAAAAACAACGTTCCGTCCGTAAAAACGAGATTTATGTCCGTCCGTTCGGTCGGCATTTACTCGGTTTTCGATCCGAACTTGGGAATGGACGAAACTCACTTGTTTTAAAATCTAAAACCTTAAGATCCACAAGGCTTAACTGGGACGTTTTAAGGGCAATATAGAACATTTGGACCATGGGAACGGGGTTTTGTCCCGACATTCGGCTTGGTATGTACTCGATTTTGTTCCGAAATTATAAGTGGACGAAACACACATGTTTTCGCATGTTAAACGATACACCTAAGAGACTAGCCACTCCATTACTTAACTCGAGGCGTTCTAAGGTGAAAAAACAACGTTCCGTCCGTAGAAACGATATTTATGTCTGTCCGTACAGTCGGCATTTACTCGGTTTTCGGTTAGAACTTGTCAATGGACAAAACTCACTTGTTTTGGAATCTAAAACCTCAAGATCGACAAGGCTTAGCCGGGACGTTTTGAGGCCAATATAGAACATTTGGACCATGGGAACAGTGTTTTGTCCGGACATTCGACTTGGTATGTACTCGATTTTTGTTCCGAACTTTTTAGTGGACGAAACACACATGTTTTCGAATGAAAAACGATACACCTAAGAGACTAGACACTCCATTACTTAACTCGGGGCGTTCTAAGGTAAAAAAAAAACGTTCCGTCCGTACAAACGAGATTTATGTTCGTCCGTTCGGTCGGCATTTACTTGGTTTTCGATCCGAACTTGGGAATGGACGAAACTCACTTGTTTTAAAATCTAAAACCTTAAGATCAACAAGGCTTAGCCGGGACGTTTTAAGGGCAATATAGAACATTTGGACCATGGGAACGGGGTTTTGTCAGGACATTCGGCTTGGTATGTAGTCGATTTTGTTCCGATATTATAAGTGGACGAAACACACATGTTTTCGCATGGAAAATGATACACCTAAGAGACTAGCCACTCCATTACTTAACTCGGGGCGTTCTAAGGTGAAAACACAACGTTCCGTTCTTAAAAACGAGATTTATGTCCGTCCGTACGGTCGGCATTTACTCGGTTTTCTGTTAGAACTTGTCAATGGACAAAACTCACTTGTTTTGGAATCTAAAACCTCAAGATCGACAAGGCTTAGCCGGGACGTTTTAAGGCCAATATAGAACATTTGGACCATGGGAACAGTGTTTTGTCCGGACATTCGACTTGGTATGTACTCGATTTTTGTTCCGAACTTTTTAGTGTACGAAACACACATGTTTTCGCATGAAAAACGATACACCTAAGAGAAGCCACTCCATTACTTAACTCGGTGCTTCTAAGGTAAAAAAAAAATGTTCCGTCTGTAAAAACGACATTTATGTTCGTCCGTTCGGTCGGCTTTTACTCGGTTTTCGATCCGAACTTTGGAATGGACGAAACTCACTTGTTTTAAAATCTAAAACCTTAAGATCAACAAGGCTTAGCCGGGACGTTTTAAGGGCAATATAGAACATTTGGACCATGGGAACGGGGTTTTGTCCGGACATTCGGCTTGGTATGTACTCGATTTTGTTCCGAAATTATAAGTGGACGAAATACACATGTTTTCGCAAGGAAAACGATACACCTAAGAGACTAGCCACTACATTACTTAACTCGGGGCGTTCTAAGGTGAAAAAACAATGTTCCGTCCGTAAAAACGAGATTTATGTCCGTCCGTTCGGTCGGCATTTACTCGGTTTTCGATCCGAACTTGGGAATGGACGAAACTCACTTGTTTTAAAATCTAAAACCTTAAGATCAACAAGGCTTAGCCGGGACGTTTTAAGGGCAATATAGAACATTTGGACCATGGGAACGGGGTTTTGTCCGGACATTCGGCTTGGTATGTACTCGATTTTGTTCCGAAATTATAAGTGGACGAAACACACATGTTTTCGCATGGAAAACGATACACCTAAGAGACTAGCCACTCCATTACTTAACTCGGGGCGTTCTAAGGTGAAAAAACAACGTTCCGTTTGTAAAAACGAGATTTATGTCTGTCCGTACGGTCGACATTTACTCGGTTTTCGGTTAGAACTTGTCAATGGACAAAACACACTTGTTTTGGAATCTAAAACCTCAAGATCGACAAGCCTTAGCCGGGACGTTTTAAGGCCAATATAGAACATTTGGACCATCGGAACAGTGTTTTGTCCGGACATTCGACTTGGTATGTACTCGATTTATGTTCCGAACTTTTTAGTGGACGAAACACACATGTTTTCGAATGAAAAACGATACACCTAAGAGACTAGCCACTCCATTACTTAACTCGGGGCGTTCTAAGGTGAAAAAAAAACGTTCCGTCCGTAAAAACGAGATTTAGGTCCGTCCGTTCGGTCGGCATTTACTCGGTTTTCGATCCGAACTTGGAAATGGCGAAACTCATTTGTTTTAAAATCTAAAACCTTAAGATCAACAAGGCTTAGCAGGGACGTTTTAAAGGCAATATAGAACATTTGGACCATGGGAACGGGGTTTTGTCCGGACATTCGGCTTGGTATGTACTCGATTTTGTTCCAAAATTATAAGTGGACGAAAAACATATGGTTTCGCATGGAAAACGATACACCTAAGAGACTAGCCACTCCATTACTTAACTCGGTGCGTTCAAAAGTGAAAAAACAATGTTCCGTCCGTAAAAATGAGATTTATGTCTGTCCGTTCGGTCGGCATTTACTCGGTTTTCAGTCCGAACTTGGAAATGGACGAAACTCACTTGTTTAAAAATCTCAAAGCTCAAGATCGACAAGGCTTAGCCGGGACGTTTTGAAGGCAATATAGAACATTTGGACCATGGGAACGGGGTTTTGTCCGGGCATTCGGCTTGATACTCGATTTTGTTCCGAAATTATAAGTGGACGAAATAAACATGGTTTCGCATGGAAAACGATACACCTAAGAGACTAGCCACTCCATTACTTAACTCGGGGCTTCTAAGGTGAAACAACAACAATCCGTCCGAAAAAACGCAATTTATGTCTGTCTGTTCGGTCGGCATTTACTCGGGTTTTAGTCCGAACTTGGAAATGGACGAAACTGACTTGTTTAAAAATTTAAAAGCTCAAGATCGACAAGGGTTAGCCGGGACGTTTTAAGGGCAATATAGAACATTTGGACCATGGGAACGGGGTTTTGTCCGGACATTCGGCTTGGTATGTACTCGATATTGTTCCGAAATTATAAGTGGACGAAATACACATGGTTTCGCATGGAAAATGATACACCTAAGAGACTAGCCACTCCATTACTTAACTCGGGGCGTTCTAAGGTGAAAAAACAACGTTCCGTCCTTAAAAACGAGATTTATGTCCGTCCGTACGGTCGGCATTTACTCGGTTTTCGGTTAGAACTTGTCAATGGACAAAACTCACTTGTTTTGGAATCTAAAACCTCAAGATCGACAAGGCTTAGCCGGGACGTTTTAAGGCCAATATAGAACATTTGGACCATGGGAACAGTGTTTTGTCCGGACATTCGACTTGGTATGTACTCGATTTTTGTTCCGAACTTTTTAGTGGACAAAACACACATGTTTTCGAATGAAAAACGATACACCTAAGAGACTAGCCACTACATTACTTAACTCGGGGCTTCTATGGTAAAAAAAAAATGTTCCGTCCGTAAAAACGAGATTTATGTTCGTCCGTTCGGTCGGCATTTACTTGGTTTACGATCCGAACTTGGGAATGGACGAAACTCACTTGTTTTAAAATCTAAACCCTTAAGATCAACAAGGCTTAGCCGGGACGTTTTAAGGGCAATATAGAACATTTGGACCATGGGAACGGGGTTTTGTCCGAACATTCGGCTTGGTATGTACTCGATTTTGTTCTGAAATTATAAGTGGACGAAATACACATGTTTACGCATGAAAAACGATACACCTAAGAGACTAGCCACTCCATTACTTAACTCGGGGCGTTCTAAGGTAAAAAAAAAACGTTCCGTCCGTACAAACGAGATTTATGTTCGTCCGTTCGGTCGGCATTTACTTGGTTTTCGATCCGAACTTGGGAATGGACGAAACTCACTTGTTTTAAAATCTAAAACCTTAAGATCAACAAGGCTTAGCCGGGACGTTTTAAGGGCAATATAGAACATTTGGACCATGGGAACGGGGTTTTGTCCGAACATTCGGCTTGGTATGTACTCGATTTTGTTCCGAAATTATAAGTGGACGAAATACACATGTTTACGCATGGAAAACGATACACCTAAGAGACTAGCCACTCCATTACTTAACTCGGGGCGTTCTAAGGTGAAAAAACAACGTTCCGTCCGTAAAAACGAGATTTATGTCCGTCCGTTCGGTCGGCATTTACTCGTTTTTCGATCCAAACTTGGAAATGGACGAAATTCACTTGTTTTAAAATCTAAAACCTTAAGATCAACAAGGCTTAGCATGGACGTTTTAAGGGCAATATAGAACATTTGGACCATGGGAACGGGGTTTTGTCCGGACATTCGGCTTGGTATGTACTCGATTTTGTTCCGAAATTATAAGTGGACGAAATACACATGGTTTCGCATGGAAAACGATACACCTAAGAGACTAGCCACTCCATTACTTAACTCAAGGCTTCTAAGGTGAAACAACAACAATCCGTCCGAAAAAACGCAATTTATGTCTGTCCGTTCGGTCGGCATTTACTCGGGTTTTAGTCCGAACTTGGAAATGGACGAAACAGACTTGTTTAAAAATTTAAAAGCTCAAGATCGACAAGGGTTAGCCGGGACGTTTTAAGGGCAATATAGAACATTTGGACCATGGGAACGGGGTTTTGTCTGGATATTCGGCTTGGTATGTAGTCGATTTTGTTTCGATATTATAAGTGGACGAAACACACATGTTTTCGCATGGAAAATGATACACCTAAGAGACTAGCCACTCCATTACTTAACTCGGGGCGTTCTAAGGTGAAAAAACAACGTTCCGTCCTTAAAAACGAGATTTATGTCCGTCCGTACGGTCGGCATTTACTCGGTTTTCGGTTAGAACTTGTCAATGGACAAAACTCACTTGTTTTGGAATCTAAAACCTCAAGATCGACAAGGCTTAGCCGGGACGTTTTAAGGCCAATATAGAACATTTGGACCATGGGAACAGTGTTTTGTCCGGACATTCGACTTGGTATGTACTCGATTTTTGTTCCGAACTTTTTAGTGGACGAAACACACATGTTTTCGAATGAAAAACGATACACCTAAGAGACTAGCCACTCCATTACTTAACTCGGAGCATTCTAAGGTAAAAAAAAAACGTTCCGTCCGTACAAACGAGATTTATGTTCGTCCGTTCGGTCGGCATTTACATGGTTTTCGATCCGAACTTGGGAATGGACGAAACTCACTTGTTTTAAAATCTAAAACCTTAAGATCAACAAGGCTTAGCCGGGACGTTTTAAGGGCAATATAGAACATTTGGACCATGGGAACGGGGTTTTGTCCGGACATTCGGCTTGGTATGTACTCGATTTTGTTTCGAAATTATAAGTGGACGAAATACACATGTTTTCGCATGGAAAACGATACACCTAAGAGACTAGCCACTCAATTACTTAACTCGGGGCGTTCTAAGGTGAAAAAACAACGTTCCGTCTGTAAAAACGAGATTTATGTCCGTCCGTACGGTCGGCATTTACTCGGTTTTCGGTTAGAAATTGTCAATGGACAAAACTCACTTGTTTTGGAATCTAAAACCTCAAGATCGACAAGGCTTAGCCGGGACGTTTTAAGGCCAATTTAGAACATTTGGACCATGGGAACAGTGTTTTGTCCGGACATTCGACTTGGCAAGTACTCGATTTTTGTTCCGAACTTTTTAGTGGACGAAACACACATGTTTTCGAATGAAAAACGATACACCTAAGAGACTAGCTCCATTACTTAACTCGGGGCGTTTTAAGATAAAAAAAAAAAACGTTCCGTCCGTAAAAACGAGATTTATGTTCGTCCGTTCGGTCGGCATTTACTCGGTTTTCGATCCGAACTTGGGAATGGACGAAACTCACTTGTTTTAAAATTTAAAACCATAAGATCAACAAGGCTTAGCTGGGACGTTTTAAGGGCAATATAGAACATTTGGACCATGGGAACGGGGTTTTGTCCTGACATTCGGCTTGGTATGTACTCGATTTTGTTCCGAAATTATAAGTAGATGAAACACACATGTTTTCGCATGGAAAACGATACACCTAAGAGACTAGCAACTCCATTACCTAACTCGGGGCGTTCTAAGGTGAAAAACAACGTTCCGTCCGTAAAAATGAGATTTATGTCCGTCCGTTCGGTCGACATTTACTCGGTTTTCGATCCGAACTTGGAAATGGACGAAACTCACTTGTTTTATAATCTAAAACCTTAAGATCAACAAGGCTTAGCCGGGACGTTTTAAGGGCAATATAGAACATTTGGACCTTGGGAACGGGGTTTTGTCCGGACATTCGGCTTGGTATGTACTCGATTTTGTTCCGAAATTATAAGTGGACGAAAAACATATGGTTTCGGATGGAAAATGATACACCTAAGAGACTAGGCACTCCATTACTTAACCCGGTGCGTTCTAAAGTGAAAAAACAATGTTCCGTCCGTAAAAACGAGATTTATGTCCGTCCGTTCGGTCGGCATTTACTCGGTTTTCAGTCAGAACTTGGAAATGGACGAAACTCAGTTATTGAAAATCTCAAAGCTCAAGATCGACAAGGCTTAGCCGGGACGTTTTGAGGGCAATATAGAACATTTGGACCATGGGAACGGGGTTTTGTCCGGGCATTCGGCTTGATACTCGATTTTGTTCCGAAATTATAAGTGGACGAAACACACATGTTTTCGCATGGAAAACGATACACCTAAGAGACTAGCCACTCCATTACTTAACTCGGGGTATTCTAAGGTGAAAAAACAACATTCCGTCCGTAAAAACGAGATTTATGTTCTTCCGTTCGGTCGGCATTTACTCGGTTTTCGGTCCAAACTTGGAAATGGACGAAACTCACTTGTTTTGGAATCTAAATCCTCAAGGTGGACAAGGCTTAGCCGGGACGTTTTAACGCCAATATAGAACATTTGAACCATGGGAAGGGGGTTTTGTCCGGACTTTCGGCTTTGTATGTACTCGCTTTTTGTTCCGAACTTATAAGTGGAAGAAATACACATGATTTCACATGTGAAACGATACACCTAAGAGACTAGCCACTCCATTACTTAACTCGGGGCTTCTAAGGTGAAACGACAACAATCCGTCCGAAAAAACGATATTTATGTCTGTCTGTTCGGTCGGCATTTACTCGGTTTTTAGTCCGAACTTGGAAATGGACGAAACTGACTTGTTTAAAAATCAAAAAGCTCAAGATCGACAAGGGTTAGCCGGGACGTTTTAAGGGTAATATAGAACATTTGGACCATGGGAACGGGGTTTTGTCCGGACATTCGGCTTGGTATTTAGTCGATTTTGTTCCGAAATTATAAGTGGACGAAACACACATGTTTTCGCATGGAAAACGATACACCTAAGAGACTAGCCACTCCATTACCTAACTCGGGGCGTTCTAAGGTGAAAAAACAACGTCTCGTCCGAAAAAACGAGATTTATGTCCGTCCGTTCGGTCGGCATTTACTCGGTTTTCGATCCGAACTTGGAAATGGACGAAACTCACTTGTTTTAAAATCTAAAACCTTAAGATCAACAAGGCTTAGCCGGGACGTTTTAAGGGCAATATAGAATATTTGGACCATGGGAACGGGGTTTTGTCCGAACATTCGGCTTGGTATGTACTCGATTTTGTTCCGAAATGATAAGTGGACGAAACACACATGTTTTCGCAAGGAAAACGATACACCTAAGAGACTAGCCACTCCATTACTTAAGTCGGGCCGTTCTAAGGTGAAAAAACAACGTTCCGTCCGTAAAAACGAGATTTAGGTCCGTCCGTTCGGTCGGCATTTACTCGGTTTTCGATCCGAACTTGGAAATGGCGAAACTCACTTGTTTTAAAATCTAAAACCTTAAGATCAACAAGGCTTAGCAGGGACGTTTTAAAGGCAATATAGAACATTTGGACCATGGGAACGGGGTTTTGTCCGGACATTCGGCTTGGTATGTACTCGATTTTGTTCCAAAATTATAAGTGGACGAAAAACATATGGTTTCGCATGGAAAACGATACACCTAAGAGACTAGCCACTCCATTACTTAACTCGGTGCGTTCAAAAGTGAAAAAACAATGTTCCGTCCGTAAAAATGAGATTTATGTCTGTCCGTTCGGTCGGCATTTACTCGGTTTTCAGTCCGAACTTGGAAATGGACGAAACTCACTTGTTTAAAAATCTCAAAGCTCAAGATCGACAAGGCTTAGCCGGGACGTTTTGAAGGCAATATAGAACATTTGGACCATGGGAACGGGGTTTTGTCCGGGCATTCGGCTTGATACTCGATTTTGTTCCGAAATTATAAGTGGACGAAACACACATGTTTTCGCATGGAAAACGATACACCTAAGAGACTAGCCACTCCATTACTTATCTTGGGGCATTCTAAGGTGAACAAACAACATTCCGTCCGTAAAAACGAGATTTATGTCTGTCCGTTCTGTCGGTATTTACTCGGTTTTCGATCCAAACTTGGAAATGGACGAAATTCACTTGTTTTAAAATCTAAAACCTTAAGATCAACAAGGCTTAGCAGGGACGTTTTAAGGGCTATATAGAACATTTGGACCATGGGAACGGGGTTTTGTCCGGACATCCGGCTTGGTATGTACTCGATTTTGTTCCGAAATTGTAAGTGGACGAAATACACATGGTTTCGCATGGAAAACGATACACCTAAGAGACTAGCCACTCCATTACTTAACTCGGGGCTTCTAAGGTGAAACAACAACAATCCGTCCGAAAAAACGCAATTTATGTCTGTCCGTTCGGTCGGCATTTACTCGGTTTTCAGTCCGAACTTGGAAATGGACGAAACTCACTTGTTTAAAAATCTCAAAGCTCAAGATCGACAAGGCTTAGCCGGGACGTTTTGAAGGCAATATAGAACATTTGGACCATGGGAACGGGGTTTTGTCCGGGCATTCGGCTTGATACTCGATTTTGTTCCGAAATTATAAGTGGACGAAACACACATGTTTTCGCATGGAAAACGATACACCTAAGAGACTAGCCACTCCATTACTTAACTTGGGGCATTCTAAGGTGAAGAAACAACATTCCGTCCGTAAAAACGAGATTTATGTCCGTCCGTTCTGTCGGCATTTACTCGGTTTTCGATCCAAACTTGGAAATGAGCGAAATTCACTTGTTTTAAAATCTAAAACCTTAAGATCAACAAGGCTTAGCCGGGACGTTTTAAGGGCAATATAGAACATTTGGACCTTGGGAACGGGGTTTTGTCCGGACATTCGGCTTGGTATGTAGTCGATTTTGTTCCGATATTATAAGTGGACGAAACACACATGTTTTCGCATGGAAAATGATACACCTAAGAGACTAGCCACTCCATTACTTAACTCGGGGCGTTCTAAGGTGAAAAAACAACGTTCCGTCCTTAAAAACGAGATTTATGTCCGTCCGTACGGTCGGCATTTACTCGGTTTTAGGTTAGAACTTGTCAATGGACAAAACTCACTTGTTTTGGAATCTAAAACCTCAAGATCGATAAGGCTTAGCCGGGACGTTTTAAGGCCAATATAGAACATTTGGACCATGGAAACAGTGTTTTGTCCGGACATTCGACTTGGTATGTACTCGATTTTTGTTCCGAACTTTTTAGTGTACGAAACACACATGTTTTCGCATGAAAAACGATACACCTAAGAGAAGCCACTCCATTACTTAACTCGGGGCTTCTAAGGTAAAAAAAAAATGTTCCGTCTGTAAAAACGACATTTATGTTCGTCCGTTCGGTCGGCTTTTGCTCGGTTTTCGATCCGAACTTGGGAATGGACGAAACTCACTTGTTTTAAAATATAAAACCTTAAGATCAACAAGGCTTAGCCGGGACGTTTTAAGGGCAATATAGAACATTTGGACCATGGGAACGGGGTTTTGTCCGGACATTCGGCTTGGTATGTACTCGATTTTGTTCCGAAATTATAAGTGGACGAAATACACATGTTTTCGCAAGGAAAACGATACACCTAAGAGACTAGCCACTCCATTACTTAACTCGGGGCGTTCTAAGGTGAAAAAACAACGTTCCGTCCGTAAAAACGAGATTTATGTCCGTCCGTTCGGTCGGCATTTACTCGGTTTTCGATCCGAACTTGGGAATGGACGAAACTCACTTGTTTTAAAATCTAAAACCTTAAGATCAACAAGGCTTAGCAAGGACGTTTTAAGGGCAATATAGAACATTTGGACCATGGGAACGGGGTTTTGTCCGGACATTCGGCTTGGTATGTACTCGATTTTGTTCCGAAATTATAAGTGGACGAAACACACATGTTTTCGCATGGAAAACGATACACCTAAGAGACTAGCCACTCCATTACTTAACTCGGGGCGTTCTAAGGTGAAAAAACAACGTTCCGTCCGTAAAAACGAGATTTATGTCTGTCCGTACGGTCGACATTTACTCGGTTTTCGGTTAGAACTTGTCAATGGACAAAACTCACTTGTTTTGGAATCTAAAACCTCAAAATCGACAAGCCTTAGCCGGGACGTTTTAAGGCCAATATAGAACATTTGGACCATGGGAACAGTGTTTTGTCCGGACATTCGACTTGGTATGTACTCGATTTTTGTTCCGAACTTTTTAGTGGACGAAACACACATGTTTTCGAATGAAAAACGATACACCTAAGAGACTAGCCACTCCATTACTTAACTCGGGGCGTTCTAAGGTGAAAAAAAAATGTTCCGTCCGTAAAAACGAGATTTAGGTCCGTCCGTTCGGTCGGCATTTACTCGGTTTTCGATCCGAACTTGGAAATGGCGAAACTCATTTGTTTTAAAATCTAAAACCTTAAGATCAACAAGGCTTAGCAGGGACGTTTTAAAGGCAATATAGAACATTTGGACCATGGGAACGGGGTTTTGTCCGGCATTCGGCTTGGTATGTACTCGATTTTGTTCCAAAATTATAAGTGGACGAAAAACATATGGTTTCGCATGGAAAACGATACACCTAAGAGACTAGCCACTCCATTACTTAACTCGGTGCGTTCAAAAGTGAAAAAACAATGTTCCGTCCGTAAAAATGAGATTTATGTCTGTCCGTTCGGTCGGCATTTACTCGGTTTTCAGTCCGAACTTGGAAATGGACGAAACTCACTTGTTTAAAAATCTCAAAGCTCAAGATCGACAAGGCTTAGCAAGGACGTTTTGAAGGCAATATAGAACATTTGGACCATGGGAACGGGGTTTTGTCCGGGCATTCGGCTTGATACTCGATTTTGTTCCGAAATTATAAGTGGACGAAACACACATGTTTTCGCATGGAAAACGATACACCTAAGAGACTAGCCACTCCATTACTTAACTTGGGGCATTCTAAGGTGAAGAAACAACATTCCGTCCGTAAAAACGAGATTTATGTCCGTCCGTTCTGTCGGCATTTACTCGGTTTTCGATCCAAACTTGGAAATGAACGAAATTCACTTGTTTTAAAATCTAAAACCTTAAGATCAACAAGGCTTAGCCGGGACGTTTTAAGGGCTATATAGAACATTTGGACCATGGGAACGGGGTTTTGTCCGGACATTCGGCTTGGTATGTACTCGATTTTGTTCCGAAATTATAAGTGGACGAAATACACATGGTTTCGCATGGAAAACGATACACCTAAGAGACTAGCCACTCCATTACTTAACTCGGGGCTTCTAAGGTGAAACAACAACAATCCGTCCGAAAAAACGCAATTTATGTCTGTCCGTTCGGTCGGCATTTACTCGGTTTTCAGTCCGAACTTGGAAATGGACGAAACTCACTTGTTTAAAAATCTCAAAGCAAAAGATCGACAAGGCTTAGCCGGGACGTTTTGAAGGCAATATAGAACATTTGGACCATGGGAACGGGGTTTTGTCCGGGCATTCGGCTTGATACTCGATTTTGTTCCGAAATTATAAGTGGACGAAACACACATGTTTTCGCATGGAAAACGATACACCTAAGAGACTAGCCACTCCATTACTTAACTTGGGGCATTCTAAGGTGAAGAAACAACATTCCGTCCGTAAAAACGAGATTTATGTCCGTCCGTTCTGTCGGCATTTACTCGGTTTTCGATCCAAACTTGGAAATGAACGAAATTCACTTGTTTTAAAATCTAAAACCTTAAGATCAACAAGGCTTAGCCGGGACGTTTTAAGGGCAATATAGAACATTTGGACCATGGGAACGTGGTTTTGTCCGGACATTCGGCTTGGTATGTACTCGATTTTGTTTCGAAATTATAAGTGGACGAAATACACATGTTTTCGCATGGAAAACGATATACCTAAGAGACTAGCCACTCAATTACTTAACTCGGGGCGTTCTAAGGTGAAAAAACAACGTTCCGTCTGTAAAAACGAGATTTATGTCCGTCCGTACGGTCGGCATTTACTCGGTTTTCGGTTAGAACTTGTCAATGGACAAAACTCACTTGTTTTGGAATCTAAAACCTCAAGATCGACAAGGCTTAGCCGGGACGTTTTAAGGCCAATATAGAACATTTGGACCATGGGAACAGTGTTTTGTCCGGACATTCGACTTGGTATGTACTCGATTTTTGTTCCGAACTTTTTAGTGTATGAAACACACATGTTTTCGCATGGAAAACGATACACCTAAGAGACTAGCCACTCCATTACTTAACTCGGGGCGTTCTAAGGTGAAAAAACAACGTTCCGTCCGTAAAAACGAGATTTATGTCCGTCCGTTCGGTCGGCATTTACTCGGTTTTCGATCCGAACTTGGGAATGGACGAAACTCACTTGTTTTAAAATCTAAAACCTTAAGATCAACAAGGCTTAGCCGGGACGTTTTAAGGGCAATATAGAACATTTGGACCATGGGAACGGGGTTTTGTCCGGACATTCGGCTTGGTATGTACTCGATTTTGTTCCGAAATTATAAGTGGACGAAACACACATGTTTTCGCATGGAAAACGATACACCTAAGAGACTAGCCACTCCATTACTTAACTCGGGGCGTTCTAAGGTGAAAAAACAACGTTCCGTCCGTAAAAACGAGATTTATGTCTGTCCGTACGGTCGACATTTACTCGGTTTTCGGTTAGAACTTGTCAATGGACAAAACTCACTTGTTTTGGAATCTAAAACCTCAAGATCGACAAGCCTTAGCCGGGACGTTTTAAGGTCAATATAGAACATTTGGACCATGGGAACAGTGTTTTGTCCGGACATTCGACTTGGTATGTACTCGATTTTTGTTCCGAACTTTTTTGTGGACGAAACACACATGTTTTCGAATGAAAAACGATACACCTAAGAGACTAGCCACTCCATTATTTAACTCGGGGCGTTCTAAGGTGAAAAAAAAACGTTCCGTCCGTACAAACGAGATTTATGTTCGTCCGTTCGGTCGGCATTTACTTGGTTTTTTATCCGAACTTGGGAATGGACGAAACTCACTTGTTTTAAAATCTAAAACCTTAAGATCAACAAGGCTTAGCCGGGACGTTTTAAGGGCAATATAGAACATTTGGACCATGGGAACGTGGTTTTGTCCGGACATTCGGCTTGGTATGTACTCGATTTTGTTTCGAAATTATAAGTGGACGAAATACACATGTTTTCGCATGGAAAACGATACACCTAAGAGACTAGCCACTCAATTACTTAACTCGGGGCGTTCTAAGGTGAAAAAACAACGTTCGGTCTGTAAAAACGAGATTTATGTCCGTCCGTACGGTCGGCATTTACTCGGTTTTCGGTTAGAAATCGTCAATGGACAAAACTCACTTGTTTTGGAATCTAAAACCTCAAGATCGACAAGGCTTAGCCGGGACGTTTTAAGGCCAATTTAGAACATTTGGACCATGGGAACAGTGTTTTGTCCGGACATTCGACTTGGCATGTACTCGATTTTTGTTCCGAACTTTTTAGTGGACGAAACACACATGTTTTCCAATGAAAAACAATACACCTAAGAGACTAGCTCCATTACTTAACTCGGGGCGTTTTAAGATAAAAAAAAAAAAACGTTCCGTCCGTTAAAACTAGATTTATGTTCGTCCGTTCGGTCGGCATTTACTCGGTTTTCGATCCGAACTTGGGAATGGACGAAACTCACTTGTTTTAAAATCTAAAACCATAAGATCATCAAGGCTTAGCTGGGACGTTTTAAGGGCAATATAGAACATTTGGACCATGGGAACGGGGTTTTGTCCGGACATTCGGCTTGGTATGTACTCGATTTTGTTCCGAAATCATAAGTGGACGAAACACACATGTTTTCGCAAGGAAAACGACACACCTAAGAGACTAGCCACTCCATTACATAAGGGGGCCGTTCTAAGGTGAAAAAACAACGTTCCGTCCGTAAAAACGAGATTTAGGTCCGTCCGTTCGGTCGGCATTTACTAAGTTTTCGATCCGAACTTGGAAATGGCGAAACTCACTTGTTTTAAAATCTAAAACCTTAAGATCAACAAGGCTTAGCAGGGACGTTTTAAAGGCAATATAGAACATTTGGACCATGGGAATGGGGTTTTGTCCGGACATTCGGCTTGGTATGTACTCGATTTTGTTCCAAAATTATAAGTGGACGAAAAACATATGGTTTCGCATGGAAAACGATACACCTAAGAGACTAGCCACTCCATTACCTAACTCGGTGCGTTCAAAAGTGAAAAAACAATGTTCCGTCCGTAAAAATGAGATTTATGTCCGTCCGTTCGGTCGGCATTTACTCGGTTTTCAGTCCGAACTTGGAAATGGACGAAACTCACTTGTTTAAAAATCTCAAAGCTCAAGATCGACAAGGCTTAGCGGGGACGTTTTGAAGGCAATATAGAACATTTGGACCATGGGATTGGGGTTTTGTCCGGGCATTCGGCTTGATACTCGATTTTGTTCCGAAATTATAAGTGGACGAAACACACATGTTTTCGCATGGAAAACGATACACCTGGAAAACGATACACCTAAGAGACTAGCCACTCCATTACTTAACTTGGGGCATTCTAAGGTCAACAAACAACATTCCGTCCGTAAAAACGAGATTTATGTCCGTCCGTTTGGTCGGCATTTACTCGGTTTTCGGTCCGAACTTGGAAATGGACGAAACTCACTTGTGTTGGAATCTAAATCCTCAAGATGGACAAGGCTTAGCCGGGACGTTTTAAGGCCAATATAGAACATTTGAACCATGGGAACGGGGTTTTGTCCGCACTTTCGGCTTGGTATGTACTCGCTTTTTGTTCCGAACTTATAAGTGTACGAAATACACATGTTTTCGCATGTAAAATGATACACCTAAGAGACTAGCCACTCCATTACATAACTCAGGGCTTCTAAGGTGAAACAACAACAATCCGTCCGAAAAACGATACTTATGTCTGTCCGTTCAGTCGGCATTTACTCGGTTTTTAGTCCGAACTTGGAAATGGACGGAACTGACTTGTTTAAAAATCTAAAAGCTCAAGATCGACAAGGGTTAGCTGGGACGTTTTAAGGGTAATATAGAACATTTGGACCATGGGAACGGGGTTTTGTCCGGACATTCGGCTTGGTATATAGTCGATTTTGTTCCGAAATTATAAGTGGACGAAACACACATGTTATCGCATGGAAAACGATACACCTAAGAGACTAGCCACTCCATTACTTAACTCGGGGCGTTCTAAGGTTAAAAAACAACGTTCCGTCCGTAAAAACGAGATTTATGTCCGTCCGTACGGTCGGCATTTACTCGGTTTTCGGTTAGAACTTGTCAATGGACAAAACTCACTTGTTTTGTCCGGACATTCGACTTGGTATGTACTCGATTTTTGTTCCGAACATTTTAGTGGACGAAACACACATGTTTTCGAATGAAAAACGATACACCCAAGAGACTAGCAACTCCATTACTTAACTCGGGGCGTTCTAAGGTAAAAAAAAAACGTTCCGTCCGTAAAAACGAGATTTATGTTCGTCCGTTCGGTCGGCATTTACTCGGTTTTCGATCCGAACTTGGGAATGGACGAAACTCACTTGTTTTAAAATCTAAAACCTTAAGATCAACAAGGCTTAGCCGGGACGTTTTAAGTGCAATATATAACATTTGGACCATGGGAACGGGGTTTTGTCCGGACATTCGGCTTGGTATGTACTCGATTTAGTTCCGAAATTATAAGTGGACGAAACACACATATTTTCGCATGGAAAACGATACACCTAAGAGACTAGCCACTCCATTACTTAACTCGGGGCGTTCTAAGGTTAAAAACAACGTTCCGTCTGTCAAAACGAGATTTATGTCCGTCCGTTCGGTCGGCATTTACTCGGTTTTCGATCCGAACTTGGAAATGGACGAAACTCACTTGTTTTAAAATCTAAAACCATAAGATAAACAAGGCCTAGCAGGGACATTTTAAGGGCAATATAGAACATTTGGACCAAGGGAACGGGGTTTTGTCCGGACATTCGGCTTGGTATGTACTCGATTTTTTCCAAAAGTATAAGTGGACGAAAAACATATGGTTTCACATGGAAAACGATACACCTAAGAGACTAGACACTCCATTACTTAACTTGGTGCGTTCTAAAGTGAAAAAACAATGTTCCGTCCGTAAAAACGACATTTATGTCAGTCCGTTCGGTCGGCATTTACGCGGTTTTCAGTCCAAACTTGGAAATCGACGAAACTCACTTGTTTAAAATCTCAAAGCTTTAGATCGACAAGGCTTAGCCGGGACGTTTTGAAGGCAATATAGAACATTTGGACAATGGGAACGGGGTTTTGTCCGGGAATTCGGCTTGATACTCGATTTTGTTCCAAAATTATAAGTGGACGAAACACACATGTTTTCGCATGGAAAACGATACACCTAAGAGACTAGCCACTCCATTACTTAACTCGGTGCGTTCAAAAGTGAAAAAACAATGTTCCGTCCGTAAAAATGAGATTTATGTCCGTCCGTTCGGTCGGCATTTACTCGGTTTTCAGTCCGAACTTGGAAATAGACGAAACTCACTTGTTTAAAAATCTCAAAGCTCAAGATCGACAAGGCTTAGCCGGGACGTTTTGAAGGCAATATAGAACATTTGGACCATGGGAATGGGGTTTTGTCCGGGCATTCGGCTTGATACTCGATTTTGTTCCGAAATTATAAGTGGACGAAACACACATGTTTTCGAATGGAAAACAATACACCTAAGAGACTAGCCACTCCATTACTTAACTTGGGGCATTCTAAGGTCAACAAACAACATTCCGTCCGTAAAAACGAGATTTATGTCCGTCCGTTCGGTCGGCATTTACTCGGTTTTCGGTCCGAACTTGGAAATGGACGAAACTCACTTGTTTTGGAATCTAAATCCTCAAGATGGACAAGGCTTAGCTGGGACGTTTTAAGGCCAATATAGAACATTTGAACCATGGGAACGGGGTTTTGTCCGCACTTTCGGCTTGGTATGTACTCGCTTTTTGTTCCGAACTTATAAGTGGACGAAATACACATGTTTTCGCATGTAAAACGATACACCTAAGAGACTAGCCACTCCATTACATAACTCAGGGCTTCTAAGGTGAAACAACAACAATCCGTCCAAAAAACGATACTTATGTCTGTCCGTTCAGTCGGCATTTACTCGGTTTTTAGTCCGAACTTGGAAATGGACGAAACTGACTTGTTTAAAAATCTAAAAGCTCAAGATCGACAAGGGTTAGCTGGGACGTTTTAAGGGTAATATAGAACATTTGGACCATGGGAACGGGGTTTTGTCCGGACATTCGGCTTGGTATGTAGTCGATTTTGTTCCGAAATAATAAGTGGACGAAACACACATGTTTTCGCATGGAAAACGATACACCTAAGAGACTAGCCACCCCATTACCTAACTCGGGGCGTTCTAAGGTGAAAAAACAACTTTCCGTCCGAAAAAACGAGATTTATGTCCGTCCGTTCGTTCGGCATTTACTCGGTTTTCGATCCGAACTTGGAAATGGACGAAACTCATTTGTTTTAAAATCTAAAACCTTAAGATCAACAAGGCTTAGCCGGGACGTTTTAAGGGCAATATAGAACATTTGGACCTTGGGAACGGGGTTTTGTCCGGACATTCGGCTTGGTATGTACTCGATTTTTTTCCAAAATTATAAGTGGACGAAAAACATATGGTTTCGCATGGAAAACGATACACCTAAGACACTAGCCACTCCATTACTTAACTCGGTGCGATCTAAAGTGAAAAAACAATGTTCCGTCCGTAAAAACGAGATTTATGTCCGTCCGTTCGGTCGGCATTTACTCGGTTTTCAGTCCGAACTAGGTAATGGACGAAACTCACTTGTTTAAAATCTCAAAGCTCAAGATCGACAAGGCTTAGCCGGGACGTTTTGAAGGCAATATAGAACATTTGGACCATGGGAACGGGGTTTTGTCCGGGCATTCGGCTTGATACTCGATTTTGTTCCGAAATTATAAGTGGACAAAACACACATGTTTTCGCATGGAAAACGATACACCTAAGAGACTAGCCACTCCAATACTTAACTCGGGGAATTCTAAGGTGAAAAAGCAACATTCCGTTCTTAAAAACGAAATTTATGTCCGTCCATTCGGTCGACATTTACTCGGTTTTCGGTCTGAACTTGGAAATGGACGAAACTCACTTGTTTTGGAATCTAAATCCTCAAGATGGACAAGGCTTAGCCGGGACGTTTTAAGGCCAATATAGAACATTTGAACCATGGGAAGGGGGTTTTGTCCGGACTTTCGGCTAGGTATGTACTCGCTTTTTGTTCCGAACTTATAAGTGGACGAAATGCACATGTTCTCACATGTGAAACGATACACCTAAGAGACTAGCCACTCCATTACTTAACTCGGGGCTTCCAAGGTGAAACAACAACAATCCTTCCGAAAAAACGATATTTATGTCTGTCCGTTCGGTCGGCATTTACTCGGTTTTTAGTCCGAACTTGGAAATGGACGAAACTGACTTGTTTAAAAATATAAAAGCTCAAGATCGACAAGGGTTAGCCGGGACGTTTTAAGGGTAATATAGAACATTTGGACCATGGGAACGGGGTTTTGTCCGGACATTCGGCTTGGTATGTAGTCGATTTTGTTCCGAAATTATAAGTGGACAAAACACACATGTTTTCGCATGGAAAACGATACACCTATAAGACTAGCCAATCCATTACTTAACTCGGGGCGTTCTAAGGTGAAAAAACAATGTTCCGTCCTTAAAAACGAGATTTATGTCCGTCCGTACGGCCGGCATTTACTCGGTTTTCGGTTAGAACTTGTCAATCGACAAAACTCACTTGTTTTGGAATCTAAAACCTCAAGATTGACAATGCTTAGCCGGGACGTTTTAAGGCCAATATAGAACATTTGGACCATGGGAACAGTGTTTTGTCCGGACATTCGACTTGGTATGTACTCGATTTTTGTTCCGAACTTTTTAGTGGACGAAACACACATGTTTTCGAATGAAAAACGATACACCTAAGAGACTAGCCACTCCATTACTTAACTCGGGGCGTTCTAAGGTAAGAAAAAAATGTTCCGTCCGTAAAAACGAGATTTATGTTCGTCCGTTCGGTCGGCATTTACTCGGTTTTCGATCCAAACTTGGGAATGGACGAAACTCACTTGTTTTAAAATCTAAAACCTTAAGATCAACAAGGCTTAGCCGGGACGTTTTGAGGGCAATATAGAACATTTGGACCATGGGAACGGGGTTTTGTCCGGACATTCGGCTTGGTAGATACTCGATTTTGTTCCGAAATTATAAGTGGACAAAACACACATGTTTTCGCATGGAAAACGATACACCTAAGAGACTAGCCACTCCAATACTTAACTCGGGGCATTCTAAGGTTAAAAACAACGTTCCGACCGTAAAAACGAGATTTATGTCTATTCGTTCGGTCGGCATTTACTCGGTTTTCGATCCGAACTTGGAAATGGACGAAACTCACTTGTTTTAAAATCTAAAACCTTAAGATCAACAAGGCCTAGCAGGGACGTTTTAAGGGCAATATAGAACATTTGGACCATGCGAACGGGGTTTTTTCCGGACATTCGGCTTGGTATGTACTCGATTTTGTTCCAAAATTATAAGTGGACGAAAAACATATGGTTTCGCATGGAAAACGATACACCTAAGAGACTAGCCACTCCATTACTTAACTCGGGGCATTCTAAGGTGAAAAAACAACATTCCGTCCGTAAAAACGAGATTTATGTCCGTCCATTCGGTCGGCATTTACTCGGTTTTCGGTCCGAACTTGGAAATGGACAAAACTCACTTGTTTTGGAATCTAAAACCTCAAGATCGACAAGGCTTAACCGGGACGTTTTAAGGCCAATATAGAACATTTGGACCATGGGAACAGTGTTTTGTCCGGACATTCGACTTGGTATGTACTCGATTTTTGTTCCGAACTTTTTAGTGGACGAAACACACATGTTTTCGAATGAAAAACGATACACCTAAGAGACTAGCCACTCCATTACTTAACTCGGGGCGTTCTAAGGTAAAAAAAAAACGTTCCGTCCGTAAAAACGAGATTTATGTTCGTCCGTTCGGTCGGCATTTACTCGGTTTTCGATCCAAACTTGGGAATGGACGAAACTCACTTGTTTTAAAATCTAAAACCTTAAGATCAACAAGGCTTAGCCGGGACGTTTTGAGGGCAATATAAAACATTTGGACCATGGGAACGGGGTTTTGTCCGGACATTCGGCTTGGTATGTACTCGATTTTGTTCCGAAATTATAAGTGGATGAAACACACATGTTTTCGCATGGAAAACGATACACCTACGAGACTAGCCACTCCATTACTTAACTCGGGGCGTTCTAAGGTGAAAAAACAACGTTCCGACCGTAAAAACGAGATTTATGTCCATCCGTTCGGTCGGCATTTACTCGGTTTTCGATCCGAACTTGGAAATGGACGAAACTCACTTGTTTTAAAATCTAAAACCTTAAGATCAACAAGGCTTAGCAGGGACGTTTTAAGGGCAATATAGAATATTTGGACCATGGGAACGGGGTTTTGTCTGGACATTCGGCTTGGTATGTACTCGATTTTGTTCCAAAATTATAAGTGGACGAAACACACATGTTTTCGAATGAAAAACGATACACCTAAGAGACTAGCCACTCCATTACCTAACTCGGGGCGTTCTAAGGTAAAATAAAAACTTTCCGTCCGTAAAATCGAGATTTATGTTCGTCCGTTCGGTCGGCATTTACTCGGTTTTCGATCCGAACTTGGGAATGGACGAAACTCACTTGTTTTAAAATCTAAAACCTTAAGATCAACAAGGCTAAGCAGGGACGTTTTAAGGGCAATATAGAACATTTGGACCATGGGAACGGGGTTTTGTCCGGACATTCGGCTTGGAATGTACTCGATTTTGTTCCAAAATTATAAGTGGACGAAAAACATATGGTTTCGCATGGAAACGATACACCTAAGAGACTAGCCACTCCATTACTTAACTCGGTGCGTTCTATAGTGAAAAAACAATGTTCCGTCCATAAAAACGAGATTTATGTCCGTCCGTTCGGTTGGCATTTACTCGGTTTTCAGTCCGAATTTGGAAATGGACGAAACTCACTTGTTTAAAATCTCAAAGCTAAAGATCGACAAGGCTTAGCCGGGACGTTTTGAAGGCAATATAGAACATTTGGACCATGGGAACGGGGTTTTGTCCGGGCATTCGGCTTGATACTCGATTTTGTTCCGAAATTATAAGTGGACGAAACACACATGTTTTCGCATGGAAAACGATACACCTAAGAGACTAGCCACTCCATTACTTAACTCGGGGCATTCTAAGGTGAAAAAACAAAATTCCGTCCGTAAAAACGAGATTTATGTCCGTCTGTTCGGTCGGCATTTACTCGGTTTTCGGTTCGAACTTGGAAATGGACGAAACTCACTTGTTTTGGAATCTAAATCCTCAAGATGGACAAGGCTTAGCCGGGACGTTTTAAAGCCAATATAGAACATTTGAACCATGGGAAGGGGGTTTTGTCCGGACTTTCGGCTTGGTATGTACTCGCTTTTTGTTCCGAACTTATAAGTGGGCGAAATACACATGTTTTCGCATGTGAAACGATACACCTAAGAGACTAGCCACTCCATTACTTAACTCGGGGCTTCCAAGGTGAAACAACAACAATCCGTCCGAAAAAACGATATTTATGTCTGTCCGTTCGGTCGGCATTTACTCGGTTTTTAGTCCGAACTTGGAAATGGACGAAACTGACTTGTTTAAAAATCTAAAAGCTCAAGATCGACAAGGGTTAGCCGGGACGTTTTAAGGGCAATATAGAACATTTGGACCATGGAAACGGGGTTTTTTCCGGACATTCGGCTTGGTATGTAGTCGATTTTGTTCCGAAATTATAAGTGGACGAAACACACATGTTTTCGCATGGAAAACAATACACCTAAGAGACTAGCCACTCCATTACTTAACTCGGGGTGTTCTAAGTTGAAAAAACAACGTTCCGTCCGTAAAAACGAGATTTATGTCCGTCCGTACGGTCGGCATTTACTCGGTTTTCGGTTAGAACTTGTCAATGGACAAAACTCACTTGTTTTGGAATCTAAAACCTCAAGATCGACAAGGCTTAGCCGGGACGTTTTAAGGCCAATATAGAACATTTGGACCATGGGAACAGTATTTTGTCCGGACATTCGACTTGGTATGTACTCGATTTTTGTTCCGAACTTTTTAGTGGACGAAACACACATGTTTTCGAATGAAAAACGATACAACTAAGAGACTAGCCACTCCATTACTTAACTCGGGGCGTTCTAAGGTAAAAAAAAAACGTTCCGTCCGTAAAAACGAGATTTATGTTCGTCCGTTCGGTCGGCATTTACTCGGTTTTCGATCCAAACTTGGGAATGGACGAAACTCACTTGTTTTAAAATCTAAAACCTTAAGATCAACAAGGCTTAGCCGGGACGTTTTGAGGGCAATATAAAACATTTGGACCATGGGAACGGGGTTTTGTCTGGACATTCGGCTTGGTATGTACTCGATTTTGTTCCGTAATTATAAGTGGATGAAACACACATGTTTTCGCATGGAAAACGATACACCTAAGAGACTAGCCACTCCATTACTTAACTCGGGGCGTTCTAAGGTGAAAAAACAACGTTCCGACCGTAAAAACGAGATTTATGTCCATCCGTTCGGTCGGCATTTACTCGGTTTTCGATCCGAACTTGGAAATGGACGAAACTCACTTGTTTTAAAATCTAAAACCTTAAGATCAACAAAGCTTAACAGGGACGTTTTAAGGGCAATATAGAACATTTGGACCATGGGAACGGGGTTTTGTCCGGACATTCGGCTTGGAATGTACTCGATTTTGTTCCAAAATTATAAGTGGACGAAAAACATATGGTTTCGCATGGAAAACGATACACCTACGAGACTAGCCACTCCATTACTTAACTCGGTGCGTTCTATAGTGAAAAAACAATGTTCCGTCCGTAAAAACGAGATTTATGTCCGTCCGTTCGGTTGGCATTTACTCGGTTTTCAGTCCGAATTTGGAAATGGACGAAACTCACTTGTTTAAAATCTCAAAGCCAAAGATCGACAAGGCTTAGCCGGGACGTTTTGAAGGCAATATAGAACATTTGGACCATGGGAACGGGGTTTTGTCCGGGCATTCGGCTTGATACTCGATTTTGTTCCGAAATTATAAGTGGACGAAACACACATGTTTTCGCATGGAAAACGATACACCTAAGAGACTAGCCACTCCATTACTTAACTCGGGGCTTTCTAAGGTGAAAAAACAACATTCCGTCCGTAAAAACGAGATTTATGTCCGTCCGTTCGGTCGGCATTTACTCGGTTTTCGGTCCAAACTTGGAAATGGACGAAACTCACTTTTTTTGGAATCTAAGTCCTCAAGATGGACAAGGCTGTAAAACTACAAATAGTGCTAATGTAACAGTTGAATATTCAAAACAAATCAAACAATATGCAGAAAGTAAATAACACACAGAAATTTTTAACGTGGTAAAACCCAATAAGGGAAACGTTCACGGTTGTCCTCTCGACAACAAATAATCCACTAGATGAAAAGAGATGTACAAACCTATCAACTACCTGCAATCACTGCGAGTTGACACTCCTGGTTATCTCTAACACCTTGACTTCACCAGAGCACCTTGATGTACGCACAAGACACTCGACTTCTTGATGAACAAACAAGAAGACTCGAAGCCGAACTATGAAACAAGCTTACACCAGAGTTCCTTGATGAACACACAAGGATACTCGACTTCTTGATGAACACACAAGAAGACTCGAAGCCGAACTATGAAACAAGCTTACACCAGAGTTCCTTGATGAACACACAAGGATACTCGACTTCTTGATGAACACACAAGAAGACTCGAAGCTAAATCACTATTCAACAATGAAGAAGAAGATGAATAGGGAAGAAGGAAGAAGAAGATGAATGGGGAAGAAGAAGATGAGTTCAATCACCAAAACAACCTAAACCAAAACCTAAACAAACTCCAAGACTAGAGATGAATTGGACGGCCAAAGAACTATCTTGTTCTATAGAAGAGAAACCCTATTTATACTTAGGGTTGAAAACCTAGGAAAATGGGCCGAAACAGTGCAAACCGACTTTGGACGTTCGTACGTCGATATGACGTTCGAACGTCGCAACACAAAAATAAGCCTGCTGCCTAACATGACGTACGAACGCTCTAACTCGGTACGTACGTCTCCATACGAAAACACGTCTGCTGCCTACTTGGACGTACGAACTTCCTAACAGCGTACGTACGTCCTGACCAAAAGATGTTTGCTGCTTCAGTGGACGTACGTACGTCCTAACTCGGTACGTACGTCCAGAACCCAATAACTTTTCCTGAACAGACCTAAGAGACACAAGGACACGAGACGACCATGCGTACATCTTGATTTTCCTAACAATGAATTCAAGGCGAGATAACCAAAGACACTTTGTCACAAAATTGATGTCAAACCACTTCGTGCCGGCTTCAATCTCCCCCTTTGACATTGATTTTGTGACAAAAACCTATGACTCTAATAGCACTTATAAAACGTGCTTACAAACCCAAACCATGGCATTTATAAAACATGCCTACAAAATCACTCAAGGTAGAACACATACCAAGTCACCAATTCTTGACTTCCAGCTTGAGCAAGACACTTTAATCATCAGAGACCGAACGGAAGCAACAAGAAATTCTGAAACAATCAAATAGCGAACAGAAGTTCCTCGAACAACTCCCCCATACTTCATGAACTCCAAGGTTTAATACTCGAGGTTACCCAAAACTGTACATACACTTAGTGATCATCATCACTTTCACTCCATCATATATGTTCACTCCCCCATACATGTAGTATACCTGCAACATGACCCAAAACTGTACAACCTCTAAACATCAACACGTTCACTCCCCCATACGTGTAGCATACCTGAAACATAACCCAAAAATACACTAACAAGGAAGAAGAAGGTGTTAGTATTAGAGTCATAAATCTCCCCCTTTTTGTCACAAATGAAGCAAGGTAACAAAAGAAAGAGAAAAGATAAATACCAAACCATAACAAATAAGATTAAAGAAGAAAAGTAAGAGAACAATCATGTTAACAACAAAAAAGATATGCAACGGAAGTCATAAAATAAACACTTGTTAACACGACGTCAATACAAAGAATTCTCCCCCTAAACAAAAGCGTCACCTAAATGCAATGCATATGAGAAAGATGCACCTAGAACAAACTAACCAAATAAGGATATTTGAAGCACACAAAGAACCAATCATACAAGGGTAGAAGAGAGTAAAGAGAAAACCATACCATAAATCTGGAATCCATGACACACAAAACTAAAAAACATGAGAAAAATCTAGGCTTATAAATGAAGAAGAAAGAGTGCCAACACAGACACAAGACACTGAATACTTATATAGGTAACAGAGGGAAGAAAAGAAAACATAACATGAATCCCTGATAGAAACCAAGAGAATCCTATACATAGAAGAAACAGTCAGGACACCAACTCATGGAACAAATGATTCACTAGAATATCACTTTAAACAACCGACCATAACCACCTGAGATAGATTCCAGAGAAACGACTTCATAGTAGCAAGATATCTAGAGAAAAAGAGGAAACAAACAAAAAAGAAGAAATACCATACCTGATGAAATTGGGAAGGTACAATAAAGACCAAGAACCAAATAGTCAAACCTGGGAGAAATGTGCAAGAAAAGAATATGCGAAAAGAGAAAGAAGAAGAGATAAACAATAGTTAGTAGGAGATATGAAAGAGAATAGGGAAACCATGCATATTAGACACATCCAACAATATCCCATTACAAAACTACAGGAATATGAGTATCTGCAGAAAAAGATACGTAAAGTATAAGAAAATCCATTGAGAATCCATAGGGAAATCCAATCTGTACATGTTCCTGAGACAACTCATCCAACCACAAAAAAGAATTAGAGAATCTTATAAACAAGGATAAGAAAATATTATCCCAAACACAATGGAATAGAGACATAAAAGGAATAAACCTGTAAGCCCACCCCTAGTGAAACCCAAAAATTAGTTCAACATATGCCAAACAAGATAGACAATCATCAAGCTCAAAAAAAACTTTAACTGAAGAATGAGCAAGGATTATCGATGTCACCAAGTCACAAAGCAACAATCCAACTTCAGAGTAAATTTCCTGCCAAAACACTAAGACTCCGATGACATGCCACACATTGTCAGAAAGATTAGAGAGTCAATAGAAGAGAATTGCTAACAATAGATGATCAAACTGAGGATATGCATCCCAAAGTAGAACAGTGGTAGCCCAAAACCATTGCATGAGGATTATTGCAGAAGACTACCAAGAACACATCGAATCAAACCTATTGCAGGAAAAAAAATAGGATCAACCAGGCACAAGAAGCAACAATAAGAGGATAGGCAAGTCTCATAAGCATTTAATTAAACACCAGCTAGCCAACAAGGTAATTCAAGAATATTAGCCCAACATAGAAAAGTATGATGAGAACCTATGAGAAAACATGAATCAATATAAATCATGACAACCGAATACACCAATAACATGATTTCATCACCAAAATATGCTTATGCATACCTTGTAGCCTTCTTAAAACAAATTGAGAACTATTACCTTAGTATGTCAATGAAACACCGACTGAAAAGAATTACCAAGGAATAGAACCAAAATAGATTAAGCCATAAACACTTTCAGCAAGAACATCTACAAGAATCCAAAGGAATGGCGCCTCTACTCCTTCAAGCACGAGGAGGACGTGTGCCCGATGACGAAGCACCCTTGGAACCGGGTGTTTCTTTGGTGGGAGTAGTCCGAGCGCGCTTAGGAGGCATGTCCTGCATAAACACAACATTAACCAAACTAACAAATGTAAGAGAAATGGCGAACCTAGCACAAGAAATGTGAGAATACCCATGTAGACATTTTATCGAACACATGGTGTGCATAATCATGAAGTGTGCACACGATAACAACCAAGCAATGAGAATCGCACTAAACTTGTTAGACTAGGATAATGAAGAACCAAACACAAACAATAGCAAATAGAGGCTGCACCATATCTAAGAATCAATTTTAACGACAAAACTAACAACCCATATCCAACCATGTGAAGACTAACCTTAAGGACTAACTTGAATAGCAGAAAGACAAACCTAATAACTAACAACACAAACCATAATAAGAAGATAAAAGGAAAAGAACCGATGTACCATAGAAGTGAAGAGGAATACATCATGAACTTCCAAAAACAGTAGCCAATCCCAATCCGTACAAAAATAAGAGGCAATATATGGGGGTAAACAAAAGATTGAACAAATAAGAGAATTGAAGTGCATCATAAACTAAACCTCGGTGTGTGTAGATGCAATGCATAAAGAGAGAGAAAGTTCACCACTAGAACACACCCTTTGAAGACCTAGAATATAGAACCATCAACAAGAGACATACGATTAGATTAGTAAGTGAGCATAGAAGAAACAAACTTCAACCCCCTTTGAAACAAACGTTATGAGTAGAAGGCAAACGAATATAAATATATAAATATGATCTTTCAAATGAAAACCAAGACATTAAAAAGGCAAAGGAATATAAACTTTGTATGCCTTTCATAAAAAAAAACAATGAATATGCGCTTGGATTTTTATTTTGCCGCATATGGTGGAGTTTAGTCTACATCACTCTAATGTCATTCCCGCGTGGGAGGGATTTTTGCCTCCATCTTTTCAAATACACGAGGGTAGGGTGTAGCCTACATCTTTTTGACAAACACAAACTCAAGAAGTGCAATACCATGATAACGTGCAACACAAGAACTAACATCTCTTGAGTGCATCCGTCAGAGCATGACCCTCACAACCCCAACGGGTTCTTAGCCAACTGATATTGCTTCAAAGACAATCAAATGGCTGGGGATAAAGTGAGTCATTGACCACTAACAAGAGTTGTAAAAGGAAGATAAGAATGTTCAATAACACTAACAACAAAATGAACATTAACCAAAACAAAGGAGAGATAGCTCAAGATCACATAAATACTCGAGAGATAGAGAAGTTCTATGAGCTCAAGGAATATGTAAGTGGTTTCCAAAAACTCCCATTATGCAAGCATGCCGTGCACTGTGCAAACAAGCGAGGAAAAATGCATGATACATACCAAAACATACTTAAGGGTTCAGAAGGAGAAAACACCCAAACATATTGCAACTTATTTAAGACAATTGAATTTAAACCAATATCTCAGAAAAGATGCATCCAACAACACATACATGGAGTAAATAAATAAAACAAAAAAAAAAAATAGAAGGAATAACCAACAACCCCCCTTTTTTTTTTTATTAACAATATATTCAGACATGCAACATGATCTGCAAGCTAAACAAACAAAACATAAAAAAAAATAGAAGCACCAAACAAATAGCCTATGTGATAAGAGAAATATGCAATTCAAATAACACAAGGCTAGAAACAAACTATATCATCCCAAATATGGGACACCACCAGACCTTTGCAAGTCCAGAAAAACCTTCAACTTATCCTTTCTTACCCATACTTGTTTAACACTAGGCGTGCACACCTTGGAAGGTGAAAAGATATGAGATTTTCCCTTAACACGCTTTGCAATACACTTGTCCTTAACTAATTCCACCTTAGTCTTAGATTTCCTTTTGTTGGAATACCTGTTTTTCTTAAACCTGTGATGAGAACCATTATAATTCCAAGGTCTAGAAAATGCACAAGAAGGAACATTAGAATCAACATGATTATAACGATGAGGATCACGAGAATATGATGAAACATGTTGATCAAAATCCCAACAAAAGATATCCAAATGACCAACTCTACCACAATAAGAACAATGAAAAACATTAGACTTACTCAAAGAATTCTTATAAGAAGATGTGGTAGTAGAAGATGAAACATGTATGTCACCATTGTATTTATGACATGGTGCCTTAACATGACCTATACCTCCATTATGAGAAGAATATGGCTTATCAGTAAAAACAGCCTTACCATTAACCTTAGACTTAAAATTCTTATGAGAAACATGCTGAAAATTAGTAGCATTAAGTCTAGTCTCAATAGGTGGGGTAGGCAAAAGGGCAGGCAAACTAGTAGATTTTACAGGAGTAATCACACTAGATGAACTAGTAGAACTATCAATAGGAGAATCAAATCTAGTTTTGTCCAAAACCTGCAATTGGAGTTGAGTAGACGTTAAATCGTTCTTTGTTACCTCATACTCCACCAATAGAGATTTGTATTTCTCATCGACCTCCTGATTGGCCTTCTCTAAAGCTGCAATTCTACATGACAAGTCAAGTTTTTCTTTGTCAAATAATTGAGAAATAGAAATTGCATCATCTGCAGCACAAGAAATCTGTTTTTCAAGAATCTCAATTTTATCCTGCAAAGAAAGATTAGCCTTTTCCAAATTTTCAATTTTGGATTCATAAACTTCCCCTTGAAGCATATAGTCCTCTGCACAATGTCTGAGTCGTTGTTCTAGAGAATCAACCTTAGTCTGCAAAACACCATTATCTTCAAAACAAACATTATCAGAAATAGTAGACATATTACAATTAGCTTTATTAAATTTTTCCTGCAAATCAATATTAGCTTTTTGTAATCTTTCACATTCTTTTGCAGAAAGTCTGTAAAGAAGAGCCCAATCACTATTGCTAACAACATACAAATTATCATCCTTTTCAAAATCAGATTTTGGTTTTGTAGATTTAGACGATTTAGCAATAAAATAATTATGACCAGACTCATGAACCATCATAGCACTCATAGGATCGTTAGCGTGAGCCTTGACGCTCCTTAACCAGCCCCCAGCGACTGATACCAATTGTAAAACTACAAATAGTGCTAATGTAACAGTTGAATATTCAAAACAAATCAAACAATATGCAGAAAGTAAATAACACACAGAAATTTTTAACGTGGTAAAACCCAATAAGGGAAACGTCCACGGTTGTCCTCTCGACAACAAATAATCCACTAGATGAAAAGAGATGTACAAACCTATCAACTACCTGCAATCACTGCGAGTTGACACTCCTGGTTATCTCTAACACCTTGACTTCACCAGAGCACCTTGATGTACGCACAAGACACTCGACTTCTTGATGAACAAACAAGAAGACTCGAAGCCGAACTATGAAACAAGCTTACACCAGAGTTCCTTGATGAACACACAAGGATACTCGACTTCTTGATGAACACACAAGAAGACTCGAAGCCGAACTATGAAACAAGCTTACACCAGAGTTCCTTGATGAACACACAAGGATACTCGACTTCTTGATGAACACACAAGAAGACTCGAAGCTAAATCACTATTCAACAATGAAGAAGAAGATGAATAGGGAAGAAGGAAGAAGAAGATGAATGGGGAAGAAGAAGATGAGTTCAATCACCAAAACAACCTAAACCAAAACCTAAACAAACTCCAAGACTAGAGATGAATTGGACGGCCAAAGAACTATCTTGTTCTATAGAAGAGAAACCCTATTTATACTTAGGGTTGAAAACCTAGGAAAATGGGCCGAAACAGTGCAAACCGACTTTGGACGTTCGTACGTCGATATGACGTTCGAACGTCGCAACACAAAAATAAGCCTGCTGCCTAACATGACGTACGAACGCTCTAACTCGGTACGTACGTCTCCATACGAAAACACGTCTGCTGCCTACTTGGACGTACGAACTTCCTAACAGCGTACGTACGTCCTGACCAAAAGATGTTTGCTGCTTCAGTGGACGTACGTACGTCCTAACTCGGTACGTACGTCCAGAACCCAATAACTTTTCCTGAACAGACCTAAGAGACACAAGGACACGAGACGACCATGCGTACATCTTGATTTTCCTAACAATGAATTCAAGGCGAGATAACCAAAGACACTTTGTCACAAAATTGATGTCAAACCACTTCGTGCCGGCTTTAAAGGCTTAGCCGGGACGTTTTAAGGCCAATATAGAACATTTGAACCATGGGAAGGGGGTTTTGTCCGGACTTTCGGCTTGGTATGTACTCGCTTTTTGTTCCGAACTTATAAGTGGACGAAATACACATGTTTTCGCATGTGAAACGATACACCTAAGAGACTAGCCACTCCATTACTTAACTCGGGGCTTCCAAGGTGAAACAACAACAATCCGTCCGAAAAAACGATATTTATGTCTGTCCGTTCGGTCGGCATTTACTCGGTTTTTAGTCCGAACTTGGAAATGGACGAAACTGACTTGTTTAAAAATCTAAAAGCTCAAGATCGACAAGGGTTAGCCGGGACGTTTTAAGGGCAATATAGAACATTTGGACCATGGAAACGGGGTTTTGTCCAGACATTCGGCTTGGTATGTAGTCGATTTTGTTCCGAAATGATAAGTGGACGAAACACACAACATTTGCCATGGAAAACAATACACCTAAGAGACTAGCCACTCCATTACTTAACTCGGGGCGTTCTAAGTTGAAAAAACAACGTTCCGTCCGTAAAAACGAGATTTATGTCCGTCCGTACGGTCGGCATTTACTCGGTTTTCGGTTAGAACTTGTCAATGGACAAAACTCACTTGTTTTTGAATCTAAAACCTCAAGATCGACAAGGCTTAGCCGAGACGTTTTAAGGCCAATATAGAACATTTGGACCATGGGAACAGTGTTTTGTCCGGACATTCGACTTGGTATGTACTCGATTTTTGTTCCGAACTTTTTAGTGGACGAAACACACATGTTTTCGAATGAAAAACGATACACCTAAGAGACTAGCCACTCCAATACTTAACTCGGGGCGTTCTAAGGTAAAAAAAAAACGTTCCGTCCGTAAAAACGAGATTTTTGTTCCTCCGTTCGGTCTGCATTTACTCGGTTTTCGATCCAAACTTGGGAATGGACGAAACTCACTTGTTTTAAAATCTAAATCCTTAAGATCAACAAGGCTTAGCCGGGACGTTTTAAGGGCAATATAGAACATTTGGACCATGGGAACGGGGTTTTGTCCGGACATTCGGCTTGGTATGTACTCGATTTTGTTCCGTAATTATAACTGGACGAAACACACATGTTTTCGCATGGAAAACGATACACCTAAGAGACTAGCCACTCCATTACTTAACTCGGGGCGTTCTAAGGTTAAAAACAACGTTCCGACCGTAAAAACGAGATTTATGTCTGTCCGTTCGATCGGCATTTACTCGGTTTTCGATGCGAACTTGGAAATGGACGAAACTCACTTGTTTTAAAATCTAAAACCTTAAGATCAACAAGGCTTACCCGGGACGTTTTAAGGGCAATATAGAACATTTGGACCATGGGAACTGGGTTTTGTCCGGACATTCGGCTTGGTATGTACTCGATTTTGTTCCGAAATTATAAGTGGACAAAACACACATGTTTTCGCATGGAAAACGATACACCTAAGAGACTAGCCACTCCATTACTTAACTCGGGGCGTTCTAAGGTGAAAAAACAACGTTCCGACCGTAAAAACGAGATTTATGTCCGTCCGTTCGGTCGGCATTTACTCGATTTTCGATCCGAACTTGGAAATGGACGAAACTCACTTGTTTTATAATCTAAAACCTTAAGATCGACAAGGCTTAGCAGGGACGTTTTAAGGGCAATATAGAACATTTGGACCATGGGAACGGGGTTTTGTCCGGACATTCGGCTTGGTATGTACTCGATTTTGTTCCAAAATTATAAGTGGACGAAAAACATATGGTTTCGCATGGAAAACGATACACCTAAGAGACTAGCCACTCCATTACTTAACTCGGGGAATTCTAAGGTGAAAAAACAACATTCCGTCCATAAAAACGAGATTTATGTCTGTCCGTTCGGTCGGCATTTACTCGGTTTTTAGTCCGAACTTGGAAATGGACGAAACTGACTTGTTTAAAAATCTAAAAGCTCAAGATCGACAAGGGTTAGCCGGGACGTTTTAAGGGCAATATAGAACATTTGGACCATGGGAACGGGGTTTTGTCCGGACATTCGGCTTGGTATGTAGTCGAATTTGTTCCGAAATTATAAGTGGACGAAACACACATGTTTTCGCATGGAAAACGATACACCTAAAAGACTAGCCACTCCATTACTTAACTCGGGGCGTTCTAAGGTGAAAAAACAACGTTCCGTCCGTAAAAACGAGATTTATGTTCGTCCGTACGGTCGGCATTTACTCGGTTTTCGGTTAGAACTTGTCAATGGACAAAACTCACTTGTTTTGGAATCTAAAACCTCAAGATCGACAAGGCTTAGCCGGGACGTTTTAAGGCCAATATAGAACATTTGGACCATGGGAACAGTGTTTTGTCCGGACATTCGACTTGGTATGTACTCGATTTTTGTTCCGAACTTTTTAGTGGACGAAACACACATGTTTTCGAATGAAAAACGATACAATTAAGAGACTAGCCACTCCATTACTTAACTCGGTGCGTTCTAAGGTAAAAAAAAAACGTTCCGTCCGTAAAAACGAGATTTATGTTCCTCCGTTCGGTCGGCATTTACTCGGTTTTCGATCCGAACATGGGAATGGACGAAACTCACTTGTTTTAAAATCTAAAACCTTAAGATCAACAAGGCTTAGCCGGGACATTTTAAAGGCAATATAGAACATTTGGACCATGGGAACGGGGTTTTTTCTCCGGACATTCGGCTTGGTATGTACTCGATTTTGTTCCGAAATTATAAGTGGACGAAACACACATGTTTTCGCATGGAAAACGATACACCTAAGAGACTAGCCACTCCATTACTTAACTCGGGGCGTTCTAAGGTGAAAAAACAACGTTCCGACCGTAAAAACGAGATTTATGTCCGTCCGTTCGGTCGGCATTTACTCGGTTTTCGATCCGAACTTGGAAATGGATGAAACTCACTTGTTTTAAAATCTAAAACCTTAAGGTCAACAAGGCTTAGCCGGGACGTTTTAAGGGCAATATAGAACATTTGGACCATGGGAACGGGGTTTTGTCCGGACATTCGGCTTGGTATGTACTCGATTTTGTTCCGAAATTATAAGTGGACGAAACACACATGTTTTCGCATGGAAAACGATACACCTAAGAGACTAGCCACTCCATTACTTAACTCGGGGCGTTCTAAGGTGAAAAAACAACGTTTCGACCGTAAAAACGAGATTTATGTCCGTCCGTTCGGTCGGCATTTACTCGGTTTTCGATCCGAACTTGGAAATGGACGAAACTCACTTGTTTTAAAATCTAAAACCTAAAGATCAACAAGGCTTAGCAGGGACGTTTTAAAGGCAATATAGAATATTTGGACCATGGGAACGGGGTTTTGTCCGGACATTCGGCTTGGTATGTACTCGATTTTGTTCCAAAATTATAAGTGGACGAAACACACATGTTTTCGAATGAAAAACGATACACCTAAGAGACTAACCACTCCATTACCTAACTCGGGGCGTTCTAAGATAAAAAAAAATGTTCCGTCCGTAAAAACGAGATTTATGTTCGTCCGTTCGGTCGGCATTTACTCGGTTTTCGATCCGAACTTGGGAATGGACGAAACTTACTTGTTTTAAAATCTAAAACCTTATGGTCAACAAGGCTTAGCCGGGACGTTTTAAGGGCAATATAGAACATTTGGACCATGGGAACGGGGTTTTGTCCTGACATTCGGCTTGGTATGTACTCGATTTTGTTCCGAAATTATAAGTGGACGAAACACACATGTTTTCGCATGGAAAACGATACACCTAAGAGACTAGCCACTCCATTACTTAACTCGGGGCGTTCTAAGGTGAAAAAACAACATTCTGTCCGTAAAAACGAGATTTATGTCCGTCCGTACGGTCGGCATTTACTCGGTTTTCTGTTAGAACTTGTCAATGGCCAAAACTCACTTGTTTTGGAATCTAAAACCTCAAGATCGACAAGGCTTAGCCAGGACGTTTTAAGGGCAATATAGAACATTTGGACCATGGGAACAGTGTTTTGTCCGGACATTCGACTTGGTATGTACTCGATATTTGTTCCGAACTTTTTAGTAGACGAAACACACATGTTTTCGCATGAAAAACGATACACCTAAGAGACTAGCCACTCCATTACTTAACTCGGGGCGTTCTAAGGTGAAAAAACAACGTTCCGTCCGTGAAAACGAGATTTATGTCCGTCCGTTCGGTCGGCATTTACTCGGTTTTCGGTCCGAACTTGGAAATGGATGAAACTCACTTGTTTCGGAATCTAAATCCTCAAGATGGACAAGGCTTAGCCGGGACGTTTTAAGGCCAATATAGAACATTTCAATCATGGGAAGGGGGTTTTGTCCGGACTTTCGGCTTGGTATGTACTCGCTTTTTGTTCCGAACTTATAAGTGGACGAAATACACATGTTTTCGCATGTAAAACGATACACCTAAGAGACTAGCCACTCCATTACTTAACTCGGGGCTTCTAAGGTGAAACAACAACAATCCGTCCGAAAAAACGATATTTATGTCTGTCCGTTCGGTCGGCATTTACTCGGTTTTTAGTCCGAACTAGGAAATGGACGAAACTGACTTGTTTAAAAATCTAAAAGCTCAAGATCGACAAGGGTTAGCCGGGACGTTTTAAGGGCAATATAGAACATTTGGACCATGGGAACGGGGTTTTGTCCGGACATTCGGCTTGGTATGTACTAGATTTTGTTCCGAAATTATAAATGGACGAAACACACATGTTTTCGCATGGAAAACGATACACCTAAGAGACTAGCCACTCCATTACCTAACTCGGTGCGTTCTAAAGTGAAAAAACAATGTTTCGTCCGTAAAAACGAGATTTATGTCCGTCCGTTCGGTCGACATTTACTCGGTTTTCAGTCCGAACTTGGAAATGGACGAAACTCACTTGTTTAAAAATCTCAATGTTCAAGATCGACAAGGCTTAGCCGGGACGTTTTGAAGGCAATATAGAACATTTGGACCATGGGAACGGGGTTTTGTCCGGGCATTCGGCTTGGTATGTACTCGTTTTTTGTTGCGAACTTATAGGTGGACGAAATACACATGTTTTCGCATGTAAAACGATACACCTAAGAGACTAGCCACTCCATTACTTAACTCGGGGCTTCTAAGGTGAAACAACAACAATCAGTCCGAAAAAACGATATTTATGTCTGTCCGTTCGGTCGGCATTTACTCGGTTTTTAGTCCGAACTTGGAAATGGACGAAACTGACTTGTTTAAAAATCTAAAAGCTCAAGATCGACAAGGGTTAGCCAGGACGTTTTAAGGGCAATATAGAACATTTGGACCATGGTAACGGGGTTTTGTCCGGACATTCGGCTTGGTATGTACTCGATTTTGTTACGAAATTATAAATGGACGAAACACACATGTTTTCCCATTGAAAACGATACACCTAAGATACTAGCCTCTCCATTACTTAACTCGGGGCGTTCTAAGGTGAAATAACAACGTTCCGTCCGTAAAAACGAGATTTATGTCCGCCTTTATGGTCGGCATATACTCGGTTTTCGGTTAGAACTTGTCAATGGACAAAACTCACTTGTTTTGGAATCTAAAACCTCAAGATCGACAAGGCTTAGCCAGGACGTTTTAAGGGCAATATAGAACATTTGGACCATGGGAACAGTGTTTTGTCCGGACATTCGACTTGGTATGTACTCGATTTTTGTTCTGAACTTTTTAGTGGACGAAATACACATGTTTTCGCATGAAAAACGATACACCTAAGAGACTAGCCACTCCATTACTTAACTCGGGGCGTTCTAAGGTGAAAAAACAACGTTCCGTCCGTAAAAACGAGATTTATGTCTGTCCGTTCGGTCGACATTTACTCGGTTTTCGGTTAGAACTTACAATGGACAAAACTCACTTGTTTTGGAATCTAAAACCTCAAGATCGACAAGGCTTGGCCAGGACGTTTTAAGGGCAATATAGAACATTTGGACCATGGGAACAGTGTTTTGTCCGGACATTCGACTTGGTATGTACTCGATTTCGGTCCGAACTTGGAAATGGACGAAACTGACTTGTTTAAAAATCTAAAAGCTCAAGATCGACAAGGGTTAGCCGGGACGTTTTAAGGGCAATATAGAACATTTGGACAATGGGAACGGGGTTTTGTCCGGACATTCGGCTTGGTATGTACTAGATTTTGTTCCGAAATTATAAATGGTCGAAACACACATGTTTTCGCATGGAAAACGATACACCTAAGAGACTAGCCTCTCCATTACTTAACTCGGGGCATTCTAAGGTGAAAAAACAACATTCCGTCCGTAAAAACGAGATTTATGTCCGTCCGTTCGGTCGGCATTTACTCGGTTTTCGGTCCGAACTTGGAAATGGACGAAACTCACTTGTTTTGGAATCTAAATCCTCAAGATGGACAAGGCTTAGCCGGGACGTTTTAAGGCCAATATAGAACATTTCAATCATGGGAAGGGGGTTTTGTCCGCTCTTTCGGCTTGGTATGTACTCGCTTTTTGTTCCGAACTTATAAGTGGACGAAATACACATGTTTTCGCATGTAAAACGATACACCTAAGAGACTAGCCACTCCATTACTTAACTCGGGGCTTCTAAGGTGAAACAACAACAATCCGTCCGAAAAAAAGATATTTATGTCTGTCCGTTCGGTCGGCATTTACTCGGTTTTTAGTCCGAACTAGGAAATGGACGAAACTGACTTGTTTAAAAATCTAAAAGCTCAAGATCGACAAGGGTTAGCCGGGACGTTTTAAGGGCAATATAGAACATTTGGACCATGGGAACGGGGTTTTGTCCAGACATTCGGCTTGGTATGTACTAGATTTTGTTCCGAAATTATAAATGGACGAAACACACATGTTTTCGCATGGAAAACGATACACCTAAGAGACTAGCCTCTCCATTACTTAAGTCGGGGCGTTCTAATGTGAAAAAACAACGCTCCGTCCGTAAAAACGAGATTTATGTCCGCCTTTACGGTCGGCATATACTCGGTTTTCTGTTAGAACTTGTCAATGGACAAAACTCACTTGTTTTGGAATCTAAAACCTCAAGATCAACAAGGCTTTGCCAGGACGTTTTAAGGGCAATATAGAACATTTGGACCATGGGAACAGTGTTTTGTCCGGACATTCGACTTGGTATGTACTCGATTTTTGTTCCGAACTTTTTAGTGGACGAAACACACATGTTTTCGTATGAAAAACGATACACCTAAAAGACTAGCCACTCCATTACTTAACTCGGGGCGTTCTAAGGTGAAAAAACAACGTTCCTTCCGTAAAAACGATATTTATGTCCGTCCGTTCGGTCGGCATTTACTCGGTTTTCGGTCCGAACTTGGAAATGGACGAAACTCACTTGTTTTGGAATCTAAATCCTCAAGATGGACAAGGCTTATCCAGGACGTTTTAAGGCCAATATAGAACATTTGAACCATGGGAAGGGGGTTTTGTCCGGACTTTCGGCTTGGTATGTACTCGCTTTTTGTTCCGAACTTATAAGTGGACGAAATACACATGTTTTCGCATGTAAAACGATACACCTAAGAGACTAGCCTCTCAATTACTTAACTCGGGGCGTTCTAAGGTGAAAAAACAACGTTCCGTCCGTAAAAACGAGATTTATGTCCGTCCGTACAGTCGGCATATACTCGGTTTTCGGTTAGAACTTGTCAATGGACAAAACTCATTTGTTTTGGAATCTAAAACCTCAAGATCGACAAGGGTTAGCCAGGACGTTTTAAGGGCAATATAGAACATTTGGACCATGGGAACAGTGTTTTGTCCGGACATTCGACTTGGTATGTACTCGATATTTGTTCCGAACTTCTTAGTGGACGAAACACACATGTTTTCGCATGAAAAACGATACACCAAAGAGACTAGCCACTCCATTACTTAACTCGGGGCGTTCTAAGGTGAAAAAACAACGTTCCATCCATAAATACGAGATTTATGTCCGTCCGTTTGGTCGGCATTTACTCGGTTTTCGGTCCGAACTTGGAAATGGACGAAACTCGCTTGTTTTGGAATCTAAAACCTCAAGATCGACAAGGCTTAGCCAGGACGTTTTAAGGGCAATATAGAACATTTGGACCATGGGAACAGTGTTTTGTCCGGACATTCGATTGGTATGTACTCGATTTTTGTTCCGAACTTTTTAGTGGACGAAACACACATGTTTTCGCATGAAAAACGATACACCTAAGAGACTAGCCACTCCATTACTTAACTCGGGGCGTTCTAAGGTTAAAAAACAACGTTCCGTCCGTAAAAACGAGATTTATCTCCGTCCGTTCGGTCGGCATTTACTCGGTTTTCGATCCGAACATGGAAATGGACGAAACTCACTTGTTTTAAAATCTAAAACCTTAAGATCAACAAGGCTTAGCAGGGACGTTTTAAGGGCAATATAGAACATTTGGACTATGGGAACGGGGTTTTGTCCGGACATTCGGCTTGGTATGTACTCGATTTTGTTCCAAAATTATAAGTGGACGAAAAACATATGGTTTCGCATGGAAAACGATACACCTAAGAGACTAGCCACTCCATTACTTAACTCGGTGCGTTCTAAAGTGAATAAACAATGTTCCGTCCGTAAAACCGAGATTTAGGTCCGTCCGTTCGGTCAGCATTTACTCGGTTTTCAGTCCGAACTAGGAAATGGACGAAACTCACTTGTTTAAAATCTCAAAGCTCAAGATCGACAAGGCTTAGCCGGGACGTTTTGAAGGCACTATAGAACATTTGGACCATGGGAACGGAGTTTTGTCTGGGCATTCGGCTTGATACTCGATTTTGTTCCGAAATTATAAGTGGACGAAACACACATGTTTTCGCATGGAAAACGATAAACCTAAGAGACTAGCCACTCCATTACTTAACTCAGGGCTTCTAAGGTGAAACAACAATAATCCGTCCGAAAAAACGATATTTATGTCTGTCCGTTCGGTCGGCATTTACTCGGTATTTAGTCCGAACTTGGAAATGGACGAAACTGACTTGTTTAAAAATCTAAAAGCTCAAGATCGACAAGGCTTAGCCGGGACGTTTTAAGGACAATATAGAACATTTGGACCATGGGAACAGTGTTTTGTCCGGACATTCGACTTGGTATGTACTTGATTTTTGTTCGGGACTTTTTTATTGGACGAAATACACATGTTTTCGCATGAAAAACGATACACCTAAGAGACTAGCCACTCCATTACTTAACTCGGGGCATTCTAAGGTTAAAAAAAGATGTTCCGTCCGTAAAAACGAGATTTATGTTCGTCCGTTCGGTCGGCATTTACTCGGTTTTCGATCCGAACTTGGAAATGGACGAAACTCACTTGTTTTAAAATCTAAAACCTTAAGATCAACAAGGCTTAGCAGGGACGTTTTAAGGGCAATATAGAACATTTGGACCATGGAAACGGGGTTTTTTCCGGACATTCGGCTTGGTATGTACTGGATTTTGTTCCAAAATTATAAGTGGACGAAAAACATATGGTTTCGCATGGAAAACGATACACCTAAGAGATTAGCCACTCCATTACTTAACTCGGTGCGTTCTAAAGTGAAAAAACAATGTTCCGTCCGTAAAAACGAGATTTATGTCCGTCCGTTCGGTCAGCATTTATCCGGTTTTCAGTCCGAACTAGGAAATGGACGAAACTCACTTGTTTAAAATCTCAAAGCTCAAGATCGACAAGGCTTAGCTGGGACGTTTTGAAGGCAATATAGAACATTTGGACCATGGGAACGGGGTATTGTCCGGGCATTCGGCTTGATACTCGATTTTGTTCCGTGACGAAATACACATGTTTTCGCATGGAAAACGATAAACCTAAGAGACTAGCCACTCCATTACTTAATTCGGGGCTTCTAAGGTGAAACAACAACAATCCGTCCGAAAAAACGATATTTATGTCTGTCCATTCGGTCGGCATTTACTCGGTATTTAGTCCGAACTTGGAAAAGGACGAAACTGACTTGTTTAAAAATCTAAAAGCTCAAGATCGACAAGGCTTAGCCGGGACGTTTTAAGGCCAATATAGAACATTTGGACCATGGGAACAGTGTTTTGTCCGGACATTCGACTTGGTATGTACTTGATTTTTGTTCCGTACTTTTTAGTGGACGAAATACACATGTTTTCGCATGAAAAACGATACACCTAAGAGACTAGCCACTCCATTACTTAACTCGGGGCATTCTAAGGTTAAAAAAAAATGTTTCGTCCGTAAAAACGAGATTTATGTTCGTCTGTTCGGTCGGCATTTACTCGGTTTTCGATCCGAACATGGGAATGGACGAAACTCACTTGTTTTAAAATCTAAAACCTTAAGATCAACAAGGCTTAGCCGGGACGTTTTAAGGGCAATATAGAACATTTGGACCATAGGAACGGGGTTTTGTCCGGACATTCGGCTTGGTATGTACTCGATTTTGTTCCGAAATTATAAGTGGACGAAACACACATGTTTTCGCAAGGAAAACGATACACCTAAGAGACTAGCCACTCCATTACTTAACTCGGGGCGTTCTAAGGTGAAAAAACAACGTTCCGTCCGTAAAAACGAGATTTATGTCCGTCCGTACAGTCGGCATATACTCGGTTTTCAGTTAGAACTTGTCAATGGACAAAACTCACTTGTTTTGGAATCTAAAACCTCAAGATCGACAAGGCTTAGCCAGGACGTTTTAAGGGCAATATAGAACATTTGGACCATGGGAACAGTGTTTTGTCCGGACATTCGACTTGGTATGTACTCGATTTTTGTTCCGAACTTTTTTGTGGACGAAACACACATGTTTTCGTATGAAAAACGATACACCTAAAAGACTAGCCACTCCATTACTTAATTCGGGGCGTTCTAAGGTGAAAAAACAACGTTCCGTCCGTAAAAACGAAATTTATGTCCGTTCGTTCGGTCGGCATTTACTCGGTTTTCGGTCCGAACTTGGAAATGGACGAAACTCATTTGTTTTGGAATCTAAGTCCTCAAGATGGACAAGGCTTAGCCTGGACGTTTTAAGGCCAATATAGATCATTTGGACCATGGGAACGGGGTTTTTTCCGGACATTCGGCTTGGTATGTACTCGATTTTGTTCCAAAATTATAAGTGGACGAAAAACATATGGTTTCGCATGGAAAACGATACACCTAAGAGACTAGCAACTCCATTACTTAACTCGGGGCGTTCTAAGGTGAAAAAACAACGTTCCGTCCGTAAAAACGAGATTTATGTCCGTTCGTTCGGTCGCATTTACTCGGTTTTCGGTCCGAACTTGGAAATGGACGAAACTCACTTGTTTTGGAATCTAAGTCCTCAAGATTGACAAGGCTTAGCCTGGAAGTTTTAAGGCCAATATAGAACATTTGAACCATGGGAAGGGGTTTTGTCCGGACTTTCGGCTTGGTATGTACTCGCTTTTTGTTCCGAACTTATAAGTGGACGAAATACACATGTTTTCGCATGTAAAACGATACACCTAAGAGACTAGCCTCTCCATTACTTAACTCGGGGCGTTCTAAGGTGAAAAAACAAAGTTCCGTCCGTAAAAATGAGATTTATGTCCACCTTTACGGTCGGCATATACTCGGTTTTCGGTTAGAACTTGTCAATGGACAACACTCACTTGTTTTGGAATCTAAAACCTCAAGATCGACAAGGGTTAGCCAGGACGTTTTAAGGGCAATATAGAACATTTGGACCATGGGAACAGTGTTTTGTCCGGACATTCGACTTGGTATGTACTCGATATTTGTTTCGAACTTTTTAGTGGACGAAACACACATGTTTTCGCATGAAAAACGATACACCTAAGAGACTAGCCACTCCATTACTTAACTCGGGGCGTTCTAAGGTGAAAAAACAACGTTCCGTCCGTAAAAACGAGATTTATGTCCGTCCGTTCGGTCGGCATTTACTCGGTTTTCGGTCCGAACTTGGAAATGGACGAAACTCACTTGTTTTGGAATCTAAAACCTCAAGATCGACAAGGCTTTGCCAGGACGTTTTAAGGGCAATATAGAACATTTGGACCATGGGAACGGTGTTTTGTCCGGACATTCGATTGGTATGTACTCGATTTTTGTTCCGAACTTTTTATTGGACGAAACACATGTTTTCGCATGAAAAACGATACACCTAAGAGACTAGCCACTCCATTACTTAACTCGGGGCGTTCTAAGGTGAAAAAACAACGTTCCGTCCATAAAAACGAGATTTATGTCTGTCCGTTCGGTCGGCATTTACTCGGTTTTCGATCCGAACTTGGAAATGGACGAAACTCACTTGTTTTAAAATCTAAAACCTTAAGATCAACAAGGCTTAGCAGGGACGTTTTAAGGGCAATATAGATCATTTGGACCATGGGAACGGGGTTTTTTCCGGACATTCGGCTTTTTATGTACTCGATTTTGTTCCAAAATTATAAGTGGACGAAAAACATATGGTTTCGCATGGAAAACGATACACCTAAGAGACTAGCCACTCCATTACTTAACTCGGGGCGTTCAAAGGTGAAAAAACAACGTTCCGTCCGTAAAAACGAGATTTATGTCCGTCCGTACAGTCGGCATATACTCGGTTTTCGGTTAGAACTTGTCAATGGACAAAACTCATTTGTTTTGGAATCTAAAGGCTCAAGATCGACAAGGCTTGGCCAGGACGTTTTAAGGGCAATATAGAACATTTGGAGCATGGGAACGGGGTTTTGTCCGGACATTCGGCTTGGTATGTACAAGATTTTGTTCCGAAATTATAAATGGTCGAAACACACATGTTTTCGCATGGAAAACGATACACCTAAGAGACTAGCCTCTCCATTACTTAACTCGGTGCGTTCTAAGGTGAAAAAACAACGTTCCGTCCGTAAAAACGAGATTTATGTCCGCCTTTACGGTCGGCATATACTCGGTTTTCGGTTAGAACTTGTCAATGGACAAAACTCACTTGTTTTGGAATCTAAAACCTCAAGATCGACAAGGCTTAGCCAGGACGTTTTAAGGGCAATATAGAACATTTGGACCATGGGAACAGTGTTTTGTCCGGACATTCGACTTGGTATGTACTCGATTTTTGTTCCGAACTTTTTTGTGGACGAAACACACATGTTTTCGTATGAAAAACGATACACCTAAAAGACTAGCCACTCCATTACTTAATTCGGGGCGTTCTAAGGTGAAAAAACAACGTTCCGTCCGTAAAAAGGAGATTTATGTCCGTTCGTTCGGTCGGCATTTACTCGGTTTTCGGTCCGAACTTGGAAATGGACGAAACTCACTTGGTTTGGAATCTAAATCCTCAAGATGGACAAGGCTTAGCCTGGACATTTTAAGGCCAATATAGAACATTTTGACCATGGGAAGGGGGTTTTGTCCGGACTTTCGGCTTGGTATGTACTCGCTTTTTGTTCCGAACTTATAAATGGACGAAATACACATGTTTTCGCATGTAAAACGATACACCTAAGAGACTAGCCACTCCATTACTTAACTCGGGGCTTCTAAGGTGAAACAACAACAATCCGTCCGAAAAAACGATATTTATGTTTGTCCGTTCGGTCGGCATTTACTCGGTTTGTAGTCCGAACTTGGAAATGGACGAAACTGACTTGTTTAAAAATCTAAAAGCTCAAGATCGACAAGGGTTAGCCGAGACTTTTTGAGGGCAATATAGAACATTTGGACCATGGGAACGGGGTTTTGTCCGGACATTTGGCTTGGTATGTACTCGATTTTGTTCCGAAATTATAAATGGACGAAACACACATGTTTTCGCATGGAAAACGATACACCTAAGATACTAGCCTCTCCATTACTTAACTCGTGGCGTTCTAAGGTGAAAAAACAACGTTCCGTCAGTAAAAATGAGATTTATGTCCGTCCGTACGGTCGGCATATACTCGGTATTCGGTTAGAACTTGTCAATGGACAAAACTCACTTGTTTTGGAATCTAAAACCTCAAGATCGACAAGGCTTAGCCAGGACGTTTTAAGGGCAATATAGAACATTTGGACCATGGGAACAGTGTTTTGTCCGGACATTCGACTTGGTATGTACTCTATTTTTGTTCCGAACTTTTTAGTGGACGAAACACAGATGTTTTCGTATGAAAAACGATACACCTAAGAGACTAGCCACTCCATTACTTAACTCGGGGCGTTCTAAGGTGAAAAAACAACGTTCCGTCCTTAAAAATGAGAATTATGTCCGTCCGTTCGGTCGGCATTTACTCGGTTTTCGGTCCGAACTTGGAAATGGACGAAACTCACTTGTTTTGGAATCTAAATCCTCAAGATGGACAAGGCTTAGCCGGGACGTTTTAAGGCCAATATAGAACATTTGAACCATGGGAAGGGTGTTTTGTCCGGACTATCGGCTTGGTATGTACTCGCTTTTTTTTCCGAACTTATAAGTGGAGGAAATACACATGTTTTCGCATGTAAAACGATACACCTAAGAGACTAGCCTCTCCATTACTTAATTCGGGGCGTTCTAAGGTGAAAAAACAACGTTTCGTCCTTAAAAACGAGATTTATGTCCGTCCGTACGGTCGGCATATACTCGGTTTTCGGTTAGAACTTGTCAATGGACAAAACTCACTTGTTTTGGAATCTAAAACTTCAAGATCGACAAGGCTTAGCCAGAACGTTTTAAGGGCAATATAGAACATTCGGACCATGGGAACAGTGTTTTGTCCAGACATTCGACTTGGTATGTACTCGATTTTTGTTCCAAACTTTTTAGTGGACGAAACACACATGTTTTCACATGAAAAACGATACACCTTAGAGACTAGCCACTCCATTACTTAACTCGGGGCGTTCTAAGGTGAAAAAACATCGTTCCGTCCGTAAAAACGAGATTTAAGTCCGTCCGTTCGGTCGGCATTTACTCGGTTTTTGGTCCGAACTTGGAAATGGACGAAACTCACTTGTTTTGGAATCTAAATCCTCAAGATGGACAAGGCTTAGCCGGGACGTTTTAAGGCCAATATAGAACATTTCAACCATGGGAAGGGGGTTTTGTCCGGACTTTCCGCTTGGTATGTACTCGCTTTTTGTTCCGAACTTATAAGTGGACGAAATACACATGTTTTCGCATGTAAAACGTTACACCTAAGAGACTAGCCACTCCATTACTTAACTCGGGGCTTCTAAGGTGAAACAACAACAATCCGTCCGAAAAAACGATATTTATGTCGGTCCGTTCGGTCGGCATTTACTCGGTTTTTAGTCCGAACTTGGAAATGGACGAAACTGACTTGTTTAAAAATCTAAAACCTCAAGATCGACAAGGCTTAGCCGGGACGTTTTAAGGCCAATATAGAACATTTGGACCATGGGAACAGTGTTTTGTCCGGACATTAGACTTGGTATGTACTCGATTTTTGTTCCGAACTTTTTACTGAACGAAACACATGTTTTCGCATGAAAAACGATACACCTAAGAGACTAGCCAGTCCATTACTTAACTCTGGGCGTTCTAAGGTAAAAAAAAAACGTTCCGTCTGTAAAAACGAGATTTATGTTCGTCCGTTCGGTCGGCATTTACTCGGTTTTCGATCCGAACTTGGGAATGGAAGAAACTCACTTGTTTTAAAATCTAAAACTTTAAGATCAACAAGGCTTAGCCGGGATGTTTTAAGGGCAATATAGAATATTTGGACCATGGGAACGGGGTTTTGTCCGGACATTCGGCTTGGTATGTACTCGATTTTGTTCCGAAATTATAAGTGGACGAAACACACATGTTTTCGCATGGAAAACGATACACCTAAGAGACTAGCCACTCCATTACTTAACTCGGGGCATTCAAAGGTGAAAAAACAACATTCCGTCCGTAAAAACGAGATTTATGTCCGTCCGTTCGGTCGGCATTTACTCGGTTTTAGGTCCGAACTTGGAAATGGACGAAACTCACTTGTTTTGGAATCTAAATCCTCAAGATGGACAAGGCTTAGCCGGGACCTTTTAAGGCCAATATAGAACATTTGAACCCTGGGAAGGGGGTTTTGTCCGGACTTTCGGCTTGGTATGTACTCGCTTTTTGTTCCGAACTTATAAGTGGACGAAATACACATGTTTTTGCATGTAAAACGATACACCTAAGAGACTAGCCTCTCCATTACTTAACTCGGGGCGTTCTAAGGTGAAAAAACAACGTTCCGTCAGTAAAAACGAGATTTATGTCCGTCCGTACGGTCGGCATATACTCAGTATTCGGTTAGAACTTGTCAATGGACAAAACTCACTTGTTTTGGAATCTAAAACCTCAAGATCGACAAGGCTTAGCCAGGACGTTTTAAGGGCAATATAGAACATTTGGACCATGGGAACAGTGTTTTGTCCGGACATTCGACTTGGTATGTACTCGATTTTTGTTCCGAACTTTTTAGTGGACGAAACACACATGTTTTCGCATGAAAAACGATACACCTAAGAGACTAGCCACTCCATTACTTAACTCGAGGCGTTCTAAGGTGAACAAACAACGTTCCGTCCGTAAAAACGAGATTTATGTCCGTCCGTTCGGTCGGCATTTACTCGGTTTTCGGTCCGAACTTGTAAATGGACGAAACTCACTTGGTTTGGAATCTAAAACCTCAAGATCGACAAAGCTTAGCCGGGACGTTTTAAGGCCAATATAGAACATTTGAAACATGGCAAGGGGGTTTTGTCCGGACTTTCGGCTTGGTATGTACTCGCTTTTTGTTCCGAAATTATAAGTGGACGAAATACACATGTTTTCGCATGTAAAACGATACACCTAAGAGACTAGCCACTCCATTACTTAACTCGGGGCTTCTAAGGTTAAACAACAACAATCCGTCCGAAAAAACGATATTTATGTCGGTCCGTTCGGTCGGCATTTACTCGGTTTTTAGTCCGAACTTGGAAATGGACGAAACTGACTTGTTTAAAAATCTAAAACCTCAAGATCGACAAGGCTTAGCCGGGACGTTTTAAGGCCAATATAGAACATTTGGACCATGGGAACAGTGTTTTGTCCGGACATTAGACTTGGTATGTACTCGATTTTTGTTCCGAACTTTTTACTGAACGAAACACACATGTTTTCGCATGAAAAACGATACACCTAAGAGACTAGCCAGTCCATTACTTAACTCTGGGCGTTCTAAGGTAAAAAAAAAACGTTCCGTCTGTAAAAACGAGATTTATGTTCGTCCGTTCGGTCGGCATTTACTCGGTTTTCGATCCGAACTTGGGAATGGAAGAAACTCACTTGTTTTAAAATCTAAAACTTTAAGATCAACAAGGCTTAGCCGGGATGTTTTAAGGGCAATATAGAATATTTGGACCATGGGAACGGGGTTTTGTCCGGACATTCGGCTTGGTATGTACTCGATTTTGTTCCGAAATTATAAGTGGACGAAACACACATGTTTTCGCATGGAAAACAATACACCTAAGAGACTAGCCACTCCATTACTTAACTCGGGGCATTCAAAGGTGAAAAAACAACATTCCGTCCGTAAAAACGAGATTTATGTCCGTCCGTTCGGTCGGCATTTACTCGGTTTTAGGTCCGAACTTGGAAATGGACGAAACTCACTTGTTTTGGAATCTAAATCCTCAAGATGGACAAGGCTTAGCCGGGACCTTTTAAGGCCAATATAGAACATTTGAACCCTGGGAAGGGGGTTTTGTCCGGACTTTCGGCTTGGTATGTACTCGCTTTTTGTTCCGAACTTATAAGTGGACGAAATACACATGTTTTTGCATGTAAAACGATACACCTAAGAGACTAGCCTCTCCATTACTTAACTCGGGGCGTTCTAAGGTGAAAAAACAACGTTCCGTCAGTAAAAACGAGATTTATGTCCGTCCGTACGGTCGGCATATACTCAGTATTCGGTTAGAACTTGTCAATGGACAAAACTCACTTGTTTTGGAATCTAAAACCTCAAGATCGACAAGGCTTAGCCAGGACGTTTTAAGGGCAATATAGAACATTTGGACCATGGGAACAGTGTTTTGTCCGGACATTCGACTTGGTATGTACTCGATTTTTGTTCCGAACTTTTTAGTGGACGAAACACACATGTTTTCGCATGAAAAACGATACACCTAAGAGACTAGCCACTCCATTACTTAACTCGAGGCGTTCTAAGGTGAACAAACAACGTTCCGTCCGTAAAAACGAGATTTATGTCCGTCCGTTCGGTCGGCATTTACTCGGTTTTCGGTCCGAACTTGTAAATGGACGAAACTCACTTGGTTTGGAATCTAAAACCTCAAGATCAACAAAGCTTAGCCGGGACGTTTTAAGGCCAATATAGAACATTTGAAACATGGCAAGGGGGTTTTGTCCGGACTTTCGGCTTGGTATGTACTCGCTTTTTGTTCCGAAATTATAAGTGGACGAAATACACATGTTTTCGCATGTAAAACGATACACCTAAGAGACTAGCCACTCCATTACTTAACTCGGGGCTTCTAAGGTTAAACAACAACAATCCGTCCGAAAAAACGATATTTATGTCGGTCCGTTCGGTCGGCATTTACTCGGTTTTTAGTCCGAACTTGGAAATGGACGAAACTGACTTGTTTAAAAATCTAAAACCTCAAGATCGACAAGGCTTAGCCGGGACGTTTTAAGGCCAATATAGAACATTTGGACCATGGGAACAGTGTTTTGTCCGGACATTAGACTTGGTATGTACTCGATTTTTGTTCCGAACTTTTTACTGAACGAAACACACATGTTTTCGCATGAAAAACGATACACCTAAGAGACTAGCCAGTCCATTACTTAACTCTGGGCGTTCTAAGGTAAAAAAAAAACGTTCCGTCTGTAAAAACGAGATTTATGTTTGTCCGTTCGGTCGGCATTTACTCGGTTTTCGATCCGAACTTGGGAATGGAAGAAACTCACTTGTTTTAAAATCTAAAACTTTAAGATCAACAAGGCTTAGCCGGGATGTTTTAAGGGCAATATAGAATATTTGGACCATGGGAACGGGGTTTTGTCCGGACATTCGGCTTGGTATGTACTCGATTTTGTTCCGAAATTATAAGTGGACGAAACAGACATGTTTTCGCATGGAAAACGATACACCTAAGAGACTAGCCACTCCATTACTTAACTCGGGGCATTCAAAGGTGAAAAAATAACATTCCGTCCGTAAAAACGAGTTTAATGTTCGTCCGTTCGGTCGGCATTTACTCGGTTTTAGGTCCGAACTTGGAAATGGACGAAACTCACTTGTTTTGGAATCTAAATCCTCAAGATGGACAAGGCTTAGCCGGGACGTTTTAAGGCCAATATAGAACATTTGAACCCTGGGAAGGGGGTTTTGTCCGGACTTTCGGCTTGGTATGTACTCGCTTTTTGTTCCGAACTTATAAGTGGACGAAATACACATGTTTTCGCATGTAAAACGATACACCTAAGAGACTAGCCTCTCCATTACTTAACTCGGGGCGTTCTAAGGTGAAAAAACAACGTTCCGTCAGTAAAAACGAGATTTATGTCCGTCCGTACGGTCGGCATATACTCGGTATTCGGTTAGAACTTGTCAATGGACAAAACTCACTTGTTTTGGAATCTAAAACCTCAAGATCGACAAGGCTTAGCCAGGACGTTTTAAGGGCAATATAGAACATTTGGACCATGGGAACAGTGTTTTGTCCGGACATTCGACTTGGTATGTACTCTATTTTTGTTCCGAACTTTTTAGTGGACGAAACACACATGTTTTCGTATGAAAAACGATACACCTAAGAGACTAGCCACTCCATTACTTAACTCGGGGCGTTCTAAGGTGAAAAAACAACGTTCCGTCCTTAAAAATGAGATTTATGTCCGTCCGTTCGATCGGCATTTACTCGGTTTTCGGTTAGAACTTGTCAATGGATGAAACTCACTTGTTTTTGAATATAAAACCTCAAGATGGACAAGGCTTAGCCGCGATGTTTTAAGGCCAATATAGAACATTTGAACCATGGGAAGGGGAATTTGTCTGGACTTTTGGCTTGGTATGTACTCGATTTTATTCCGAAATTATTAGTGGACGAAACACACATGTTTTCGCATGGAAAACTATACACCTAAGAGACTAGCCACTCCATTACTTAACTCGGGGCGTTCTAAGGTGAAAAAACAACGTTCCGTCCGTAAAAACGAGATTTATGTCCGTCCGTTCGATCGGCATTTACTCGGTTTTCGGTTAGAACTTGTCAATGGATGAAACTCACTTGTTTTTTAATATAAAACCTCAAGATGGACAAGGCTTAGCCGAGATGTTTTAAGGCCAATATAGAACATTTGAACCATGGGAAGGGGGTTTTGTCCGGACTTTCGGCTTGGTATGTACTCGATTTTTGTTCCGAACTTATAAGTGGACGAAATACACATGTTTTCGCATGGAAAATGATACACCTAAGAGAATAGACATTCCATTACTTAACTCGGGGCGTTTTAAGGTGAAAAAACAACGTTCCGTCCATAAAAACGAGATTTATGTCCGTCCGTCCGTTCGGTCGACATTTACTGGGTTTTCGGTTAGAACTTGTCAATGGACGAAACTCACTTGTTTTGGAATCTAAAACCTCAAGACGGACAAGGCTTAGCCAGGACGTTTTAAGGCCAATATAGAACATTTGAACCATGGGAAGAGGGTTTTGTCCGGACTTTCGGCTTGGTATGTACTCTATTTTGTTCCGAAATTATTAGTGGACGAAACACACATGTTTTCGCATGGAAAACTATACAGCTAAGAGAATAGCCACTCCATTACTTAACTCGGGGCGTTCTAAGGTGAAAAAACAACGTTCCGTCCGTAAAAACGAGATTTATGTCCGTCCGTCCGTTCGGTCAGCATTTACTCGGTTTTCGGTTAGAATTTGTCAATGGATGAAACTCACTTGTTTTGGAATCTAAAACCTCAAGATGGACAAGGCTTAGCCGGGACGTTTTAAGGCCAATATGGAACATTTGAACCATGGGAAGGGGGTTTTGTCTGGACTTTCGGCTTGGTATGTACTCGATTTTTGTTCCGAACTTATAAGTGGACGAAATACACATGTTTTCGCATGGAAAACGATACACCTAAGACACTAGGCACTCCATTACTTAACTCGGGGCTTCTAATGTGAAAAAACAACGTTCCATCCGTAAACACGATATTTATTTCCGTCCGCTTGGTCGGCATTTACTCGGTTTTCAGTCCGAACTTGGAAATGGACGAAACTCACTTATTTAAAAATCTAAAAGCTCAAGATCGACAAGGGTTAGCCAGGACGTTTTAAGTGCAATATAGAACATTTGGACCATGGGAACGGGGTTTTGTCCAGACATTCGGCTTGGTATGTACTCGATTTTGTTCCGAAATTATTAGTGGACGAAAAACACATGTTTTCGCATGGAAAACGATACACCTAAGAGACTAGCCACTCCATTACTTAACTCGGGGCGTTCTAAGGTGAAAAAACAACGTTTCGTCCGTAAAAACCAGATTTATATCCTTCCGTTCGGTCGGCATTTACTCGGTTTTGGGTTAGAACTTGTCAATGGACGAAACTCACTTGTTTTGGAATCTAAAATCTCAAGATCGACAAGGCTTACCCGGGACGTTTTAAGGACAATATAGAAGATTTGCACCATGGGAACAGGGTTTTGTACGAACATTCGGCTTGGTATGTACTCGATTTTTGTTCCGAACTTATTAGTGGACGAAACACACATGTTTTCATATGGAAAACGATACACCTAAGAGACTAGACACTCCATTACTTAACTCGTGGCGTTCTAAGGTGAAAAAACAACGTTCTGTCCGTAAAAACGAGATTTATCTCCGGCTGTTCGGTCGGCATTTACTCGGTTTTCGGTTAGAATTTGTCCATGGATGAAACTCACTTGTTTTGGAATCTAAAACCTCAAGATGGACAAGGCTTAGCCGGGAAGTTTTAAGGCCAATATGGAACATTTGAACCATGGGAAGGGGGTTTTGTCCGGACTTTCGGCTTGGTATGTACTCGATTTTTGTTCCGAACTTATAAGTGGACGAAATACACATGTTTTCGCAAGGAAAACGATACACCTAAGAGACTAGGCACTCCATTACTTAACTCGGGGCTTCTAATGTGAAAAAACAACGTTCCATCCATAAACACGATATTTATTTTCGTCCGTCTGGTCGGCATTTACTCGGTTTTCAGTCCGAACTTGGAAATGGACGAAACTCACTTATTTAAAAATCTAAAAGCTCAAGATCGACAAGGATTAGCCAGGACGTTTTAAGGGCAATATAGAACATTTTGACCATGGGAACGGGGTTTTGTCCAGACATTCGGCTTGGTATGTACTCGATTTTTGTTCCAAAATTATTAGTGGACGAAACACACATGTTTTCGCATGGAAAACGATACACCTAAGAGACTAGCCACTCCATTACTTAACTCGGGGCGTTCTAAGGTGAAAAAACAACGTTCCGTCCGTAAAAACGAGATTTATGTCCGTCCGTTCGGTCGGCATTTACTCGGTTTTCGGTTAGAACTTGTCAATGGACGAAACTCACTTGTTTTGGAATCTAAAATCTCAAGATCGACAAGGCTTAGCCGGGATGTTTTAAGGCCAATATATAACATTTGGACCATGGGAACAGGGTTTTGTACGGACATTCGGCTTGGTATGTACTCAATTTTTGTTCCGAACTTATTAGTGGACGAAACACACATGTTTTCATATGGAAAACGATACACCTAAGAGACTAGACACTCCATTACTTAACTCGTGGCGTTCTAAGGTGAAAAAACAACGTTCTGTCAGTAAAAACGAGATTTATCTCCGGTTGTTCGGTCGGCATTTACTCGGTTTTCGGTTAGAATTTGTCCATGGATGAAACTCACTTGTTTTGGAATCTAAAACCTCAAGATGGACAAGGCTTAGCCGGGAAGTTTTAAGGCCAATATGGAACATTTGAACCATGGGAAGGGGGTTTTGTCCGGACTTTCGGCTTGGTATGTACTCGATTTTTGTTCCGAACTTATAAGTGGACGAAATACACATGTTTTCGCAAGGAAAACGATACACCTAAGAGACTAGGCACTCCATTACTTAACTCGGGGCTTCTAATGTGAAAAAACAACGTTCCATCCATAAACACGATATTTATTTTCGTCCGTCTGGTCGGCATTTACTCGGTTTTCAGTCCGAACTTGGAAATGGACGAAACTCACTTATTTAAAAATCTAAAAGCTCAAGATCGACAAGGATTAGCCAGGACGTTTTAAGGGCAATATAGAACATTTTGACCATGGGAACGGGGTTTTGTCCAGACATTCGGCTTGGTATGTACTCGATTTTTGTTCCAAAATTATTAGTGGACGAAACACACATGTTTTCGCATGGAAAACGATACACCTAAGAGACTAGCCACTCCATTACTTAACTCGGGGCGTTCTAAGGTGAAAAAACAACGTTCCGTCCGTAAAAACGAGATTTATGTCCGTCCGTTCGGTCGGCATTTACTCGGTTTTCGGTTAGAACTTGTCAATGGACGAAACTCACTTGTTTTGGAATCTAAAATCTCAAGATCGACAAGGCTTAGCCGGGATGTTTTAAGGCCAATATATAACATTTGGACCATGGGAACAGGGTTTTGTACGGACATTCGGCTTGGTATGTACTCAATTTTTGTTCCGAACTTATTAGTGGACGAAACACACATGTTTTCATATGGAAAACGATACACCTAAGAGACTAGACACTCCATTACTTAACTCGGGGAATTCTAATGTGAAAAAACAACGTTCCGTCCGTAAAAACGAGATTTATATCCGTCCGTTCGGTCGGCATTTACTCGGTTTTCGGTTAGAACTTGTCAATGGATGAAACTCACTTGTTTTGAAATATAAAACCTCAAGATGGACAAGGATTAGCCGGGATGTTTTAAGGCCATTATAGAACATTTGAACCATGGGAAGGGGATTTTGTCCGGACTTTCGGCTTGGTATGTACTCGATTTTGTTCCGAAATTATTAGTGGACGAAACACACATGTTTTCGCATGGAAAACGATACACCTAAGAGACTAGCCACTCCATTACTTAACTCGGGGCTTTCTAAGGTGAAAAAACAACGTTCCGTCCGTAAAAACGAGATTTATGTCTGTCCGTTCGGTCGGCATTTACTCGGTTTTCGGTTAGAACTTGTCATTGGATGAAACTCACTTGTTTTGGAATCTAAAACCTCAAGATGGACAAGGCTTAGCCGGGATGTTTTAAGGCCAATATAGAACATTTGAACCATGGGAAGGGGGTTTTGTCCGGACTTTCGGCTTGGTATGTACTCGATTTTGTTCCGAAATTATTAGTGGACGAAACACACATGTTTTCGAATGGAAAACGATACACCTAATAGACTAGGCACTCCATTACTTAACTCGGGGCGTTCTAAGGTGAAAAAACAACGTTCCGTTCGTAAAAACGAGATTTATGTTCGTCCGTTCGGTCGGTATTTACTCGGTTTTCGGTTAGAACTTGTCAATGGATGAAACTCACTTGTTTTGGAATCTAAAACCTCAAGATGGACAAGGCTTAGGCGGGACGTTTTAAGGACAATATAGAACATTTGGACCATGGGAACAGGGTTTTGTACGGACATTCGGCTTGGTATGTACTCAATTTTTGTTCCGAACTTATTAGTGGACGAAACACACATGTTTTCATATGGAAAACGATACACCTAAGAGACTAGACACTCCATTACTTAACTCGGGGAATTCTAATGTGAAAAAACAACGTTCCGTCCGTAAAAACGAGATTTATATCCGTCCGTTCGGTCGGCATTTACTCGGTTTTCGGTTAGAACTTGTCAATGGATGAAACTCACTTGTTTTGAAATATAAAACCTCAAGATGGACAAGGATTAGCCGGGATGTTTTAAGGCCATTATAGAACATTTGAACCATGGGAAGGGGATTTTGTCCGGACTTTCGGCTTGGTATGTACTCGATTTTGTTCCGAAATTATTAGTGGACGAAACACACATGTTTTCGCATGGAAAACGATACACCTAAGAGACTAGCCACCCCATTACTTAACTCGGGGCGTTCTAAGGTTAAAATACAACGTTCCGTCAGTAAAAACGAGATTTATGTCCGTCCGTTCGGTCGGCATTTACTCGGTTTTCGGTTAGAACTTGTCAATGGATGAAACTCACTTGTTTTGGAATCTAAAACCTCAAGATGGACAAGGCTTAGTCGGGATGTTTTAAGGCCAATATAGAACATTTGAACCATGGGAAGGGGGTTTTGTCCGGACTTTCGGCTTGGTATGTACTCGATTTTGTTCCGAAATTATTAGTGGACGAAACACACATGTTTTCGCATGGAAAACGATACACCTAAGAGAATAGCCACTCCATTACTTAACTCGGGGCGTTCTAAGGTGAAAAAACAATGTTCCGTCCGTAAAAACGTGATTTATATCCGTCCGTTCGGTCGGCATTTACTCGGTTTTCGGTTAGAACTTGTAAATGGATGAAACTCACTTGTTTTGGAATCTAAAACCTCAAGATGGACAAGGCTTAGTCGGGATGTTTTAAGGACAATATAGAACATTTGAACCATGGGAAGGGGGTTTTGTCCGGACTTTCGGCTTGGTATGTACTCGATTTTGTTCCGAAATTATAAGTGGACGAAACAGAGATGTTTTCGCATGGAAAACAATACACCAAAGAGACTAGCCACTCCATTACTTAACTCAGGGCACTCTAAGGTGAAAAAACAACGTTCCGTCCTTAAAAACGAAATTTATGTCCGTCCGTTCGGTCTGCATTTACTCGGTTTTCAGTCCGAACTTGGAAATGGACGAAACTTACTTGTTTAAAAATCTAAAATCTTAAGATCGACAAGGGTTAGCCGGGACATTTTAAGGGCAATATAGAACATTTGTACCATGGGAACGGGGATTTGTCCAGACATTCGGCTTGGTATGTACTCGATTTTGTTCCGGAATTATTAGTGGACGAAACACACATGTTTTCGCATGGAAAACGATACACCTAAGAGACTAGGCACTCCATTACTTAACTCGGGGCGTTCTAAGGTGAAAAAACAACGTTCCGTCCGTAAAAACGAGATTTATGTCCGTCCGTTCGGTCGGCATTTACTCGGTTTTCGGTTAGAACTTGTCAATGGATGAAACTCACTTGTTTTGGAATCTAAACCTCAAGATGGACAAGGTTTAGCCGGGACGTTTTAAGGCCAATATAGAACATTTGAACCATGGGAAGGGCGTTTTGTCCGGACTTTCGGCTTGGTATGTACTCGATTTTGTTCCGAAATTATTAGTGGACGAAACACACATGTTTTCGCATGGAAAACGATACACCTAAGAGACTAGCCACCCCATTACTTAACTCGGGGCGTTCTAAGGTTAAAATACAACGTTCCGTCCGTAAAAACGAGATTTATGTCCGTCCATTCGGTCGGCATTTACTCGGTTTTCGGTTAGAACTTGTCAATGGATGAAACTCACTTGTTTTGGAATCTAAAACCTCAAGATGGACAAGGCTTAGTCGGGATGTTTTAAGGCCAATATAGAACATTTGAACCATGGGAAAGGGATTTTGTCCGGACTTTCGGCTTGGTATGTACTCGATTTTGTTCCGAAATTATTAGTGGACGAAACACACATGTTTTCGCATGGAAAACGATACACCTAAGAGAATAGCCACTCCATTACTTAACTTGGGGCGTTCTAAGGTGAAAAAACAACGTTCCGTCCGTAAAAACGAGATTTATATCCGTCCGTTCGGTCGGCATTTACTCGGTTTTCGGTTAGAACTTGTCAATAGATGAAACTCACTTGTTTTGGAATCTAAAACCTCAAGATGGACAAGGCTTAGTCGGGATGTTTTAAGGCCAATATAGAACATTTGAACCATGGCAAGGGGGTTTTGTCCGGACTTTCGGCTTGGTATGTACTCGATTTTGTTCCGAAATTATAAGTGGATGAAACAGACATGTTTTCGCATGGAAAACAATACACCTAAGAGACTAGCCACTGCATTACTTAACTCAGGGAATTCTAAGGTGAAAAAACAACGTTCCGTCCTTAAAAACGAAATTTATGTCCGTCCGTTCGGTCTGCATTTACTCTGTTTTCAGTCCGAACTTGAAAATGGACGAAACTCACTTGTTTAAAAATCTAAAATCTCAAGATCGACAAGGGTTAGCCGGGACGTTTTAAGGGCAATATAGAATATTTGTACCATGGGAACGGGGATTTGTCCAGACATTAGGCTTGGTATGTACTCGATTTTGTTCCGAAATTATTAGTGGACGAAACACACATGTTTTCGCATGGAAAACGATACACCTAAGAGACTAGCCACTCCATTACTTAACTCGGGGCGTTCTAAGGTGAAAAAAAACGTTCCGTCCTTAAAAACGAGATTTATGTCCGTCCGTTCGGTCGGCATTTACTCGGTTTTCAGTTAGAACTTGTCAATTGATGAAACTCACTTGTTTTGGAATCTAAAACCTCAAGATGGACAAGGCTTAGCCGGGATGTTTTAAGGCCAATATAAAACATTTGAACCATGGGAGGGTGGTTTTGTCCGGACTTTCGGCTTGGTATGTACTCGATTTTTGTTCCGAAATTATTAGTGGACGAAACACACATGTTTTCGCATGGAAAACGATACACCTAAGAGACTAGCCACTCCATTACTTAACTCGGGGCGTTTCTAAGGTGAAAAAACAACGTTCCGTCCGTAAAAACGAGATTTATGTCCGTCCGTTCGATCGGCATTTATTCGGTTTTCGGTTAGAACTTGTCAATGGATGAAACTCACTTGTTTTTGAATATACAACCTCAAGATGGACAAGGCTTAGCCGGGATGTTTTAAGGCCAATATAGAACATTTGAACCATGGGAAGGGGAATTTGTCCGGACTTTCGGCTTGGTATGTACTCGATTTTATTCCGAAATTATTAGTGGACGAAACACACATGTTTTCGCATGGAAAACGATACACCTAAGAGACTAGCCACTCCATTACTTAACTTGTGGCGTACTAAGGTGAAAAAACAATGTTCCGTCCGTTAAAACGAGATTTATGTCCGTCCGTTCGGTTGGCATTTACTCGGTTTTCGGTTAGAACTTGTCAATGGATGAAACTCACTTGTTTAAAAATCTAAAAGATTAAGATCAACAAGGCTTAGCCGGGACGTTTTAAGGGCAATATAGAACATTTGGACCATGGGAACGGGGTTTTGTCCGGACATTCGGCTTGGTATGTACTCGATTTTGTTCCGAAATTATAAGTGGACGAAACACAAATGTTTTCGCATGGAAAACGATACACCTAAGAGACTAGCCACTCCATTATTTAACTCGGGGCATTCTAAGGTGAAAAAACAACGTTCCGTCCATAAAAACGAGATTTATGTCCGTCCGTTCAGTCGGCATTTACTCGGTTTTCGGTCCAAACTTGGAAATGGACAAAACTCACTTGTTTTGGAATCTAAAACCTCAAGATGGACAAGGCTTAGCCGAGACGTTTTAATGCCAATATAGAACATTTGGACAATGGGAACGGGGTTTTGTCCGGACGTTCGCTTTGGTATGTACTAGAGTTTTGTTCCAAAGTTATAAATGGACGAAACACACATGTTTTCGCATGGAAAACGATACACCGGAGAGACTAGACACTCAATAGCTTAATCCGGGGCGTTCTAAGGCAAAAAATAAATGTTCCGTCCGTAAAAACGAGTTTTATGTCTGTCCATTCGGTCGATATTTACTCATTTTTCGGTCCGAACTTGGTAATGGACGAAACTCACTTGTTTGGAATCTAAAATCTCAAGATCGACAAGGCTTAGCCGGGACGTTTTAAGGCCAATATAGAACATTTGGACCATGGGAACAGGGTTTTGTACGGACATTCGGCTTGGTATGTACTTGATTTTTGTTCCGAACTTATTAGTGGACGAAACACACATGTTTTCGTATGGAAAACGATACACCTAAGAGACTAGACACTCCATTACTTAACTCGGGCAATTCTAAGGTGAAAAAACAACGTTCCGTCTGTAAAAACGAGTTTTATGTCCTTCCGTTCGGTCGACATTTACTCGGTTTTCGGTCCGAACTTGGATATGGACGAAACTCACTTGTTTTGGAATCTAAAACCTCAAGATCGACAAGGCTTAGCCATGACATTTTAATGCCAATATAGAACATTTGGACAATGGGAACGGGGTTTTGTCTGGACGTTCGCCTTGGTATGTACTAGAGTTTTGTTCCAAAGTTATAAATGGACGAAACACACATGTTTTCGCATGGAAAACGATACACTGGAGAGACTAGACACTCAATAGCTTAATCCGGGGCGTTCTAAGGTAAAAAATAAATGTTCCGTCCGTAAAAACGAGTTTTATGTCTGTCCGTTCGGTCGATATTTACTCAGTTTTCGGTCCGAACTTGGAAATGGACGAAACTCACTTGTTTTGGAATCTAAAATCTCAAGATCGACAAGGCTTAGCCGGGACGTTTTAAGGCCAATATAGAACATTTGGACCATGGGAACAGGGTTTTGTACGGACATTCGGCTTGGTATGTACTCGATTTTTGTTCCGAACTTATTAGTGGACGAAACACACATGTTTTCGTATGGAAAACGATACACCTAAGAGACTAGACACTCCATTACTTAACTCGGGGAATTCTAAGGTGAAAAAACAACGTTCCGTCTGTAAAAACGAGATTTATGACCGTCCGTTCGGTCGACATTTACACGGTTTTCGGTCCGAACTTGGAAATGGACGAAACTCGCTTGTTTTGGAATCTAAAACCTCAAGATGGACAAGGCTTAGTCGGGATGTTTTAAGGCCAATATAGAACATTTGAACCATGAGAAGGGGGTTTTGTCCGGACTTTCGGCTTGGTATGTACTAGATTTTGTTCCGAATTTATAAGTGGACGAAACAGACATGTTTTCGCATGGAAAACAATACACCTAAGAGACTAGCCACTCTATTACTTAAGTCAGGGCGTTCTAAGGTGAAAAAACAACGTTCCGTCCTTAAAAACGAAATTTATGTCCGTCCGTTTGGTCTGCATTTACTCGGTTTTCAGTCCGAACTTGTCAATGGATGAAACTCACTTGTTTTGGAATCTAAAACCTCAAGATGGACAAGGCTTAACCGGGACATTTTAAGGCCAATATAGAACATTTGAACCATGGGAAGGGGGTTTTGTCCGGACTTTTCGGCTTGGTATGTACTCGGTTTTGTTCCGAAATTATTAGTGGACGAAACACACATGTTTTCGCATGGAAAACGATACACATAAGAGACTAGCCACTCCATTACTTAACTCAGGGCGTTCTAAGGTGAAAAAACAACGTTCCGTCCGTAAAAACGAGATTTATGTCCGTCCGTTCGATTGGCATTTACTCAGTTTTCAGTTAGAACTTGTCAATGGATGAAACTCACTTGTTTTTGAATATAAAACCTCAAGATGGACAAGGCTTAGCCGGGATGTTTTAAGGCCAATATAGAACATTCAAACCATGGGAAGGGGAATTTGTCCAGACTTTCGGCTTGGTATGTACTCGATTTTATTCCGAAATTATTAGTGGATGAAACACACATGTTTTCGCATGGAAAATCATACACCTAAGAGACTAGCCACTCCATTACTTAACTCGGGGCGTTCTAAGGTGAAAAAACAACGTTCCGTCCGTAAAAACGAGATTTATGTCCGTCCGTTCTGTCGGCATTTACTCGGTTTTCGGTTAGAACTTGTCAATGGACGAAAATCACTTGTTTTGGAATCTAAAACCTTAAGATGGACAAGGCTTAGCCGGAACGTTTTAAGGCCAATATGGAACATTTGAACCATGGGAAGGGGGTTTTGTCCGGACTTTTGGCTCGGTATGTACTCGATTTTTGTTCCGAACTTATTACTGGACGAAATACACATGTTTTCTCCTGGAAAACGATACACCTAAGAGACTAGGCACTCCATTACTTAACTCGGGGCTTCTAATGTGAAAAAACAACGTTCCATCCGTAAACACGATATTTATTTCCGTCCGTTCGGTCGGCATTTACTCTTTTTCCCCTCCGAACTTGGAAATGGACGAAACTCACTTGTTTAAAAATCTAAAAGCTCAAGATCGACAAAGGGTTAGCCAGGACGTTTTAAGGGCAATATAGAACATTTGGACCATGGGAACGGGGTTTTGTCCAGACATTCGGCTTGGTATGTACTCGATTTTGTTCGGAAATTATTAGTGGACGAAACACACATGTTTTCGCATGGAAAACGATACACCTAAGAGACTAGCCACTCCATTACTTAACTCGGGGCGTTCTAAGGTAAAAAAACAACGTTCCGTCCATAAAAACGAGATTTATGTCCGTCCGTTCGGTCGGCATTTACTCGGTTTTCGGTTAGAACTTGTCAACCGATGAAACTCACTTGTTTTGGAATCTAAAACCTCAAGATGGACAAGGCTTAGTCACGATGTTTTAAGGCCAATATAGAACATTTGAACCATGGGAAGAGGGTTTTGTCCGGACATGTTTTCGCATGGAAAACAATACACCTAAGAGACTAGCCACCCCATTACTTAAGTCAGGGAGTTTTAAGGTGAAAAAACAACGTTCCGTCCTTAAAAACGAAATTTATGTCCGTCCGTTCGGTCTGCATATACTCGGTTTTCAGTCCGAACTTGGAAATGGACGAAACTCACTTGTTTAAAAATCTAAAAGCTCAAGATCGACAAGGGTTAGCTGGGACGTTTCAAGGGCAATATAGAACATTTGTACCATGGGAACGGGGTTTTGTCCAGACATTCGGCTTGGTATGTACTCGATTTTGTTCCGAAATTATTAGTGGACGAAACACACATGTTTTCGCATGGAAAACGATACACCTAAGAGACTAGCCACTCCATTACTTAACTCGGGGCGTTCTAAGGTGAAAAAACAACGTTCGGTCCGTAAACACGAGATTTATGTCCGTCCGTTCGGTCGGCATTTACTCGGTTTTCGGTTAGAACTTGTCAATGGATGAAACTCACTTGTATTGGAATCTAAAACCTCAAGATGGACAAGGCTTAGCCGGGACATTTTAAGGCCAATATAGAACATTTGAACCATGGGAAGGGGTTTTGTCCGGACTTTCGGCTTGGTATGTACTCGATTTTATTCCGAAATTAATAGTGGACGAAACACACATGTTTTCGCATGGAAAACGATACACCTAAGAGACTAGCCACTCCATTACTTAACTCGGGGTGTTCTAAGGTGAAAAAACAACGTTCCGTCCTTAGAAACGATATTTATGTCCGTCCGTTCGGTCTGCATTTACTCGGTTTTCATTTCGAACTTGGAAATGGACGAAACTCACTTGTTTAAAAATCTAAAAGCTCAAGATCGACAAGGGTTAGCCGGGACGTTTTACGGGCAATATGGAACATTTGTACCTTGGGAACGGGGTTTTGTCCAGACATTCGGCTTGGTATGTACTCGATTTTGTTCCGAAATTATTAGTGGACGAAACACACATGTTTTCGCATGGAAAACGATACACCTAAGAGACTAGCCACTCCAATACTTAACTCGGGGCGTTCTAAGATGAAAAAACAACGTTCCGTCCGTAAAAACGAGATTTATGTCCGTCCGTTCGGTCGACATTTACTCGGTTTTCGGTTAGAACTTGTCAATTGATTAAACTCACTTGTTTTGGAATCTAAAACCTCAAGATGGACAAGGCTTAGTCGGCATGTTTTAAGGCCAATATAGAACATTTGAACCATGGGAAGGGGGTTTTGTCCGGACTTTCGGCTTGGTATGTACTCGATTTTGTTCCGAAATTATAAGTGGACGAAACAGACATGTTTTCGCATGGAAAACAATACACCTACTAGACTAGCCACTCCATTACTTAAGTCAGGGCGTTCAAAGGTGAAAAAACAACGTTCCGTCCTTAAAAACGAAATTTATTTCCGTCCGTTCGGTTTGCATTTACTTGGTTTTTAGTCCGAAATTTTCAATGGATGAAACTCACTTGTTTTGGAATCTAAAACCTCAAGATGGACAAGGCTTAACCGGGACGTTTTAAGGCCAATATAGAACATTTGAACCATGGGAAGGGGGTTTTGTCCGGACTTTTCGGCTTTGTATGTACTCGATTTTGTTTCGAAATTATTAGTGGACGAAACACACATGTTTTCGCATGGAAAACGATACAGCTAAGAGACTAGCCACTCCATTACTTAACTCGGGGCGTTCTAAGGTGAAAAAACAACGTTCCGTCCGTAAAAACAAGATTTATGTCCGTCCGTTCGGTCGACATTTACTCGGTTTTCGGTTAGAACTTGTTAATTGATGAAACTCACTTGTTTAAAAATCTAAAATCTCAAGATCGACAAGGGTTAGCCGGGACGTTTTAAGGGCAATATAGAACATTTGTACCATGGGAACGGGGATTTGTCCAGACATTCGGCTTGGTATGTACTCGATTTTGTTCCGGAATTATTAGTGGACGAAACACACATGTTTTCGCAAGGAAAACGATACACCTAAGAGACTAGGCACTCCATTACTTAACTCGGGGCGTTCTAAGGTTAAAAAACAATGTTCCGTCCGTAAAAACGAGATTTATGTCCGTCCGTTCGGTCGGCAGTTACTCGGTTTTCGGTTAGAACCTGTCAATGGATGAAACTCACTTGTTTTGGAATCTAAAACCTCAAGATGGACAAGGCTTAGCCGAGACGTTTTAAGGCCAATATAGAACATTTGAACCATGGGAAGGGGGTTTTGTCCGGACTTTCGGCTTGGTATGTACTCGATTTTGTTCCGAAATTATTAGTGGACGAAACACACATGTTTTTGCATGGAAAACGATACACCTAAGAGAATAGCCACTCCATTACTTAACTCGGGGCGTTCTAAGGTGAAAAAACAACGTTCCGTCCGTAAAAACGAGATTTATATCCGTCCGTTCGGTCGGCATTTACTCGGTTTTCGGTTAGAACTTGTCAATGTATGAAACTCACTTGTTTTGGAATCTAAAACCTCAAGATGGACAAGGCTTAGTCGGGATGTTTTAAGGCCAATATAGAACATTTGAACCATGGGAAGGGCGTTTTGTCCGGACTTTCGAGTTGGTATGTATTCGATTTTGTTCCGAAATTATAAGTGGACGAAACAGACATGTTTTCGCATGGAAAACAATACACCTAAGAGACTAGCCACTCCATTACTTAACTCAGGGCGTTCTAAGGTGAAAAAACAACGTTCCGTCCTTAAAAACGAAATTTATGTCTGTCCGTTCGGTCTGCATTTACTCGGTTTTCAGTCCGAACTTGGAAATGGACGAAACTCACTTGTTTAAAAATCTAAAATCTCAAGATCGACAAGGGTTAGCCGGGACGTTTTACGGGCAATATAGAACATTTGTACCATGGGAACGGGGTTTTGTCCAGACATTCGGTATGTACTCGATTTTGTTCCGAAATTATTAGTGGACGAAACACACATGTTTTCGCATGGAAAACGATACAGCTAAGAGACTAGCCACTCCATTACTTAACTCGGGGCGTTCTAAGGTGAAAAAACAACGTTCCGTCCGTAAAAACGAGATTTATGTCCGTCCGTTCGGTCGACAATTACTCGGTTTTCGGTTAGAACTTGTCTATTGATGAAACTCACTTGTTTTGGAATCTAAAACCTCAAGATGGACAAGGCTTAGTCGGGATGTTTTAAGGACAATATAGAACATTTGAACCATGGGAAGGGGGTTTTGTCCGGACTTTCGGCTTGGTATGTACTCGATTTTGTTCCGAAATTATAAGTGGACGAAACAAACATGTTTTCGCATGGAAAACAATACACCTAAGAGACGAGCCACTCCATTACTTAAGTCAGGGCGTTCAAAGGTGAAAAAACAACGTTCCGTCCTTAAAAACGAAATTTATGTCCGTCCGTTCGGTTTGCATTTACTTGGTTTTCAGTCCGAACTTGTCAATGGATGAAACTCACTTGTTTTGGAATCTAAAACCTCATGATGGACAAGGCTTAACTGGGACGTTTTAAGACCAATATAGAACATTTGAACCATGGGAAGGGGGTTTTGTCCGGACTTTTCGGCTTGGTATGTACTCGATTTTGTTCCGAAATTATTAGTGGACGAAACACACATGTTTTCGCATGGAAAACGATACACCTAAGAGAATAGCCACTCCATTACTTAACTCGGGGCGTTGTAAGGTGAAAAAACAACGTTCCGTCCGTAAAAACGAGATTTATATCCGTCCGTTCGGTCGGCATTTACTCGGTTTTCGGTTAGAACTTGTCAATAGATGAAACTCACTTGTTTTGGAATCTAAAACCTCAAGATGGACAAGGCTTAGTCGGGATGTTTTAAGGCCAATATAGAACATTTGAACCATGGGAAGGGGGTTTTGTCCGGACTTTCGGCTTGGTATGTACTCGATTTTGTTCCGAAATTATAAGTGGACGAAACAGACATGTTTTCGCATGGAAAACAATACACCTAAGAGACTAGCCACTGCATTACTTAACTCAGGGAATTCTAAGGTGAAAAAACAACTTTCCGTCCTTAAAACAAAATTTATGTCTGTCCGTTCGGTCTGCATTTACTCTGTTTTCAGTCCGAACTTGGAAATGGACGAAACTCACTTGTTTAAAAATCTAAAATCTCAAGATCGACAAGGGTTAGCCGGGACGTTTTAAGGGCAATATAGAATATTTGTACCATGGGAACGGGGATTTGTCCAGACATTAGGCTTGGTATGTCCTCGATTTTGTTCCGAAATTATTAGTGGATGAAACACACATGTTTTCGTATGAAAAACGATACACCTAAGAGACTAGCCACTCCATTACTTAACTCGGGGCGTTCTAAGATGAAAAAACAACGTTCCGTCCGTAAAAACGAGATTTATGTCCGTCCGTTCGGTCGGCATTTACTCGGTTTTCGGTTAGAACTTGTCAATTGATGAAACTCACTTGTTTTGGAATCTAAAACCTCAAGATGGACAAGGCTTAGCCGGGATGTTTTAAGGCCAATATAGAACATTTGAACCATGGGAAGGGGAATTTGTCCGGACTTTCGGCTTGGTATGTACTCGAATTTATTCCGAAATTATTAGTGGACGAAACACACATGTTTTCGCATGGAAAACGATACAGCTAAGAGACTAGCCACTCCATTACTTAACTCGGGGCGTTTCTAAGGTGAAAAAACAACGTTCCGTCCGTAAAAACGAGATTTATGTCCGTCCGTTCGATCGGCATTTACTCGGTTTTAGGTTAGAACTTGTCAATGGATGAAACTCACTTGTTTTTGAATATACAACCTCAAGATGGACAAGGCTTAGCCGGGATGTTTTAAGGCCAATATAGAACATTTGAACCATGGGAAGGGGAATTTGTCCGGACTTTCGGCTTGGTATGTACTCGATTTTATTCCGAAATTATTAGTGGACGAAACACACATGTTTTCGAATGGAAAACGATACACCTAAGAGACTAGCCACTCCATTACTTAACTTGGGGCGTACTAAGGTTAAAAAACAATGTTCCGTCCGTAAAAACGAGATTTATGTCCGTCCGTTCGGTTGGCATTTACTCGGTTTTCGGTTAGAACTTGTCAATGGATGAAACTCACTTGTTTAAAAATCTAAAAGATCAAGATCAACAAGGCTTAGCCGGGACGTTTTAAGGGCAATATAGAACATTTGGACCATGGTAACGGGGTTTTGTCCGGACATTCGGCTTGGTATGTACTCGATTTTGTTCCGAAATTATAAGTGGACGAAACACACATGTGTTCGCATGGAAAACGATACACCTAAGAGACTAGCCACTCCATTATTTAACTCGGGGCATTCTAAGGTGAAAAAACAACGTTCCGTCCATAAAAACGAGATTTATGTCCGTCCGTTCAGTCGGCATTTACTCGGTTTTCGGTCCAAACTTGGAAATGGACGAAACTCACTTGTTTTGGAATCTAAAACCTCAAGATGGACAAGGCTTAGCCGAGACGTTTTAAGGCCAATATAGAACATTTGAACCATGGGAAGGGGGTTTTGTCCGGACTTTCGGCTTGGTATGTACTCGATTTTTGTTCCGAACTTATAAGTAGACGAAACACACATGTGTTTGCTGGAAAACGATACACCTAAGAGACTAGACACTCAATTGCTTAATCCGGTGCGTTCTAAGGCGAAAAACAACGTTTCGTCCGTAAAAACGAGTTTTATGTCCTTCCGTTCGGTCGACATTTACTCGGTTTTCGGTCCGAACTTGGAAATGGACGAAACTCACTTGTTTTGGAATCTAAAACCTCAAGATCAACAAGGCTTAGCCAGGACATTTTAATGCCAATATAGAACATTTGGACAATGGGAACGGGGTTTTGTCCGGACGTTCGCTTTGGTATGTACTAGAGTTTTGTTCCAAAGTTATAAATGGACGAAACACACATGTTTTCGCATGGAAAACGATACACCGGAGAGACTAGACACTCAATAGCTTAATCCGGGGCGTTCTAAGGCAAAAAATAAATGTTCCGTCCGTAAAAACGAGTTTTATGTCTGTCCGTTCGGTCGATATTTACTCAGTTTTCGGTCCGAACTTGGTAATGGACGAAACTCACTTGTTTTGGAATCTAAAATCTCAAGATCGACAAGGCTTAGCCGGGACGTTTTAAGGCCAATATAGAACATTTGGACCATGGGAACAGGGTTTTGTACGGACATTCGGCTTGGTATGTACTCGATTTTTGTTCCGAACTTATTAGTGGACGAAACACACATGTTTTCGTATGGAAAACGATACACCTAAGAGACTAGACACTCCATTACTTAACTCGGGCAATTCTAAGGTGAAAAATCAACGTTCCGTCTGTAAAAACGATTTTTATGTCCTTCCGTTCGGTCGACATTTACTCGGTTTTCGGTCTGAACTTGGAAATGGACGAAACTCACTTGTTTTGGAATCTAAAACCTCAAGATCGACAAGGCTTAGCCATGACATTTTAATGCCAATATAGAACATTTGGACAATGGGAACGGGGTTTTGTCCGGACGTTCGCCTTGGTATGTACTAGAGTTTTGTTCCAAAGTTATAAATGGACGAAACACACATATTTTCTCATGGAAAACGATACACCGGAGAGACTAGACACTCAATAGCTTAATCCGGGGCGTTCTAAGGCAAAAAATAAATGTTCCGTCCGTAAAAACGAGTTTTATGTCTGTCCGTTCGGTCGATATTTACTCAGTTTTCGGTCCGAACTTGGAAATGGACGAAACTCACTTGTTTTGGAATCTAAAATCTCAAGATCGACAAGGCTTAGCCGGGACGTTTTAAGGCCAATATAGAACATTTGGACCATGGGAACAGGGTTTTGTACGGACATTCGGCTTGGTATGTACTCGATTTTTGTTCCGAACTTACTAGTGGACGAAACACACATGTTTTCGTATGGAAAACGATACACCTAAGAGACTAGACACTCCATTATTTAACTCGGGGAATTCTAAGGTGAAAAAACAACGTTCCGTCTGTAAAAACGAGATTTATGTCCGTCCGTTCGGTCGACATTTACACGGTTTTCGGTCCGAACTTGGAAATGGACGAAACTCGCTTGTTTTGGAATCTAAAACCTCAAGATGGACAAGGCTTAGTCGGGATGTTTTAAGGCCAATATAGAACATTTGAACCATCGGAAGGGGGTTTTGTCCGGACTTTCGGCTTGGTATGTACTAGATTTTGTTCCGAAATTATAAGTGGACGAAACAGACATGTTTTCGCATGGAAAACAATACACCTAAGAGACTAGCCACTCTATTACTTAAGTCAGGGCGTTCTAAGGTGAAAAAACAACGTTCCGTCCTTAAAAACGAAATTTATGTCCGTCCGTTTGGTCTGCATTTACTCGGTTTTCAATCCGAACTTGTCAATGGATGAAACTCACTTGTTTTTGGAATCTAAAACGTCAAGATGGACAAAGCTTAACCGGGACATTTTAAGGCCAATATAGAACATTTGAACCATGGGAAGGGGGTTTTGTCCAGACTTTTCGGCTTGGTATGTACTCGGTTTTGTTCCGAAATTATTAGTGGACGAAACACACATGTTTTCGCATGGAAAACGATACACATAAGAGACTAGCCACTCCATTACTTAACTCAGGGCGTTCTAAGGTGAAAAAACAACGTTCCGTCCGTAAAAACGAGATTTATGTCCGTCCGTTCGATTGGCATTTACTCGGTTTTCGGTTAGAACTTGTCAATGGATGAAACTCACTTGTTTTTGAATATAAAACCTCAAGATGGACAAGGCTTAGCCGGGATGTTTTAAGGCCAATATAGAACATTCAAACCATGGGAAGGGGAATTTGTCCAGACTTTCGGCTTGGTATGTACTCGATTTTATTCCGAAATTATTAGTGGATGAAACACACATGTTTTCGCATGGAAAACGATACACCTAAGAGACTAGCCACTCCATTACTTAACTCGGGGCGTTCTAAGGTGAAAAAACAACGTTCCGTCCGTAAAAACGAGATTTATGTCCGTCCGTTCTGTCGGCATTTACTCGGTTTTCGGTTAGAACTTGTCAATGGACGAAACTCACTTGTTTTGGAATCTAAAACCTCAAGATGGACAAGGCTTAGCCGGAACGTTTTAAGGCCAATATGGAACATTTGAACTATGGGAAGGGGATTTTGTCCGGACTTTCGGCTCGGTATGTACTCGATTTTTGTTCCGAACTTATTAGTGGACGAAATACACATGTTTTCGCCTGGAAAACAATACACCAAAGAGACTAGGCACTCCATTACTTAACTCGGGGCTTCTAATGTGAAAAAACAACGTTCCATCCGTAAACACGATATTTATTTCCGTCCGTTCGGTCGGCATTTACTCGGTTTCCACTCCGAACTTGGAAATGGACGAAACTCACTTGTTTAAAAATCTAAAAGCTAAAGATCGACAAAGGGTTAGCCAGAACTTTTTAAGGGCAATATAGAACATTTGGACCATGGGAACGGGGTTTTGTCCAGACATTCGGCTTGGTATGTACTCGATTTTGTTCGGAAATTATTAGTGGACGAAACACACATGTTTTCGCATGGAAAACGATACACCTAAGAGACTAGCCACTCCATTACTTAACTCGGGGCGTTCTAAGGTAAAAAAACAACGTTCCGTCCGTAAAGACGAGATTTATGTCCGTCCGTTCGGTCGGCATTTACTCGGTTTTCGGTTAGAACTTGTCAACCGATGAAACTCACTTGTTTTGGAATCTAAAACCTCAAGATGGACAAGGCTTAGTCGGGATGTTTTAAGGCCAATATAGAACATTTGAACCATGGGAAGGGGGTTTTGTCCGGACTTTCGGCTTGTTATTTACTCGATTTTCTTCCGAAATTATAAGTGGACGAAACAGACATGTTTTCGCATGGAAAACAATACACCTAAGAGACTAGCCACCCCATTACTTAAGTCAGGGAGTTCTAAGGTGAAAAAACAACGTTCCGTCCTTAAAAACGAAATTTATGTCCGTCCGTTCGGTCTGTATATACTCGGTTTTCAGTCCGAACTTGGAAATGGAAGAAACTCACTTGTTTAAAAATCTAAAAGCTCAAGATCAACAAGGGTTAGCCGGGACGTTTCAAGGGCAATATAGAACATTTGTACCATGGGAACGGGGTTTTGTCCAGAAATTCGGCTTGGTATGTACTCGATTTTGTTCCGAAATTATTAGTGGACGAAACACACATGTTTTCGCATGGAAAACGATACACCTAAGAGACTAGCCACTCCATTACTTAACTCGGGGCGTTCTAAGGTGAAAAAACAACGTTCCGTCCGTAAACACGAGATTTATGTCCGTCCGTTCGGTCGGCATTTACTCGGTTTTCGGTTAGAACTTGTCAATGGATGAAACTCACTTGTATTGGAATCTAAAACCTCAAGATGGACAAGGCTTAGCCGGGACATTTTAAGGCCAATATAGAACATTTGAACCATGGGAAGGGGTTTTGTCCGGACTTTCGGCTTGGTATGTACTCGATTTTATTCCGAAATTATTAGTGGACGAAACACACATGTTTTCGCATGGAAAAACGATACACCTAAGAGACTAGCAACTCCATTATTTAACTCGGGGCGTTCTAAGGTGAAAAAACAACGTTCCGTTCGTAAAAACGAGATTTATGTCCGTCCGTTCGGCATTTACTCGGTTTTCGGTCCGAACTTGGAAATGGACGAAACTCACTTGTTTAAAAATCTAAAACCTCAAGATGGACAAGGCTTATCCTGGACGTTTTAAGGCCAATATAGAACATTTGAACCATGGGAAGGGGGATTTGTCCGTGCTTTCGGCTTGGTATGTACTCGATTTTTGTTCCAGAGTTATAAGTGGACGAAACACACATGTTTTCGCATGGAAAACGATACACCTAAGAGACTAGCCACTCCATTACTTAACTTGGGGCTTCTAAGGTGAAAAAATAACGTTCCGTCCGTAAAAACGAGATTTATGTCCGTCCGTTCGGTCGGCATTTACTCGGTTTTCGGTTAGAACTTGTCAATGGACGAAACTCACTTGTTTTAAAATCTAAAACCTCAAGATCGACAAGGCTTAGCCGGGACGTTTTAAGGGCAAGATTAAACATTTGGACTATGGGAGCGGGGTTTTGTCCGGACATTCGGCTTGGTATGTACTCGATTTTGTTCCGAAATTATAAGTGGACGAAACACACATGTTTTCGCATGGAAAATGATACACCTAAGAGACTAGCCACTCCATTATTGAACTCGGGGCATTCTAAGGTGAAAAAACAACGTTCTGTCCGTAAAAACGAGATTTATGTCCGTCCATTCGGTCGGCATTTACTCAGTTTTCGGTTAGAAATTGTCAATGTACGAAACTCACTTGTTTAAAAATCCAAAAGCTCAAGATCGACAAGGGTTAGCCAGGACGTTTTAAACGCAATATAGAACATTTGGACCATGGGGACGGGGTTTTGTCCAGACATTCGGCTTGGTATGTACTCGATTTTGTTCCGAAATTATTAGGGGACGAAACACACATGTTTTCGTATGGAAAACGATACACCTAAGAGACTAGCCACTCCATTACTTAACTCGGGGCGTTCTAAGGTGAAAAAACAACGTTCCGTCCGTAAAAACGAGATTTATTTCCGTCCGTTCGGTCGGCATTTACTCGGTTTTCGGTTAGAACTTGTCAATGGATGAAACTCACTTGTTTTGGAATCTAAAACCTCGAGATGGACAAGGCTTAGCCGGGATGTTTTAAGGGCAATATAGAACATTTGAACCATGGGAGGGGGGTTTTGTCCGGACTTTCGGCTTGGTATGTACTCGATTTTTGTTCCGAAATTATTAGTGGACGAAACACACATGTTTTCGAATGGAAAACGATACAGCTAAGAGACTAGCCACTCCATTACTTAACTCGGGGCGTTTCTAAGGTGAAAAAACAACGTTCCGTCTGTAAAAACGAGATTTATGTCCGTTCGTTCGATCGGCATTTACTCGGTTTTCGGTTAGAACTTGTCAATGGATGAAACTCACTTGTTTTTGAATATAAAACCTCAAGATGGACAAGGCTTAGCCGGGATGTTTTAAGGCCAATATAGAACATTTGAACCATGGGAAGGGGAATTTGTCCGGACTTTCGGCTTGGTATGTACTCGATTTTATTCCGAAATTATTAGTGGACGAAACACACATGTTTGCGCATTGAAAACGATACACTTAAGAGACTAGCCACTCCATTACTTAACTCGGGGCGTTCTAAGGTGAAAAAACAACGTTCCGTCCGTAAAAACGAGATTTATGTCCGTCCGTTCGGTCGGCATTTACTCGGTTTTCGGTTAGAACTTGTCATTGGATGAAACTCACTTGTTTTGGAATCTAAAACCTCAAGATGGACAAGGCTTAGCCGGGACGTTTTAAGGCCAATATAGAACATTTGAACCATGGGAAGGGGGTTTTGTCCGGACTTTCGGCTTGGTATGTACTCGATTTTGTTCCGAAATTATTAGTGGACGAAACACACATGTTTTCGAATGGAAAACGATACACCTAATAGACTAGGCACTCCATTACTTAACTCGGGGCGTTCTAAGGTGAAAAAACAACGTTCCGTCCGTAAAAACGAGATTTATGTTCGTCCGTTCGGTCGGCATTTACTCGGTTTTCGGTTAGAACTTGTCAATGGATGAAACTCACTTGTTTTGGAATCTAAAACCTCAAGATGGACAAGGCTTAGGCGGGACGTTTTAAGGACAATATAGAACATTTGGACCATGGGAACAGGGTTTTGTACGGACATTCGGCTTGGTATGTACTCAATTTTTGTTCCGAACTTATTAGTGGACGAAACACACATGTTTTCATATGGAAAACGATACACCTAAGAGACTAGACACTCCATTACTTAACTCGGGGAATTCTAATGTGAAAAAACAACGTTCCGTCCGTAAAAACGAGATTTATATCCGTCCGTTCGGTCGGCATTTACTCGGTTTTCGGTTAGAACTTGTCAATGGATGAAACTCACTTGTTTTGAAATATAAAACCTCAAGATGGACAAGGATTAGCCAGGATGTTTTAAGGCCATTATAGAACATTTGAACCATGGGAAGGGGATTTTGTCCGGACTTTCGGCTTGGTATGTACTCGATTTTGTTCCGAAATTATTAGTGGACGAAACACACATGTTTTCGCATGGAAAACGATACACCTAAGAGACTAGCCACCCCATTACTTAACTCGGGGCGTTCTAAGGTTAAAATACAACGTTCCGTCAGTAAAAACGAGATTTATGTCCGTCCGTTCGGTCGGCATTTACTCGGTTTTCGGTTAGAACTTGTCAATGGATGAAACTCACTTGTTTTGGAATCTAAAACCTCAAGATGGACAAGGCTTAGTCGGGATGTTTTAAGGCCAATATAGAACATTTGAACCATGGGAAGGGGTTTTGTCCGGACTTTCGGCTTGGTATGTACTCGATTTTGTTCCGAAATTATTAGTGGACGAAACACACATGTTTTCGCATGGAAAACGATACACCTAAGAGAATAGCCACTCCATTACTTAACTCGGGGCGTTCTAAGGTGAAAAAACAATGTTCCGTCCGTAAAAACGAGATTTATATCCGTCCGTTCGGTCGGCATTTACTCGGTTTTCGGTTAGAACTTGTAAATGGATGAAACTCACTTGTTTTGGAATCTAAAACCTCAAGATGGACAAGGCTTAGTCGGGATGTTTTAAGGACAATATAGAACATTTGAACCATGGGAAGGGGGTTTTGTCCGGACTTTCGGCTTGGTATGTACTCGATTTTGTTCCGAAATTATAAGTGGACGAAACAGACATGTTTTCGCATGGAAAACAATACACCTAAGAGACTAGCCACTCCATTACTTAACTCAGGGCATTCTAAGGTGAAAAAACAACGTTCCGTCCTTAAAAACGAAATTTATGTCCGTCCGTTCGGTCTGCATTTACTCGGTTTTCAGTCCGAACTTGGAAATGGACGAAACTTACTTGTTTAAAAATCTAAAATCTTAAGATCGACAAGGGTTAGCCGGGACATTTTAAGGGCAATATAGAACATTTGTACCATGGGAACGGGGATTTGTCCAGACATTCGGCTTGGTATGTACTCGATTTTGTTCCGGAATTATTAGTGGACGAAACACACATGTTTTCGCATGGAAAACGATACACCTAAGAGACTAGGCACTCCATTACTTAACTCGGGGCGTTCTAAGGTGAAAAAACAACGTTCCGTCCGTAAAAACGAGATTTATGTCCGTCCGTTCGGTCGGCATTTACTCGGTTTTCGGTTAGAACTTGTCAATGGATGAAACTCACTTGTTTTGGAATCTAAACCTCAAGATGGACAAGGTTTAGCCGGGACGTTTTAAGGCCAATATAGAACATTTGAACCATGGGAAGGGCGTTTTGTCCGGACTTTCGGCTTGGTATGTACTCGATTTTGTTCCGAAATTATTAGTGGACGAAACACACATGTTTTCGCATGGAAAACGATACACCTAAGAGACTAGCCACCCCATTACTTAACTCGGGGCGTTCTAAGGTTAAAATACAACGTTCCGTCCGTAAAAACGAGATTTATGTCCGTCCATTCGGTCGGCATTTACTCGGTTTTCGGTTAGAACTTGTCAATGGATGAAACTCACTTGTTTTGGAATCTAAAACCTCAAGATGGACAAGGCTTAGTCGGGATGTTTTAAGGCCAATATAGAACATTTGAACCATGGGAAGGGGGTTTTGTCCGGACTTTTGGGTTGGTATGTACTCGATTTGGTTACGAAATTATTAGTGGACGAAACACACATGTTTTCGGATGGAAAACGATACACCTAAGAGAATAGCCACTCCATTACTTAACTTGGGGCGTTCTAAGGTGAAAAAACAACGTTCCGTCTGTAAAAACGAGATTTATATCCGTCCGTTCGGTCGGCATTTACTCGGTTTTCGGTTAGAACTTGTCAATAGATGAAACTCACTTGTTTTGGAATCTAAAACCTCAAGATGGACAAGGCTTAGTCGGGATGTTTTAAGGCCAATATAGAACATTTGAACCATGGCAAGGGGGTTTTGTCCGGACTTTCGGCTTGGTATGTACTCGATTTTGTTCCGAAATTATAAGTGGACGAAACAGACATGTTTTCGCATGGAAAACAATACACCTAAGAGACTAGCCACTGCATTACTTAACTCAGGGAATTCTAAGGTGAAAAAACAACGTTCCGTCCTTAAAAACGAAATTTATGTCCGTCCGTTCGGTCTGCATTTACTCGGTTTTCAGTCCGAACTTGAAAATGGACGAAACTCACTTGTTTAAAAATCTAAAATCTCAAGATCGACAAGGGTTAGCCGGGACGTTTTAAGGGCAATATAGAATATTTGTACCATGGCAACGGGGATTTGTCCAGACATTAGGCTTGGTATGTACTCGATTTTGTTCCGAAATTATTAGTGGACGAAACACACATGTTTTCGCATGGAAAACGATACACCTAAGAGACTAGCCACTCCATTACTTAACTCGGGGCGTTTCTAAGGTGAAAAAACAACGTTCCGTCCGTAAAAACGAGATTTATGTCCGTCCGTTCGATCGGCATTTACTCGGTTTTCGGTTAGAACTTGTCAATGGATGAAACTCACTTGTTTTTGAATATACAACCTCAAGATGGACAAGGCTTAGCCGGGATGTTTTAAGGCCAATATAGAACATTTGAACCATGGGAAGGGGAATTTGTCCGGACTTTCGGCTTGGTATGTACTCGATTTTATTCCGAAATTATTAGTGTACGAAACACACATGTTTTCGCATGGAAAACGATACACCTAAGAGACTAGCCACTCCATTACTTAACTTGGGGCGTACTAAGGTGAAAAAACAATGTTCCGTCCGTTAAAACGAGATTTATGTCCGTCCGTTCTGTTGGCATTTACTCGGTTTTCGGTTAGAACTTATCAATGGATGAAACTCACTTGTTTAAAAATCTAAAAGATTAAGATCAACAAGGCTTAGCCGGGACGTTTTAAGGGCAATATAGAACATTTGGACCATGGGAACGGGGTTTTGTCCGGACATTCGGCTTGGTATGTACTCGATTTTGTTCCGAAATTATAAGTGGACGAAACACAAATGTTTTCGCATGGAAAACGATACACCTAAGAGACTAGCCACTCCATTATTTAACTCGGGGCATTCTAAGGTGAAAAAACAACGTTCCGTCCATAAAAACGAGATTTATGTCCGTCCGTTCAGTCGGCATTTACTCGGTTTTCGGTCCAAACTTGGAAATGGACAAAACTCACTTGTTTTGGAATCTAAAACCTCAAGATGGACAAGGCTTAGCCGAGACGTTTTAATGCCAATATAGAACATTTGGACAATGGGAACGGGGTTTTGTCCGGACGTTCGCTTTGGTATGTACTAGAGTTTTGTTCCAAAGTTATAAATGGACGAAACACACATGTTTTCTCATGGAAAACGATACACCGGAGAGACTAGACACTCAATAGCTTAATCCGGGGCGTTCTAAGGCAAAAAATAAATGTTCCGTCCGTAAAAACGAGTTTTATGTCTGTCCGTTCGGTCGATATTTACTCATTTTTCGGTCCGAACTTGGTAATGGACAAAACTCACTTGTTTTGGAATCTAAAATCTCAAGATCGACAAGGCTTAGCCGGGACGTTTTAAGGCCAATATAGAACATTTGGACCATGGGAACAGGGTTTTGTACGGACATTCGGCTTGGTATGTAGTTGATCTTTGTTCCGAACTTATTAGTGGACGAAACACACATGTTTTCGTATGGAAAACGATACACCTAAGAGACTAGACACTCCATTACTTAACTCGGGCAATTCTAAGGTGAAAAAACAACGTTCCGTCTGTAAAAACGAGTTTTATGTCCTTCCGTTCGGTCGACATTTACTCGGTTTTCGGTCCGAACTTGGAAATGGACGAAACTCACTTGTTTTGGAATCTAAAACCTCAAGATCGACAAGGCTTAGCCATGACATTTTAATGCCAATATAGAACATTTGGACAATGGGAACGGGGTTTTGTCTGGACGTTCGCCTTGGTATGTACTAGAGTTTTGTTCCAAAGTTATAAATGGACGAAACACACATGTTTTCGCATGGAAAACGATACACTGGAGAGACTAGACACTCAATAGCTTAATCCGGGGCGTTCTAAGGTAAAAAATAAATGTTCCGTCCTTAAAAACGAGTTTTATGTCTGTCCGTTCGGTCGATATTTACTCAGTTTTCGGTCCGAACTTGGAAATGGACGAAACTCACTTGTTTTGGAATCTAAAATATCAAGATCGACAAGGCTTAGCCGGGACGTTTTAAGGCCAATATAGAACATTTGGACCATGGGAACAGGGTTTTGTACGGACATTAGGCTTGGTATGTACTCGATTTTTGTTCCGAACTGATTAGTGGACGAAACACTCATGTTTTCGTATGGAAAACGATACACCTAAGAGACTAGACACTCCATTACTTAACTCGGGGAATTCTAAGGTGAAAAAACAACGTTCCGTCTGTAAAAACGAGATTTATGACCGTCCGTTCGGTCGACATTTACACGGTTTTCGGTCCGAACTTGGAAATGGACGAAACTCGCTTGTTTTGGAATCTAAAACCTCAAGATGGACAAGGCTTAGTCGGGATGTTTTAAGGCCAATATAGAACATTTGAACCATGGGAAGGGGGTTTTGTCCGGACTTTCGGCTTGGTATGTACTAGATTTTGTTCCGAAATTATAAGTGGACGAAACAGACATGTTTTCGCATGGAAAACAATACACCTAAGAGACTAGCCACTCTAATACTTAAGTCAGGGCGTTCTAAGGTGAAAAAACAACGTTCCGTCCTTAAAAACGAAATTTATGTCCGTCCGTTTGGTCTGCATTTACTCGGTTTTCAGTACGAACTTGTCAATGGATGAAACTCACTTGTTTTGGAATCTAAAACTTCAAGATGGACAAGGCTTAACCGGGACATTTTAAGGCCAATATAGAACATTTGAACCATGGGAAGGGGGTTTTGTCCGGACTTTTCGGCTTGGTATGTACTCGGTTTTGTTCCGAAATTATTAGTGGACGAAACACACATGTTTTCGCATGGAAAACGATACACATAAGAGACTAGCCACTCCATTACTTAACTCAGGGCGTTCTAAGGTGAAAAAACAACGTTCCGTCCGTAAAAACGAGATTTATGTCCGTCCGTTCGATTGGCATTTACTCAGTTTTCGGTTAGAACTTGTCAATGGATGAAACTCACTTGTTTTTGAATATAAAACCTCAAGATGGACAAGGCTTAGCCGGGATGTTTTAAGGCCAATATAGAACATTCAAACCATGGGAAGGGGAATTTGTCCAGACTTTCGGCTTGGTATGTACTCGATTTTATTCCGAAATTATTAGTGGATGAAACACACATGTTTTCGCATGGAAAATCATACACCTAAGAGACTAGCCACTCGATTACTTAACTCGGGGCGTTCTAAGGTGAAAAAACAACGTTCCGTCCGTAAAAACGAGATTTATGTCCGTCCGTTCTGTCGTCATTTACTCGGTTTTCGGTTAGAACTTGTCAATGGACGAAAATCACTTGTTTTGGAATCTAAAACCTTAAGATGGACAAGGCTTAGCCGGAACGTTTTAAGGCCAATATGGAACATTTGAACCATGGGAAGGGGGTTTTGTCCGGACTTTTGGCTCGGTATGTACTCGATTTTTGTTCCGAACTTATTACTGGACGAAATACACATGTTTTCTCCTGGAAAACGATACACCTAAGAGACTAGGCACTCCATTACTTAACTCGGGGCTTCTAATGTGAAAAAACAACGTTCCATCCGTAAACACGATATTTATTTCCGTCCGTTCGGTCGGCATTTACTCTTTTTCCACTCCGAACTTGGAAATGGACGAAACTCACTTGTTTAAAAATCTAAAAGCTCAAGATCGACAAAGGGTTAGCCAGGACGTTTTAAGGGCAATATAGAACATTTGGACCATGGGAACGTGGTTTTGTCCAAACATTCGGCTTGGTATGTACTCGATTTTGTTCGGAAATTATTAGTGGACGAAACACACATGTTTTCGCATGGAAAACGATACACCTAAGAGACTAGCCACTCCATTACTTAACTCGGGGCGTTCTAAGGTAAAAAAACAACGTTCCGTCCGTAAAAACGAGATTTATGTCCGTCCGTTCGGTCGGCATTTACTCGGTTTTCGGTTAGAACTTGTCAACCGATGAAACTCACTTGTTTTAGAATCTAAAACCTCAAGATGGACAAGGCTTAGTCGCGATGTTTTAAGGCCAATATAGAACATTTGAACCATGGGAAGAGGGTTTTGTCCGGACTTTCGGCTTATTATTTACTCGATTTTGTTCCGAAATTATAAGTGCACGAAACAGACATGTTTTCGCATGGAAAACAATACACCTAAGAGACTAGCCACCCCATTACTTAAGTCAGGGAGTTTTAAGGTGAAAAAACAACGTTCCGTCCTTAAAAACGAAATTTATGTCCGTCCGTTCGGTCTGCATATACTCGGTTTTCAGTCCGAACTTGGAAATGGACGAAACTCACTTGTTTAAAAATCTAAAAGCTCAAGATCGACAAGGGTTAGCTGGGACGTTTCAAGGGCAATATAGAACATTTGTACCATGGGAACGGGGTTTTGTCCAGACATTCGGCTTGGTATGTACTCGATTTTGTTCCGAAATTATTAGTGGACGAAACACACATGTTTTCGCATGGAAAACGATACACCTAAGAGACTAGCCACTCCATTACTTAACTCGGGGCGTTCTAAGGTGAAAAAACAACGTTCCGTCCGTAAACACGAGATTTATGTCCGTCCGTTCGGTCGGCATTTACTCGGTTTTCGGTTAGAACTTGTCAATGGATGAAACTCACTTGTATTGGAATCTAAAACCTCAAGATGGACAAGGCTTAGCCGGAACATTTTAAGGCCAATATAGAACATTTGAACCATGGGAAGGGGTTTTGTCCGGACTTTCGGCTTGGTATGTACTCGATTTTATTCCGAAATTAATAGTGGACGAAACACACATGTTTTCGCATGGAAAACGATACACCTAAGAGACTAGCCACTCCATTACTTAACTCGGGGTGTTCTAAGGTGAAAAAACAACGTTCCGTCCTTAGAAACGATATTTATGTCCGTCCGTTCGGTCTGCATTTACTCGGTTTTCAGTTCGAACTTGGAAATGGACGAAACTCACTTGTTTAAAAATCTAAAAGCTCAAGATCGACAAGGGTTAGCCGGGACGTTTTACGGGCAATATGGAACATTTGTACCATGGGAACGGGGTTTTGTCCAGACATTCGGCTTGGTATGTACTCGATTTTGTTCCAAATTATTAGTGGACGAAACACACATGTTTTCGCATGGAAAACGATACACCTAAGAGACTAGCCACTCCAATACTTAACTCGGGGCGTTCTAAGATGAAAAAACAACGTTCCGTCCGTAAAAACGAGATTTATGTCCGTCCGTTCGGTCGACATTTACTCGGTTTTCGGTTAGAACTTGTCAATTGATGAAACTCACTTGTTTTGGAATCTAAAACCTCAAGATGGACAAGGCTTAGTCGGGATGTTTTAAGGCCAATATAGAACATTTGAACCATGGGAAGGGGGTTTTGTCCGGACTTTCGGCTTGGTATGTACTCGATTTTGTTCCGAAATTATAAGTGGACGAAACAGACATGTTTTCGCATGGAAAACAATACACCTACTAGACTAGCCACTCCATTACTTAAGTCAGGGCGTTCAAAGGTGAAAAAACAACGTTCCGTCCTTAAAAACGAAATTTATTTCCGTCCGTTCGGTTTGCATTTACTTGGTTTTTAGTCCGAAATTTTCAATGGATGAAACTCACTTGTTTTGGAATCTAAAACCTCAAGATGGACAAGGCTTAACCGGGACGTTTTAAGGCCAATATAGAACATTTGAACCATGGGAAGGGGGTTTTGTCCGGACTTTTCGGCTTGGTATGTACTCGATTTTGTTCCGAAATTATTAGTGGACGAAACACACATGTTTTCGCATGGAAAACAATACAGCTAAGAGACTAGCCACTCCATTACTTAACTCGGGGCGTTCTAAGGTGAAAAAACAACGTTCCGTCCGTAAAAACAAGATTTATGTCCGTCCGTTCGGTCCACATTTACTCGGTTTTCGGTTAGAACTTGTTAATGGATGAAACTCACTTGTTTAAAAATCTAAAATCTCAAGATCGACAAGGGTTAGCCGGGACGTTTTAAGGGCAATATAGAACATTTGTACCATGGGAACGGGGATTTGTCCAGACATTCGGCTTGGTATGTACTCGATTTTGTTCCGGAATTATTAGTGGACGAAACACACATGTTTTCGCAAGGAAAACGATACACCTAAGAGACTAGGCACTCCATTACTTAACTCGGGGCGTTCTAAGGTTAAAAAACAATGTTCCGTCCGTAAAAACGAGATTTATGTCCGTCCGTTCGGGCGGCAGTTACTCGGTTTTCGGTTAGAACTTGTCAATGGATGAAACTCACTTGTTTTGGAATCTAAAACCTCAAGATGGACAAGGCTTAGCCGGGACGTTTTAAGGCCAATATAGAACATTTGAACCATGGGAAGGGGGTTTTGTCCGGACTTTCGGCTTGGTATGTACTCGATTTTGTTCCGAAATTATTAGTGGACGAAACACACATGTTTTTGTATGGAAAACGATACACCTAAGAGAATAGCCACTCCATTACTTAACTCGGGGCGTTCTAAGGTGAAAAAACAACGTTCCGTCCGTAAAAACGAGATTTATATCCGTCCGTTCGGTCGGCATTTACTCGGTTTTCGGTTAGAACTTGTCAATGTATGAAACTCACTTGTTTTGGAATCTAAAACCTCAAGATGGACAAGGCTTAGTCGGGATGTTTTAAGGCCAATATAGAACATTTGAACCATGGGAAGGGCGTTTTGTCCGGACTTTCGAGTTGGTATGTATTCGATTTTGTTCCGAAATTATAAGTGGACGAAACAGACATGTTTTCGCATGGAAAACAATACACCTAAGAGACTAGCCACTCCATTACTTAACTCAGGGCGTTCTAAGGTGAAAAAACAACGTTCCGTCCTTAAAAACGAAATTTATGTCTGTCCGTTCGGTCTGCATTTACTCGGTTTTCAGTCCGAACTTGGAAATGGACGAAACTCACTTGTTTAAAAATCTAAAATCTCAAGATCGACAAGGGTTAGCCGGGACGTTTTACGGGAAATATAGAACATTTGTACCATGGGAACGGGGTTTTGTCCAGACATTCGGTATGTACTCGATTTTGTTTCGAAATTATTAGTGGACGAAACACACATGTTTTCGCATGGAAAACGATACAGCTAAGAGACTAGCCACTCCATTACTTAACTCGGGGCGTTCTAAGGTGAAAAAACAACGTTCCGTCCGTAAAAACGAGATTTATGTCCGTCCGTTCGGTCGACATTTACTCGGTTTTCGGTTAGAACTTGTCAATTGATGAAACTCACTTGTTTTGGAATCTAAAACCTCAATATGGACAAGGCTTAGTCGGGATGTTTTAAGGACAATATAGAACATTTGAACCATGGGAAGGGGGTTTTGTCCGGACTTTCGGCTTGGTATGTACTCGATTTTGTTCCGAAATTATAAGTGGACGAAACAAACATGTTTTCGCATGGAAAACAATACACCTAAGAGACTAGCCACTCCATTACTTAAGTCAGGGCGTTCAAAGGTGAAAAAACAACGTTCCGTCCTTAAAAACGAAATTTATGTCCGTCCGTTCGGTTTGCATTTACTTGGTTTTCAGTCCTAACTTTTCAATGGATGAAACTCACTTGTTTTGGAATCTAAAACCTCAAGATGGACAAGGCTTAACCGGGACGTTTTAAGGCCAATATAGAACATTTGAACCATGGGAAGGGGGTTTTGTCCGGACTTTTCGGCTTGGTATGTACTCGATTTTGTTCCGAAATTATTAGTGGACGAAACACACATGTTTTCGCATGGAAAACGATACACCTAAGAGACTAGCCACTCCATTACTTAACTCGGGGCGTTCTAAGGTGAAAAAACAACGTTCCGTCCGTAAAAACAAGATTTATGTCCGTCCGTTCGGTCGACATTTACTCGGTTTTCGGTTAGAACTTGTCAATGGATGAAACTCACTTGTTTTGGAATCTAAAACCTCAAGATGGACAAGGCTTAGTCGGGATGTTTTAAGGCCAATATAGAACATTTGAACCATGGGAAGGGGGTTTTGTCCGGACTTTCGGATTGGTATGTACTCGATTTTGTTCCGAAATTATAAGTGGACGAAACAGAAATGTTTTCGCATGGAAAACAATACACCTAAGAGACGAGCCACTCCATTACTTAAGTCAGGGCGTTCAAAGGTGAAAAAACAACGTTCCGTCCTTAAAAACGAAATTTATGTCCGTCCGTTCGGTTTGCATTTACTTGGTTTTCAGTCCGAACTTGTCAATGGATGAAACTCACTTGTTTTGGAATCTAAAACCTCATGATGGACAAGGCTTAACCGGGACGTTTTAAGACCAATATAGAACATTTGAACCATGGGAAGGGGGTTTTGTCCGGACTTTTCGGCTTGGTATGTACTCGATTTTGTTCCGAAATTATTAGTGGACGAAACACACATGTTTTCGCATGGAAAACGATACACCTAAGAGAATAGCCACTCCATTACTTAACTCGGGGCGTTGTAAGGTGAAAAAACAACGTTCCGTCCGTAAAAACGAGATTTATATCCGTCCGTTCGGTCGACATTTACTCGGTTTTCGGTTAGAACTTGTCAATAGATGAAACTCACTTGTTTTGGAATCTAAAACCTCAAGATGGACAAAGCTTAGTCGGGATGTTTTAAGGCCAATATAGAACATTTGAACCATGGGAAGGGGGTTTTGTCCGGACTTTCGGCTTGGTATGTACTCGATTTTGTTCCGAAATTATAAGTGGACGAAACAGACATGTTTTCGCATGGAAAACAATACACCTAAGAGACTAGCCACTGCATTACTTAACTCAGGGAATTCTAAGGTGAAAAAACAACGTTCCGTCCTTAAAACAAAATTTATGTCTGTCCGTTCGGTCTGCATTTATTCGGTTTTCAGTCCGAACTTGGAAATGGACGAAACTCACTTGTTTAAAAATCTAAAATCTCTGGATCGACAAGGGTTAGCCGGGACGTTTTAAGGGCAATATAGAATATTTGTACCATGGGAACGGGGATTTGTCCAGACATTAGGCTTGGTATGTCCTCGATTTTGTTCCGAAATTATTAGTGGATGAAACACACATGTTTTCGTATGAAAAACGATAGACCTAAGAGACTAGCCACTCCATTACTTAACTCGGGGCGTTCTAAGGTGAAAAAACAACGTTCCGTCCGTAAAAACGAGATTTATGTCCGTCCGTTCGGTCGGCATTTACTCGGTTTTCGGTTAGAACTTGTCAATTGATGAAACTCACTTGTTTTGGAATCTAAAACCTCAAGATGGACAAGGCTTAGCCGGGATGTTTTAAGGCCAATATAGAACATTTGAACCATGGGAAGGGGAATTTGTCCGGACTTTCGGCTTGGTATGTACTCGAATTTATTCCGAAATTATTAGTGGACGAAACACACATGTTTTCGCATGGAAAACGATACAGCTAAGAGACTAGCCACTCCATTACTTAACTCGGGGCGTTTCTAAGGTGAAAAAACAACGTTCCGTCCGTAAAAACGAGATTTATGTCCGTCCGTTCGATCGGCATTTACTCGGTTTTAGGTTAGAACTTGTCAATGGATGAAACTCACTTGTTTTTTAATATACAACCTCAAGATGGACAAGGCTTAGCCGGGATGTTTTAAGGCCAATATAGAACATTTGAACCATGGGAAGGGGAATTTGTCCGGACTTTCGGCTTGGTATGTACTCGATTTTATTCCGAAATTATTAGTGGACGAAACACACATGTTTTCGAATGGAAAACGATACACCTAAGAGACTAGCCACTCCATTACTTAACTTGGGGCGTACTAAGGTTAAAAAACAATGTTCCGTCCGTAAAAACGAGATTTATGTTCGTCCGTTCGGTTGGCATTTACTCGGTTTTCGGTTAGAACTTGTCAATGGATGAAACTCACTTGTTTAAAAATCTAAAAGATCAAGATCAACAAGGCTTAGCCGGGACGTTTTAAGGGCAATATAGAACATTTGGACCATGGGAACGGGGTTTTGTCCGGACATTCGGCTTGGTATGTACTCGATTTTGTTCCGAAATTATAAGTGGACGAAACACACATGTGTTCGCATGGAAAACGATACACCTAAGAGACTAGCCACTCCATTATTTAACTCGGGGCATTCTAAGGTGAAAAAACAACGTTCCGTCCATAAAAACGAGATTTATGTGCGTCCGTTCAGTCGGCATTTACTCGGTTTTTGGTCCAAACTTGGAAATGGACGAAACTCACTTGTTTTGGAATCTAAAACCTCAAGATGGACAAGGCTTAGCCGAGACGTTTTAAGGCCAATATAGAACATTTGAACCATGGGAAGGGGGTTTTGTCCGGACTTTCGGCTTGGTATGTACTCGATTTTTGTTCCGAACTTATAAGTAGACGAAACACACATGTGTTTGCTGGAAAACGATACAGCTAAGAGACTAGACACTCAATAGCTTAATCCGGTGCGTTCTAAGGCGAAAAACAACGTTTCGTCCGTAAAAACGAGTTTTATGTCCTTCCGTTCGGTCGACATTTACTCGGTTATCGGTCCGAACTTGGAAATGGACGAAACTCACTTGTTTTGGAATCTAAAACCTCAAGATCAACAAGGCTTAGCCAGGACATTTTAATGCCAATATAGAACATTTGGACAATGGGAACGGGGTTTTGTCCGGACTTTCGCTTTGGTATGTACTAGAGTTTTGTTCCAAAGTTATAAATGGACGAAACACACATGTTTTCGCATGGAAAACGATACACCGGAGAGACTAGACACTCAATAGCTTAATCTGGGGCGTTCTAAGGCAAAAAATAAATGTTCCGTCCGTAAAAACGAGTTTTATGTCTGTCCGTTCGGTCGATATTTACTCAGTTTTCGGTCCGAACTTGGTAATGGACGAAACTCACTTGTTTTGGAATCTAAAATCTCAAGATCGACAAGGCTTAGCCGGGACGTTTTAAGGCCAATATTGAACATTTGGACCATGGGAACAGGGTTTTGTACGGACATTCGGCTTGGTATGTACTCGATTTTTGTTCCGAACTTATTAGTGGACGAAACACACATGTTTTCGTATGGAAAACGATACACCTAAGAGACTAGACACTCCATTACTTAACTCGGGCAATTCTAAGGTGAAAAATCAACGTTCCGTTTGTAAAAACGAGTTTTATGTCCTTCCGTTCGGTCGACATTTACTCGGTTTTCGGTCTAAACTTGGAAATGGACGAAACTCACTAGTTTTGGAATCTAAAACCTCAAGATCGACAAGGCTTAGCCATGACATTTTAATGCCAATATAGAACATTTGGACAATGGGAACGGGGTTTTGTCCGGACGTTCGCCTTGGTATGTACTAGAATTTTGTTCCAAAGTTATAAATGGACGAAACACACATATTTTCTCATGGAAAACGATACACCGGTGAGACTAGACACTCAATAGCTTAATCCGGGGCGTTCTAAGGCAAAAAATAAATGTTCCGTCCGTAAAAACGAGTTTTATGTCTGTCCGTTCGGTCGATATTTACTCAGTTTTCGGTCCGAACTTGGAAATGGACGAAACTCACTTGTTTTGGAATCTAAAATCTCAAGATCGACAAGGCTTAGTCGGGACGTTTTAAGGCCAATATAGAACATTTGGACCATGGGAACAGGGTTTTGTACGGACATTCGGCTTGGTATGTACTCGATTTTTGTTCCGAACTTACTAGTGGACGAAACACACATGTTTTCGTATGGAAAACGATACACCTAAGAGACTAGACACTAGATTACTTAACTCGGGGAATTCTAAGGTGAAAAAACAACGTTCCGTCTGTAAAAACGAGATTTATGTCCGTCCGTTCGGTCGACATTTACACGGTTTTCGGTCCGAACTTGGAAATGGACGAAACTCGCTTGTTTTGGAATCTAAAACCTCAAGATGGACAAGGCTTAGTCGGGATGTTTTAAGGCCAATATAGAACATTTGAACCATCGGAAGGGGGTTTTGTCCGGACTTTCGGCTTGGTATGTACTAGATTTTGTTCCGAAATTATAAGTGGACGAAACAGACATGTTTTCGCATGGAAAACAATACACCTAAGAGACTAGCCACTCTATTACTTAAGTCAGGGCGTTCTAAGGTGAAAAAACAACGTTCCGTCCTTAAAAACGAAATTTATGTCCGTCCGTTTGGTCTGCATTTACTCGGTTTTCAGTCCGAACTTGTCAATGGATGAAACTCACTTGTTTTGGAATCTAAAACGTCAAGATGGACAAAACTTAACCGGGACATTTTAAGGCCAATATAGAACATTTGAACCATGGGAAGGGGGTTTTGTCCAGACTTTTCGGCTTGGTATGTACTCGGTTTTGTTCCGAAATTATTAGTGGACGAAACACACATGTTTTCGCATGGAAAACGATACACATAAGAGACTAGCCACTCCATTACTTAACTCAGGGCGTTCTAAGGTGAAAAAACAACGTTCCGTCCGTAAAAACGAGATTTATGTCCGTCCGTTCGATTGGCATTTACTCGGTTTTCGGTTAGAACTTGTGAATGGATGAAACTCACTTGTTTTTGAATATAAAACCTCAAGATGGACAAGGCTTAGCCGGGATGTTTTAAGGCCAATATAGAACATTCAAACCATGGGAAGGGGAATTTGTCCAGACTTTCGGCTTGGTATGTACTCGATTTTATTCCGAAATTATTAGTGGATGAAACACACATGTTTTCGCATGGAAAACGATACACCTAAGAGACTAGCCACTCCATTACTTAACTCGGGGCGTTCTAAGGTGAAAAAACAACGTTCCGTCCGTAAAAACGAGATTTATGTCCGTCCGTTCTGTCGGCATTTACTCGGTTTTCGGTTAGAACTTGTCAATGGACGAAACTCACTTGTTTTGGAATCTAAAACCTCAAGATGGACAAGGCTTAGCCGGAACATTTTAAGGCCAATATGGAACATTTGAACCATGGGAAGGGGGTTTTGTCCGGACTTTCGGCTCGGTATGTACTCGATTTTTGTTCCGAACTTATTAGTGGACGAAATACACATGTTTTCGCCTGGAAAACAATACACCAAAGAGACTAGGCACTCCATTACTTAACTCGGGGCTTCTAATGTGAAAAAACAACGTTCCATCCGTAAACACGATATTTATTTCCGTCCGTTCGGTCGGCATTTACTCGGTTTCCACTCCGAACTTGGAAATGGACGAAACTCACTTGTTTAAAAATCTAAAAGCTAAAGATCGACAAAGGGTTAGCCAGAACTTTTTAAGGGCAATATAGAACATTTGGACCATGGGAACGGGGTTTTGTCCAGACATTCGGCTTGGTATGTACTCGATTTTGTTCGGAAATTATTAGTGGACGAAACACACATGTTTTCGCATGGAAAACGATACACCTAAGAGACTAGCCACTCCATTACTTAACTCGGGGCGTTCTAAGGTAAAAAAACAACGTTCCGTCCGTAAAGACGAGATTTATGTCCGTCCGTTCGGTCGGCATTTACTCGGTTTTCGGTTAGAACTTGTCAACCGATGAAACTCACTTGTTTTGGAATCTAAAACCTCAAGATGGACAAGGCTTAGTCGGGATGTTTTAAGGCCAATATAGAACATTTGAACCATGGGAAGGGGGTTTTGTCCGGACTTTCGGCTTGTTATTTACTCGATTTTCTTCCGAAATTATAAGTGGACGAAACAGACATGTTTTCGCATGGAAAACAATACACCTAAGAGACTAGCCACCCCATTACTTAAGTCAGGGCGTTCTAAGGTGAAAAAACAACGTTCCGTCCTTAAAAACGAAATTTATGTCCGTCCGTTCGGTCTGCATATACTCGGTTTTCAGTCCGAACTTGGAAATGGACGAAACTCACTTGTTTAAAAATCTAAAAGCTCAAGATCAACAAGGGTTAGCCGGGACGTTTCAAGGGCAATATAGAACATTTGTACCATGGGAACGGGGTTTTGTCCAGAAATTCGGCTTGGCATGTACTCGATTTTGTTCCGAAATTATTAGTGGACGAAACACACATGTTTTCGCATGGAAAACGATACACCTAAGAGACTAGCCACTCCATTACTTAACTCGGGGCGTTCTAAGGTGAAAAAACAACGTTCCGTCCGTAAACACGAGATTTATGTCCGTCCGTTCGGTCGGCATTTACTCGGTTTTCGGTTAGAACTTGTCAATGGATGAAACTCACTTGTATTGGAATCTAAAACCTCAAGATGGACAAGGCTTAGCCGGGACATTTTAAGGCCAATATAGAACATTTGAACCATGGGAAGGGGTTTTGTCCGGACTTTCGGCTTGGTATGTACTCGATTTTATTCCGAAATTATTAGTGGACGAAACACACATGTTTTCGCATGGAAAAACGATACACCTAAGAGACTAGCAACTCCATTATTTAACTCGGGGCGTTCTAAGGTGAAAAAACAACGTTCCGTTCGTAAAAACGAGATTTATGTCCGTCCGTTCGGTCGGCATTTACTCGGTTTTCGGTCCGAACTTGGAAATGGACGAAACTCACTTGTTTAAAAATCTAAAACCTCAAGATGGACAAGGCTTACCCGGGACGTTTTAAGGCCAATATAGAACATTTGAACCATGGGAAGGGGGATTTGTCCGTGCTTTCGGCTTGGTATGTACTCGATTTTTGTTCCAGAGTTATAAGTGGACGAAACACACATGTTTTCGCATGGAAAACGATACACCTAAGAGACTAGCCACTCCATTACTTAACTTGGGGCTTCTAAGGTGAAAAAATAACGTTCCGTCCGTAAAAACGAGATTTATGTCCGTCCGTACGGTCGGCATTTACTCGGTTTCGGTTAGAACTTGTCAATGGACGAAACTCACTTGTTTTAAAATCTAAAACCTCAAGATCGACAAGGCTTAGCCGGGACGTTTTAAGGGCAAGATTAAACATTTGGACTATGGGAGCGGGGTTTTGTCCGGACATTCGGCTTGGTATGTACTCGATTTTATTCTGAAATTATTAGTGGACGAAACACACATGTTTTCGCATGGAAAAACGATACACCTAAGAGACTAGCCACTCCATTATTGAACTCGGGGCATTCTAAGGTGAAAAAACAACGTTCTGTCCGTAAAAACGAGATTTATGTCCGTCCATTCGGTCGGCATTTACTCAGTTTTCGGTTAGAAATTGTCAATGTACGAAACTCACTTGTTTAAAAATCCAAAAGCTCAAGATCGACAAGGGTTAGCCAGGACGTTTTAAACGCAATATTGAACATTTGGACCATGGGGACGGGGTTTTGTCCAGACATTCGGCTTGGTATGTACTCGATTTTGTTCCTAAATTATTAGGGGACGAAACACACATGTTTTCGTATGGAAAACGATACACCTAAGAGACTAGCCACTCCATTACTTAACTCGGGGCGTTCTAAGGTGAAAAAACAACGTTCCGTCCGTAAAAACGAGATTTATTTCCGTCCGTTCGGTCGGCATTTACTCGGTTTTCGGTTAGAACTTGTCAATGGATGAAACTCACTTGTTTTGGAATCTAAAACCTCGAGATGGACAAGGCTTAGCCGGGATGTTTTAAGGGCAATATAGAACATTTGAACGATGGGAGGGGGGTTTTGTCCGGACTTTCGGCTTGGTATGTACTCGATTTTTGTTCCGAAATTATTAGTGGACGAAACACACATGTTTTCGAATGGAAAACGATACAGCTAAGAGACTAGCCACTCCATTACTTAACTCGGGGCGTTTCTAAGGTGAAAAAACAACGTTCCGTCTGTAAAAACGAGATTTATGTCCGTTCGTTCGATCGGCATTTACTCGGTTTTCGGTTAGAACTTGTCAATGGATGAAACTCACTTGTTTTTGAATATAAAACCTCAAGATGGACAAGGCTTAACCGGGATGTTTTAAGGCCAATATAGAACATTCAAACCATGGGAAGGGGAATTTGTCCAGACTTTCGGCTTGGTATGTACTCGATTTTATTCCGAAATTATTAGTGGATGAATCACACATGTTTTCGCATGGAAAACGATACACCTAAGAGACTAGCCACTCCATTACTTAACTCGGGGCGTTCTAAGGTGAAAAAACAACGTTCCGTCTGTAAAAACGAGATTTATGTCCGTCCGTTCTGTCGGCATTTACTCGGTTTTCGGTTAGAACTTGTCAATGGACGAAACTCACTTGTTTTAAAATCTAAAACCTCAAGATCGACAAGGCTTAGCCGGGACGTTTTAAGGGCAAGATTAAACATTTGGACTATGGGAGCGGGGTTTTCTCCGGACATTCGGCTTGGTATGTACTCGATTTTGTTCCGAAATTATAAGTGGACGAAACACACATGTTTTCGCATGGAAAATGATACACCTAAGAGACTAGCCACTCCATTATTGAACTCGGGGCATTCTAAGGTGAAAAAACAACGTTCTGTCCGTAAAAACGAGATTTATGTCCGTCCATTCGGTCGGCATTTACACAGTTTTCGGTTAGAAATTGTCAATGTACGAAACTCACTTGTTTAAAAATCCAAAAGCTCAAGATCGACAAGGGTTAGCCAGGACGTTTTAAACGCAATATAGAACATTTGGACCATGGGGACGGGGTTTTGTCCAGACATTCGGCTTGGTATGTACTCGATTTTGTTCCGAAATTATTAGGGGACGAAACACACATGTTTTCGTATGGAAAACGATACACCTAAGAGACTAGCCACTCCATTACTTAACTCGGGGCGTTCTAAGGTGAAAAAACAACGTTCCGTCCGTAAAAACGAGATTTATTTCCGTCCGTTCGGTCGGCATTTACTCGGTTTTCGGTTAGAACTTGTCAATGGATGAAACTCACTTGTTTTGGAATCTAAAACCTCGAGATGGACAAGGCTTAGCCGGGATGTTTTAAGGGCAATATAGAACATTTGAACCATGGGAGGGGGGTTTTGTCCGGACTTTCGGCTTGGTATGTACTCGATTTTTGTTCCGAAATTATTAGTGGACGAAACACACATGTTTTCGATGGAAAACGATACCGCTAAGAGACTAGCCACTCCATTACTTAACTCGGGGCGTTTCTAAGGTGAAAAAACAACGTTCCGTCTGTAAAAAACGAGATTTATGTCCGTTCGTTCGATCGGCATTTACTCGGTTTTCGGTTAGAACTTGTCAATGGATGAAACTCACTTGTTTTTGAATATAAATCCTCAAGATGGACAAGGCTTAGCCGGGATGTTTTAAGGCCAATATAGAACATTTGAACCATGGGAAGGGGAATTTGTCCGGACTTTCGGCTTGGTATGTACTCGATTTTATTCCGAAATTATTAGTGGACGAAACACACATGTTTGCGCATTGAAAACGATACACTTAAGAGACTAGCCACTCCATTACTTAACTCGGGGCGTTCTAAGGTGAAAAAACAACGTTCCGTCCGTAAAAACGAGATTTATGTCCGTCCGTTCGGTCGGCATTTACTCGATTTTCGGTTAGAACTTGTCACTGGACGAAACTCACTTGTTTAAAAATCTAAAACCTCAAGATGGACAAGGCTTAGATGGGATGTTTTAAGGGCAATATAGAACATTTGGACCATGGGAACGGGGTTTTGTCCAGACATTCGGCTTGGTATGTACTCGATTTTGTTCCGAAATTATTAGGGGACGAAACACACATGTTTTCGTATGGAAAACGATACACCTAAGAGACTAGCCACTCCATTACTTAACTCGGGGCGTTCTAAGGTGAAAAAACAACGTTCCGTCCGTAAAAACGAGATTAATGTCCGTCCGTTCGGTCGGCATTTACTCGGTTTTCGGTTAGAACTTGTCAATGGATGAAACTCACTTGTTTTGGAATCTAAAACCTCAAGATGGACAAGGCTTAGCCGGGACGTTTTAAGGCCAATATGGAACATTCGAACCATGGGAAAGGGGTTTTGTGCGGACTTTCGGCTTGGTATGTACTCGATTTTATTCCGAAATTATTAGTGGATGAAACACACATGTTTTCGCATGGAAAACGATACACCTAAGAGACTAGCCACTCCATTACATAACTAAGGGAGTTCTAAGGTGAAAAAACAACGTTCTGTCCGTAAAAACGAGATTTATGTCCATCTGTTCGGTCGGCATTTACTCGATTTTTGGTTAGAACTTGTCTATGGACGAAACTCACTTGTTTTGGAATCTAAAATCTAAAGATCGACAAGGCTTAGCCGGGATGTTTTAAGGCCAATAAAGAACATTTGAACCATGGGAAGGGGGTTTTGTCCGGACTTTCGGATTGGTATGTACTCGATTTTGTTCCGAAATTATTAGTGGACGAAACACACATGTTTCCCCATGGAAAACGATACACCTAAGAGACTAGCCACTCCATTACTTAACTCGGGGCGTTCTAAGGCGAAAAAACAACGTTCCGTCCGTAAAGACGAGATTTATGTCCGTCCGTTCGGTCGGCATTTACTCGGTTTTCGGTTAGAACTTTTCAATGGATGAAACTCACTTGTTTTGGAATCTAAAACCTCAAGATGGACAAGGCTTAGCCGGGATGTTTTAAGGCCAATATAGAACATTTGAACCATGGAAAGGGGAATTTGTCCGGACTTTCGGCTTGGTATGTACTCGATTTTATTCCAAAATTATTAGTGGACGAAACACACATGTTTTCGCATGGAAAACTATACACCTAAGAGACTAGCCACTACATTACTTAACTCGGGGCGTTCTAAGGTGAAAAAACAACGTTCCGTCCGTAAAAACGAGATTTATGTCCATCCGTTCGGTCGGCATTTACTCGATTTTCGGTTAGAACTTGTCAATGGATGAAACTCACTTGTTTTGGAATCTAAAACCTCAAGATGGACAAGGCTTAGCCGGGACGTTTTAAGGCCAATATAGAACATTTGAAGCATGGGAAGGGGAATTTGTCCGGACTTTCGGGTTGGTATGTACTCGATTTTGTTCCAAAATTATTAGTGGACGAAACACACATGTTTTCGCATGGAAAACGATACACCTAAGAGACTAGCCACTCCATTACTTAACTCGGGGCGTTCTAATGTGAAAAAGCAACGTTCCGTCCGTAAAAACGAGATTTATGTCCGTCCGTTCGGTCGGCATTTACTCGGTTTTCGGTTAGAACTTGTCAATGGATGAAACTCACTTGTTTTTGAATATAAAACCTCAAGATGGACAAGGCTTAGCCGGGATGTTTTAAGGCCAATATAGAACATTTGAACCATGGGAAGGGGAATTTGTCCGGACTTTCGGCTTGGTATGTACTCGATTTTTGTTCCGAAATTATTAGTGGACGAAACACACATGTTTTCGCATGGAAAACAATACAGCTAAGAGACTAGCCACTCCATTACTTAACTCGGGGCGTTTCTAAGGTGAAAAAACAACGTTCCGTCCGTAAAAACGAGATTTATGTCCGTCCGTTCGATCGGCATTTACTCGGTTTTCGGTTAGAACTTGTCAATGGATGAAACTCACTTGTTTTTTAATATAAAACCTCAAGATGGACAAGGCTTAGCCGGGATGTTTTAAGGACAATATAGAACATTTGAACCATGGGAAGGGGAATTTGTCCGGACTTTCGGCTTGGTATGTACTCGATTTTTGTTCCGAAATTATTAGTGGACGAAACACACATGTTTTCGCTTGGAAAACGATACAGCTAAGAGACTAGCCACTCCATTACTTAACTCGGGGCGTTTCTAAGGTGAAAAAACAACGTTCCGTCCGTAAAAACGAGATTTATGTCCGTCCGTTCGATCGGCATTTACTCGGTTTTGGGTTAGAACTTGTCAATGGATGAAACTCACTTGTTTTTTAATATAAAACCTCAAGATGGACAAGGCTTAGCCGGGATGTTTTAACGCCAATATAGAACATTTGAACCATGGGAAGGGGAATTTGTCCGGACTTTCGGCTTGGTATGTACTCGATTTTATTCCGAAATTATTAGTGGACGAAACACACATGTTTTCGCATGGAAAACTATACACCTAAGAGACTAGCCACTCCATTACTTAACTCGGGGCGTTCTAAGGTGAAAAAACAACGTTCCGTCCGTAAAAACGAGATTTATGTCCGTCCGTTCGGTCGGCATTTACTCGGTTTTCGGTTAGAACTTGTCAATGGATGAAAATCACTTGTTTTGGAATCTAAAATCTCAAGATCGACAAGGCTTAGCCGGGATGTTTTAAGGCCATTATAGAACATTTGAACCATGGGAAGGGGGTTTTATCCAGACTTTCAGCTTGGTATGTACTCGATTTTTGTTCCGAAATTATTAGTGGACCAAACTCACATGTTTTCGTATGGAAAACGATACACCTAAGAGACTAGCCACTCCATTACTTAACTCGGGGCGTTCTAAGGTGACAAACCAACGTTCCGTCCGTAAAAACGAGATTTATGTACGTCCGTTCGGTTGGCATTTACTCGGTTTTCGGTTAGAACTTGTCAATGGATGAAACTCACTTGTTTTGGAATCTAAAACCTCAAGATGGACAAGGCTTAGCCGGGACGTTTTAAGGCCAATATAGAACATTTGAACCATGGGAAGGGGGTTTTGTCCGGACTTTCGGATTGGTATTTACTCGATTTTGTTCCGAAATTATTAGTTGACGAAACACACATGTTTTCCCATGGAAAAAGATACACCTAAGAGACTAGCCACTCCATTACTTAACTCGGGGCGTTCTAAGGTGAAAAAACAACGTTCCGTCCGTAAAGACGAGATTTATGTCCGTCCGTTCGGTCGGCATTTACTCGGTTTTCGGTTAGAACTTGTCAATGGATGAAACTCACTTGTTTTGGAATCTAAAACCTCAAGATGGACAAGGCTTAGCGGGGATGTTTTAAGGCCAATATAGAACATTTGAACCATGGGAAGGGGAATTTGTCCGGACTTTCGGCTTGGTATGTACTCGATTTTATTCCAAAATTATTAGTGGACGAAACAAACATGTTTTCTAATGGAAAACTATACACCTAAGAGACTAGCCACTACATTACTTAACTGGGGGCGTTCTAAGGTGAAAAAACAACGTTCCGTCCGTAAAAACGAGATTTATGTCCGTCCGTTCGGTTGGCATTTACTCGGTTTTCGGTTAGAACTTGTCAATGGATGAAACTCACTTGTTTTGGAATCTAAAACCTCAAGATGGACAAGGCTTAGCCGGGATGTTTTAAGGCCAATATAGAACATTTGAACCATGGGAAGGGGAATTTGTCCGGACTTTCGGCTTGGTATGTACTCGATTTTATTCCAAAATTATTAGTGGACGAAACACTCATGTTTTCGCATGGAAAACTATACACCTAAGAGACTAGCCACTACATTACTTAACTCGGGGCGTTCTAAGGTGAAAAAACAACGTTCCGTCCGCAAAAACGAGATTTATGTCCGTCCGTTCGGTCGGCATTTACTCGATTTTCGGTTAGAACTTGTCAATGGATGAAACTCACTTGTTTTGGAATCTAAAACCTCAAGATGGACAAGGCTTAGCCGGGACGTTTTAAGGCCAATATAGAACATTTGAAGCATGGGAAGGGTGTTTTGTCCGAACTTTAGGATTGGTATTTACTCGATTTTTTTCCGAAATTATTAGTGGACGAAACACACATGTTTTACCATGGAAAACGATACACCTAAGAGACTAGCCACTCCATTACATAACTCGGGGCGTTCTAAGGTGAAAAAACAACGTTCCATCCGTAAAAACGTGATTTATGTCCGTCCGTTCGGTAGGCATTTACTCGGTTTTCGGTTAGAACTTGTCAATGGATGAAACTCACTTGTTTTGGAATGTAAAACCTTAAGATGGACAAGGCTTAGCCGGGACGTTTTAAGGCCAATATTAAACATTTGAACCATGGGAAGGAGATTTTGTCCGGACTTTCGGATTGGTATTTACTCGATTTTGTTCCGAAATTATTTGTGGACGAAACACACATGTTTTCGCATGGAAAACGATACACCTAAGAGACTAGCTACTCCATTACTTAACTCGGGGCGTTTCTAAGGTGAAAAAACAACGTTCCATCCGTAAACACGATATTTATTTCCGTCCGTTCGGTCGGCATTTACTCGGTTTCCAGTCCGAACTTGGAAATGGACAAAACTCACTTGTTTAAAAATCTAAAAGCTCAAGATCGACAAGGGTTAGCCAGTACGTTTTAAGGGCAATATAGAACATTTGGACTATGGGAACGGGGTTTTGTCCAGACATTCGGCTTGGTATGTACTCGATTTTGTTCCGAAATTATTAGTGGACGAAACACACATGTTTTCGCATGGAAAACGATACACCTAAGAGACTAGCCACTCCATTACTTAACTCGGGGCGTTCTAAGGTGAAAAAGCAACGTTCCGTCCGTAAAAACGAGATTTATGTCCGTCCGTTCGGTCGGCATTTACTCGGTTTTCGGTTAGAACTTGTCAATGGATGAAACTCACTTGTTTTTGAATATAAAACCTCAAGATGGACAACGCTTAGCCGGGATGTTTTAAGGCCAATATAGAACATTTGAACCATGGGAAGGGGAATTTGTCCGGACTTTCGGCTTGTTATGTACTCGATTTTTGTTCCGAAATTATTAGTGGACGAAACACACATGTTTTCGCATGGAAAACGATACAGCTAAGAGACTAGCCACTCCATTACTTAACTCGGGGCGTTACTAAGGTGAAAAAACAACGTTCCGTCCGTAAAAACGAGATTTATGTCCGTCCGTTCGATCGGCATTTACTCAGTTTTCGGTTATAACTTGTCAATGGATGAAACTCACATGTTTTTTAATATAAAACCTCAAGATGGACAAGGCTTAGCCGGGATGTTTTAAGGCCAATATAGAACATTTGAACCATGGGAAGGGGAATTTGTCCGGACTTTCGGATTGTTATGTACTCGATTTTTGTTCCGAAATTATTAGTGGACGAAACACACATGTTTTCGCATGGAAAACGATATAGCTAAGAGACTAGCCACTCCATTACTTAACTCGGGGCGTTTCTAAGGTGAAAAAACAACGTTCCGTCCGTAAAAACGAGATTTATGTCCGTCCGTTCGATCGGCATTTACTCAGTTTTCGGTTATAACTTGTCAATGGATGAAACTCACTTGTTTTTTAATATAAAACCTCAAGATGGACAAGGCTTAGCCGGGATGTTTTAAGGACAATATAGAACATTTGAACCATGGGAAGGGGAATTTGTCCGGACTTTCAGCTTGGTATGTACTCGATTTTTGTTCCGAAATTATTAGTGGACGAAACACACATGTTTTCGCATGGAAAACGATACAGCTAATAGACTAGCCACTCTATTACTTAACTCGGGGCGTTTCTAAGGTGAAAAAACAACGTTCCGTCCGTAAAAACGAGATTTATGTCCGTCCGTTCGATCAGCATTTACTCGGTTTTCGGTTAGAACTTGTCAATGGATGAAACTCACTTGTTTTTTAATATAAAACCTCAAGATGGACAAGGCTTAGTCGGGATGTTTTAAGGCCAATATAGAACATTTGAACCATGGGAAGGGGAATTTGTCCGGACTTTCGGCTTGGTATGTACTCGATTTTATTCTGAAATTATTAGTGGACGAAACACACATGTTTTCGCATGGAAAACTATACACCTAAGAGACTAGCCACTCCATTACTTAACTCGGGGAGTTCTAAGGTGAAAAAACAACGTTCCGTCCGTAAAAACGAGATTTATGTCCGTCCGTTCGGTCGGCATTTACTCGATTATCGGTTAGAACTTGTCAATGGATGAAACTCACTTGTTTTGGAATCTAAAACCTCAAGATCGACAAGGCTTAGCCGGAATGTTTTAAGGCCATTATAGAACATTTGAATCATAGGAAGGGTGTTTTATCCGGAATTTCAGCTTGGTATGTACTCGATTTTTGTTCCGAAATTATTAGTGGACGAAACACACATGTTTTCGCATGGAAAACGATACACCTAAGAGACTAGCCACTCGATTACTTAACTCGGGGCGTTCTAAGGTGAAAAAACAACGTTCCGTCCGTAAAAACGAGATTTATGTCCGTCCGTTCGGTCGGCATTTACTCGGTTTTCGGTTAGAACTTGTCAATGGATGAAACTCACTTGTTTTTTACTATAAAACCTCAAGATTGACAAGGCTTAGCCGGGATGTTTTAAGGCCAATATAGAACATTTGAACCATGGGAAGGGGAATTTGTCCGGACTTTCGGCTTGGTATGTACTCGATTTTATTCCGAAATTATTAGTGGACGAAACACACATGTTTTCGCATGGAAAACTATACACCTAAGAGACTAGCACTCCATTACTTAACTCGGGGCGTTCTAAGGTGAAAAAACAACGTTCCGTCCGTAAAAACGAGATTTATGTCCATCCGTTCGGTCGGCATTTACTCGGTTTTCGGTTAGAACTTGTCAATGGATGAAACTCACTTGTTTTGGAGTCTAAAACCTCAAGATGGACAAGGCTTAGCCGGGACGTTTTAAGGCCAATATAGAACATTTGAACCATGGGAAGGGGGTTTTGTCCGGACTTTCGGCTTGGTATGTATATCGATTTTGTTCCGAAATTATTAGTGGACGAAACACACATGTTTTCGCATGGAAAACGATACACCAAAGAGATTAGCCACTCCATTACTTAACTCGGGGAGTTTCTAAGATGAAAAAACAACGTTCCATCCGTAAACACGATATTTATTTCCGTCCGTTCGGTCGGCATTTACTCGGTTTCCAGTCCAAACTTGGAAATGGACGAAACTCACTTGTTTAAAAATCTAAAAGCTCAAGATCGACAAGGGTTAGCCAGTACGTTTTAAGGGCAATATAGAACATTTGGACAATGGGAACGGGGTTTTGTCCAGACATTCGGCTTGGTATGTACTCGATTTTGTTCCGAAATTATTAGTGGACGAAACACACATGTTTTCGCATGGAAAACGATACACCTAAGAGACTAGGCACTCCATTACTTAACTCGGGGCGTTCTAAGGTGAAAAAGCAACGTTCCGTCCGTAAAAACGAGATTTATGTCCGTCCGTTCGGTCGGCATTTACTCGGTTTTCGGTTAGAACTTGTCAATGGATGAAACTCACTTGTTTTTGAATATAAAACCTCAAGATGGACAAGGCTTAGCCGGGATGTTTTAAGGCCATTATAGAACATTTGAACCATGGGAAGGGGGTTTTATCCAGACTTTCAGCTTGGTATGTACTCGATTTTTGTTCCGAAATTATTAGTGGACCAAACTCACATGTTTTCGTATGGAAAACGATACACCTAAGAGACTAGCCACTCCATTACTTAACTCGGGGCGTTCTAAGGTGAAAAACCAACGTTCCGTCCGTAAAAACGAGATTTATGTACGTCCGTTTGGTTGGCATTTACTCGGTTTTCGGTTAGAACTTGTCAATGGATGAAACTCACTTGTTTTGGAATCTAAAACCTCAAGATGGACAAGGCTTAGCCGGGACGTTTTAAGGCCAATATAGAACATTTGAACCATGGGAAGGGGGTTTTGTCCGGACTTTCGGATTGGTATTTACTCGATTTTGTTCCGAAATTATTAGTTGACGAAACACACATGTTTTCCCATGGAAAACGATACACCTAAGAGACTAGCCACTCCATTACTTAACTCGGGGCGTTCTAAGGTGAAAAAACAACGTTCCGTCCGTAAAGACGAGATTTATGTCCGTCCGTTCGGTCGGCATTTACTCGGTTTTCGGTTAGAACTTGTCAATGGATGAAACTCAATTGTTTTGGAATCTAAAACCTCAAGATGGACAAGGCTTAGCGGGGATGTTTTAAGGCCAATATAGAACATTTGAACCATGGGAAGGGGAATTTGTCCGGACTTTCGGCTTGGTATGTACTCGATTTTATTCCAAAATTATTAGTGGACGAAGCAAACATGTTTTCTAATGGAAAACTATACACCTAAGAGACTAGCCACTACATTACTTAACTCGGGGCGTTCTAAGGTGAAAAAACAACGTTCCGGCCGTAAAAACGAGATTTATGTCCGTCCGTTCGGTTGGCATTTACTCGGTTTTCGGTTAGAACTTGTCAATGGATGAAACTCACTTGTTTTGGAATGTAAAACCTTAAGATGGACAAGGCTTAGCCGGGACGTTTTAAGGCCAATATTAAACATTTGAACCATGGGAAGGAGATTTTGTCCGGACTTTCGGATTGGTATTTACTCGATTTTGTTCCGAAATTATTTGTGGACGAAACACACATGTTTTCGCATGGAAAACGATACACCTAAGAGACTAGCTACTCCATTACTTAACTCGGGGCGTTTCTAAGGTGAAAAAACAACGTTCCATCCGTAAACACGATATTTATTTCCGTCCGTTCGGTCGGCATTTACTCGGTTTCCAGTCCGAACTTGGAAATGGACAAAACTCACTTGTTTAAAAATCTAAAAGCTCAAGATCGACAAGGGTTAGCCAGTACGTTTTAAGGGCAATATAGAACATTTGGACTATGGGAACGGGGTTTTGTCCAGACATTCGGCTTGGTATGTACTCGATTTTGTTCCGAAATTATTAGTGGACGAAACACACATGTTTTCGCATGGAAAACGATACACCTAAGAGACTAGCCACTCCATTACTTAACTCGGGGCGTTCTAAGGTGAAAAAGCAACGTTCCGTCCGTAAAAACGAGATTTATGTCCGTCCGTTCGGTCGGCATTTACTCGGTTTTCGGTTAGAACTTGTCAATGGATGAAACTCACTTGTTTTTGAATATAAAACCTCAAGATGGACAACGCTTAGCCGGGATGTTTTAAGGCCAATATAGAACATTTGAACCATGGGAAGGGGAATTTGTCCGGACTTTCGGCTTGTTATGTACTCGATTTTTGTTCCGAAATTATTAGTGGACGAAACACACATGTTTTCGCATGGAAAACGATACAGCTAAGAGACTAGCCACTCCATTACTTAACTCGGGGCGTTTCTAAGGTGAAAAAACAACGTTCCGTCCGTAAAAACGAGATTTATGTCCGTCCGTTAGATCGGCATTTACTCAGTTTTCGGTTATAACTTGTCAATGGATGAAACTCACTTGTTTTTTAATATAAAACCTCAAGATGGACAAGGCTTAGCCGGGATGTTTTAAGGCCAATATAGAACATTTGAACCATGGGAAGGGGAATTTGTCCGGACTTTTGGCTTGTTATGTACTCGATTTTTGTTCCGAAATTATTAGTGGACGAAACACACATGTTTTCGCATGGAAAACGATATAGCTAAGAGACTAGCCACTCCATTACTTAACTCGGGGCGTTTCTAAGGTGAAAAAACAACGTTCCGTCCGTAAAAACGAGATTTATGTCCGTCCGTTCGATCGGCATTTACTCAGTTTTCGGTTATAACTTGTCAATGGATGAAACTCACTTGTATTTTAATATAAAACCTCAAGATGGACAAGGCTTAGCCGGGATGTTTTAAGGACAATATAGAACATTTGAACCATGGGAAGGGGAATTTGTCCGGACTTTCGGCTTGGTATGTACTCGATTTTTGTTCCGAAATTATTAGTGGACGAAACACACATGTTTTCGCATGGAAAACGATACAACTAATAGACTAGCCACTCTATTACTTAACTCGGGGCGTTTCTAAGGTGAAAAAACAACGTTCCGTCCGTAAAAACGAGATTTATGTCCGTCCGTTCGATCAGCATTTACTCGGTTTTCGGTTAGAACTTGTCAATGGATGAAACTCACTTGTTTTTTAATATAAAACCTCAAGATGGACAAGGCTTAGTCGGGATGTTTTAAGGCCAATATAGAACATTTGAACCATGGGAAGGGGAATTTGTCCGGACTTTCGGCTTGGTATGTACTCGATTTTATTCTGAAATTATTAGTGGACGAAACACACATGTTTTCGCATGGAAAACTATACACCTAAGAGACTAGCCACTCCATTACTTAACTCGGGGAGTTCTAAGGTGAAAAAACAACGTTCCGTCCGTAAAAACGAGATTTATGTCCGTCCGTTCGGTCGGCATTTACTCGATTTTCGGTTAGAACTTGTCAATGGATGAAACTCACTTGTTTTGGAATCTAAAACCTCAAGATCGACAAGGCTTAGCCGGAATGTTTTAAGGCCATTATAGAACATTTGAATCATAGGAAGGGTGTTTTATCCGGAATTTCAGCTTGGTATGTACTCGATTTTTGTTCCGAAATTATTAGTGGACGAAACACACATGTTTTCGCATGGAAAACGATACACCTAAGAGACTAGCCACTCGATTACTTAACTCGGGGCGTTCTAAGGTGAAAAAACAACGTTCCGTCCGTAAAAACGAGATTTATGTCCGTCCGTTCGGTCGGCATTTACTCGGTTTTCGGTTAGAACTTGTCAATGGATGAAACTCACTTGTTTTTTACTATAAAACCTCAAGATTGACAAGGCTTAGCCGGGATATTTTAAGGCCAATATAGAACATTTGAACCATGGGAAGGGGGTTTTGTCCGGACTTTCGGCTTGGTATGTATATCGATTTTGTTCCGAAATTATTAGTGGACGAAACACACATGTTTTCGCATGGAAAACGATACACCTAAGAGACTAGCCACTCCATTACTTAACTCGGGGCGTTTCTAAGATGAAAAAACAACGTTCCATCCGTAAACACGATATTTATTTCCGTCCGTTCGGTCGGCATTTACTCGGTTTCCAGTCCAAACTTGGAAATGGACGAAACTCACTTGTTTAAAAATCTAAAAGCTCAAGATCGACAAGGGTTAGCCAGTACGTTTTAAGGGCAATATAGAACATTTGGACAATGGGAACGGGGTTTTGTCCAGACATTCGGCTTGGTATGTACTCGATTTTGTTCCGAAATTATTAGTGGACGAAACACACATGTTTTCGCATGGAAAACGATACACCTAAGAGACTAGCCACTCCATTACTTAACTCGGGGCGTTCTAAAGTGAAAAAGCAACGTTCCGTCCGTAAAAACGAGATTTATGTCCGTCCGTTCGGTCGGCATTTACTCGGTTTTCGGTTAGAACTTGTCAATGGATGAAACTCACTTGTTTTTGAATATAAAACCTCAAGATGGACAAGGCTTAGCCGGGATGTTTTAAGGCCAATATAGAACATTTGAACCATGGGAAGGGGAATTTGTCCGGACTTTCGGCTTGGTATGTACTCGATTTTTATTCCGAAATTATTAGTGGACGAAACACACATGTTTTCGTATGGAAAACGATACAGCTAGGAGACTAGCCACTCCATTACTTAACTCGGGGCGTTTCTAAGGTGAAAAAACAACGTTCCGTCCGTAAAAACGAGATTTATGTCCGTCCGTTCGATCGGCATTTACTCGGTTTTCGGTTAGAACTTGTCAATGGATGAAACTCACTTGTTTTTTAATATAAAACCTCAAGATGGACAAGGCTTAGCCGGGATGTTTTAAGGACAATATAGAACATTTGAACCATGGGAAGGGGAATTTGTCCGGACTTTCGGCTTGGTATGTACTCGATTTTTGTTCCGAAATTATTAGTGGACGAAACACACATGTTTTTGCATGGAAAACGATACAGCTAAGAGACTAGCCACTCCATTACTTAACTCGCGGCGTTTCTAAGGTGAAAAAACAACGTTCCGTCCGTAAAAACAAGATTTATGTCCGTCCGTTCGATCGGCATTTACTCGGTTTTCGGTTAGAACTTGTCAATGGATGAAACTCACTTGTTTTTTAATATAAAACCTCAAGATGGACAAGGCTTAGCCGGGATGTTTTAAGGACAATATAGAACATTCGAACCATGGGAAGGGGAATTTGTCCGGACTTTCGGCTTGGTATGTACTCGATTTTATTCCGAAATTATTAGTGGACGAAACACACATGTTTTCGCATGGAAAACTATACACCTAAGAGACTAGCCACTCCATTACTTAACTCGGGGCGTTCTAAGGTGAAAAAACAACGTTCCGTCCGTAAAAATGAGATTTATGTCCGTCCGTTCGGTCGGCATTTACTCGGTTTTCGGTTAGAACTTGTCAATGGATGAAACTCACTTGTTTTGGAATCTAAAACCTCAAGATCGACAAGGCTTAGCCAGGATGTTTTAAGGCCATTATAGAACATTTGAACCATGGGAAGGGGGTTTTGTCCGGACTTTCAGCTTGGTATGTACTCGATTTTTGTTCCGAAATTATTAGTGGACGAAACACACATGTTTTCGCATGGAAAACGATACAACTAATAGACTAGCCACTCTATTACTTAACTCGGGGCGTTTCTAAGGTGAAAAAACAACGTTCCGTCCGTAAAAACGAGATTTATGTCCGTCCGTTCGATCAGCATTTACTCGGTTTTCGGTTAGAACTTGTCAATGGATGAAACTCACTTGTTTTTTAATATAAAACCTCAAGATGGACAAGGCTTAGTCGGGATGTTTTAAGGCCAATATAGAACATTTGAACCATGGGAAGGGGAATTTGTCCGGACTTTCGGCTTGGTATGTACTCGATTTTATTCTGAAATTATTAGTGGACGAAACACACATGTTTTCGCATGGAAAACTATACACCTAAGAGACTAGCCACTCCATTACTTAACTCGGGGAGTTCTAAGGTGAAAAAACAACGTTCCGTCCGTAAAAACGAGATTTATGTCCGTCCGTTCGGTCGGCATTTACTCGATTTTCGGTTAGAACTTGTCAATGGATGAAACTCACTTGTTTTGGAATCTAAAACCTCAAGATCGACAAGGCTTAGCCGGAATGTTTTAAGGCCATTATAGAACATTTGAATCATAGGAAGGGTGTTTTATCCGGAATTTCAGCTTGGTATGTACTCGATTTTTGTTCCGAAATTATTAGTGGACGAAACACACATGTTTTCGCATGGAAAACGATACACCTAAGAGACTAGCCACTCGATTACTTAACTCGGGGCGTTCTAAGGTGAAAAAACAACGTTCCGTCCGTAAAAACGAGATTTATGTCCGTCCGTTCGGTCGGCATTTACTCGGTTTTCGGTTAGAACTTGTCAATGGATGAAACTCACTTGTTTTTTACTATAAAACCTCAAGATTGACAAGGCTTAGCCGGGATGTTTTAAGGCCAATATAGAACATTTGAACCATGGGAAGGGGGTTTTGTCCGGACTTTCGGCTTGGTATGTATATCGATTTTGTTCCGAAATTATTAGTGGACGAAACACACATGTTTTCGCATGGAAAACGATACACCTAAGAGACTAGCCACTCCATTACTTAACTCGGGGCGTTTCTAAGATGAAAAAACAACGTTCCATCCGTAAACACGATATTTATTTCCGTCCGTTCGGTCGGCATTTACTCGGTTTCCAGTCCAAACTTGGAAATGGACGAAACTCACTTGTTTAAAAATCTAAAAGCTCAAGATCGACAAGGGTTAGCCAGTACGTTTTAAGGGCAATATAGAACATTTGGACAATGGGAACGGGGTTTTGTCCAGACATTCGGCTTGGTATGTACTCGATTTTGTTCCGAAATTATTAGTGGACGAAACACACATGTTTTCGCATGGAAAACGATACACCTAAGAGACTAGCCACTCCATTACTTAACTCGGGGCGTTCTAAAGTGAAAAAGCAACGTTCCGTCCGTAAAAACGAGATTTATGTCCGTCCGTTCGGTCGGCATTTACTCGGTTTTCGGTTAGAACTTGTCAATGGATGAAACTCACTTGTTTTTGAATATAAAACCTCAAGATGGACAAGGCTTAGCCGGGATGTTTTAAGGCCAATATAGAACATTTGAACCATGGGAAGGGGAATTTGTCCGGACTTTCGGCTTGGTATGTACTCGATTTTTATTCCGAAATTATTAGTGGACGAAACACACATGTTTTCGTATGGAAAACGATACAGCTAGGAGACTAGCCACTCCATTACTTAACTCGGGGCGTTTCTAAGGTGAAAAAACAACGTTCCGTCCGTAAAAACGAGATTTATGTCCGTCCGTTCGATCGGCATTTACTCGGTTTTCGGTTAGAACTTGTCAATGGATGAAACTCACTTGTTTTTTAATATAAAACCTCAAGATGGACAAGGCTTAGCCGGGATGTTTTAAGGACAATATAGAACATTTGAACCATGGGAAGGGGAATTTGTCCGGACTTTCGGCTTGGTATGTACTCGATTTTTGTTCCGAAATTATTAGTGGACGAAACACACATGTTTTTGCATGGAAAACGATACAGCTAAGAGACTAGCCACTCCATTACTTAACTCGCGGCGTTTCTAAGGTGAAAAAACAACGTTCCGTCCGTAAAAACAAGATTTATGTCCGTCCGTTCGATCGGCATTTACTCGGTTTTCGGTTAGAACTTGTCAATGGATGAAACTCACTTGTTTTTTAATATAAAACCTCAAGATGGACAAGGCTTAGCCGGGATGTTTTAAGGACAATATAGAACATTTGAACCATGGGAAGGGGAATTTGTCCGGACTTTCGGCTTGGTATGTACTCGATTTTATTCCGAAATTATTAGTGGACGAAACACACATGTTTTCGCATGGAAAACTATACACCTAAGAGACTAGCCACTCCATTACTTAACTCGGGGCGTTCTAAGGTGAAAAAACAACGTTCCGTCCGTAAAAATGAGATTTATGTCCGTCCGTTCGGTCGGCATTTACTCGGTTTTCGGTTAGAACTTGTCAATGGATGAAACTCACTTGTTTTGGAATCTAAAACCTCAAGATCGACAAGGCTTAGCCAGGATGTTTTAAGGCCATTATAGAACATTTGAACCATGGGAAGGGGGTTTTGTCCGGACTTTCAGCTTGGTATGTACTCGATTTTTGTTCCGAAATTATTAGTGGACGAAACACACATGTTTTCGTATGGAAAACAATACACCTAAGAGACTAGCCACTTCATTACTTAACTCGGGGCGTTTCTAAGGTGCAAAAACAACGTTCCGTCCGTAAAAACGAGATTTATGTCCGTCCGTTCGATCGGCATTTACTCGGTTTTCGGATAGAACTTGTCAATGGATGAAACTCACTTTTTTTTAATATAAAACCTCAAGATGGACAAGGCTTAGCCGGGATGTTTTAAGACCAATATAGAACATTTGAACCATGGGAAGGGGGTTTTGTACGGACATTCGGCTTGGTATGTACTCGATTTTTGTTTCGAACTTATTAGTGGACCAAATACACAAGTTTTCGCATGGAAAACGATACACCTAATAGACTAGCCACTACATTACCAAACTCGGGGCTTCTAAGGTGAAAAAACAACGTTCCATCCGTAAAAACGAAATTTATTTCTGTCCGTTAGGTCCGCATTTACTCGGTTTTCAGTCCGAACTTGTAAATCGACGAAACTCACTTGTTTAAAAATCTAAAAGCTCAAGATCGACAAGGGTTAGCTGGGACGTTTTAAGGGCAATATAGAACATTTGGACCATGGGAACGGGGTTTTGTCCAGATATTCGGCTGGGTATGTACTCCATTTTGTTCCGAAATTATTAGTGGACGAAACACACATGTTTTCGCATGGAAAACGATACAGCTAAGAGACTAGCCACTCCATTACTTAACTCGGGGCGTTCTAAGATGAAAAAACTACGTTCCGTCCGTAAAAACGAGATTTATGTCCGTCCTTTCGATCGGCATTTACTCGGTTTTCGGTTAGAACTTGTCAATGGATGAAACTCACTTGTTTTGGAATATAAAACCTCAAGATGGACAAGGCTTAGCCGGGACGTTTAAAGGCCAATATAGAACATTTGAACCATGGGAAGGGGGTTTTGTCCGGACTTTCGGATTGGTATTTACTCGATTTTGTTCCGAAATTATTAGTGGACGAAACACACATGTTTTCCCATGGAAAACGATACACCTAAGAGACTAGCCACTCCATTAATTAACTCGGGGCGTTCTAAGGTGAAAAAACAACGTTCCGTCCGTAAAAACGAGATTTATGTCCGTCTGTTCGGTCGGCATTTACTCGGTTTTCGGTTAGAACTTGTCAATGGATGAAACTCACTTGTTTTTTAATATAAAACCTCAAGATGGACAAGGCTTAGCCGGGATGTTTTAAGGACAATATAGAACATTTGAACCATGGGAAGGGGAATTTGTCCTGACTTTCGGCTTGGTATGTACTCGATTTTTGTTCCGAAATTATTAGTGGACGAAACACACATGTTTTCGCATGGAAAACTATACACCTAAGAGACTAGCACTCCATTACTTAACTCGGGGCGTTCTAAGGTGAAAAAACAACGTTCCGTCCGTAAAAACGAGATTTATGTCCATCCGTTCGGTCGGCATTTACTCGGTTTTCGGTTAGAACTTGTCAATGGATGAAACTCACTTGTTTTGGAATCTAAAACCTCAAGATGGACAAGGCTTAGCCGGGACGTTTTAAGGCCAATATAGAACATTTGAACCATGGGAAGGGGGTTTTGTCCGGACTTTCGGCTTGGTATTTATATCGATTTTGTTCCGAAATTATTAGTGGACGAAACACACATGTTTTCGCATGGAAAACGATACACCTAAGAGACTAGCCACTCCATTACTTAACTCGGGGCGTTTCTAAGATGAAAAAACAACGTTCCATCCGTAAACACGATATTTATTTCCGTCCATTCGGTCGGCATTTACTCGGTTTCCAGTCCAAACTTGGAAATGGACGAAACTCACTTGTTTAAAAATCTAAAAGCTCAAGATCGACAAGGGTTAGCCAGTACGTTTTAAGGGCAATATAGAACATTTGGACAATGGGAACGGGGTTTTGTCCAGACATTCGGCTTGGTATGTACTCGATTTTGTTCCGAAATTATTAGTGGACGAAACACACATGTTTTCGCATGGAAAACGATACACCTAAGAGACTAGCCACTCCATTACTTAACTCGGGGCGTTCTAAAGTGAAAAAGCAACGTTCCGTCCGTAAAAACGAGATTTATGTCCGTCCGTTCGGTCGGCATTTACTCGGTTTTCGGTTAGAACTTGTCAATGGATGAAACTCACTTGTTTTTGAATATAAAACCTCAAGATGGACAAGGCTTAGCCGGGATGTTTTAAGGCCAATATAGAACATTTGAACCATGGGAAGGGGAATTTGTCCGGACTTGCGGCTTGGTATGTACTCGATTTTTATTCCGAAATTATTAGTGGACGAAACACACATGTTTTCGTATGGAAAACGATACAGCTAAGAGACTAGCCACTCCATTACTTAACTCGGGGCGTTTCTAAGGTGAAAAAACAACGTTTCGTCCGTAAAAACGAGATTTATGTCCGTCCGTTCAATCGGCATTTACTCGGTTTTCGGTTAGAACTTGTCAATGGATGAAACTCACTTGTTTTTTAATATAAAACCTCAAGATGGACAAGGCTTAGCCGGGATGTTTTAAGGACAATATAGAACATTTGAACCATGGGAAGGGGAATTTGTCCGGACTTTCGGCTTGGTATGTACTCGATTTTTGTTCCGAAATTATTAGTGGACGAAACACACATGTTTTTGCATGGAAAACGATACAGCTAAGAGACTAGCCACTCCATTACTTAACTCGCGGCGTTTCTAAGGTGAAAAAACAACGTTCCGTCCGTAAAAACGAGATTTATGTCCGTCCGTTCGATCGGCATTTACTCGGTTTTCGGTTAGAACTTGTCAATGGATGAAACTCACTTGTTTTTTAATATAAAACCTCAAGATGGACAAGGCTTAGCCGGGATGTTTTAAGGACAATATAGAACATTTGAACCATGGGAAGGGGAATTTGTCCGGACTTTCGGCTTGGTATGTACTCGATTTTATTCCGAAATTATTAGTGGACGAAACACACATGTTTTCGTATGGAAAACAATACACCTAAGAGACTAGCCACTCCATTACTTAACTCGGGGCGTTTCTAAGGTGCAAAAACAACGTTCCGTCCGTAAAAACGAGATTTATGTCCGTCCGTTCGATCGGCATTTACTCGGTTTTCGGATAGAACTTGTCAATGGATGAAACTCACTTTTTTTTAATATAAAACCTCAAGATGGACAAGGCTTAACCGGGATGTTTTAAGACCAATATAGAACATTTGAACCATGGGAAGGGGGTTTTGTACGGACATTCGGCTTGGTATGTACTCGATTTTTGTTTCGAACTTATTAGTGGACCAAATACACAAGTTTTCGCATGGAAAACGATACACCTAAGAGACTAGCCACTACATTACCAAACTCGGGGCTTCTAAGGTGAAAAAACAACGTTCCATCCGTAAAAACGAAATTTATTTCTGTCCGTTAGGTCCGCATTTACTCGGTTTTCAGTCCGAACTTGTAAATCGACGAAACTCACTTGTTTAAAAATCTAAAAGCTCAAGATCGACAAGGGTTAGCTGGGACGTTTTAAGGGCAATATAGAACATTTGGACCATGGGAACGGGGTTTTGTCCAGATATTCGGCTTGGTATGTACTCGATTTTGTTCCGAAATTATTAGTGGACGAAACACACATGTTTTCGCATGGAAAACGATACAGCTAAGAGACTAGCCACTCCATTACTTAACTCGGGGCGTTCTAAGATGAAAAAACTACGTTCCGTCCGTAAAAACGAGATTTATGTCCGTCCTTTCGATCGGCATTTACTCGGTTTTCGGTTAGAACTTGTCAATGGATGAAACTCACTTGTTTTGGAATCTAAAACCTCAAGATGGACAAGGCTTAGCCGGGACGTTTAAAGGCCAATATAGAACATTTGAACCATGGGAAGGGGGTTTTGTCCGGACTTTCGGATTGGTATTTACTCGATTTTGTTCCGAAATTATTAGTGGACGAAACACACATGTTTTCCCATGGAAAACGATACACCTAAGAGACTAGCCACTCCATTAATTAACTTGGGGATGTTCTAAGGTGAAAAAACAACGTTCCGTCCGTAAAAACGAGATTTATGTCCGTCCGTTCGGTCGGCATTTACTCGATTTTCGGTTAGAACTTGTCAATGGATGAAACTCACTTGTTTTGGAATCTAAAACCTCAAGATGGACAAGGCTTAGCCGGGATGTTTTAAGGCCAATATAGAACATTTGAACCATGGGAAGGGGAATTTGTCCGGACTTTCGGCTAGGTATGTACTCGATTTTATTCCGAAATTATTAGTGGACGAAACACACATGTTTTCGCATGGAAAACTATACACCTAAGAGACTAGCCACTACATTACTTAACTCGGGGCGTTCTAAGGTGAAAAAACAACGTTCCGTCCGTAAAAACGAGATTTATGTCCGTCCGTTCGGTCGGCATTTACTCGATTTTCAGTTAGAACTTGTCAATGGATGAAACTCACTTGTTTTGGAATCTAAAACCTCAAGATGGACAAGGCTTAGCCGGGACGTTTTAAGGCCAATATAGAACATTTGAACCATGGGAAGGAGGTTTTGTCCGGACTTTTGGCTTGGTATGTATATCGATTTTGTTCCGAAATTATTAGTGGACGAAACACACATGTTTTCGCATGGAAAACGATACACCTAAGAGACTAGCTACTCCATTACTTAACTCGGGGCGTTTCTAAGGTGAAAAAAAACCGTTCCATCCGTAAACACGATATTTATTTCCGTCCGTTCGGTCGGCATTTACTCGGTTTCCAGTCCGAACTTGGAAATGGACGAAACTCACTTGTTTAAAAATCTAAAAGCTCAAAATCGACAAGGGTTAGCCAGTACGTTTTAAGGGCAATATAGAACATTTGAACAATGGGAACGGGGTTTTGTCCAGACATTCGGCTTGGTATGTACTCGATTTTTGTTCCGAAATTATTAGTGGACGAAACACACATGTTTTCACATGGAAAACGATACAGCTAAGAGACTAGCCACTCCATTACTTAACTCGCGGCGTTTCTAAGGTGAAAAAACAACGTTCCGTCCGTAAAAACGAGATTTATGTCCGTCCGTTCGATCGGCATTTACTCGGTTTTCGGTTAGAACTTGTCAATGGATGAAACTCACTTGTTTTTTAATATAAAACCTCAAGATGGACAAGGCTTAGCCGGGATGTTTTACGGCCAATATAGAACATTTGAACCATGGGAAGGGGAATTTGTCCGGACTTTCGGCTTGGTATGTCCTCGATTTTATTCCGATATTATTAGTGGACGAAACACACATGTTTTCGCATGGAAAACTATACACCTAAGAGACTAGCCACTCCATTACTTAACTCGGGGCGTTCTAAGGTGAAAAAACAACGTTCCGTCCGTAAAAACGAGATTTATGTCCGTCCGTTCGGTCGGCATTTACTCGGTTTTCGGTTAGAACTTGTCAATGGATGAAACTCACTTGTTTTGGAATCTAAAACCTCAAGATCGACAAGGCTTAGCCGGGATGTTTTAAGGCCATTATAGAACATTTGAACCATGGGAAGGGGGTTTTGTCCGGACTTTCAGCTTGGTATGTACCTGATTTTTGTTCCGAAATTATTAGTGGACGAAACACACATGTTTTCGTATGGAAAACGATACACCTAAGAGACTAGCCACTCCATTACTTAACTCGGGGCGTTTCTAAGGTGCAAAAACAACGTTCCGTCCGTAAAAACGAGATTTATGTCCGTCCGTTCGATCGGCATTTACTCGGTTTTCGGATAGAACTTGTCAATGGATGAAACTCACTTGTTTTTTAATATAAAACCTCAAGATGGACAAGGCTTAGCCGGGATGTTTTAAGACCAATATAGAACATTTGAACCATGGGAAGGGGGTTTTGTACGGACATTCGGCTTGGTATGTACTCGATTTTTGTTTCGAACTTATTAGTGGACCAAACACACAAGTTTTCGCATGGAAAACGATACACCTAAGAGACTAGCCACTACATTACCAAACTCGGGGCTTCTAAGGTGAAAAAACAACGTTCCATCAGTAAAAACGAAATTTATTTCTATCCGTTAGGTCCGCATTTACTCGGTTTTCAGTCCGAACTTGGAAATCGACGAAACTCACTTGTTTAAAAATCTAAAAGCTCAAGATCGACAAGGGTTAGCTGGGACGTTCTAAGGGCAATATAGAACATTTGGACCATGGGAACGGGGTTTTGTCCAGACATTCGGCTTGGTATGTACTCGATTTTGTTCCGAAATTATTAGTGGACGAAACACACATGTTTTCGCATGGAAAACGATACAGCTAAGAGACTTGCCACTCCATTACTTAACTCGGGGCGTTCTAAGATGAAAAAACTACGTTCCGTCCGTAAAAACGAGATTTATGTCCGTCCGTTCGATCGGCATTTACTCGGTTTTCGGTTAGAACTTGTCAATGGATGAAACTCACTTGTTTTTTAATATAAAACCTCGAGATGGACAAGGCTTAGCCGGGATGTTTTAAGGCCAATATAGAACATTTGAACCATGGGAAAGGGAATTTGTCCGGACTTTCGGCTTGGTATGTCCTCGATTTTATTCCGAAATTATTAGTGGACGAAACACACATGTTTTCGCATGGAAAACTATACACCTAAGAGACTAGCCACTCCATTACTTAACTCGGGGCGTTCTAAGGTGAAAAAACAACGTTCCGTCTGTAAAAACGAGATTTATGTCCGTCCGTTCGGTCGGCATTTACTCGGTTTTCGGTTAGAACTTGTCAATGGATGAAACTCACTTGTTTTGGAATCTAAAACCTCAAGATCGACAAGGCTTAGCCGGGATGTTTTAAGGCCATTATAGAACATTTGAACCATGGGAAGGGGGTTTTGTCCGGACTTTCAGCTTGATATGTACTCGATTTTTGTTCCAAAATTATTAGTGGACGAAACAAACATGTTTTCGTATGGAAAACGATACACCTAAGAGACTAGCCACTCCATTACTTAACTCGGGGCGTTTCTAAGGTGCAAAAACAACGTTCCGTCCGTAAAAACGAGATTTATGTCCGTCCGTTCGATCGGCATTTACTCGGTTTTCGGATAGAACTTGTCAATGGATGAAACTCACTTGTTTTTTAATATAAAACCTCAAGATGGACAAGGCTTAGCCGGGATGTTTTAAGACCAATATAGAACATTTGAACCATGGGAAGGGGGTTTTGTACGGACATTCGGCTTGGTATGTACTCGATTTTTGTTTCGAACTTATTAGTGGACCAAACACACAAGTTTTCGCATGGAAAACGATACACCTAAGAGACTAGCCACTACATTACCAAACTCGGGGCTTCTAAGGTGAAAAAACAACGTTCCATCCGTAAAAACGAAATTTATTTCTGTCCGTTAGGTCCGCATTTACTCGGTTTTCAGTCCGAACTTGGTAATCGACGAAACTCACTTGTTTAAAAATCTAAAAGCTCAAGATCGACAAGGGTTAGCTGGGACGTTTTAAGGGCAATATAGAACATTTGGACCATGGGAACGGGGTTTTGTCCAGACATTCGGCTTGGTATGTACTCGATTTTGTTCCGAAATTATTAGTGGACGAAACACACATGTTTTCGCATGGAAAACGATACAGCTAAGAGACTAGCCACTCCATTACTTAACTCGGGGCGTTCTAAGATGAAAAAACTACGTTCCGTCCGTAAAAACGAGATTTATGTCCGTCCTTTCGATCGGCATTTACTCGGTTTTCGGTTAGAACTTGTCAATGGATGAAACTCACTTGTTTTGGAATCTAAAACCTCAAGATGGACAAGGCTTAGCCGGGACGTTTTAAGGCCAATATAGAACATTTGAACCATGGGAAGGGGGTTTTGTCCGGACTTTCTGATTGGTATTTACTCGATTTTGTTCTGAAATTATTAGTGGACGAAACACACATGTTTTCCCATGGAATACGATACACCTAAGAGACTAGCCACTCCATTACTTAACTCGGGGCGTTCTAAGGTGAAAAAATAACGTTCCGTCCGTAAAGACGAGATTTATGTCCGTCCGTTCGGTCGAATTTTTACTCGGTTTTCGGTTAGAACTTGTCAATGGATGAAACTCACTTGTTTTGGAATCTAAAACCTCAAGATGGACAAGGCTTAGTCGGGATGTTATAAGGCCAATATAGAACATTTGAACCATGGGAAGGGGAATTTGTTCGGACTTTCGGCTATGTATGTACTCGATTTTATTCCGAAATTATTAGTGGACGAAACACACATGTTTTCGCATGGAAAACTATACACCTAAGAGACTAGCCACTACATTACTTAACTCGGGGCGTTCTAAGGTGAAAAAACAACGTTCCGTCCGTAAAAACGAGATTTATGTCCGTATTTTCGATCGGCATTTACTCGGTTTTCGGTTAGAACTTGTCAATGGATGAAACTCACTTGTTTTGGAATCTAAAACCTCAAGATGGACAAGGCCTAGCCGGGACGTTTTAAGGCCATTATAGAACATTTGAACCATGGGAAGGGGGTTTTGTCCGGACTTTCGGATTGGTTTTTACTCGATTTTGTTCCAAAATTATTAGTGGACGAAACACACATGTTTTCCCATGGAAAACGATACACCTAAGAGACTAGCCACTCCATTACATAACTCGAGGCGTTCTAAGGTGAAAAAACAACGTTCCGTCCGTAAAAACGAGATTTATGTCCGTCCTTTCGGTCGGCATTTACTCGGTTTTCGGTTAGAACTTGTCAATGGATGAAACTCACTTGTTTTGGAATGTAAAACCTCAAGTTGGACAAGGCTTAGCCGGGACGTTTTAAGGCCAATATAGAACATTTGAACCATGGGAAGGGGGTTTTGTCCGGACTTTCGGATTGGTATTTACTCGATTTTGTTCCGAAATTATTAGTGGACGAAACACACATGTTTTCGCATGGAAAACGATACACCTAAGAGACTAGCCACTCCATTACTTAACTCGGGGCATTCTAAGGTGAAAAAACAACGTTCCGTCCGTAAAGACGAGATTTATGTCCGTCCGTTCGGTCGGCATTTACTCGGTTTTCGGTTAGAACTTGTCAATAGATGAAACAAACTTGTTTTGGAATCTAAAACCTCAAGATGGACAAGGCTTAGCCGGGACGTTTTAAGGCCAATATAGAACATTTGAACCATGGGAAGGAGGTTTTGTCCGGACTTTCGGCTTGGTATGTATATTGATTTTGTTCCGAAATTATTAGTGGACGAAGGACACATGTTTTCGCATGGAAAACGATACACCTAAGAGACTAGCTACTCCATTACTTAACTCGGGGCGTTTCTAAGGTGAAAAAAAACCGTTCCATCCGTAAACACGATATTTATTTCCGTCCGTTCGGTCGGCATTTACTCGGTTTCCAGTCCGAACTTGGAAATGGACGAAACTCACTTGTTTAAAAATCTAAAAGCTCAAGATCGACAAGGGTTAGCCAGTACGTTTTAAGGGCAATATAGAACATTTGAACAATGGGAACGGGGTTTTGTCCAGACATTCGGCTTGGTAGGTACTCGATTTTGTTCCGAAATTATTAGTGGACGAAACACACATGTTTTCGCATAGAAAACGATACACCTAAGAGACTAGCCACTCGATTACTTAACTCGGGGCGTTCTAAGGTGAAAAAACAACGTTCCGTCCGTAAAAACGATATTTATTTCCGTCCGTTCGGTCGGCATTTACTCGGTTTCCAGTCCGAACTTGGAAATGGACGAAACTCACTTGTTTAAAAATCTAAAAGCTCAAGATCGACAAGGGTTAGCCAGTACGTTTTAAGGGCAATATAGAACATTTGGACAATGGGAACGGGGTTTTGTCCAGACATTCGGCTTGGTATGTACTCGATTTTGTTCCGAAACTATTAGTGGACGAAACACACATGTTTTCGCATGGAAAACTATGCACCTAAGAGACTAGCACTCCATTACTTAACTCGGGGCGTTCTAAGGTGAAAAAACAACGTTCCGTCCGTAAAAACGAGATTTATGTCCGTCCGTTCGGTCGGCATTTACTCGGTTTTCGGTTAGAACTTGTCAATGGATGAAACTCACTGGTTTTGGAATATAAAACCTCAAGATGGACAAGGCTTAGCCGGGACGTTTTAAGGCCAATATAGAGCATTTGAACCATGGGAAGGGGGTTTTGTCCGGACTTTCGGCTTGGTATGTATATCGATTTTGTTCCGAAATTATTAGTGGACGAAACACACATGTTTTCGCATGGAAAACGATACACCTAAGAGACTAGCCACTCCATTACTTAACTCGGGGAGTTCTAAGGTGAAAAAACAACGTTCCGTCCGTAAAAACGAGATTTATGTCCGTCCGTTCGATCGACATTTACTCGGTTTTCGGTTAGAACTTGTCAATGGATGAAACTCACTTGTTTTTTAATATAAAACCTCAAGATGGACAAGGCTTAGCCGGGATGTTTTAAGGCGAATATAGAACATTTGAACCATGGGAAGGGGAATTTGTCCGGACTTTCGGCTTGGTATGTACTCGATTTTATTGCGAAATTATTAGTGGACGAAACACACATGTTTTCGCATGGAAAACTATACACCTAAGAGACTAGCCACTCCATTACTTAACTCGGGGCGTTCTAAGGTGAAAAAACAACGTTCCGTCCGTAAAAACGAGATTTATGTCCGTCCGTTCGATCGGCATTTACTCGGTTTTCGGTTAGAACTTGTCAATGGATGAAACTCACTTGTTTTTTAATATAAAACCTCAAGATGGACAAGGCTTAGCCGAGATGTTTTAAGGCCAATATAGAACATTTGAACCATGGGAAGGGGAATTTGTCCGGACTTTCGGCTTGGTATGTACTCGATTTTATTCCGAAATTATTAGTGGACGAAACACACATGTTTTCGCATGGAAAACGATACACCTAAGAGACTAGCCACTCCATTACATAACTCGGGGAGTTCTAAGGTGAAAAAACAACGTTCTGTCCGTAAAAACGAGATTTATGTCCGTCTGTTCGGTCGGCATTTACTCGGTTTTTGGTTAGAACTTGTCTATGGACGAAACTCACTTGTTTTGGAATCTAAAATCTCAAGATCGACAAGGCTTAGCCGGGATGTTTTTAGGCCAATATAGAACATTTGAACCATGGGAAGGGGGTTTTGTCCGGACTTTCGGATTGGTATGTACTCGATTTTGTTCCGAAATTATTAGTGGAAGAAACACACATGTTTCCCCATGGAAAACGATACACCTAAGAGACTAGCCACTCCATTACTTAACTCGGGGCGTTCTAAGGCGAAAAAACAACGTTCCGTCCGTGAAGACGAGATTTATGTCCGTCCGTTCGGTCGGCATTTACTCGGTTTTCGGTTAGAACTTGTCAATGGATGAAACTCACTTGTTTTGGAATCTAAAACCTCAAGATGGACAAGGCTTAGCCGGGATGTTTTAAGGCCAATATAGAACATTTGAACCATGGGAAGGGGAATTTGTCCGGACTTTCGGCTTGGTATGTACTCGATTTTTGTTCCGAAATTATTAGTGGACGAAACACACATGTTTTCGCATGGAAAACGATACAGCTAAGAGACTAGCCACTCCATTACTTAACTCGGGGCGTTTTTAAGGTGAAAAAACAACGTTCCGTCCGTAAAAACGAGATTTATGTCCGTCCGTTCGATCGGCATTTACTCGGTTTTCGGTTAGAACTTGTCAATGGATGAAACTCACTTGTTTTTTAATATAAAACCTCAAGATGGACAAGGCTTAGCCGGGATGTTTTAAGGACAATATAGAACATTTGAACCATGGGAAGGGGAATTTGTCCGGACTTTCGGCTTGGTATGTACTCGATTTTTGTTCCGAAATTATTAGTGGACGAAACACACATGTTTTCGCATGGAAAACGATACAGCTAAGAGACTAGCCACTCCATTACTTAACTCGGGGCGTTTCTAAGGTGAAAAAACAACGTTCCGTCCGTAAAAACGAGATTTATGTCCGTCTGTTCGATCGGCATTTACTCGGTTTTCGGTTAGAACTTGTCAATGCATGAAACTCACTTGTTTTGGAATATAAAACCTCAAGATGGACAAGGCTTAGCCGGGATGTTTTAAGGCCAATATAGAACATTTGAACCATGGGAAGGGGAATTTGTCCGGACTTTCGGCTTGGTATGTACACGTTTTTATTCCGAAATTATTAGTGGACGAAACACACTTGTTTTCGCATGGAAAACTATACACCTAAGAGACTAGCCACTCCATTACTTAACTCGGGGCGTTCTAAGATGAAAAAACTACGTTCCGTCCGTAAAAACGAGATTTATGTCCGTCCTTTCGATCGGCATTTACTCGGTTTTCGGTTAGAACTTGTCAATGGATGAAACTCACTTGTTTTGGGATCTAAAACCTCAAGATGGACAAGGCTTAGCCGGGACGTTTTAAGGCCAATATAGAACATTTGAACCATGGGAAGGTTGTTTTGTTCGGACTTTCGGATTGGTATTTACTCGATTTTGTTCCGAAATTATTAGTGGACGAAACACACATGTTTTCCCATGGAAAACGATACACCTAAGAGACTAGCCACTCCATTACATAACTCGGGGCGTTTTAAGGTGAAAAAACAACGTTCCGTCCGTAAAAACGAGATTTATGTCCGTCCGTTCGGTCGGCATTTACTCGGTTTTCGGTTAGAACTTGTCAATGGATGAAACTCACTTGTTTTGGAATGTAAAATCTCAAAATGGACAAGGCTTAGCCGGGACGTTTTAAGGCCAATATAGAACATTTGAACCATGGGAAGGGGGTTTTGTCCGGACTTTCGAATTGGTATTTACTCGATTTTGTTCCGAAATTATTAGTGGACGAAACACACATGTTTTCCCATGGAAAACGATACACCTAAGAGACTAGCCACTCCATTACTTAACTCGGGGCGTTCTAAAGTGAAAAAACAACGTTCCGTCCGTATAGACGAGATTTATGTCCGTCCGTTCGGTCGGCATTTACTCGGTTTTCGGTTAGAACTTGTCAATGGATGAAACAAACTTGTTTTGGAATCTAAAACCTCAAGATGGACAAGGCTTAGCCGGGACGTTTTAAGGCCAATATAGAACATTTGAACCATGGGAAGGAGGTTTTGTCCGGACTTTCGGCTTGGTATGTATATCGATTTTGTTCCAAAATTATTAGTGGACGAAACACACATGTATTCGCATGGAAAATGATACACCTAAGAGACTAGCTACTCCATTACTTAACTCGGGGCGTTTCTAAGGTGAAAAAACAACGTTCCATCCGTAAACACGATATTTATTTCCGTCCGTTCGGTCGGCATTTACTCGGTTTCCAGTCCGAATTTGAAATGGACGAAACTCACTTGTTTAAAAATCTAAAAGCTCAAGATCGACAAGGGTTAGCCAGTACGTTTTAAGGGCAATATAGAACATTTGGACAATGGGAACGGGGTTTTGTCCAGACATTCGGCTTGGTATGTACTCGATTTTGTTCCGAAATTATTAGTGGACGAAACACACATGTTTTCCCATGGAAAACGATACACCTAAGAGACTAGCCACTCCATTACATAACTCGGGGCGTTTTAAGGTGAAAAAACAACGTTCCGTCCGTAAAAACGAGATTTATGTCCGTTCGTTCGGTCGGCATTTACTCGGTTTTCGGTTAGAACTTGTCAATGGATGAAACTCACTTGTTTTGGAATGTAAAATCTCAAAATGGACAAGGCTTAGCCGGGACGTTTTAAGGCCAATATAGAACATTTGAACCATGGGAAGGGGGTTTTGTCCGGACTTTCGAATTGGTATTTACTCGATTTTGTTCCGAAATTATTAGTGGACGAAACACACATGTTTTCCCATGGAAAACGATACACCTAAGAGACTAGCCACTCCATTACTTAACTCGGGGCGTTCTAAAGTGAAAAAACAACGTTCCGTCCGTATAGACGAGATTTATGTCCGTCCGTTCGGTCGGCATTTACTCGGTTTTCGGTTAGAACTTGTCAATGGATGAAACAAACTTGTTTTGGAATCTAAAACCTCAAGATGGACAAGGCTTAGCCGGGACGTTTTAAGGCCAATATAGAACATTTGAACCATGGGAAGGAGGTTTTGTCCGGACTTTCGGCTTGGTATGTATATCGATTTTGTTCCAAAATTATTAGTGGACGAAACACACATGTATTCGCATGGAAAATGATACACCTAAGAGACTAGCTACTCCATTACTTAACTCGGGGCGTTTCTAAGGTGAAAAAACAACGTTCCATCCGTAAACACGATATTTATTTCCGTCCGTTCGGTCGGCATTTACTCGGTTTTCCAGTCCGAATTTGAAATGGACGAAACTCACTTGTTTAAAAATCTAAAAGCTCAAGATCGACAAGGGTTAGCCAGTACGTTTTAAGGGCAATATAGAACATTTGGACAATGGGAACGGGGTTTTGTCCAGACATTCGGCTTGGTATGTACTCGATTTTGTTCCGAAATTATTTGTGGACGAAACTCACATGTTTTCGCATAGAAAACGATACACCTAAGAGACTAGCCACTCGATTACTTAACTCGAGGCGTTCTAAGGTGAAAAAACAACGTTCCGTCCGTAAAAACGATATTTATTTCCGTCCGTTCGGTCGGCATTTACTCGGTTTCCAGTCCGAACTTGGAAATGGACGAAACTCACTTGTTTAAAAATCTAATAGCTCAAGATCGACAAGGGTTAGCCAGTACGTTTTAAGGGCAATATAGAACATTTGGACAATGGGAACGGGGTTTTGTCCAGACATTCGGCTTGGTATGTACTCGATTTTGTTACGAAATTATTAGTGGACGAAACACACATGTTTTCGCATGGGAAACTATACACCTAAGAGACTAGCACTCCATTACTTAACTCGGGGCGTTCTAAGGTGAAAAAGCAACGTTCCGTCCGTAAAAACGAGATTTATGTCCGTCCGTTCGGTCGGCATTTACTCGGTTTTCGGTTAGAACTTGTCAATGGATGAAACTCACTTGTTTTTTAATATAAAACCTCAAGATGGACAAGGCTTAGCCGGGATGTTTTAAGGCCAATATAGAACATTTGAACCATGGGAAGGGGGTTTTGTCCGGACTTTCGGCTTGGTATGTATATCGATTTTGTTCCGAAATTATTAGTGGACGAAACACACATGTTTTCGCATGGAAAACTATACACCTAAGAGACTAGCACTCCATTACTTAACTCGGGGCATTCTAAGTTGAAAAAACAACGTTCCGTCCGTAAAAACGAGATTTATGTCCGTCCGTTCGGTCGGCATTTACTCGGTCTTCGGTTAGAACTTGTCAATGGATGAAACTCACTTGTTTTGGAATCAAAAACCTCAAGATGGACAAGGCTTAGCCGGGACGTTTTAAGGCCAATATAGAACATTTGAACCATGGGAAGGGTGTTTTGTCCGGACTTTAGGATTGGTATTTACTCGATTTTGTTCCGAAATAATTAGTGGACGAAACACACATGTTTTCCCATGGAAAACGATACACCTAAGAGACTAGCCACTCCATTACATAACTCGGGGCGTTCTAAGGTGAAAAAACAACTTTCCGTCCATAAAAACGTGATTTATGTCCGTCCGTTCGGTCGGCATTTACTCGGTTTTTGGTTAGAACTTGGAAATGGACGAAACTCACTTGTTTAAAAATCTAAAAGCTCAAGATGGACAAAGCTTAGCCGGGACGTTTTAAGGCCAATATAGAACATTTGAACCATGGGAAGGGGGTTTTGTCCGGACTTTCGGATTGGTATTTACTCGATTTTGTTCCAAAATTATTAGTGGACGAAAGACACATGTTTTCGCATGGAAAACGATATACCTAAGAGACTAGCCACTCGGTTACTTAACTCGGGGCGTTCTAAGGTGAAAAAACAACGTTCTGTCCGTAAAAACGAGATTTATGTCCGTCCGTTCGGTCGGCATTTACTCGGTTTTCGGTTAGAACTTGTCAATGGATGAAACTCACTTGTTTTTTAATATAAAACCTCAAGATGGACAAGGCTTAGCCGGGATGTTTTAAGGCCAATATAGAACATTTGAACCATGGGAAGGGGGTTTTGTCCGGACTTTCGGCTTGGTATGTATATCGATTTTGTTCCGAAATTATTAGTGGACGAAACACACATGTTTTCGCATGGAAAACTATACACCTAAGAGACTAGCACTCCATTACTTAACTCGGGGCATTCTAAGGTGAAAAAACAACGTTCCGTCCGTAAAAACGAGATTTATGTCCGTCCGTTCGGTCGGCATTTACTCGGTCTTCGGTTAGAACTTGTCAATGGATGAAACTCACTTGTTTTGGAATCAAAAACCTCAAGATGGACAAGGCTTAGCCGGGACGTTTTAAGGCCAATATAGAACATTTGAACCATGGGAAGGGGGTTTTGTCCGGACTTTCGGCTTGGTATGTATATCGATTTTGTTCCGAAATTATTAGTGGACGAAACACACATGTTTTCGCATGGAAAACGATACACCTAAGAGACTAGCCACTCCAATACTTAACTCGGGGCGTTGCTAAGGTGAAAAAACAACGTTCCATCCGTAAACACGATATTTATTTCCGTCCGTTCGGTCGGCATTTACTCGGTTTCCAGTCCAAACTTGGAAATGGACGAAACTCACTTGTTTAAAAATCTAAAAGCTCAAGATCGACAAGGGTTAGCCAGTACGTTTTAAGGGCAATATAGAACATTTGGACAATGGGAACGGGGTTTTGTCCAGACATTCGGCTTGGTATGTACTCGATTTTGTTCCGAAATTATTAGTGGACGAAACACACATGTTTTCGCTAGGAAAACGATACACCTAAGAGACTAGCCACTCCATTACATAACTCGGGGCGTTCTAAGGTGAAAAAGCAACGTTCCGTCCGTAAAAACGAGATTTATGTTCGTCCGTTCGGTCGGCATTTACTCGGTTTTCGGTTAGAACTTGTCAATGGATGAAACTCACTTGTTTTTGAATATAAAACCTCAAGATGGACAAGGCTTAGCCGGGATGTTTTAAGGCCAATATAGAACATTTGAACCATGGGAAGGGGAATTTGTCCGGACTTTCGGCTTGGTATGTACTCGATTTTTGTTCCGAAATTATTAGTGGACGAAACACACATGTTTTCGCATGGAAAACGATACAGCTAAGAGACTAGCCACTCCATTACTTAACACGGGGCGTTTTTAAGGTGAAAAAACAACGTTCCGTCCGTAAAAACGAGATTTATGTCCGTCCGTTCGATCGGCATTTACTCGGTTTTCGGTTAGAACTTGTCAATGGATGAAACTCAATTGTTTTTTATTATAAAACCTCAAGATGGACAAGGCTTAGACGGGATGTTTTAAGGACAATATAGAACATTTGAACCATGGGAAGGGGAATTTGTCCGGACTTTCGGCTTGGTATGTACTCGATTTTTGTTCCGAAATTATTAGTGGACCAAACACACATGTTTTCGCATGGAAAACGATACAGCTAAGAGACTAGCCACTCCATTACTTAACTCGGGGCGTTTCTAAGGTGAAAAAACAACGTTCCGTCCGTAAAAACGAGATTTATGTCCGTCCGTTCGATCGGCATTTACTCGGTTTTCGGTTAGAACTTGTCAATGGATGAAACTCACTTGTTTTTTAATATAAAACCTCAAGATGGACAAGGCTTAGCCGGGATGTTTTAAGGCCAATATAGAACATTTGAACCATGGGAAGGGGAATTTGTCCGGACTTTCGGCTTGGTATGTATTCGATTTTATTCCGAAATTATTAGTGGACGAAACACACATGTTTTCGCATGGAAAACTATACACCTAAGAGACTAGTAACTTCATTACTTAACTCGGGGCGTTCTAATGTGAAAAAACAACGTTCCGTCCGTAAAAACGAGATTTATGTCCGTCCGTTCGGTCGGCATTTACTCGGTTTTCGGTTAGAACTTGTCAATGGATGAAACTCACTTGTTTTGGAATCTAAAACCTCAAGATCGACAAGGCTTAGCCGGGATGTTTTAAGGCCATTATAGAACATTTGAACCATGGGAAGGGGGTTTTGTCCGGACTTTCGGCTTGGTATGTATATCGATTTTGTTCCGAAATTATTAGTGGACGAAACACACATGTTTTCGCATGGAAAACGATACAGCTAAGAGACTAGCCACTCCATTACTTAACTCGGGGCGTTTCTAAGGTGAAAAAACAACGTTCCGTCCGTAAAAACGAGATTTATGTCCGTCCGTTCGATCGGCATTTACTCGGTTTTCGGTTAGAACTTGTCAATGGATAAAACTCACTTGTTTTTTAATATAAAACCTCAAGATGGACAAGGCTTAGCCGGGATGTTTTAAGGCCAATATAGAACATTTGAACCATGGGAAGGGGAATTTGTCCGGACTTTCGGCTTGGTATGTACTCGATTTTATTCCGAAATTATTAGTGGACGAAACACACATGTTTTCGCATGGAAAACTATACACCTAAGAGACTAGCCACTCCATTACTTAACTCGGGGTGTTCTAAGGTGAAAAAACAACGTTCCGTCCGTAAAAACGAGATTTATGTCCGTCCGTTCGATCGGCATTTACTCGGTTTTCGGTTAGAACTTGTCAATGGATGAAACTCACTTGTTTTTTAATATAAAACCTCAAGATGGACAAGGCTTAGCCGGGATGTTTTAAGGCCAATATAGAACATTTGAACCATGGGAAGGGGAATTTGTCCGGACTTTCGGCTTGGTATGTATTCGATTTTATTCCGAAATTATTAGTGGACGAAACGCACATGTTTTCGCATGGAAAACTATACACCTAAGAGACTAGCCACTTCATTACTTAACTCGGGGCGTTCTAATGTGAAAAAACAACGTTCCGTCCGTAAAAACGAGATTTATGTCCGTCCGTTCGGTCGGCATTTACTCGGTTTTCGGTTAGAACTTGTCAATGGATGAAACTCACTTGTTTTGGAATCTAAAACCTCAAGATCGACAAGGCTTAGCCGGGATGTTTTAAGGCCATTATAGAACATTTGAACCATGGGAAGGGGGTTTTGTCCGGACTTTCAGCTTGGTATGTACTCGATTTTTGTTTCGAAATTATTAGTGGACGAAACACACATGTTTTCGTATGGAAAACGATACACCTAAGAGACTAGCCACTCCATTACTTAACTCGGGGCGTTTCTAAGGTGCAAAAACAACGTTCCGTCCGTAAAAACGAGATTTATGTCCGTCCGTTCGATCGGCATTTACTCGGTTTTCGGATAGAACTTGTCAATGGATGAAACTCACTTGTTTTTTAATATAAAACCTCAAGATGGACAAGGCTTAGCTGGGATGTTTTAAGACCAATATAGAACATTTGAACCATGGGAAGGGGGTTTTGTACGGACATTCGGCTTGGTATGTACTCGATTTTTGTTTCGAACTTATTAGTGGACCAAACACACAAGTTTTCGCATGGAAAACGATACACCTAAGAGACTAGCCACTCCATTACCTAACTCGGGGCTTCTAAGGTTAAAAAACAACGTTCCATCCGTAAAAACGAAATTTATTTCTGTCCGTTAGGTCGGCATTTACTCGGTTTTCAGTCCGAACTTGGAAATCGACGAAACTCACTTGTTTAAAAATCTAAAAGCTCAAGATCGACAAGGGTTAGCGGGGACGTTTTAAGGGCAATATAGAACATTTGGACCATGGGAACGGGGTTTTGTCCAGACATTCGGCTTGGTATGTACTCGATTTTGTTCCGAAATTATTAGTGGACGAAACACACATGTTTTCGCATGGAAAACGATACAGCTAAGAGACTAGCCACTCCATTACTTAACTCGGGGGGTTCTAAGATGAAAAAACTACGTTCCGTCCGTAAAAACGAGATTTATGTCCGTCCTTTCGATCGGCATTTACTCGGTTTTCGGTTAGAACTTGTCAATGGATGAAACTCACTTGTTTTTTAATATAAAACCTCAAGATGGACAAGGCTTAGCCGGGATGTTTTAAGGCCAATATAGAACATTTGAACCATGGGAAGGGGGTTTTGTCCGGACTTTCGGCTTGGTATGTATATCGATTTTGTTCCGAAATTATTAGTGGACGAAACACACATGTTTTCGCTTGGAAAACGATACACCTAAGAGACTAGCCACTCCATTACTTAACTCGGGGCATTTCTAAGGTGAAAAAACAACGTTCCATCCGTAAACACGATATTTATTTCCGTCCGTTCGGTCGGTATTTACTCGGTTTCCAGTCCAAACTTGGAAATGGACGAAACTCACTTGTTTAAAAATCTAAAAGCTCAAGATCGACAAGGCTTAGCCAGTACGTTTTAAGGGCAATATAGAACATTTGGACAATGGGAACGGGGTTTTGTCCAGACATTCGGCTTGGTATGTACTCGATTTTGTTCCGAAATTATTAGTGGACCAAACACACATGTTTTCGCATGGAAAACGATACACCTAAGAGACTAGCCACTCCATTACTTAACTCGGGGCGTTCTAAGGTGAAAAAGCAACGTTCCGTAAAAACGAGATTTATGTCCGTCCGTTCGGTCGGCATTTACTCGGTTTTCGGTTAGAACTTGTCAATGGATGAAACTCACTTGTTTTTTAATATAAAACCTCAAGATGGACAAGGCTTAGCCGGGATGTTTTAAGGCCAATATAAAACATTTGAACCATGGGAAGGGGAATTTGTCCGGACTTTCGGCTTGGTATGTACTCGATTTTTGTTCCGAAATTATTAGTGGACGAAACACACATGTTTTTGCATGGAAAACGATACAGCTAAGAGACTAGCTACTCCATTACTTAACTCGGGGCGTTTCTAAGGTGAAAAAACAACGTTCCGTCCGTAAAAACGAGATTTATGTCCGTCCGTTCGATCGGCATTTACTCGGTTTTCGGTTAGAACTTGTCAATGGATGAAACTCACTTGTTTTTTAATATAAAACCTCAAGATGGACAAGGCTTAGCCGGGATGTTTTAAGGACAATATAGAACATTTGAACCATGGGAAGGGGAATTTGTCCGGACTTTCGGCTTGGTATGTACTCGATTTTTGTTCCGAAATTATTAGTGGACCGAAACACACATGTTTTCGCATGGAAAACGATACAGCTAAGAGACTAGCCACTCCATTACTTAACTCGGGGCGTTTCTAAGGTGAAAAAACAACGTTCCGTCCGTAAAAACGAGATTTATGTCCGTCCGTTCGATCGGCATTTACTCGGTTTTCGGTTAGAACTTGTCAATGGATGAAACTCACTTGTTTTTTAATATAAAACCTCAAGATGGACAAGGCTTAGCCGGGATGTTTTAAGGCCAATATAGAACATTTGGACAATGGGAACGGGGTTTTGTCCAGACATTCGGCTTGGTATGTACTCGATTTTGTTCCGAAATTATTAGTGGACGAAACACACATGTTTTCGCATGGAAAACGATACACCTAAGAGACTAGCCACTCCATTACTTAACTCGGGGTGTTCTAAGGTGAAAAAACAACGTTTCGTCCGTAAAAACAAGATTTATGTCCGTCCGTTCGGTCGGCATTTACTCGGTTTTCGGTTAGAACTTGTCAATGGATGAAACTCACTTGTTTTTGAATATAAAACCTCAAGATGGACAAGGCTTAGCCGGTATGTTTTAAGGCCAATATAGAACATTTGAACCATGGGAAGGGGAATTTGTCCGGACTTTCGGCTTGGTATGTACTCGATTTTTGTTCCGAAATTATTAGAGGACGAAACACACATGTTTTCGCATGGAAAACGATACAGCTAAGAGACTAGCCACTCCATTACTTAACTCGGGGCGTTCTAAGGTGAAAAAACAACGTTCCGTCCGTAAAAACGAGATTTATGTCCTTCCGTTCGATCGGCATTTACTCGGTTTTCGGTTAGAACTTGTCAATGGATGAAACTCACTTGTTTTTTAATATAAAACCTCAAGATGGACAAGGCTTAGCCGGGATGTTTTAAGGCCAATATAGAACATTTGAACCATGGGAAGGGGAATTTGTCCGGACTTTCGGCTTGGTATGTACTCGATTTTTGTTCCGAAATTATTAGTGGACGAAACATACATGTTTTCGCATGGAAAACGATACACCTAAGAGACTAGCCACTCCATTACTTAACTCGGGGCGTTTCTAAGGTGAAAAAACAACGTTCCATCCGTAAACACAATATTTATTTCCGTCCGTTCGGTCGGTATTTACTCGGTTTCCAGTCCAAACTTGGAAATGGACGAAACTCACTTGTTTAAAAATCTAAAAGCTCAAGATCGACAAGGGTTAGCCAGTACGTTTTAAGGGCAATATAGAACATTTGGACAATGGGAACGGGGTTTTGTCCAGACATTCGGCTTGATATGTACTCGATTTTGTTCCGAAATTATTAGTGGACGAAACACACATGTTTTCGCATGGAAAACGATACACCTAAGAGACTAGCCACTCCATTCCTTAACTCGGGGCGTTCTAAGGTGAAAAAGCAACGTTCCGTAAAAACGAGATTTATGTCCGTCCGTTCGGTCGGCATTTACTCGGTTTTCGGTTAGAACTTGTCAATGGATGAAACTTACTTGTTTTTTAATATAAAACATCAAGATGGACAAGGCTTAGCCGGGTTGTCTTAAGGCCAATATAGAACATTTGAACCATGGGAAGGGGAATTTGTCCGGACTTTCGGCTTGGTATGTACTCGATTTTTGTTCCGAAATTATTAGTGGACGAAACACACATGTTTTTGCATGGAAAACGATACAGCTAAGAGACTAGCTACTCCATTACTTAACTCGGGGCGTTTCTAAGGTGAAAAAACAACGTTCCGTCCGTAAAAACGAGATTTATGTCCGTCCGTTCGATCGGCATTTACTCGGTTTTCGGTTAGAACTTGTCAATGGATGAAACTCACTTGTTTTTTAATATAAAACCTCAAGATGGACAAGGCTTAGCCGGGATGTTTTAAGGCCAATATAGAACATTTGAACCATGGGAAGGGGAATTTGTCCGGACTTTCGGCTTGGTATGTACTCGATTTTATTCCGAAATTATTAGTGGACGAAACACACATGTTTTCGCATGGAAAACTATACACCTAAGAGACTAGCTACTCCATTACTTAACTCGCGGCGTTCTAAGGTGAAAAAACAACGTTTCGTCCGTAAAAACGAGATTTATGTCCGTCCGTTCGGTCGGCATTTACTCGGTTTTCGGTTAGAACTTGTCAATGGATGAAACTCACTTGTTTTGGAATCTAAAACCTAAAGATCGACAAGGCTTAGCCGGGATGTTTTAAGGCCATTATAGAACATTTGAACCATGGGAAGGGGGTTTTGTCCGGACTTTCAGCTTGGTATTTACTCGATTTTGTTCCGAAATTATTAGTGGACGAAACATACATGTTTTCGCATGGAAAACGATACACCTAAGAGACTAGCCTCTCCATTACTTAACTCGGGGCGTTTCTAAGGTGAAAAAACAACGTTCCATCCGTAAACACGATATTTATTTCCGTCCGTTCGGTCGGTATTTACTCGGTTTCCAGTCCAAACAAGGAAATGGACGAAACTCACTTGTTTAAAAATCTAAAAGCTCAAGATCGACAAGGGTTAGCCAGTACGTTTTAAGGGCAATATAGAACATTTGGACAATGGGAACGGGGTTTTGTCCAGACATTCGGCTTGGTATGTACTCGATTTTGTTCCGAAATTATTAGTGGACGAAACACACATGTTTTCGCATGGAAAACGATACACCTAAGAGACAATCCACTCCATTACTTAACTCGGGGTGTTCTAAGGTGAAAAAACAACGTTCCGTCCGTAAAAACGAGATTTATGTCCGTCCTTTCGATCGGCATTTACTCGGTTTTTGGTTAGAACTTGTCAATGGATGAAACTCACTTGTTTTGGAATATAAAACCTCAAGATGGACAAGGCTTAGCCGGGATGTTTTAAGGCCATTATAGAACATTTCAACCATGGGAAGGGGATTTTGTCCGGACTTTAGGCTTGGTATGTACTCGATTTTGTTCCGAAATTATTAGTGGACGAAACACACATGTTTTCGCATGGAAAACGATACACCTAAGAGACTAGCCACTCCATTACATAACTTGGGGCGTTCTAAGGTGAAAAAACAACGTTCCGTCCGTAAAAACTAGATTTATGTCCGTCCGTTCGGTCGGCATTTACTCGGTTTTCGGTTAGAACTTGTCAATGGATGAAACTCACTTGTTTTGGAATCTAAAACCTCAAGATGGACAAGGCTTAGCCGGGACGTTTTAAGGCCAATATGGAACATTTGAACCATGGGAAGGGGGTTTTGTCCGGACTTTCAGCTTGGTATGTACTCGATTTTTGTTCCGAACTTATAAGTGGACGAAATACACATGTTTTCGCATGGAAAACGATACACCTAAGAGACTAGCCACTCCATTACTTAACTCGGGGCGTTCTAAGGTGAAAAAACATCGTTCTGTCCGTAAAAACGAGATTTATGTCCGTCCGTTCGATCGGCATTTACTCGGTTTTCGGTTAGAACTTGTCAAGATGGACAAGGCTTAGCCAGGATGTTTTAAGGCTAATATAGAACATTTGAACCATGGGAAAGGGAATTTGTCCGAACTTTCGGCTTGGTATGTATTCGATTTTATTCCGAAATTATTAGTGGACAAAACACACATGTTTTCGGATGGAAAACGATATACCTAAGAGACTAGCCACTCCATTACTTAACTCGGGGCGTTCTAAGGTGAAAAAACAATGTTCCGTCCGTAAAAACGAGATTTATGTCCGTCCGTTCGGTCGGCATTTACTCGGTTTTCGGTTAGAACTTGGAAATTGACGTAGCTCACTTGTTTTGGAATCTAAAACCTCAAGATGGACAAGGCTTAGCCGAGACGTTTTAAGGCCAATATAGAACAATTGAACCATGGGAAGGGGGTTTTGTCCGCACTTTCGGCTTGGTATGTACTCAGTTATTTTTTCCGAAATTATAAATTGATGAAACACAGATGTGTTTGCATGGAAAACGATACACCTAAGAGACTAAACACTCAATAGCTTAATCTGGTGCATTCTAAGACGAAAAAGCCACGTTCCGTCCGTAAAAACGAGTTTTATGTCCTTTCGTTCGGTCAACATTTACTCGGTTTTTGGTCCGAACTTGGAAATGGACGAAACTCACTTGTTTTGGAATCTAAAACCACAAGATCGACAAGGCTTAGCCAGGACGTTTTAAGGCCAATATAGAACATTTGGACCATGGGAACGGGGTTTTGTCCGGACATTCGGCTTGGTATGTACTCGAGTTTTGTTCCGAACTTATAAATGGACGAAACACACATGGTTTCCCATGGAAAACGATACACCGAATAGACTAGACACTCAATAGCTTAATCCAGGGCGTTCTAAGGCGGAAAAAAAACGTTCCGTCCGTAAAAACTAGTTATATGTCTGTCCGTTCGGTCGACATTTACTCGTTTTTCGGTCCGAAGTTGGAAATGGGCGAAACTCACTTGTTTTGGAATCTAAAATCTCAAGATCGATAAGGCTTAGCCGGGACGTTTTAAGGCCAATATAGAACATTTGGACCATGGGAACAGGGTTTTGTACGGACATTCGGCTTGGTATGTACTCGATTTTTGTTCCGAACTTATAGGTGGACGAAACACACATGTTTTCGCATAGAAAACAATACACCTAAGAGACTAGCCACTCCATTACATAACTCGGGGCTTCTAGGGTGAAAAAACAACGTTCCGTCCGTAAAAACGAGATTTATATCCGTCCGTTCGGTCGGCATTTACTCGGTTTTTGGTCCGAACTTGGAAATGGACGAAACTCACTTGTTTAAAAATCTAAAAGCTCAAGATCGACAAGGCTTAGCCGGGACGTTTTAAGGCCAATATAGAACATTTCGACAATGGGAAGGGGGTTTTGTCCGGACATTCGGCTGGGTATGTACTCGATTTGGTTCCGAAATTATAAGTGGACGAAACACACATGTTTTCGCATCGAAAACGATACACCTAAGAGACTAGCCACTCCATTATTTAACTCGGGGCGTTCTAAGGTGAAAAAACAACGTTCCGTCCGTAAAAACGAGATTTATGTCCGTCCGTTCGGTCGGCATTTACTCGGTTTTCAATCCAAACTTGGAAATGGACGAATCTCACTTGTTTAAAAATCTAAAAGCTCAAGATCGACAAGGCTTAGCCGGGACGTTTTAAGGCCAATATAGAACATTTCGACCATTGGAACGGGGTTTTGTCCGGACATTCAGCCTGGTATGTACTCGATTTTGTTCCGAAATTATAAGTGGACGAAACACACATGTTTTCGCATGGAAAACGATACACCTAAGAGACTAGCCACTCCATTACTTAACTCGGCGCGTTCTAAGGTGAAAAAACAACGTTTCGTCCGTAAAAACGAGATTTATGTCCGTCCGTTCGGTCGACATTTACTCGGTTTTCAGTCCGAACTTGGAAATGGACGAAACTCACTTGTTTAAAAATCTAAAACTCAAGATCGACAAGGCTTAGCCGGGACGTTTTAAGGCCAATATAGAACATTTCGACAATTGAAACGGGGTTTTGTCCGGACATTCGGCATGGTATGTACTCGATTTTGTTCCGAAATTATAAGTGGACGAAACACACATGTTTTCGCATGGAAAACAATACACCTAAGAGATTAGCAACTCCATTACTTAACTCGGGGCGTTCTAAGGTGATAAAACAACGTTCCGTCCGTAAAAACGAGATTTATGTCCGTCTGTTCGGTCGGCATTTACTCGGTTTTCGGTTAGAACTTCTCAATGGACGAAACTCACTTGTTTTGGAATCTCAAACCTCAAGATCTACAAGGCTTAGCCGGGACGTTTTAAGGGCAAGATTAAACATTTGGACCATGGGAACGGGGTTTTGTCCGGACATTCGGCTTGGTATGTACTCGATTTTGTTCCGAAATTATAAGTGGATGAAACACACATATTTTCGCATGGAAAACGATACACCTAAGAGACTAGCCACTCCATTATTTAACTCGGGGCGTTCTAAGGTGAAAAAACAACGTTCCGTCCGTAAAAACGAGATTTATGTCCGTCCGTTCGGTCGGCATTTACTCGGTTTTCGGTCCGAACTTGGAAATGGACGAAACTCACTTGTTTTGGAATCTAAAACCTCAAGATGGACAACGCTTAGCCGGGACGTTTTAAGGTCAATATAGAACATTTGAACCATGGGAAGGGGGTTTTGTCCGGACTTTCGGCTTGGTATGTACTCGATTTTTGTTCCGAACTTATAAGTGGACGAAACACACATGTTTTCGAATGGAAAACGATACACCTAAGAGACTAGCAACTCCATTACTTAACTCGGGGTGTTCTAAGGTGAAAAAACAACGTTCCGTCCGTAAAAACGAGATTTATGTCCGTCCGTTCGGTCGGCATTTACTCGGTTTTCAGTCCAAACTTGGAAATGGACGAAACTCACTTGTTCAAAAATCTAAAAGCTCAAGATCGACAAGGCTTAGCCGGGACGTTTTAAGGCCAATATAGAACATTTCGACCATGGGAACGGGGTTTTGTCCGGAGATTCAGCTTGGTATGTACTCGATTTTGTTCTGAAATTATAAGTGGACGAAACACACATGTTTTCGCATGGAAAACGATACACCTAAGAGACTAGCCACTCCATTACTTAACTCGGCGCGTTCTAAGGTGAAAAAACAACGTTCCGTCCGTAAAAACGAGATTTATGTCCGTCCGTTCGGTCGACATTTACCCGGTTTTCAGTCCGAACTTGGAAATGGACGAAACTCACTTGTTTAAAAATCTAAAAGCTCAAGATCGACAAGGCTTAGCCGAGACGTTTTAAGGCCAATATAGAACATTTCGACAATGGGAACGGGGTTTTGTCCGGGCATTCGGCTTGGTATGTACTCGATTTTGTTCCGAAATTATAAGTGGACGAAACACACATGTTTTCGCATGGAAAACAATACACCTAAGAGATTAGCCACTCCATTACTTAACTCGGGGCATTCTAAGGTGAAAAAACAACGTTCCGTCCGTAAAAACGAGATTTATGTCCGTCCGTTCGGTCGGCATTTACTCGGTTTTCGGTTAGAACTTGTCAATGGACGAAACTCACTTGTTTTGGAATCTAAAACCTCAAGATCTACAAGGCTTAGCCGGGACATTTTAAGGGCAAGATTAAACATTTGGACCATGGGAACGGGGTTTTGTCCGGACATTCGGCTTGGTATGTACTCGATTTTGTTCCGAAATTATAAGTGGACGAAACACACATGTTTTCGCATGGAAAAAACGATACACCTAAGAGACTAGCCACTGCATTATTTAACTCGGGGAGTTCTAAGGTGAAAAAACAACGTTCCGTCCGTAAAAACGAGATTTATGTCCGTCCGTTCGGTCGGTATTTACTCGGTTTTCGGTCCGAACTTGGAAATGGACGAAACTCAGTTGTTTTAGAATCTAAAACCTCAAGATGGACAAGGCTTAGCCGGGACGTTTTAAGGCCAATATAGAGCATTTGAACCATGGGAAGGGGGTTTTGTCCGGACTTTCCGCTTGGTATGTACTCGATTTTTGTTCCGAACTTATAAGTAGACGAAACACACAAGTTTTCGAATCGAAAACGATACACCTAAGAGACTAGCAACTCCATTACTTAACTCAGGGCGTTCTAAGGTGAAAATACAACGTTCCGTCCGTAAAAATGAGATTTATGTCCGTCCGTTCGGTCGGCATTTACTCGGTTTTCAGTCCGAACTTGGAAATGGACGAAACTCACTTGTTTAAAAATCTAAAAGCTCAAGATCGACAAGGCTTAGCCGGGACGTTTTAAGGCCAATATAGAACATTTCGACAATGGGAACGGGGTTTTGTCCGGACATTCGGCTTGGTATGTACTCGGTTTTGTTCTGAAATTATAAGTGGACGAAACACACATGTTTTCGCATGGAAAACGATACACCTAAGAGACTAGCCACTCCATTACTTAACTCGGCGCGTTCTAAGGTGAAAAAACAACGTTCCGTCCGTAAAAACGAGATTTATGTCCGTCCGTTCGGTCGACATTTACCCGGTTTTCAGTCCGAACTTGGAAATGGACGAAACTCACTTGTTTAAAAATCTAAAAGCTCAAGATCGACAAGGCTTAGCCGGGACGTTTTAAGGCCAATATAGAACATTTCGACAATGGGAACGGGGTTTTGTCCGGGCATTCGGCTTGGTATGTACTCGATTTTGTTCCGAAATTATAAGTGGACGAAACACACATGTTTTCGCATGGAAAACAATACACCTAAGAGATTAGCCACTCCATTACTTAACTCGGGGCATTCTAAGGTGAAAAAACAACGTTCCGTCCGTAAAAACGAGATTTATGTCCGTCCGTTCGGTCGGCATTTACTCGGTTTTCGGTTAGAACTTGTCAATGGACGAAACTCACTTGTTTTGGAATCTAAAACCTCAAGATCTACAAGGCTTAGCCGGGACATTTTAAGGGCAAGATTAAACATTTGGACCATGGGAACGGGGTTTTGTCCGGACATTCGGCTTGGTATGTACTCGATTTTGTTCCGAAATTATAAGTGGACGAAACACACATGTTTTCGCATGGAAAAAACGATACACCTAAGAGACTAGCCACTGCATTATTTAACTCGGGGAGTTCTAAGGTGAAAAAACAACGTTCCGTCCGTAAAAACGAGATTTATGTCCGTCCGTTCGGTCGGTATTTACTCGGTTTTCGGTCCGAACTTGGAAATGGACGAAACTCAGTTGTTTTAGAATCTAAAACCTCAAGATGGACAAGGCTTAGCCGGGACGTTTTAAGGCCAATATAGAGCATTTGAACCATGGGAAGGGGGTTTTGTCCGGACTTTCCGCTTGGTATGTACTCGATTTTTGTTCCGAACTTATAAGTAGACGAAACACACAAGTTTTCGAATCGAAAACGATACACCTAAGAGACTAGCAACTCCATTACTTAACTCAGGGCGTTCTAAGGTGAAAATACAACGTTCCGTCCGTAAAAATGAGATTTATGTCCGTCCGTTCGGTCGGCATTTACTCGGTTTTCAGTCCGAACTTGGAAATGGACGAAACTCACTTGTTTAAAAATCTAAAAGCTCAAGATCGACAAGGCTTAGCCGGGACGTTTTAAGGCCAATATAGAACATTTCGACAATGGGAACGGGGTTTTGTCTGGACATTCGGCTTGGTATGTACTCGATTTTGTTCTGAAATTATAAGTGGCCGAAACACACATGTTTTCGCATGGAAAACGATACACCTAAGAGACTAGCCACTCCATTACTTCACTCGAGGCGTTCTAAGGTGAAAAAACAACGTTCCGTCCGTAAAAACGAGATTTATGTCCGTTCGTTCGGTCGACATTTACTCGGTTTTCAGTCCGAACTTGGAAATGGACGAAACTCACTTGTTTAAAAATCTAAAAGCTCAAGATCGACAAGGCTTAGCCAGGACGTTTTAAGGCCAATATAGAACATTTCGACCATGGGAACGGGGTTTTGTCCGGACATTCGGCTTGGTATGTACTCGATTTTGATCCGAAATTATAAGTGGACGAAACACACATGTTTTCGCATGGAAAACGATACACCTAAGAGACTAGCCACTCCATTACTTAACTCGGGACATTCTAAGGTGAAAAAACAACGTTCCGTCCGTAAAAACGAGATTTATGTCCGTCCGTTCGGTCGGCATTTACTCTGTTTTTGGTTAGAACTTGTCAATGGACGAAACTCACTTGTTTTGGAATCTAAAACCTCAAGATCTACAAGGCTTAACCGGGACATTTTAAGGGCAAGATTAAACATTTGGACCATGGGAACGGGGTTTTGTCCGGACATTCAGCTTGGTATGTACTCGATTTTGTTCCGAAATTATAAGTGGATGAAACACACATGTTTTCGCATGGAAAAAACGATACACCTAAGAGACTAGCCACTCCATTATTTAACTCGGGGAGTTCTAAGGTGAAAAAACAACGTTCCGTCCGTAAAACCGAGATTTATGTCCGTCCGTTCGGTCGGCATTTACTCGGTTTTCGGTCCGAACTTGGAAATGGACGAAACTCAGTTGTTTTGGAATCTAAAACCTCAAGATGAACAAGGCTTAGCCCGGACGTTTTAAGGCCAATATAGAGCATTTGAACAATGGGAAGGGGGTTTTGTCCGGACTTTCGGTTTGGTATGTACTCGATTTTTGTTCCGAACTTATAAGTGGACGAAACACACATGTTTTCGAATGGAAAACGATACACCTAAGAGACTAGCCACTGCATTACTTAACTCGGGGCGTTCTAAGGTGAAAAAACAACGTTCCGTCCGTAAAAACGAGATTTATGTCCGTTCGTTCGGTCGACATTTACTCGGTTTTCAGTCCGAACTTCTCAATGGACGAAACTCACTTGTTTTGGAATCTCAAACCTCAAGATCTACAAGGCTTAGCCGGGACGTTTTAAGGCTAATATAGAACATTTCGACCATGGGAACGGGGTTTTGTCTGGACATTCGGCTTGGTATGTACTCGATTTTGTTCCGAAATTATAAGTGGACGAAACACACATGTTTTCGCATGGAAAACAATACACCTAAGAGATTAGCCACTCCATTACTTAACTCGGGGCATTCTAAGGTGAAAAAACAACATTCCGTCCGTAAAAACGAGATTTATGTCCGTCCGTTCGGTCGGCATTTACTCGGTTTTCGGTTAGAACTTGTCAATGGACGAAACTCACTTGTTTTGGAATCTCAAATCTCAAGATCTACAAGGCTTAGCCGGGACGTTTTAAGGGCAAGATTAAACATTTGGACCATGGGAATGGGGTTTTGTCCGGACATTCGGCTTGGTATGGTGAGTCTCTCTCTCTGTAGATTTGTTTAAATAAAAAAAAGTGAACGCTAGAGCATTATAATTTCATTTGATTTGAATTTTTTCTCATCCAAGTATGTTTTATTATCGATTCGTGTTTTTGAAGAGAGGGTAGCTTTGCAAAAACCCAAATGATACTTCTTCTAATCTCAGTTTTATATAAAAGGATTCGTATATTTATCTATTGATATCAAATGAGGTCTAAAGTTGATTGTTTAATGGGATGAGAGGATAATATCAAGGTTATTCTGTTCATAATAGGGCAATTTTTTTATTTTTAAACAATTTGCGTTGATTAAATTCTATGGATTGGATTGAACAGTTTGAAGTAACATCTAAAGTTTGTATGTAGGGTGTATTTGTGACACTTGATATTAACTGAAAAGAAATATGATCAGTGTATGAAAAATTAGTTTATAGACTGTTACCCCTTAATCTTTTAAAAAATTGAATTCTGTTCAACTTGTAAATAACATTCTGTTTGTAGAGGGTGATTCTGATATTTGTGTCTGTTGTTTGTGTTGTATTGCAGACAAAGCGTACAAAGAAGGCAGGCATCGTCGGGAAATATGGTGATTTTTCTACCCATTTACTCATTTAGTTTATATGATGGATCATGCATTTGTATTTTTAACATTACACTAGTTGTATAGGTACTTGATATATAGCTGCACTTTGAAATATCATGGTTAAAAGATGTAGCATAAACTTTGAAATTATTGGCTACTAGTGATAACCCTAAAAGATGTAGTCACGGTTATTTTAAATATATTTTGTCAATACTGTTATAAATTTCTTGTGCAGTTTGATAGAAATAGCCTATGTTTTAAGAGAGGTTCTTGTCAGCCATTAATTTGGAGTTAGTGCACAGTTAAATAGGTGTTTATTTTTTATAAGAAGAAATAGGTGTTAAATAGGTGTTTATATACACCTAGAAATACTAAAAATAATAAAGAAAGCATAAATAAATTAAGAATTTTATTTAAAATAAGTAACAATGAGTGCATACATAAGTTGTCATCACAAAATAATAAAGAGAGCATAAATAAATTGAGAATTTTATTTAAAATAAGTAATAATGAGTGCATACATAAGTTGTCATCACAAAATAGACTTTTATTAATTTTTTTATCGTAATCATTCATGTATTTGTGCAAGTAATTATGTCGTTGCTTTCCTCTATGTTGCTGGACTTCCCCACGGCACAGTCTTCACCAAGAGTTTCTTGTTTTTTTTTTTATTGAAAAAATCAATTAATTTCACAATTTACTAAAAGTATTACGTGTATTTAATAGCATTATAGTGAATCTTACCTCGAAATCAATTCATCTACATGTTTTTTTTGCGAAAGGTTCATCAGGTGATTTACTTTGATTCATATTATTAGAAGATTTATCAACTCCCTGAAGAACATGAGTATAAATTAGCAAGTTTCAACTTAGTACTCATAATTTGAAAAATGTACGCAACGAACAGTTTTTAGAATCACCTCAACTTCTTTTGCTCGCCCAACTTCAATTGTTGTTGATACTTGTTCCCCAGTTTTTGGAGGATCACTTGAAGTCTTTGGTAAATCATTAACATGTGAACTATTGATCTCCTTAGACTGCCACGGTTAGTAGGTAGAAATGTGAAGTCTTATAAACCAAGGACCTTATTTGAATCAATGCATATATATATACCGTATATATATATATAAACAAAAACTTACATTAGCTTGCATGCTCCCAATTTCTGAAAGATATCTATTACTCTCAGCTCTAAAGCATAGTGGAAAGACATTGGTAACTGTTAAGGTGTTGCGCATATTGAACTCACTGATACCCACTTCGAAAATATATGATGCTCCAAGTATTTCACCTAGTTTTTTATAAACTACTAATTTTCGGTCCTGAAATATCAATGTAAAATAGATAATTAATATATATGAAGAGTAAACATGTTTACTTGAGATATTTATTACCATTGACCAAAGCCTATATAGATATGTTATTCCGCAATTAAGCATCTTCTCAACTATTGCAAATGCAGTTACACTTGTAGAAGAAGTAAAGTCCATAACTTCTAATATTAGTTTGATTTTGCATAAAGATCCATGAAGTATTATTAACAGTAGTTTTTTTATATTCAGGTTCACAAAATAGAATGAGTGTGAAAGCTAACCTTGGAAGAGGATGTTGCACAGTGGTTTTGCAGTAGTTGCACCAATATTCTCCATCACTTTCATCAAGTCTCCGAGTACATTGGCATGCTAAATAATACCAATTTTCCTTGTTGACTATAGCAGTGATAGTTGCTTTGAAAGTAAACCTGGGTTTCTGTCATGCAATCAGTATTGTAATGCTTTGAAAGTATACCTGGCATGTAAAAATTTCCAATTCCTTGCAAACGTCAGCAAGGTTCATTGTATTAATGAATATTGCCTCTTCGATTGGTAAACTTGGTTTGCACGGGGACTCGACCACTTCTGTTTTTTGGCCGTTTGGATACCTAAGGACAATGATCATGTTTAGTTGGAAAGAAATGAAGATAATCAATAAAGTTGACATGAAAAGAATTAAAATTAGTACTTTCAGTAGCACTCAAAGTTACCTTTCCTTAATTGTTGCGACCTCAGGAATGTCCAAATTGAAATATAATTTAGTTGCATACGACGTGGAGAAGTATAAATTTGAACTAGCTGTTAAGAGCATTCCCAATGGTAAAACACTTTTAGGGGTGCCACATAGGATGGTTTTAAGGATTTTTGGTGTTTTCAACGCTAAAACCATTGAAAAGGTTTTAGTGTTTCCAATGGTAGAGTTATCGAAACCGCAATCTTTGTGGCGGATGGATCCATACCGCAATAATTGTGGCGGATGGATCCATACCGCAATAATTGTGGCGGATGGATCCATACCGCACTATTTATGGCGGATGGATCCATACCACACTCTTTGTGGCGGATCGGACTGCAACGACTAGTTCAACGACTACTAATTCCAACGGCTAGTTTTTTCAAATTTATAAATACACACAAAACCACATTCCTTCTTCCTATTCAATTTCATTCCATCTCTCTATTATTTTGCATATATTTTATTTCTATTGTTATACATCATGAAATCAGCCATTACATATACATCAAGCTCTTCTAGTTCTTCTTCTTCTGATGATGAAAATGATAATGAGATGTATTACTCCAACATCGAAAATATTTTGTTGCCAATGGTCCCAATTTTGGGGAAAGAATTAATAGAATCATCTAAAATGCAAGGTGGCTCAGTGGTAGGAAGAAATTACATCAAACGAGATCGAGAGACAAGACATGATCAACTATACAATGATTATTTTGCAGCTGGAGCCAAATATCCACCAGAATATTTTCGTCGGAGGTACCGTATGTTTCCATGGTTATTTAATAGGATCATGAATTCTCTTATATCATACGATCCATTCTTCACTCTTAAGTATGACTGCACTGGTAGACCCGGTATATCACCATTGCAGAGGTGTATGGCTGCGATTCGAATGCTAGCTTATGGTTGCTCTGCAGACTCTAATGATGAGTATCTACAAGTTCCTGGTTCAACATCTATTGAGAGTTTGCATCATTTCTGTCAAGGAGTTATAGATTTGTTTGAGTCCGACTACTTGAAAGTTCCAGATGCTCGGGATATTCAACAACTAATGCAACTCAATGCTGAAAGAGGTTTTCCAGGTATGTTAGGTAGTTTAGATTGTATGCACTGGACTTGGAAAAATTGTCCAGTAGCACTTGCTGGCCAACACACTGGCCATCATAAAGAGCCAACACTTATTCTAGAAGCGGTAGCTGACCGCAACTTACGCATATGGCATGCTTTCTTTGGAATGCCTGGATCTCATAATGACATCAATGTTTTGCATAATTCCACTCTATTTGAGGATTATATCCATGGTAGAGGCATTCCATGCCATTTTACTGTAAATGGCCACCAATATGATAATGGGTATTATCTAGTAGATGGTATATACCCCGAGTGGGCTACACTTATTGGATCCATATCAGATACCCAAAAAGCTCAAAAGGATATAGTTGTCAAGAAAGCCCAAGAAGCATCAAGAAAAGACGTAGAACGCGCGTTTGGTGTCTTACAAGCTAGGTGGGCCATTATAAGATCTTCAGCTCGTTTTTTTAAACAACAAACTTTGGGTATGATAATGAAGACGTGCATCATATTGCATAATATGATTGTTGATGATGAACAAGATATAGATATTGAAGATTGGTCCAATGATGACTCATATTGTCGAGTTCCAGATCCAATAGTTGTTCCACCAAATCGTATGATGTATATCGCTGGGATGGTCCAACGAAGACGTTTTCTTGAAAGTAGGGAGACACATGTGCAATTGAAGAATGATCTTAAAGAACACATATGGCAAATGTATGGAGCTGGAAAACTTGATTTTTAGTGAAAGTATTTGAACTTAAAATTTCTTAGTTTCCCTTTTCAAAATTTTTTTTCTTATGTAATTTTTCTATTTGTTTAATTTAAATCTATCTTTGTAATTTCTCTTTGTATTAATCTATCTTTGCATGTTATCCAAATTCTTTTATGTGATAAGTCCAAAACATTATATGTTATAAAATATTACATCTTGTATTAAATTTCAAAAGTCTAAAAATCCAAAATTATTGCATCACCAAAAATATGATATCTCAGAAAGTAGCACCATAGAATAACAAGAAGTAGCACCATGTATATGGTCAAGAAGTAGCACCATAGAATAACAAGACAGACTTGTGAAAAACAAAATGAAATACTATAACTTCAAACCATTCATGTATGTACCATTTCAAAGTGGAAAAGCAAGCATAGTATTAGAATGAGATATTTCTTCTGCAAATATCATTTACATCAATGGCATGTTCTATAGTGTCAATGCAGGATCCCACAGACTTCCCTAAAGACATGGCTTCTGCAAGTTTTGATCTGGCTCCTTCATGACGACGCAAGATTAAGATAGTGTTTAATATAGCCCATCTTACTTGAGAGTCTGCCTTCTTTTGTGTAAATCCCAAACCTTTGAGCAAGCAATCCAACTGTAGCATTGGCAAGGAATTGGTAATTACTAATTAGTAAGCTTAGCATTAATATCACGTTTCTGACTACAATCTCAGTTATTACACCCAACATTTGAACTCTTTATTCCATCAAAAGTAGATTTCTTTGCTCTCCCTGTAATATATTGTCTAGCATAAAATATATTAAACCACAATTGTCTATCATTGTGGTCCAATATATTGACTAATTATGATCCACATGCGCATCATGTTAGGAGAATCCAATCATTAAAGGTAAGTGAGTGGCCAAGAACAATTTAAAAGTAATTAATTAGGTGGATATATGCCAAAGTAGGGTCTCCCGAACCTTAATCACCAATTAGTTTTAGTCATAACAAGAATCATCAATCATGCACCTCATATATCAATCGAAAAATAAAACCTACTTGATATATATCAGAAAGGCCTCCCTCGGAATATCCAAATAAAATATATTCTGTAGCAACGCCTGCCAGCGATATACATGAGAACTTGTTTAACATCTGCACATATAACACACACCAGTAAGAGTTGCATAGCTACTGAAGTTTACAAAAGAGGGTTGAGAGGCAATAAGGGCCGGGCTCAGAGGTGATGTACAATCAGAGATTATGTTGTCCCTGAGACTCTACTAGAGTGAATACTAAATTAATTTGGGAAATAAACTACAATACTTCAAAGATTATATTGATGACAATAATCTTACACCGAAGCAATTTTCACAGCTATGCCATATCTTGAGCATATCTCAATATAAAATGAGAGAGGAAAAAATACTAACCGAGGACGATACTTTGCCTGTGTTCACCTGCATGCCATATCTTGAGCATATCTCAAGTATTAAATATAACTGAAAATAATTGTCAAATGGACCATCATCACCACTAAGTAAGTTGTTCTTGGTGTCGTCGGATGCAAACACCTTCAACAATGACAAATGACTGAATAAGGGTGCTTTCCATTATTTTTATCATATTTGCATATAGATTAGAAACACCAGAAAGATGAATTTCACCCTTAATATATCCATAAGTGCCTCGTTTTCGCTGCCTGTTCAAATGGTTCTGAAGCATAACAAGAAAAAATGAATCGAAAGGCAATAGTGTTGCAGATTTCTTGTATTGATGGAGATGGATATGGACTACTAGCAAAAATGTTGCTGATTCATTGATGTATTTCTCTAAACATGTGAGCAACTCCAATTAACCCATAAAATGTACATATTGGAATTCCTTCCATTTAAAAAGTGCACAACGCAAAAGATCAAAGAGAACCTGTTCGTCGAAACCACCAACGATTTTCTTTCCACACTTGTTTCTGCAGTATATTCTTAACTTGTCACCATTCCATGAGGTAGCTTGTAGTAGGATAGAGGCAATTGAATAGATGCAGCTTCCAGGACTTCTAACCTGTCCATGGCAGAAAGCCATCTCAGTAAAAATTATTTGCACCAGGACTATCTGTGCGCATTCATGTCCATGGAAGAATGCATCAAAATTTTAGCAATATATATCTGCTGTAGTGTTGTGCCCCTCAACAGATGACAAGTAAAAATAAAAATCTGCAGCAGATGACTTCCTCAGTATGGTTTAATCCCCAAATCCCGAACAAAAGAGCAACCACGACTATAGAACAGCAAAAAAGAAACTAGCTATCTCAAAGTGCACACCAATAAAGAGCTCAAGTCTGCACTTTTCTAATGCAAACAAAGGACACAAGATTCAAGCAATAATTATATGTGTACTAAAAGTACCTGGGAAGTCAAAAGAATTTGATCCATTGCCGTTAAAAGAATGTCACTCATTATCCTCATCCCCGTCATCTCCATTGTAATATGCATACTCATCATTGTCGTCATCGGCTGTATATATTTGGTCCAAGTTGATGTTGATAGGCTCTCTCCGACGTCGTACACTCAGTCTAGGTTGGTCATCTGTATGCATCCATTCTTGAGTTGATACGACCTGCATAGGATAAAACTCAATACAAGCATGCAATTATATATATTAATAAATACATTCTAAAACAAAACTATTTAAAGTTAACATACAACTTACTGGCATATGTGAAGTGGAGGCGGAATTCTCTTGGTAGACAGAACGAGAGAAGTCGTACACTGCACGCCTCATGCCATGAACTAGTCGCATGTTCTCAGCTAAGCGTGCACGCAAGTCATCCTTAATTGTAAAAATTATTAAGTTAATCATTAAATGAATCTTTAAATTATATATATATGGTATTAAATTAAATATAAGTTGAATGAACGTTACAATCTTTAAGCTCTGAACATGTGCTTCAATCTGCGCAGAAAGAGAGGCCGGCACTGGATGGATGGGAACTGTCACCTCATATCCATGTGATCCTACAACTGACATTGTCCATTGCTCATGGTCATCTCCTAGCCGCACATGTGGAACCGCAGCATCAACAGGTCCAGGTTGTGACAAGTAGCCATCCGGTTGTGGCAACCTCAAGTCTGCTCGTATTGCCCTACTGGTGATTCCATCAAAGTTCGCCGATCTAAAAATGCCTGTATCACCACCACACAAATATCCAATGGAGACCCTCTCCCAGTAAAGTTTGTAGTCTCCGTCAGTGTGCACAAAATGTGATGCCAAAGGCCAACCATGATGATCAAACCACCGTAGTTGTGCACGACGAAGCCTCCTAGCTAGCATGTCAATAGGTGGTGGATATGGAATAGCTATAGTGTCGTTCCACTGACGCCAACAACGATCTCCCAAGTACCAAACCTGAACTTGTGATGATCTAAGCACTACCCTTCTCCGCGTAAGATCATGTGACTTTTTTGCTAGCCCATACAAGTATTTCAATTCAATGTTTTCTTCACTTCTCATCTCCTGACTATCTAAGTCCAATGTAAGTGCATCGTCCTCGGCCCAAGGTCTCCAGTGTATAGCCTCATCTCCCCTAACCTCTATCTGCTCACGAGTTATGTGTAAGTTGCGACGAAGCCCCTTAGCAGTCTTCCCTAACGCCCAAACACCAATTCGGGGAATAACTCGTATGGTCCGAGGATCAAGGTGAGCAAGTGATGGAGTCATTGTACGCAAGTACTCGTAGAACCAATACTATCAAAATTAAAAAAAAAAAAACAAAAAACACTTAAACAAGAATAAACTAGAATATAATAAATTTTAATGAAATAAATTAAACTCTACCTGTAAGATAACAACAAACCCCTGTACCCCACCAAACTTTGTGACCTCACGCGAAGCATTGTCAAGTCCAACGTACAAGTGTGCCAAAGCAGCCCCTCCCCAATCATATCGATGGACCTCTTTATAGTCTATGACACCAACAATGTTCCCCAAATGGAGACTACTATCAGCAGTCCGAAAAAACACCTGACCAACAAGGTAAAAGAGGAAACCTCGAACGTAGTCCAACTGGTGCTCGGGTGCAGGTGCCCAATATCGTGGTTGTGCAGAGATGTAGTCAGTAAATCTCCTAGTAAACCATGTTGTACTCACAGCTCCACTCACCCAATCGTTAGATCCAACTCTCAACTCCTTAGAAGGATGATCTTCAGCAGCAAACTCCGTGCACATATACTCATTCGCCTTCTCAATAGTCTCTTCCCCATAAGGTGGTGTCTCTCCAACTCCAACCGAGAGACCAGTAAGCATAGTGAAATCCAATGGGGTGATCCCTACCTCACCCCAAGGAAAGTGAAACGTATGAGTGGTGTCCCACCACCTCTCTATTAGTGAATATATAATCCCTCTATCTGAATTCGACCACTTTATATCTAAGAGGTATCTAAAAGGTGTACGTAGAATAGCCATTCTAATACCCTCAAATGGAGGTCCCCTATCTACATACACTTTCCATAACTTCTGTACCGCTTGAATGCAACAATATATTTTGTATTGCGTCACTACCTAATCAAAATTAATATGAAATATTATCATGATATTTAACTAATTATAAGAGGGAATTAACATAAATTTGATAATTTAGAGGTATTCATTTGATATTAAGGCAAAGCTTAATATTGGTGAGAGCAAAAAAAATGTGCAGTTAAAACAATTTGTAGAGCAACAAGCCTAAAATCACAGACGATAAACAGAAAAATTAAAACCTTGATATAAACTTACTTGTTTTTGTTGAACTAAAGCCGAGATATGGAGGTGGGCATCCTTACACAATGGTGGATAAGTACTAGGATCACCTTGTTGAGAAAAATCCAATTGTGGGATTTCTTGTAAAACAATATCATCATCTTCATCTCCAATATTAACTTGATTTGAACTACTACCTTTCTTCCCTTTATCACGTTTCTTACCAAAATACCTCTTCATTTTGAGTTTAATCGAAATATTTTTAGGAGATTTAGATAAATTAGGTTTTATTTGATGTAGATTTGAGAGTTTTCATCTCTGTTGATCTCAAATTTGTTTGAAATACAATGAAGTTTCGAGGGTTTCAAAAATGGGTGAAAGAGATGGGATTTTGATGGGTGAAAGAGATGGGATTTTGATGGGTGAAAGAGATGGGTTCTTCTGTGACCCATCGATTATACCCACTTACATTGATACCGCACTATTTGTGGCGGATCAATTCATACCGCATAAATATTGGCGGATGGATCCATACCGCATACACATTGGCGGATGGATCCATACCGCATACACATTGGTGGATCACCATACCGCAATATATCTGGCGGATGGCCATACCGCACCCATTGTGCGGTCCGAATTCCGACGTGGCACTTTTAACTCCTTGGCAAATTTGCCAAGGAGTTAAAAGTGTTTTGCTTGAAAAGTGTGTTAAAAGGTACCATTGGCAAGTGTTTTTACTAAAAGTTCACTAAAAATGTGCTAAAAGCAACCATTGGGAATGCTCTAAGAAAGTGCATAGATTTAAACAAACATGTATGTATCAGCGGTCTGCCTTCAATTTGAATTATATGTGTGTTCTTAATTTATATATTTAAATTGAAATTTCTTGCCATCCCTAATTTAATAAATTGAAAGAATATAATAATTGTTAATTCACCTGTGGGAAACTCTTTCACAATAATAGATGTTGCGATCAAAATAGTTGAAGTATGATCCTCAATATCGTTTGGTATTTGTTTTAAAATATCTGACTACAAGGTGAACTTTTTTTCGCTTCCACTGAAAGAATGCAAAAATAATTTTAAGTGTGTTTATCATAATGTGATATATGAGTATATATATGAGTACTGGCATTTTAGGTTCTACATCAAATTGAAGCTACCTTTCGTCCATCAAGATGATGTTCCTGATTGTACCCCTTGGTGTTGTACCAGGCTTTGAAATTTGGAGCACTTTTCCAACCACGGCTGATACCCACCACCAACATAAATGCATATTAGTAGTTAATTATAATATAATTAGCTTTTTAATGTAAAACAGAAGTACCATACCTTTTAACATAATCACCTTGCCAAGATGAGCAGACATGGATTCAAATGCCAAGAAGGAAAATATAAATGTTGGAAATGTCATCTCGTCTTCTGCCATTATCTTCACTGATGGTATTTTTGTTAAGTGTATTATGAAGTGGTTGTCAATTAGATGATATTTTCCACTTATTTTTTTCACATCGAATGCTTCGATTTCATATATTTTTCCTTCATGTAGTAGATCAGAAAATTTCTTTATCAACTCTTTCTTTACAATAGCTTCAAATTGATCTCCCTGCAGGCAAATTTTGAAAAGATAATTAAAGAGCATGCAACATGAGAAAATTGTATCAATTTGAAGTGGTACATACTTGTACATCAATCAGTAACATGTTGATGCTTCCCACTTCGTTTTTGTTGCCGTAGTCCGGCAAAGTCCAGAGTCTTGCAATCCTTACTTTTATTTTCCATCGAGTTCTCGATAGATTAACATGCTTCAACTTATGGTAAGTGTCCATAACCTACAAAACAATATACTATATAGAATCAGAATGTAACAGTAGAAAAAGAATGTATAAGTGAAACCGGCATGAAGTGGTTTGACATCAATTTTGTGACAAAGTGTCCTTGGTTATCTCGCCTTGAATTCATTGTTAGGAAAATCAAGATGTACGCATGGTCGTCTCGTGTCCTTCGTGTCTCTTAGTTCTGTCCAGGAAAAGTTATTGGGTTCTGGACGTACGTACCGAGTTAGGACGTACGTACGTCCACTGAGGCAGCAAACATCCTTTGATCAGGACGTACGTACGCAGTGAGGACGTTCGTACGTCCAAGCAGGCAGCAAGTTTTTACCGTGTGGGGACGTACGAACGTTGATTCGACGTACGTACGTCCAATATGGATTTTCAGTATTTCGGCCCATTTTCCTTGGTTTCCAACCCTAAGTATAAATAGGGTTTCTCTTCCAAAGAACAAGTCAGTTCTTTGGCCGTCCATTCTTCTTCTAGTTCATGTGTTTTGGTTAGGTTTTTGATATTGAAAGTGTTTGTGGCTATTGAACTCAATTCCCTTTCTTCCCCTTCTCTCAATTCATATCTTTGTGATCTTCAAGAGTTATTGTGAATTCGGCTTCGAGTCTTCTTGTGTGTTCATCAAGAAGTCGAGTGTCTTGTGCGTACATCAAGGTGCTCTGGTGAAGTCAAGGTGTTAGAGATAACCAGGAGTATCAACTCGCAGTGAGTGCAGGTAGTTGATAGGTTTGTACATCTCTTTTCATCTAGTGGATATTTTTGTTGTCGCGAGGACAACCGTGGACGTTTCCCTGTTTGGGTTTTACCACGTTAAAAATCTCTGTGTGTTATTTACTTTCTGCGTATTGTTTGATTGTTTGTTTGAATTTACAATTGTTATACTAGCACTATTTGTAGTTTCTCAAATGGTATCAGTCGCTGGGGGCTGGTTAAGGAGCGTAAAGGCTCACGCTAACGATCAATAGTGCTTTATGGAACCTCACAAGGTTGCTACTTCAAGTCTTCCTCCACAATTCAGTGGAAAAGACTTTGGTCATTGGAAAGTACGGATGCGAGCTTATCTCCAAGCCTTAGGAGAAGAAGTCTGGCTTTCTGTTGTCACAGGGTGGAAAGAACCTCTGACTACTACAGGTACTGGTGATACTGCTGTTACATCACTGACGCCACGTGAAAAGTGGACGCCTGAACAGAAGTTGTTGGCAAATTATAACAACAAGGCACTCAATGCTATTTTCATGGCATTAAATGCTAGTGAGTTTCGTCGGGTGCAAGGCTGTGAAGAGGCTAAAGATGCATGGAACAGGCTTATCTGTACACATGAAGGTGACGAAACAGTCAAAGAAAGTAAGCTGAAACTGTTAACATCTCAGTTTGAGAATCTACGAATGGATAATTCTGAGATCTTTGATGATTTCTTTATTCGTCTCCAAGACATCATAAACTGCAGTGCGGCTATTGGTCATGCATATACTGACACACAAGTGGTACGTAAGATATTGCGTGCTTTGCCTCCTCGGTTTCGTTCTCGTAAGGATGCCATCACTGAGAGTAATGTGATTAAGAACATGTCCATCGAGACACTTGCTGGGAAACTAAGGACATATGAGATGGAACAGGCTTTGGAAGAACCTTTGAAGAACAAATCTGTAGCATTCAAAGCTACATCGTTTAAAGAACCTTCCACAGGACCTTCTGATGATGAAGAACAGGATGTGGATGATAACTATGCATTTCTGTCACGTAGCTTTCAGAAGATTCTGAAATATCAACAGAATCGAGACCCTCGAAAGCGATTTCCTGATTCCTCAAATGCTCCTAGGAGTCGTGGTTTTGAGCGGTTCTCTGTGGATGGGAGAAGAGCTCGAGTTGATCGTAAAGATGTCCAATGTTACAAGTGTCGTGAATATGGACACTTTGCAAATGAATGTGACAAGAAGGTGGATCGCAAACCTGGTGATAATTCCAAAGCGAACCTCACAGTAACATGGGATGATTCAGATGAAGATGATGATGGGAATCTCTCAAATGTTGTCTCCAATTATGTGGTCTTCAGTGCATCCCTGGATGAACATCCAGGAGGTATTGTATCCTCTTCTGCTGATATTAATGTTTCTGATTCTGGTGTTCATGCTACTACTAGTGAATTATGTGATATGTATAAGTTTTCCATGCAACAAGTAAAGTTGCTTGAAAAAACTAACACCGTCTTGCAGGATCAGGTAGATAGTCTTGGACAGGATATATGCAATCTTACAGGTGATTCCAACATGTTGAAGGAAGAATTTGTGAAGGAAAAGGAGGATTTCCAAGTACGTATTGTCACTCTGGAAAAACTGAATAATGATCTGGAGACACGGTATCGATCCCTTGTATTGGAGCATGAGAAAGTAAAAGCTGAGTTGTTTGCTGCTAACAAACAATTGGTTGGGTTTGGTAAAGCAAGTGCTAACCTAAACTCTCTGTTGGGAATTGGTAAATCCCGTTCAGATAAATCTGGTTTAGGTTATGACACATCTGTTCCTCTTGCTACTGCTAGCACTTCCCGCACTACCTTTGTGCGACCAACAAGTGTCGCTCTTCCTGCTCCTGTGCAGGTGTCTAGTGTGGTATCACCACCCAAGGTTACTCATGTAAAGCATGTTCGGAAAAAGAATTCTAGACACAAAGGCTTTAAATGTCTAACATGTGGTCGCATGGGTCACACTTCTGCTTTTTGTTGGAATAATTTGTATCCTGCTCATCATCCTTCTTTTGCAGGTAATTCATATTGGAACAAGTCTTCTCCTTTCTCCATGCAGGCTCCATACATGTGGAATGGCTATGCTCCGTGGGGTTTACCCAGAACCTCTCCTTATGGAAATCGTCCTCAAACAACACCCATGCCTACTCCACCACCACATTTCTGGGATAGGAGTATGGATGCATCCATAGTATCTCACATGGCTCGTTTGGTTGAACCAATGCCTTTATCATGGTATCTTGACAGCGGTTGTTCGCGCCATATGACAGGTGATAAGACTCTGATTGATAATCTGACTCTTGGTTATGGAGGTAAGGTTAGGTTTGGTAATGGTAAAATGCTTCCGGTTGAAGGTAAAGGTAACTTTTCTGAGGTTGGATCGCTCAATAGTCATGAGCTTCTTTTTGTTAAGGGTCTTAAGTCCAATCTATTGAGTATTAGTCAGTTATGTGATGTTAAATTTAAGGTTGTGTTTGAGGATAATAGGTGTGATGTTTTTGATTCCAATCATATCTTGGTGTTAACTGGTAGTCGCTCATCTGATAACTGCTTCATTGTCACTACACCTCTTCCGCATTCATATACCTAATGTGTTCATTGGAACTGTCTGTGTTTAGGATGTTTAGGTTTGGTCATTTATTATTGTTGTTGGTATTGAGGACATACTACATTCTCTATTGTGTGGATTCCATACAGATGTTTCTAGTTTGGCGTCCTCAACTGTTTTTGTGTCATGCATAGTTGTAGGGTTACATTATACTCTCTTCGTATTGGTAGTTTCTTGCATGATGCATTTACATGTGGTTGGCTTGTCTTTTTCAATACCTGTATAACTCCAGTTTTCTATGGTTGCTTTTCATGATCGTTGTTTTTCTTTTATATTTACTCACCTCTTGTAAGTGGTCAATTACTCACAAAATCCCCAGCCATTTGAATGTCTTGAGAGCATACTCATTTGGCTAAGAACCCGTTGGGGCTGTGAGGGTCATGCTCTGACGGATGCACTCAGGAGATGTTAGTTCTTGTGTTGCACGTTATCATGGTATTGCACTTCTTGAGTGTGTTTTGCCGAAAAGATGTAGGCTACACCCTACCCTCGTGTTCTGGTAAAAGATGGAGATACTTTATACTCCCACACGGGAATGGCATTTTTTTTAACAAAAAAAAAAAAAAAAAAAAAAAAGGAATGTTAAGTGTCTGTCACACTTGTCTAGTTGGAAGACAAGAAGAATACCAATTTTTCTGTGTTTCCTTGGTTTTGTTGTGCTCGGTTTCACCTTCTCCTTAGTCTACTTGCAAAAGACTTTCAAGGTATTCAATGATCATTTTTTAGTTTGTTTCCGGAGGTTGGTATTGGTCTATCAGGTTCTTCTACATGCTTGCATCATTCTAGTAAGTACCATGTCATGGTGTATGATGTCGTTCTTCGATTTTGCAATGTCTTGAGGTTGAGGGTTGTTTATACTGTATTCGGCTGTATTTGGAATCCTTATGATAAGTAGAAGTGTTTTCTTGTGATGTCTCTCAATATTTGTTCTTGGTAGTTCTTTGGTTTATTATCTGACTGGTTGGGTGGTTCTTCATTTTTTTTATATATATGTATTTTCAAAAAAAAAAAAAAAAAAAAAAAGAGGTTCGTACGAACGCTTTCATGACGTTCGTACGTTTAGGTGGGCAGATCTTTTTTAAACGTACGAACGCTTCTAGGACGTACGAATGTGATCTTAGTCAGATGTTTAGTTTTTGGGTCCCGACGTTCGAACGTTTTCAGAACGTACGAACGTTCGTCATACAGTCCGGCCCATTTGTGTTTAAATTCAAATTTTTTGAACCAAAAGCTTACTGTTACATCAATTGTGCCCCTTTCTTCTCTCTTGCACGAACATTAGGAAGTCTCCACCTTCCCTCATCGTCTTTTGTTTGGTCTTTCTCTTCCTCTTCTTCTTTGGTGGTTGTTTATTGCTTCTCTCAAGCAGTTTTTTTTTTGGTGTACACTCTGTTCTTTATCAAGTAAGTGAACTCGACTCCTTCCCACATTCTTCTCTTTCTCCCTCTCCTTCCTCTCTTTGTATTGCATGATTATTCTCTTAGTTTTGTTGAATTGCATGGTTAGTTTAAATTTTTTTGGAATTGGTTTATATTGATTGTGTTGGTTAGTGTTTCTCTTCATCTCCTTGAAATTGGTGGCCAACTTGGCTCTCTCTGTTTCTTGTAACTTCTACCCTATTGTTGGGTTTAATTGGTTGTGTGTTTGGGCGTTTTGACATTCTAAATTGTTGTCCATGGCATGTATCACGTTTCTGCACATCAAGTGTTTGTTGAAATGCCTCAATGACTTTTTTATTGGTTTTTCTGTCAATTCTCTTACATTTTTGATTTGTGCTTGTGTAGACAATGGCTTCAAAGCGCGCACGCACAACTCCCACCTCCACGGCATCCGCGTCTAAGGGTGCATCATCTTCTCGCGCTCCACGGGGTCGAAGCTCCACTCCGGCCTTGTCGCCTCCTCCCACATCTCTTGGTGCTCATCATCGAGCAAAAGCTATTGTTCCTGAGCGATTCTTTGACTTGGCAGACATCGGTGCTACCCCTCTTGGGACTACTCAACTTGGCAACATATCCCTATTCTTTGAGACTCGGAATTGGCTAAGGGTGGCTCAACCAATCACCAAGTACTCGGTTGAGCATACGATAGCCTTCTATGAGACGAAGACACCCTCGCAGAATCGCTCGAGTTTTTCGGTCTTGATTGAAGGTCGGAGATACACCATTTCTCCTAAGGTGGTACGTGAGGCGTTGGGTATTGATGGTGACTTTATTCCTGAAGGTGCTGTTTCTGTCAGATGGCCCGTTCCGGATACAATTCAAATTGACTTTGTCAATCAAGTTCAGCAGATGTTTATTGATGGTGTCACGGAAAGGTATCATGCCAAGCACTACAGCGCCATCCTCTTGCACATGGTTGCCCACTCCAACATCTACCCCTCCAAGGGCAACAAGATCATCATGACCGACGACATGGTCAAATTGGTGGTCTGTATGTCGGTGCACCATCTTCATCTTTCTGAGGTCATCTACAATCGAATGCTTCAGATCGATGCAGCTAAGGGTACTCTTCCTTTCCCTAGCTTTATAATGACTATACTCAAGCACTTGGGTTTTCAGGGACAGTATATGGGGGTGAGCCCTCCAAGGTTTGTTGGCCATGATTGGGTCAACGCCATCAAGAAGGGCTGTCAGTCTAGAAAGTTGGCTTTTGAGTCCGTGGGTGCGCGTCTGACGCATCACCTAATTTGGGGAGGCAGGGCTCTTGTTCCCCATGATGATTTTGATCGGGCTTTGACCTCTGGACGCCCCATCTCAGCCTCTGCTAGGGGCAATCGGGCTGTTGCAGCTATTGATGCTCGGGTTTCCTCTCTCCGACGTCGTCAGGATCATATGGATGCTCGGTTAGATCGTTTTGGGGTCATACTTTCTCGTCATGATGTCATGATCAGTGATATTCATGCGATGATCGTTGCTCAGATGCGTCATCTACAGCTGGACTTCACTCCCACCGACTTGCCTCCGTTTTCGGAAGAGGTGCCTCCCGTTCTAGGTGAGAGTGATGGTGATGACTCAGAGAGTGAGGACGAGGGTGATGGTGAACACAGTGATGGTGCCTCGGAGTCCGAATAGTTGGTTTTCTGGCTTCCTCTCCACATTTTTGTACTTAACTTTGCTCTTTTGCTATATCGGTTTGTTTCCATTTTTTTTTGGGTATTGAGCATGTTATTGGATATTGCTATTTTAATATTAGTTCAAGTTTTTTTTGTTTTGCAGTAAATTTCTTTTGTTTTAGGTAATGGACCTCTCTTATTGGGCCCATGTTAGGTTTACTCTTGTTTTTCCTATATATAGGGGAGTCTTCTCCTTCTTCACTCCTATTGTGGCTTCTTACCTCTTGCTAGTTCTCTCTTTGTTCTTCAGAATTTTCTATGGCAGAATATGAACTTCATGGAATTTTTGTTCCGACTGTTGGTTATGTGTCGTTTATGGTGATGGAGTACAAAAACAATGCTAAGGTTTGTCGTTTATGTCGCGTTCCCCATGGGTATGACTATATTCATCGACCTTTTCTTAATCCTTGTTTGGTTCGTGTCAATCATTGGGAGAGATTACCGGGACATCTTCAAAATCACATCTTGGAGTTGGTTGGTTATCCGAAGGTTCCAGGACTTGCTGCTCCACTTACCGACTGTGGCTTGGACAGCAGAATTGAGGAATTGTTTTGTAAGAGTGAATGGCTGGAGGATTATGATGATCATGTGATTGCTCGGTGGAATAGGCCTTCGGCTCGTGCGGAAGCTTACTTCTCCAAGCTTCCTCTAGGTCATTGGGAACGGGTTTTTCGAATTCATTAACTTAAGCCTTGTGTTTTTTTAGTTTTGTCTTTTATGTTTATGGATTCCTATGTTTGGTTATTAGTTGATTTCCTGAACTTTTAACAGTTGGGTTAGGTTTATTTTTTTTTATCTGTTTTTGTCTTCATTGTTTGGTATTGATTTCTTTTTCTTGGTTATTTGTTTATTGTTGTTATTTTATCGTTTCTTTTGTTGGTTGGTTGTTTTGTTCCCTTGTTGTGAGAAAAAGGGGGAGATTTATGACTCTAATTACTAACAATCGTCTTCTTGTTGTTAGGTTATTTTTGGGTCATGTTTCAGGTATGCTACACGTATGGGGGAGTGAACGTGTTGATGGGTTTAGACGTTATATAGTTATGGGGGAGTTCGAGTGTCAAAAATACTTTGGAGCTCATGAAGTATGGGGGAGTTGCTCGAAGGAACTTCTGTTGAATCCTTGATTGCTTCGGAAATTCCTAGTTGCTTCCGTTCGGTCTCTGATGGTTAAAGCATCTTGCTAAAGCTGGATAACAAGAATTAGTGACTTGTTATGTGTCTCTATCTTGAGTGATTTTGTAGGCATGTTTTATAAATGCCATGGTTTGGGCTTGTAAGCACGTTTTATAAGTGCTATTAGAGTCATAGGTTTTTGTCACAAAATCAATGTCAAAGGGGGAGATTGAAACCGGCATGAAGTGGTTTGACATCAATTTTGTGATAAAGTGTCCTTGGTTATCTCGCCTTGAATTCATTGTTAGGAAAATCAAGATGTACGCATGGTCGTCTCGTGTCCTTCGTGTCTCTTAGTTCTGTCCAGGAAAAGTTATTGGGTTCTGGACGTACGTACCGAGTTAGGACGTACGTACGTCCACTGAGGCAGCAAACATCCTTTGATCAGGACGTACGTACGCAGTGAGGACGTTCGTACGTCCAAGCAGGCAGCAAGTTTTTACCGTGTGGGGACGTACGAACGTTGATTCGACGTACGTACGTCCAATATGGATTTTCAGTATTTCGGCCCATTTTCCTTGGTTTCCAACCCTAAGTATAAATAGGGTTTCTCTTCCAAAGAACAAGTCAGTTCTTTGGCCGTCCATTCTTCTTCTAGTTCATGTGTTTTGGTTAGGTTTTTGATATTGAAAGTGTTTGTGGCTATTGAACTCAATTCCCTTTCTTCCCCTTCTCTCAATTCATATCTTTGTGATCTTCTAGAGTTATTGTGAATTCGGCTTCGAGTCTTCTTGTGTGTTCATCAAGAAGTCGAGTGTCTTGTGCGTACATCAAGGTGCTCTGGTGAAGTCAAGGTGTTAGAGATAACCAGGAGTATCAACTCGCAGTGAGTGCAGGTAGTTGATAGGTTTGTACATCTTTTTTCATCTAGTGGATTATTTTGTTGTCGCGAGGACAACCGTGGACGTTTCCCTGTTTGGGTTTTACCACGTTAAAAATCTCTGTGTGTTATTTACTTTCTGCGTATTGTTTGATTGTTTGTTTGAATTTACAATTGTTATACTAGCACTATTTGTAGTTTCTCAATAAGTTGATGATAATTAGCAAGCCTACAACAGTTTGAAATTTTATATGGAGATAACCTTATTCGTACTTCGTAGATCAGTAGATGAAAGGTGTGTTCCAACCAAAAAAAAAGTGTGTTGAAGAAATTGGTCTCCTTATTCGTAGATGATGGTGTGTTGAAGAAATTAGTCTTCTTACCATAGTACTTTATAGGTGTTTTTGTAACCGTTATGGAAGGGATTATGCATTTTTTTTCTCCAGTATCAAAACGGAAAAAGAGTTTATTTAGGTAAATCTTGTGAAGTAATAGCGGAGGCCTAAAATAATTATATATATTTTTTTAATTTTTACTGAAGAGAAAAGAACTTTTTTTTCGTAATTCCTTTGGGATAGAAATTTAATTGCTATAAGTACGCACAATAACAGTTAATATATACGTATATACTTAAAGAAAGAAAGAAACTTTTTTTTTCTAGTTCTTTGGCTTATTGGCGTGGACTTAATATATGCAGTGCTTCCTATTCCATGCCATGATTAAGTTGGGGGAAAACACTCAAATGGGTTGGATAACTTTAGCAATATTTTTTAATTTTTAATTTTATAAAAAAAAAAGGATTGTATAACTGGGTGATCAAATTCAAATTCAAAATTTAAATTGCCAGACCCAAAGATTTCTATGCGGAGACTTTCAAAGAACAATTGACTTTGGGAAGAATTTGGGTAATGGCTACCCTTTCAGAGAACCCCTAAGCTTAAAAGTTCAGAGGCCTCAGTGTGTTGAACTTCATCCAACTCCAATGAGTCAACCAATATGGTGAAACAATAATATTCTCATAAATGAAATAGGAGACATTTGTTCAGTAAGTTTGAGGATCGTTTTTTGTAGGCAATGTGTTTAGTCGGAGCTGTTAAAGTCTATATGACAATTCGCAACAACATATAAAAAAAAAACAATAATGTATGGAACACAATGTGGAATAGAAAATCCGAATGCATTGGCCATTAGTTATAATATTGAAAAAATCTAAAGTGTAAAGAATTAGTCCCTGGTGGACATATAGATCTACTGGACATATATCTCACACCATAAAAAATCAAAAAGGAAATCAAGTCTATGCTGGTGAAAGCTTGAACATGGCCTGCTGGAAACTAAAATAATTTTGCCCAAAACCTTTTCCTTTCCCGAAATAAATTAAACTGAAATATTTTTGTGCATCTGGATCATCTGCAAACCTTGTGAGATCCCCCTTGATATTTTTGTTCGGAAAAGTTGAGCACAAAGTCTGTCCATATATTCCAACTGTCGCAGAGAAACCAATGAGAGCAACATAAGAACTTACGACTTTTTTCATGTAAAGCATCGTACCATTGAGTATACATTGCATGTGTTGGAATGGACCTAATTCTGGTTCTGACCTACAAAAATATTTTACATTTAAGTAATGTTGGAATGGACCAAATGGATGAGTTAAAAAAAAAAAAAAAAAAAAAATATACAAAAATGAGTACAAACCTGATTAATGGGTCATATTTATTTATTTTTTTCTTTTAACCTGGTCTGCAAAGCCACATAAAACAACTGAATTCTTCAATTTAATGTTAAGTAATGTTGAAGAATATATTTTGGAATAAAAATCGATAGTGGTTGCAATGCCTGAACAAATAAGAAATGTTACCTTCAATTTTATAGAAGTACTTCTGGATATACTATGTTTCTTGTACTATTCTGAGAATCTAGCGGCAAAAGAACACTTATTCTCCTCGCCGAAGTGCATCTTGATAAGGCCACATATAGTTTCCCATGACTAAAAACCTCAGTACGAAGATCAATACCAACGTACTTAACCGATTGACCTTGGGATTTATTGATAGTCATAGCATATGCCAATCGCACTGGGAATTGTCGCCTTGTCATTTGAAATGGAAAAATCAGAAGATGATGGAGTCAAAGATATTATTGGTATAAACACTTCTTCCCCTGCTTTATCCCCAGTAAGAATCCTTGCTTGAATGCAATAAGGTGCACAACATTTCACCACCAGTCGGGTTCCATTACACAATCCATCTTTAGGTGCAAGATTGCGCAACAGCATAATAGGGGCACCCACCTTTAACTTCAGCGAGAATGGTGGCAGGCCAGATGGGTTAAGTGAGTTTAGGTACTCATTTGGATAACGATTAATGTTTGTGGGATCATTTGCATCTTCATCTGCCATCTTGTCTGTTGCTAAATACACCATTTCTTCTCCTGGAAAAATTCCGAAAGCAAGCTCATTGATTTCATTGACATCGTCATTGCGTGCTGATAAGATTGTGCGTTGTGTTAGATATTCTGAAGTAGCAGCCGATGATTGGTTTAACCCCGGATAAGCAGAAAATATAAGTACTTGCAAAGTCTTGCAATAATGTACTGATGATGGCAATTGAATAGCGTCATCTGGTATGGATCCAATCTATTAATTGACACGGGATTCAATAAATAAATGTGAAGTTGTACCTTCGCTAAGATTTCTGCAAACTGAATATTTTCAGGGTCACTTCTATCTAATCGCATGTTCTGAACCAAAGTCAAGACATTGACATCAGTCCATAAGAAGGACCTCTTCAAGGAAGCGCCAATAATCTACTCACGAACAGCTTTAGGAATAACAGGTAAACACTGCTGGAAGTCACCGCCAAAGACCACCGTAATACCACCAAAGGGTTTGTTTTTGTTGCGGATATCTTGCAAGTTTCGATCCACAGCCTCAACACAAAATTTATGTTGCATGTGGACTTCATCCCAAATGATAAGTTTAGTTTGTCTAAATAATTCAGCTTGCTGGGATTGCTTACTGAACCCACAAATCGAGCTATCAAGAATATCTATTGGTATAGAAAATGTCGAGTGAGCTGTTCTACCACCAGCCAACAACAAAGAAGCAATTCCAGAAGAAGCTACCATAACGACAATATCACCACATCTGCGACAGGTAGCAACAATGGTATTGTAAACGAAAGTTTTTCCAGTTCCAGCAGGTCCATTCAAGAAGAAAAGCTTCCCACCATTTTGAGACACTGATTCAATGACAAAATTATAGGCAACAATTTGTTCAACATTCAAATAAGTAGCATTCTCGTGTGCTCTCTCATTTTGTTCATCAAATTGAAATTGCTGATGCTCCCATATAAGTCTGTTTTGAATGACCTCATTCCAATCTTCTGTTGGTTGTGGCATCGGTGGAAAATGACTAAGATTTTTTCCAAAGTCAAATAATATCTCATTCAAAAGAAACAAACCATAGTCATTTACTTGGGCATCTGTTGGACTGGGAATGTGATATTTTGTGCGAAGCTTGTGCGCCAAATCATCGCATATATGTTTAGAGAATTCATTCCATAGTGTATGAGGGTACACAGGACTGCATTGAAGAAGAATTATTGCAAACAATTGCCGCATAACATATCCAGTCTTTATAATCGCAGCCTCCTGTAGACACTGCACATATTCTTGATCATCTTCAAGGAGACCACGGGTAACACATGCCTCTTTAAATGTGTTGTACAGACGGTCAACCGTTTTCAAGTGCTCAAATGATTCCGGCCCTTTAAACACGATAAGAAGCAAACGCATGTAAAAATTTTCCCCAGAATTAGGACTTGCAAAATACATTCTACCAATGGCAAATCCTTGTTTCCTTCCTGTCCAGATCTGATCATTTTTATTCCAGACATACTGTTGAGGGAACTCCTGATATGTCAATTGCCTTGCATTAGCATCAATCTTACAACAATCAAAGAAGGCGGTTAGAGTTGACTTTTGAGTTCGGGCCCTTTCCATAATAACTTCTATTGGTTCATTAGGATCAAATAGCACACGATGCATTCCAGGAAGATGAAGGTCCAATCGTTGTACTTTTGGTTTCTCTGCATGTAATGGGAACCCAAATAGTCTCCAAGCAGCTTCAGGTGGTCCAATATACCTTGCATCTAGATATTGTTGGATCTCATCCACTGCATTTAACACCATTGTTGCTCGATCACCCCTTTTAAATATGTATTTGTGGATATACTTTACGCATTGAAGTCCGACGCAAACTTCTACATTGATGTGGCAGTTAAACATCCTTGAAAGATAGGGATTATATGGGACAACATCCCTATTATCCACTGGTATTCCCCTTATAAAATAAGTCTTGCCAGTGTTAGGACGGGGATATATAGGATACCCATTTTTGTCCATACTGGTTTCATCACTCCAAGGTCTAGGAAATTTTTTGGTGCACTTACCATTCTCCATGCACGGAGCAAGCGAATTCCTAGTAGCACATGGTCCATGAACCATACACCCCAATACCGTCTGAAATAATACAGGATCAGATTCTGGATCTGGAAACTCTGCACACACAATGTTGTTAACTTGATTAGGATTACGGATTTTGTCCACTTGATGGAGGTAAATAAGGGCATGGATATGTGGTAGACCACGTTTCTGAAACTCAATGGTGAATACATGAGCAACCGTACGACCCAAGATACCTCTTTTTTTTTACTTCATCCATCAAGGCTCTCCGTTTCAACTCAAAAACACGGGCCACTAAGTCAGGACGATCTGTAGCAGCTTGGTATGGCAGCAAGGCATCCAAAATTTCTGGCCAAGCCGGATTAGCTGTCATGGTAAGAAAAACATCTGGGTGGTGGTGGAAACGCGTGATAGCCATTGAATCTTGAAAGATTTCAAACATTTTTCTTGGGCTACCACTATGTGACGATGGTAAAATGATGCACCTTCCAACTTGGTTAATAAGAGAAACACCTTCATCTGTAAGATCTTGGAGACCTTGATACAATTCAGCACGAAGTTTAGATTGTTTATGCCTGTAATATCTCAATCTATTTTGCTCACTCGAAGCCCACACATCAACCAAAAAATTCTTGGAAAAGCTTCTTCCCACGCAATATGGGTGAGTACTCTGTTTGTCGCTGAAACAACATGTAAGAGTAGAAATTCATTTGGGTTAACCGTGCAGTCGTAGTAGTTTGAGATAAGTTGTTCCATCGCCTCAATTCAGGTGCCCACCCAAGGTCCCCATAAGGAAACATGAGAACATAATGCAAGGGCAAATATGCTGGGTGACATTCACTAATGTGCATCAATCCATTACCATTTTTCAGATGAAGCACTATATCTCTCATGCTATCAACTTCACTGCCATCTCCTGGCAAAATAACCACAACTTCATCAGTTGTTGGCAAGTTATAACGACGTTTATCTCTATTTGAACTGTAATGTAAATAAGCAGGAATGTTGAAACTCTCTTCTTTTCCCATCGAAGAAGCTGTGAGAACCCCATGTGCATGGAGGAAATTTTTAGAGAATCTGTTGTAACTGAGTAGAGCCTCTTGGATTATCTTCAAAACCTCTTTATTCAACTGTGGATTTCGTTGTTGATGAATATTTAAAGATGAAGAAGGGTCATAGATGTACAATTGAGAGTAGCTAGGTCGTTGCCCATGATCAGGTAACAAAGATCATGTACAATGGCGTAATTCCCCATGAATTGTGAATGATCTTGGACCTCTTCCACCAAACACGCGATCATCCATTTGTACGCCTAGACTTGTAAATGCATTTGCTGAATTATACTCTCTCATAAATTTTCTGAATGATTTCGAATGATGATCATTTCCATCATACAATGTTTGGAATGGAGGAGGTAATTCACGTAATGTCGGTAACTTAATTTTCCCTTGTAAACAGCAAGTACCAAACAAAGGATTATGAACAGATGAACCTTTTAGTCGTTCGTCTATCCAATGAAGTGCGTCGCAAAAAGGACAATGAATATCCATTTTTACAAGGTAATGACGATCTTCAGTTTGTGAAGCAAGCCGGACATCAATAGTCGTACCAGGAGCATAAAATGAGGTTTCTATATCACTGCCATCTTCTTCGCTGGATGTGTTACTTTGAGAGCAATGTGTTGAATCCTCCACAACAGAGACCATTATATACATAATAGAAAATATTAGGAATTAATTGGTTACATTTACAGGATTACGTATTAAAATATTGTCATCTAGGAATATATGTACGCATATATTTTTAAAGTCGAGTCTACCTTTCGCTTTCAAGTGCAAAAGTTGATGGACCATTGCTTTGAGTAGTAAACGATGAGGCAAAACTGCTATTATTGGTCGTCATTGATGCGATACTGCAACCTACATTGATTGATGCGTCACTGTAGTTTAAAACAATATTGCCTTCTCTATCGACCAATGACGCCAAATTATCTGAAATCAGACGTGTTGTTTGATTGATTATATTCGGAGAACATTGAGAGCGAGGCAGTCTGCACAATATTTGAAGTTAAAGTAAGGATTTATAGTTTGATATTATATAAGTATATTTTAAAACTCACATGTTCTTTTCAGGTATTGGCACTGTCACGACCCTAATATCCAAAAATTGGCAAAAAGAGAGAATTTTCAAAATTACCCTCGATAAGCCAATAAAAGGACAAAGGATCGGGACAGTAATCTAAATAAACATTTTTGCACAAGGTAAAATCCATAACCATTAAAGACAAATACTTCAACGCAAATAATTTGAACTCCCAATAATTTTCATATATAATCCAAAAACTCCAAATATCGAATTACACAACTCCAATAATAAAATTCAACAACTTCTACTGAAGTATTGTTTTCCCCAAATCAATAATAATCCAATAAATGAAACAAACTTGAGTAATCAACTGACAACGAATCAAAGAACTAAACCTACTGTGAAAGATAACTCCTGCAAATCTCAAACTCCCTCTCGAACAACTGGATCTACACGAGCCTCCTGATGTTGCCCCTGATCGTACTCAACTGGCTGCTCTCCTCCGCCTACGCTCCATAAGGATACGTACCCACGTGCAAAACAAGCAACATGGGTCAGCAAATTATGCTGGTATGAGTGGACAAGGGTAGGGAACTCCATTCCCAAACAATAAGATAACAGACTCCGCGGTCTTTATATATTTATCTCGTCTACTAAATAAATATTATATAGTATAATAATACATTACCTGAGCTGCACCTCCTATTAGGATAAGTCGAGCCCTGCAAGAAATGTTAATTGACCTATCCTCCTGCAAAACTGTGTTAGTACAATAATATATAATTCATGGCATCTCAAGTCTCGACACTATATCTCAATCACTACAAATCAATCATTACACACAAACAACACTTCACAACCTATACCCAATCACTAGTACACCTCCCACAGGATGCACTCCACACATTTGCCATACCCACACTGCACCAGTGTGCCTTGACCATGGTTAAGACCCTCTACGCGGAAACCAAAACCCAAGTGGGTGCTCACCTGCAAGCTTTGGCTAGCCTCGACGTATGCCTAACTCATGGCCTCTACTAGCTCCCTTGAGCTTTCTAATGTGGCGCCCAGACCAACCCCGAAGGCTATGAAGGTCTGAAGGGTCAGTTCTGCAGGCTAAGCCGTCTAGGAAATACCCAACAAAAATATATTCCAAGTGTCAACCCGCAGGCTAAGCCGTCTAGGGTGATATCTAAATTCCTTAGTCTTAATTTCACAGGTGCGGCAAATGTACTAATAATTGGGTGACTACTAAAAGAACCAGAAAATCAAGCAATCACACCACATCATTCGTTCATAGATAACATAAGCCCAAAATTTCCAAATTTCTAAATCCATTCGGTATTTCTTTCAAATTTTCCCATGTAAATACACCGTCCATGGTGTCGGCCATTCCAAGGCATTAAACAGTTTTCCAACCATACAATTCAATTTAATATCCATAAATGCTAATAACCCCACCTAACCAGCAGATGCATAAGTTCATGTACTGTACCAACCAAAAAGAATGCCCTGTATGCTAGAATTTTTTTGTCACTAAAAGCAAATTCGATATAATAAAAAAAATATGAAATCTGTAACATCTGGTTTGAATTATTTCACCATTATATGAAAGAAAAGAACAAATCATGCATACTGGACCTAAGTCTTTATTAAACCAAAGTAACTTAAAACAAAAACAAATGATCATAAAATAATAACAAGGAAAGAATGAGACGTGGGTGTACTGTACTATATCTACCCATTGAAATCCAATACCATTATCACACCATTAATCAGTAGATCAAAATCATGTACGTCATATGTTTATACAATTAAACTAAAATAAGGTAGTGTGTGAGATATCCACTCACTGTTCCACTGCTGGTCGTCCACTACTTCTTCCTCTAGCTTCTAATGGGTTCCTGCCAGTCTGCAACTACTGCTTCTTCTCTCCTACTACTGTTTCTTCTTTCTTTTTCCCACTTCTTCTTCCAAAAATTCTGATCGCCGCCACTCTTTTTTTTTTCTTTTATCGCAAAACAACTTTAAGATCTTTGCTCCCATAGATAAAGAATGCATAACCTAAGCTAATTGATCCTGTTTTCACATCTAACGGTTCGCAATAACTCCACATCTGATCGTGGGTTGTTTTCTCCAAGTTTGGGTTATTTAAACCATAGTCCACTACTTTATAGTAATTATGCTTAAACCCTTGGTCCAGGGACTTTAACCCAATTATTTTTAATCTCAAATTAAACTTAAATAAAATTTCCATTAACATAAAAAAGTAGGGGGGTTTACAGGCACTGCAACAGGAGATTGTGTGGGAACAAAAGGCTTTCTAGGAGCGAGAGAAGTAGATATATTCCGATGAGAAGGGTGATGCACTCTGGGTAATGTGTTACTCCAGTGTAGAAGGTCACTTAATGAGGGTGTCACGTGTTGCATACTTCGCTTAGCCACGTCAGTCAAAGGTGGGGTCCTATGACTTGGTGAGGTTATTTTTGTGGCAAGAGTGTTTGGCGAGCGAGGAACAGTAAATGCATTTCGTTCTCTATCCCTCTGTGGATGTTCCAAAGAGCATCTCGAAGTAGGTGAGGATATATTTGCAGCAAGGATGTTTAGCGACTAAGAAGTCAACAATGCATTCCTTTCTCTCTCCCTTCGTGCACGTTGTCCCAAAGATCGATTCGAAGGTAGTTCATTCTTTTCAGTAATAGGTGAGATATTAGTTTCAGCAGAAACATGTGTTGATTGAGATGCTAATAAAGCACTTCTTTCTCTCTCCCGTCGTGCACGTTGCGCAATTGCACGTTTTGATATGTTGGTCTGATTCAACTTCAGGAAACAATGACATTTTGAAGTTAGAAATAGTTTAAAGTAATGTGCATTTAATATTTACTACTACAAATAGGCTAACAAAAAGTACAGGCATGGAGCTTGATGTGCAAGTTGGGAATAAGGTAGTTATGAATTTTTTTTTTTTTTTTTTGAAGAGCACTGCTGCAAAATGTAGATAAGAAATCATAAGTCTAAACCAAACCTGATTCTCAGAAGTGGGCTTCCATAAAGATTAATCTTTTTTCCTTCGATAGAGGACAACACCTGGATAAAGAACGCGATGTGCAAGTTAAGAAGATGAGTAATGCATTTTCTCCACCAAGAAAAAATTATCTTGTAAAGAGTAGAAACTAAACAAAGGGGTAAAAGTAGTAGGAATTCCAAAAAAAAACAACACGTGAACAAAGAACACGATGTGCAAGTTCAGTAGATGGTAATGCATTTTCTACCCTTAGTAAATTTATATTGTAAAGAGTAGAAACTAAACAAACAGCTAAAAGTAGTCGGAATTTTTAAAATTTTATTTTTTGTTAAAGTAGTAGGAAATTAAAAGAGACCAAAAACCCTATTTTTCAAAAGCAGATTGCAGCAGAAAGCGATCTTGCGTAACTGAAATAGGCAATTCTTGGACATAGAATGTGATGTGCAAGCTCAGACGATGAGTCGTGTATTTTTTGACCAAAGAAGAGAAGAGAAGTTATCTGGCAAAGAATAGAAACCAAATGCATTCCTTTCTCTCTCCCTTAGTAGTAGTAATAGTAGTAGAAAATTCAAGGAGAACACTAAACCTGATTCTCAGATGTAGGCTTTTGCATAGAGTGAAGTTGGGAATTTCCTTTGTCTATGTTGTTATCCTACATGCAAATTTAAAAAACCGAACAAATTCAATACGCCAAATATTTATTTTTAATTTATTGTTTCAATTCAATCGAAAAAAACAGTTGGGAATAGAATAGAAAGTAGGGGTATTTTGTATTTAGTCCCTCTAGAAGATGGCTAATTAGTATGTGGTATAGAGTTTTTCGTTTATTTGCAAATAGTCCCTTTTCTGTCAATTGACTGTTAGTCAACTCGGTTGACCAAAGTCAAACCATCCATTTTTTTTTAATGTCTAAAATACCCATAGTCAACTCGGTTGACCAAAGTCGTTGCTAACCATATTTTGGCATTTCTGACATTCTCTATCTTACATTTGCTTTTAAGTAATCTTTGATGTTTCTTATTAACAATCTAACCAGTCAGAAAACCGAAACGATGAATCAATTAATATACAATTGTTATAAGATGGTATCAGATCTTTTCTCTAAAAATAAATAATAGCAGCAGAGTGAACAATGCAGCTAACTATCAATCATTTTTGCTAAATAACAATAAAAGCCTCTAATTTGCACCATTATCAAGATCATACTCACAGATGCAAATTCATGCCCATGAAGAATCCCACCAATCTCATCAAGCAATGAACCCAAATTTGCCGGCCGACATTGTTTAAGAAACTCGCAAGCCTCGCTGGCCTTGGCAAGTGCAATCGGTTGATCTTCAGCTGTAACAAATGGAAGAATGGGTGATTCACCCCAACCCACACATCCATTACTTAATTCCAATCTAATTGCTACATTTTCAACCTTATCAAGCCTAGATGTAGCAATTGTAAAAGGATTCATTAATGGAACATTTAATGATCTACCTTCAGCTAATTGAACATCAACAGTATATGTTTCTAATAAACTCTTAAACCCAAAACTAATTGTTGGGTTTGTTGTAGATTCTTCTTCTGTAGATACAACTGTTCTATTTGTTGTTGAAGAAGTGACAAGTAAGGTGGTGGTGGTGGTGGTGGTGGTGGTGGTGGGGTTGATTTGAAATTGAGATTTCTTTGTAATAAAAGCTTTTGATGATTTGAAGAAAAGAGGGGTTGATGAACAGAAGATTGTTGAACCAATTGAAACCATGTTTTTTTTTTTTTAAGGTTCTTCAGGTGGTTTTTAATGATTTGAAGAAATGTGATTTGGAAAATGAAGTGAGAGAGAATCTGCCATTATTTTGAGTAAACTGCTCTCTTTCAACGACTCTCTAATATAGACCGTTGGATTCTTCTAACCAATGACATATCGACACGTGGATAATACAAAAAAATAAAATAAAAGGTTTTAATGGTTTAAGTAGTGTCACGTGTTAAACACGTGCATGGGTATTTTAGACATTAAAAAAAAATGGATGGTTTGACTTTGGTCAACCGAGTTGACTAACAGTCAATTGACAGAAAAGGGACTATTTGCAAATAAACGAAAAACTCTATACCACATACTAATTAGCCATCTTCTAGAGGGACTAAATACAAAATACCCCTAGAAAGTAAGACCTGATTCACAGACGCTGGCGTGGACAAAAGGTGACTTCCACTGTTTCCCGTGGTTAAATTAGCCTAAACAAAATGACAAATATATATGTCAAACTGTTGACACCATATCCAAATCGATAGTTTTTTGAAAAGCTTTTTCTTCCATACGAACTCCTTCAGTGCATTCTAAAATCTCAGCCACATATTTGGTTGGTTGAAACTTGTTTACTTGTAGTCTAGGTTGTAGAAATAAAACAAAAGTTTTTTGGTCAAAGAACCTTTTATTCCACCTAACCATTATCTTTACATATCACCCAATTTTTACACATCACAATTTGGGCTTTGGACTTAATAAATTGTTGATTTCATATTAATGGGCTCTCAATTTTTACACATCACAATTGGGCTTTGGACTTAATAAGTTGTTGAATCCATATCAATGGGCTCTCAATTTTTACACATCACAATTTGGGCTTTGGACTTAATAAGGTGTTGAATTCATATCAATGGGCTCTAGATGTGAATTCCAACTTTCTTAATGAACTGTTAAATTCATCTTATTCGACAAATCATTACTCATGGGTTTGGGATATGGATCTCATATGTGTGTTAAATTGGTGCGCCGTTTTGTAGTTATATTTGATTCTAATCTATATGAAAAAGACCCATTTCAATCAAACACATCTATCAATAAAGGTAAGAAAAAAAAAATCATATATATAACATTAATAAAAAAATCTAGCTTATCACAAAAAAGAGAAAATTAATAATTTAATTAAACATTTGAAAATTAGTAATATACAAAGTTTGTAGAATTTACCAAAATATTATTCCAAAAAGAAATTTGATAAATGTTATTTTTGCATGGTGATTCTAAAAAGTTAGATATAGTAATCGTGAATCCCATTCCAAACCCTATTCTTGGTGAAATCAAAATTTCATTCAAGTTTCTTTCTTCGATGTTGATAATTAAGAAATAGGCCATAGCATAAACATTATTCTATTAATTTAGCCAAGATTTTAGAACACCAATTCCACACTTTAACGTGTTAAAACTATGTGTATTTGTGTTTGAACCTATGTGATTCTTTATAATTTGTCATTATTGTTTTTCAAACATAGGTTAAATCATTTGATTTTTTTTATATATATAATATAGAACCGTGATACGGTGGAGACCGACGTTAGGGGAAGAGAAAATAGAGAAAACAAGGAGATTTCAAAAAAAAAAAAAAAATTAAAAAAGAAAAAAAGGGGACAAACACGAGTTTGAGTTCCACCTGACTCTAAGTGGACGTCCTAACCCCGGTCGATAATTATATTATCGAAACCATATAGTATATCAAATGTACCATTTTCTAAATTTACTTTTGTTATAATTAAAAGCCAAATTGATCAATCAAATATATAATTTTGACTTAAATTGACCAAGTTGACTAGCTAGGGTTCCGCAACTTGTATATATAATTTGTTATATTAAATAAAAATCGCGCAATATTTATTTTATTAAAAATATAACCTAGTCCAAAAAGAGTTCGTCGATTTGAACTGGTTGTTTCGTCTTGAACTAGTATTTTAAATTGTATATTAGATACATGTACTATCAGTTTAAGTCGTGACAGATAATTCAAAGTGATATTGAGTTGTCGTACTAATATATTATTTTACCAATTATTCTTTATTATTAAATAGCTTGTAATACAATAATTTTGTTGTATATTTATTAAAAAAATATATTTTATTAAATAAAAATCGCCTAATATTTATTCAAAAATATTACTTCATTAAAAATATAAGCTACTCCAAAAATCTAAAGAGTTGTACAATTTGAACTGGTCGTTTAGTCTTGAACTAGTATTTTAAATTGTATACTAGATACATGTACTATCTGTTTATGTCCTGACAGACAATTCTAAGCGATATCGAGTGGTCGTATTAATATGTTATTTTATCAATTATTTTTTATTATTATATAGCTTATAATATAATAATTTTGTTGTATATTTATTAAAAAAAATTATTTTATTAAATAATAACCGCCTAGTACAATATAACCCCTATAAATTAATAGCCTTGAGACTACAAAAATCTATTAATTTAATGCGATATTAATTAATCGATAAATTAATAATCTATTACTTTAGTGAAGTATTTATACATTATCAGTTTTATTCTAAGTATATTGTCTGTTATTCTTATAAAAATAAGATATTTTAACTTATTTCAATAAGTAAGGATTTATAGCCCATAATAAATGATGTAGACAATAAACTTAATTTTACGGGATTATATACTCTTAGTATTCTACCTACTGTATGTATACTCTTCCTCTCATCTTCTTCTTCCTCAACCGTCATAACCTCAATTTATAACCCAAAGTTCTCAAAGTTCTAATTCGACAAAACATGAAGGAAATTAAAAAGAAGCAGCAGCAAACTAGAGATGATGAAATTGAAAAAGGTAGGCGATTTACTCTTACAGTTAGGTGTTCAACAACTAAATTTTTTGAACACTTTCAACATCCAAGTGATAAAATTCCACCGGAAGAGTTAGAATCATTTAGAACTTCGCCCTTCGGTCAATTTCTCGATTTCAATTCCGAACATGTTCACATGATAACATCCGTTATCACAGAAATTGTGAGATGTAGAGTAGGTAGGTTAAAGTATGGTATAGGAGGAAGAGTTGTCGAGTTCAAAATGTCAGATGTGGCCATGATCTTAGGCCCTTTAAAGTTTGAAAATGTTCCAGTTGATTTTCTGATGAGGAAGCCGAAGGAGTACACTACATTCAGGAGCAAGTACTTCGGTACAAACCTTCACATAAGGGATGATCACATTTCAAGTGCAATTACTGAAGCAAGGAGATTTATTGCTAAGGGAGAAGCTGATCCAAACGATGTTCATCGTTTGAACAGGTTGTATTTTCTGTGCATTTTTCTTCTTGCCGAGTCATCAAAAAATTTGAGTATAAAGTACATTGATTTAGCCGAAGATTTGAATGCATTTCATAATTTTCCATGGGGTACTGTTACTTTTCAATTGCTTGAGAGTTCTCTTGAAGAAATTTATCCCAAAGTCATTGAGGATAATCCTAGTTATTGCATCAATGGATGTATGTTAGCTTTTATGATTTGGGCATACTTGCACTTCCCTGATTTGGGTCCTAGGAGAGATAGAAGTGTTGGATTTCCATGGATGCTTGGATGGTCTGAGTTGCTCAACAGGAACAAAACTAGGAATAAAATTTCTTTGAAGTTGTTTCCCAAGAAAGGTAAATGTACTGTGGCATATCCATTAGATGTCACCCAGGAAGAAAGAGATCTTGCTAATCTACAATAGGTTGCAGAGGTAAATCCCCTTGAATTTTGTTTTTATCTTCTACAAAACAATGAATCCCCTTTCTGTATTAAGTTGATCTGTTATATTGTATTATCTATTTTCTAGAATACAACTCTTATCTGCTACATTTTATTTGAAGTTTGAAGCTCAATACAAAGCAGAACATGAAGAGTCTGCTTCCTCTAAGCCATCTGTGCCTACCATTCCGTCTTATCCAACATCTTCAACAAGAAGTGGTGGAGGTTCAGATTTGCTTACAATTAACAAGGATTTTCTTGAGACAATTCTGAGTGGAGTAGTGAAGGCATGCATGACTCAGAAGGTATGTTGTTTGCTACAACAAAATTTTCCATTTTTATATATCTGCTATATGATTCTATCGTATCTGCTACTGGCAAGACCTGTTGCTTTACATAGACAATCTATCTGCTACCTACAAACTGAAATCTTAAAATCATTAAAAAGGAAAGTTTGCATTTTTAAACCAAATTGCATCTTCAACAATAACACTTTCATCTTCAAATCTTTCAAAATCAAACCTTTCAAAATGATATCTTCCATTTGTATGATACTTGTTGTATTATATCTGCCACTTGTTATATTGATGAATTGTATTGTTAAACTGTAGGTGGATAACAATCATTGGATTCTGCTCTCATTTAGTTTCAGTGAGAGTATAGTTAGGATCTATGATTCGTTGGGCTACAAAAGGGCAACTAATGAACTGAGAAACATGGAGAAGATGTTGCCCTATGTTATTTATGCTGCAGACCCATCGCAGATTCATCTTGATTTGGAAAGGAAGTGGAAGCGTGAGTATGTATCCTGTGTTACACAACCAGACTTTTGTACTTGTGGGGCATTCCTTCTTGCATTCGTCGAATGTGTCCTTCGAGGAATACCACCGGAATTTGAGGCAGATCCTTTGCAGATGCGCTACCGCATTGCTAGAGACCTAATTGATTGTGGAGAGCTACCACCAAAGAGAAAGTCCTGATTTATGAACCTATTGACATGTTTTGTGAAGACTTGTATATTTCTTGTTTTGTATTCTGAATTTCTTGTACTCTGAAATTTATGATCGTTTTAACTTATAGTATATTGGATTACCCTCTTCTTAACTCTGTTGAACATGTTAGTACGGATTCTAAAATTTTAAATAACAGATAGTAGAATCAGTCTAGTAGATAGACTGCTCTTAATAGCAGATAATATGTGAAGTCTAAACTGTATACATAGCAAAAGATAGCAAAAGTGTATACATAGCCAAATATTCTTCCACCTACTATGCTGTTTGATTGAGAGGAGAGAGAAGAGGTCCTTCTCCAAACTGCATTGGAGTGAAAAGATCATAGTCATCTATGAATTCATTGCAAGTTTTTTTGTTGTGACCTCTCCGTTTACACCTTGAGCATCTCCTACTCTGGACTGGGACACCTTCAGCTTTACCTCTCTTCCTGACCACTTTAGGTCGACCTGGCATGCAAACTTTAAGTGGTGGCAATATTTTTCTTGTCGGTCGTGCAGTTGGCCATGACTCCTTTCCAGGAGTGGGAATCCATTCTTCCTTGTACGTTTCCATGTATGTTTCTTTCAAGAAAAAAATATCAACAAACTTGTATGGATCATGGCCTACATCCTTTATGGCTGCCATGGCATGGGCACATGGGATCCCCATATGCTGAAACCATTTGCATGTACATGTTCTCTTGTTAAGATCGACTACACATGACCTAACCAGCCCTGTAACCGTCCAAATTCCTGCTGAAACTCTTTCAACTGTGCATCTTCTTGCTGTGGAAGCATTGTGAATTATTAGCTCTTGACACCATGTTGTAACTGGTGAGTTGAACTTCAGGGAGTCATTGTGGTAATCGCGATAATGCTTAATCACATTGTCTCTTATCATTGACAAAACAGTAGTAACTGGCATCATTCTCTCCCCAACAATCATTTTTTTCCAGGACTCCACGTGATTTGTGGACACAATTCCATACCTGCAACACATAATCAAAGGATAATGTAGGCGATATCGGACAACGTCTGGGCGATAGAAAGGCATATGTAGAGAATATAACGACCACACTAGCAGATATATATTTATATTGACTGACCTTGATTTTTCTTGAAAAGCACTTGCCTATTTTTCTACAAGACCAACATCCATAAGTTTTTCATGCGCCTTGCTTGACATACACCAGATTCTAAGCATCATTCCCCAAAATTCATCTTGGTTGAGAGTTTTTGCACCTTCTTGGACCGAGAACTTGATTTTCTTGTTACCAAACTTGCCACTCAAGTGATAAGAACAGTACATATGGATAGCCTTTGGCAAGATTTTAGGGACACCCTGGATGATACTTTTGTGCCTATCAGATAACAAAATAAACTCATGATCCTCTCCAACAACATGGTCCCTTAACTTTGTGAAAAACCAGTCCCAACTTTCATTTTTCTCTTTCATAACAATTGCGAAAGCGATGGGGAAGATATGGCTGTTGCCATCAACTGCAACTGCTGTAAGAATTGTGCCAGGGTATCTTCCCTTAAAAAAAGTTTCATCAACCAAGATTATAGGACGTAGAGTCTTCTTGTAAGCTCTAATTGTAATACCATATGTCCAAAATATGCATTCAAAATTAGCCAATGGATTGGTAAGAATGTCTATTACTGCATCTGGATCCACCTTCTTCAGCTCATTGCAGTATGTTTCAAGCATTTGGTATGAGTGGCTGTAGCTTCCTCTTATCTGTAAATAAATAAACAGTTAAGCTCTTTGAAGACGATATAGTACTTACTCTAGACGATTGTAATGACTATGTAACAGATAGCTTCGTCTTTTTAAGGGATAGATTTAATTTACCTTCCTCATTGCCTTCTCTTTAGCTAACCATGCAACTTTGTTAGAAATTTTGACCATGTATTCTTCATTGATTGCACTCACCAATTTTAGGGGTGGCAAGTCTGGGTTGTCCCTCAACCTTCTCATACAAACTCTTGAAACCCAATCATTGTTTGCTTGGCGGTTTTTACTTCCAACCCTAAAGTTACCGCACGAGTGGTCATCTCTAAGTGTTTTTATAATCCAACTTCCATCAAAACCATTTGGGGTTGTATACAGATACCATTTGCACCCACCAGCTAGACACCTAAAAATCATCCTCTTACTGTTTGTGTTTACACGTTTTAGATCTTTTTCCATTTTAATCGCGTATGTTTGGACATCCCTTTCAAGCTCATCACGATTGTTGTAGATTACTCCTCGTTTAGGTTGCACATAGTCGTTGTGTGCAGGCTCTGTGTGAGGAGCACAACCTACATTTGCCCTTTTAGTCACAATATAGGAGGAAAAAATATTGTTAAGTTCGCGTTTTACCTCATCGAAATCACGATTTTCCTCAACCCTAGTATTATGTTGCAGTGGTACATTGCTAGGAAAAGGCACATTGTTCTGAGGAGGCACATTATTGGTTTGAGACGGCATATTGTGTTGTGATGGCTGATTATTGTCCATATCGTCTAGATTGTCAAACCTATCGGCTATATTGCACCTGACTCCCTCTTTCCTCTCATATGCATCGGCCACATTGTCACCTTGCTGCGTGTCTGCATTATCACCAACATTTGGGCTGCCTTCTTCGGAGATTGGTCTAGAAGGACCAAACATTGGTTGACTATCATCCCACATTTGATCCTCGAGCTCATCTTCAGTATTCCAAGATGCAGGTGAGTCGAAAACTTCTGGATCTGTATCCCAATGGTATTCCTCACACTTAGGAGATTGAGAGTCCTCCTCACTATCATCATCTATTAATGTCGGTTGTATCTTCTGTGCAGATTAAAGAACATCATCAACTTCTTGTAATGAAAGTGAATCCCAAAAACCATCATCATCTTTTTGCATGGCAGAAAGAATTCCAGCTGCATCCATGAAACCTTTGCTTTTAACAGATAGCGGTGTACAAGTAGTGGCTGATAATGGATTGGTAGCAGATGTGGGACTATGTTGGATTGGAGGGGTTTCCAAAACTACAGGGTCATTTGCATGCCCCATTCCCTTGACTATCATATCAACACTTGGATCTTGAGTAGGAGTCTCCAACCTATATTCATCAGGAATATTAAGAGGTTTGGTGGGTGTATGATAAGTAGAGTAATCGGGTTTACTTTTCGAAGCCTTCTTTTGTAACTGCATTGGTGGTATCTCCCTCTCTTCACACAAAGGTGTATAAGAAGGAATAGCTTCAGGAAAAAACTTTCTTTTCCCTTTGCTTTTGGGAGCCTCATTTTGTAAAACAAATGATATCTCCCTCTCTTCACTCCTTGCTATTTCAGGTACAATCTTCAGTATAGGTGGTTTTCTATGATCAACAATCCAAACAGATATGCACATTGTAGCTGAATTGGATATGGAAGCTAACATTGCCTTATAATGATCTTCACATTCAAGTTTGGATACCCTGAGGTTGACTACTGCTCAAAGTGACCATGTTCCTTTTGGAAAATTGCATAAGGAAGATACCTATTTGAGGAAGTCTGTATAGGTCGTCTGAATATCAACAATCCTTATTCTTGACTCTCCATCCACATATCCAACCTCTTCCCCCTCAGTTGTGACCTCCAACAGACCACCAAATCGATAAATTACATTGAAAGTATTCGCTGAAAGTATCCACATGTTAATAATGTTGATTAGTATCACAGTGTTATAGTAGTTATTCAAAGTGTTTCATGCATTCTAAATTGTATCTGCTACATTCTTCTAGTGTATCTGCTACTGGCAAGAACTGTTGCTTTACATAGACAATCTATCTGCTACCTACAAACTGAAATCTTAAAATCTTTAAAAATGAAAGTTTGCATCTTTAAACCAAATTGCATCTTCAACAACAAAGCTTGCATCTATAACAAACTTAGAAATCAAATCAATTCAACAGCAAAGTTTGCATCTTGCATCTTGGCCCGGCCAACTTTCAAAATCAATTAAAATCTTTCAAAATCTTTCAAAATCAAAGCTTTCATCTTCAAATATTTCAAAATCAAACCTTTCAAAATGAACAAATACAAACTAACTTAAACAATACCAAGGGTTACCAAACCATTAGGAATTTAATACGAATTTAATTCGAAAACAGTATGAAATTGAATAGCAAGCCCTCTTAAATATCAATCATTACATTAAGGGTTTAAATGCTTACCAGGTATGGGTATTTCCTCGAGAACATTGACTTTCTTCTTGGTTGTCTTTTGTTTCCCCATTAAAACAGTACCAAAGTGTCTTTATGTTGGTGATGGTACCACGGAAAAACCGAAATTGTAGGTGATAATAACACAACAACCTAACAACTAAGTGATAGATTAAAACCTTGAAATAGAAAAACCTTTTTTATATAATAGCAGATATAGAACAACAGAAAAATCAGTGAAGAAGAAGAAGAAGAAAAAGAAGGAAAACCTTGTTTAAGGTTTAAGGTTTGCAAAAGAGATGGACGGTTGAGATGAAAAAATGAGATCTAAGGGATAGTGTTTGTTTGCATGTCATTATCATGTTTAATGTTGAAGTACTTAAGAGAGAGAATGATGGTGATGTTTAAAAGTTATGTACTTAAGAGAGAGAATGTGTAAGAAGGGTAGAAAAGGAAACAAAAAAGTCTTTGTGCTTGTTTGGAAAAAACTTTAGACTTGTTGCTTATTTGGGAATGTTGTGCCTAATGTTGTACTTATTCGGGAAATTACCCTAATTAATAACCGCCTAATACAATAGAATTCTTATAAATTAATAGCCTTGGGAGCACCAAAATCTATTAATTTAGTATGATATTAATGAATCGATAAATTAATAATCTATTACTTTAGCGAAGTATTATATATACATTATCAGTTTTATTTGAAGTATATTGTTTGTTATTCTTATAAAAATAAGATATTTTGACTTATTTCAATAAGTAAGGATTTATAGCCGATAATAAATGATGTAGACAATAAGCTTAATTTTACGGGACTATATACTCTTAATATTGTATATATTGTATGTATAATGTATTAGTTAAATTTAATAAAAAATTCAATTGGATTTGACTTTTAACAAAAAAATTGATTCTTGTTTAAAAAAGATAGTAAGACATAATAAGAAAAATTAGGTATTATTTATTAGATTATTAATTTATATAATAAATAACTTATTCGACACCAGATCTTGCTCCTGCTCTTCCGGGGAGGCTCTTGCAATTCCTTTTCATAGAAATATATAAAGGTTGATTTCTTCAAAATTCATTAACTTATAAATTTAAATTTAGCGAATTTATTAATTTAGTACATTGGCCAAAATCGGGACTGGCAAATTCTATTAATTAAGTGAAATTATTGATTAATCATGTATCAAATTATCAGGGTTATGCTATTTTTATTCAAAAATATTACTTCATTAAAAATATAAGCTAGTCAAAAAATCTAGTGTTATACGATTTGAACTGGCCGTTTGGTCTTGAACTAGTATTTTAAATCGTGAGAGACAATAAGTGATATTGAGTGGTCGTATTAATATGCTATTTTTACAAATTATTTTTTATTATTAATTAGCTTGTAACTAATACAATAATTTTGTTCTATATTTATTTAGGAATATTATTTGATTAAATAAGAAACTGCCTAAAATTTATTCAAAAATATTATTTAGGAATTATGTGATTTGAATTGATCATTTGCTCTCTTAAAGTAGCATTTTAAATCGTATACTAGATATAAGTACTACCAATTTAAGTCGTGACATGCAATTCGAAATGATATTAAGTGGTCGTGTCAATATGCTATTCAGGCATGTCCAGAGAGTTAGACGACCTAAAGTAGTCACCTAAAGTAGTCGGCTTCTAGTCCACAACTACTTCAAATCAAATAATAAACATTGTGCCGACCAGTTTAATTTATAGTGCATAGTTTCTGAATGATTTGAAGGTATAATATTACTTTGTAAAAAGAAATACATATCATTAAAAAATTGTGATCTCAAAAATTGCTCACACTAACTTTGTAAAAAGAAATACATGTCATTTCTAAATGATTTGAAGCTATAATATTATTTTTTAAAATTTTATCAAAATGATTTTTCAAATATCTCAATTCAATTCAATTCAAGACTAATAATTTTTTCTCCCATAGAATAATAATTGAAAAACCCCAAGCCCTAAATCCCATCATTAACTTCAACAAGAACAACATAATTTAATGCTGAATCTGAATCTCAATTTGAAGCATTCAATTGGTTCATCATCGGTGTGCATTACAACCTCGATGACGATTTCAGGTTTTATTTGTTAATTTAAACTAGTTATACGGCCCATGCAATGCACGGGTGTTATTAAAATAATCTAAATTGAGAGTAGATCTTTAGAAAGGCTTTGTTAGGTATAAATTTGTATTACACCAAATATTAATTATTTAAAATATGGCTATTACGATTTCAATTCAAAAATGTTTAGGTGACTGTAACATTCAGAATATGAATAAGTGTGCTTTATTTCTAAAACATAATATGAAAGCTCAATTTATTTTTTCTTAAAACCTTGAAACCAAAGATGGATTACAGGGTGGGCAAATTGGTTGGTTGCTAAATGTATGGATATACATTTTTTTTTTGTGAAAAACCAATTAGTGTTTGATTGTATTTAGATTTCAACGTTGAATGTGACTGGTGAAACAGTTTCTTTTGCAGTGTTAATAGAGCAAGGTTGAAATTTGTGATACTTCCTTCATATAAGAAAAAAAAATTAAATTTTGTCCATAGTGTTGAATACATGTAATCTAAAATATGGATGTGTAACATTTTCGCTCAGCATTGTAATCGTTTTTATATGGTTTTTTCATTGCATGTCTTGTTGGTATCATTACAATGAAGCGTGTTGTTTTTTATCGTACCCATTACCACCTTGTTTATTATTTATTTTCATCTTTGTTTGTTGGTAAATGGGTTTGTAGAGGAGCAATTTTGGGTGGTAGGTGCCAACACACGTTGTTCAAAACTGGTTTATACCTTTGGTATTAAGAATTGGTAAGAAGAAGTTAGGTTCCATGCATTTATAATTTTGAATTATATAAAAATATATTTCTAGATGGAAGTCTTAAATTATGATACTGCTTGATTGAGTGGTATAAATATAAGCTTCAAATTGAAGGTAACATAAAGAGCGGAAATTTATTTAACCAAATTGGTGAAACAAATTAAATTGGATAAATAAAAAAAGGGATATAAAGAAACAAATTATTAGAGCAAATGAAAGGAAAAACTAATGGAAGCTTTTTTTTTTTTTTTTTTTTGCATTTAGGAAAGGACTGAGAATGTTGGATATGGTGAGATGAATTTTCATTCATGCATTATTGTGGAGATGTCTAGTTAGTATCTAAATGTAGGATAGGTTTATTGGTATATTAGTTTATAAGGTATTATGGTTCTTTTTTAGGTTATAAAGTGCAACATCTTAAATTTCAGGGTGATTTAGGTTTTGGTCACCACTTTTTAGTATAAATTAGGTTTTGGAGCCGGTTTTTTTTCTTTATTAGGGTTTAGAGCTCATTTTCGAACCAACAACTAAAAAAACCCGGTTGAACCGAAAATATTTTCAAAATACCTAATTTTACCCCTGAAACTCACGTGATCTGCACGTGATCACTAACCCTAATATAGTTTTGATCAGGGGTATTTTGGCTATTATAAATAATTACTTGGGTCAATTCTCGGTTCAGCTCTAAACCCTAATAAAGAAAAAAACCGGCTCCAAAACCTAATTTATACTAAAAAGTGGTGACCAAAACCGAAATCACCCTAAATTTCATTTAGATCCTTAATCCCTATCCGAGCCCTTTTGTTGGATGTGTTTGGTTGTTAGGGTATCTATATGTGAATATGTAACTACTATCTGTGCGTGTGTTGGATATTTAATAATTATTATTTCTTGGTTATTTTTTTTGTAGGCTCCAATTAGGTATTGGTTTAGTTCACGTGGTAAGGACTCACAATATACCGACCTATACTACGTACTGTATTGAGCGTTTATAGTAAGTCCATATATGAAGTAAAATGTTATGTATAGTATTATCGAACTTTAATATACAAATCTATTGTATCAACGTTGCGTTTTTTCTTCCAATCACTATTCAAAAAATCGAGAGAATATAGACTAAATTTGATATATGGGAAGATGGGTACTTATTGGAAGCAAAAAGGTAAGTTGCAAACATAAAAAAAAAAAAAAAAAATTGTTTAATAATATATTTTGTCATGTTATCGTTAAATTCAGTATTCATATAGCCAAATTACATTCAGTAGGCATATTTCATTAAATTCATTAGCTATGTTACATTTATTTCAAGAGCAAGCCATATAGCTATTTAAGCTAGTATTTGATATAAAATTACATTAATAACCTTTTTATTTCTAATCTTTGTTAAATTCTCTTCAATTAGAGCATCACAATTTCACTAATTTGGAGAGAGAAATTCTTCTTAAGGGTACGCCCAACTTTAATAGAGAGTATAGATTCGTAATCAGGAATTCTAGGGTTTTGTGAAATTTGGGCTTTTTAAGGAAATTAGATCTGATATATATATCTCTCTCTACGGATCCAATGACTCCAATGACCTCAATTTACATTTTGATGAAGGTCAAGTTGAACAGTTGAAATTGTTTTTGGGATTTTGTCGGCAAAGAGGTATTTTTTTGAAAGGTAACATTTTGGAGGGGTTGTTTCTACTGAAAAACTTGTAGCATTGATTCAAATCTTTTTTTTTTTCTCTGTCTTTGTAAAAAGTTTCAAACGGTGATATTGGGATTCTCTTGGTACAAACAGTTTCAGATCATATTGGATTCTATTCTCACGAAAGCTAGTTCATGACTTTAGGTAGTAAAGACCAGAGCTTGAACGATGGGAACAATTTTTTTTTTCCTTATAAATTTGTGTTTATAGATTAATTTGATTTTTTTTTCCTTTAATTGTTTGTGCATCAGCTTCTATAAATACATCATATGAACAGAGAGATGGAGGTTGCTGAGGTTGTAGATGGACTGATAAGACAATATGTGTCCTTGAAGATAAGAAATTGCTAGCTAGAAGTTCTTCTGAAAGATAATGTAGCTAACTAAAGCTATTAAAGATACAAAGTCAAAAGTATTTGGTTGTTTTGCAAGCGGTAACTAAAGCTATTGGAGATATGGCTTGAGTACATGCATATAGTGTATTAGCTTGTAGTAGTTTTCTTCTTGAATGTAATTATGTTTCTACAGAACAAGTATTCGAGTGTAAATACCTGAAGTTTACCTTTTGTAATGAAATGGTATCAAATATCAATGAGATTTTCTATTTTCTTTTATCTTATTGTTGTATATGTTTGAATTAACCAGAAAAAAGTGTCATTATATCTAATAAAATTCGATTTCAAACCAATCAAAATTGGATTTTACAATTGTAATTTGTCAAAACAAAAAAAATGGATAACATTTGTGAAAGCTATAGTTACTGAACAATAGCATTTACAATGGGCTATTGTTTAATAACGTTGGTATAAAATATTATCCGTAAGTGCTATTAATTACTACAACAATTTACATGAAATGCTATCGTGAAGAGTATAGCATTTAAATAAATGCAATTACGGGCATAACATTTGAAAAAAAAAACGCTATTAACAAAAAATAGCATGGCCATAGATAGCGTTTTTTAAATGCTATAAAAGGTTTTTAATAGTATTTATTTCGCACTATCTATTTGGATTTTTCTAGTAGTATACTTGGAACTATTATCACTAGTTCCAATCGTTTCTGCGTATCTTCTACAATTTAAACTGGTTGTACGTGTTGGACTATTAGTTCTGGTAGTTCATATTGCTCTTCAACAACCTAAATTAACCGTTCCTACCGTATTATTAACCATTTTGAATCTTTGCGACGACCAGTTCAAATCGTTTCTGAGACAGATTTCTGACTTGACGTGATTATATATAGGCTGGTCTAAAAATCCAGAGAGTTCAACGATTTGAAATGGTCGTTTCATTTTGAACTACTAGTTTAAGTCGTATATTAACTACATATACTATCATTTTAAGGTGTAACATATAATTCTAAATCAAGCGATAAGCTTTTGGCTGACTAAACTCATGAACAATCCACATGTTCACTGTTTCACAATAAACTATAAGCATAGAAAGACAATCCTTAGTGTAGAACCTGGTCGGCTGAAACCTCGTTAAATAGGCTAGAAGAGAATATGAGGAAAGAGTGATTCATAGGAATTGTTACATTATAGTTAAAACGATCGGAAATCATGTTGATAATAAAGGTAATTTTTGGCAAGATGGGAAATTTACGACCGTCCAAAAGTAGACGACTGTAAGACACGGGCCTTATTAATCTCGCTGGAAGATTATAAGTGAGAAATTGACGGGAATTGTTACAGTTATGGAAAGAATTGTCGGAAGTCATGCTAATAGCAAGGGTAATTTATTGATAAGAGTTTATGGGTTTACTTCATCAGTGGTGAGACCATTATCCTTTTTTGGACATTTAATATTTTTTATGGGAGTTAAATATATATATTTTTTATTTTTGTTTATTTATTTGTGTTGTTCGGTGGGAGGAGTAGTATCATTTGTGAGATTATATATATGCACGATTCTTGGGAATTATGTTACCACTGACATTCAAAGTACTTTGAATTTTCTGAATAAAGCAATAGATATATTACTTTGTACCCCTCCTTATACTTCAATCTATATAACAAATATAAAAGAGGGCTAATTTGAAGCTAGTGAAAAACATATGTTTCAAGGACAAATAACAGATTGAAAAAAGGTAGAGGAAAAGAGGATTTCATTCATTTGGTCATTAAGGACAGATAGAAATGCAAAAACACAAATAAACCAACTCGATTACAAACAGAACTTTAGAGTTACTCATGGCCTTCGTTAGCTATTTCCTCATCCGCGTCCTGAACCGTTATGGGAAATTGTCTCCTTGTCAATGTTATTTTCGGTATGAAAACCAACCAACCTACATTATCTCCATCAAGAATCTTTACTTGAATGTAATGAGGTGCACAACACATCACCATCAATCGAGTTCCATTGCACAATCCATTTTTTTGGTGCAAGATTTATTGTACGCCTAAGGTAAAATGATCAAAAAATACAATGTACTTTCACAAATTTTTCACTTTATACAATGTACTAAAAATCATGCCAAAATATCAATGTACTTTAAAAAAAATTTCACGTTATACAATCTGTCTAAAACTAACTAACGGACTGCTTACGTGGCCAATAATTATCTACATGTATTTTTATTTTTTTTAAATAAATGCTGATTGTAAAATTAAAACCAACACATCTACTTTAAAACATGTCATCATCAACAAATGTTTACATCTAAACCATCCATTAATCCCAAGATGTTAGTGATATAGATGTATTACTCCATTACATCGAAACCCCTAAATCAACATTTCTTCCATCTCTTTAATTCTTCAAACCCTAATTTTAATTAACCATTTTCTCACAACTAAAACCCCAATAAAACACTAATGTATGGTGAATTGGTGAATCTCAAGAAAGAATCGGTGTGGAACAATCTTGTTGTGTGTGTAAAAGAAAAATCCTCTTTCTAGTAAATAATAACTAGTAGTTAGTTTAACACTAAAAGATGAAGACACAAAAGCTAGGGTTTGAAATTGAATTAGAGATTTGAATTGGGGATTTACAGATTTGAGGATTTTTACATTTGTTGAATTCAATTGTTAAAATAGGGAAGAAAGAGGTCAATCATGTGAGAAACATGTGCCTCATTTGATGTGTTGGAAATGTTGTTTAATTTATTTTTTTAAAAAAATACACCTAGATAATTATTGGCCACGTAACCAGTCTGTTACCTAGTTTTGGACAGATTGTATAACGTGAAATGTTTTTCAAAGTACATTGATATTTTGGCGTGATTTTTAGTACATTGTATAAAGTGAAAAATTTGTGAAAGTACGTTGTATTTTTTGATCATTTTACCTAAGCCTAATGGTCATACCCACACGCATAATTATCCCGATCGTCATTCTCTCCTTTTGAACTGCTAACAAAACAAAGGTTTCTACTGTGAGTGTTAGAAATAGAAGTTATAGAACCCCAAAAAAGGGGGTGGGGGGAAGAAAGAAAAAAAAAGAAGCTACCATTTAGCAGTAAGGGTGGAGGAGCCCAAAATGCCATACCCACGTGTGTTGCTCTCCACATTTTGAACTGCTAATTAAGAAAATAAAAGTATTGAAGGTTGTGAGTATTAGAAATAGAACCCCTCAAAAAGTAAAAAAAAAATAAATAAATAAAAGGGAAGAAAAGCTACCATGCATTTAACAATAAGAAAAGAGAAGGTGAGAGAGAGTTTACCTCAACAATGCATATATATATATATATATATTCTTTGAAGGGTTGCTTTCATTATTAGTAGGGGTGTTATGTGAGCTGAGCAGCTCGAGCTCGGCTCGTGTTTGGCTCGAAAAAAGCTCGGCTCGGGCTCGCTCATCTTGTCAAACGAGCCGAGCTTGAACAGATTTAAGGCTTGTCTCGAGCTCGAGCCGAGCCCGAGCTTTATTCGAGCCGAGCCGAGTAGCTCGAGTTAAATAATTTAAATTACCAGCCTACCCCCACTAATATATCTTATTCCTATCCTACCCCAGTATATATAAACATAACATAAGCTTCTCCTCCTTCTCATCTTCTGGTTCTGGAAACCTAGCCGCCCCCGCCGTCTCCTTTCCACATAACTGGTTTCTTTGCAGGCGCTGGCAGCACTCCTTTGCATTATGCTGCTTGTGGGGGAAATCTGAAGTGTTGTCAGGTAAGAAATAAGCCACATCGACGTCCGCTATTCTTATATGCTTCTTCATTTCAACAAAATATACCTCAATTTTCTTTTCTAATTTGGGTTTTTTTTTTCTCGCAATAAGGTGAATTCCAATTCTATTTCTTCCCCATTTTTTTATTCTTTTATAGTGATTTAATTTTGGGTTTTTGATTGTTTTTCTTACTTTTTATTTTATTTGAAGATTTGGGTATTGTTTAGTTTAGTGTTAGATGAAGTGTAGATGTGTTTTTAGTAATCCCACAACATATTTGTTGATTGGGGTGGGGTGTGTTTGAACTTTTCGTATTTTTTTTTTCTTCTATAAAATCAGTCATTTGAGATCTGAGTTTTGTTTATAAGTGATACTGTTTGATTATGCTTTTTGTCTTTTGTTGGGGGGATCAAGTTATGGTTCATATATTTGAATTTTAATCATTTTGCTAATTGTAATTTTGTTGACTTTAACTATATATGATTATGATCCCTCTTTCATAGCTGGTTAAATTTGACTATGTCTGTTTCCCCTTTCTCGTCGAGACTTCTCTGCACTTGATGAATGTGTTGTTAACTTGTTATTGTTTGTATATTTGAATTACACCATGATAGCCGAAAAATGGTTTTGTATAACTTTGTATCTTAAGATGAATTTCAAGAATGACATATAAAGCAATATTTGATTTACTACTTGATTATACTTTCAGCTTTGTTAATTTTATGATTATAAAGATGCAGCATGACTATAAAGGACCCAGTATTAGATTAGAATGATAGTAAGTTTCTTTACTTACGCAATTACAATCTTAATCCAATTTACGTCTGATGGGACTGCAACATTGTCTCAGGTGGTTGCCACTTGATGTTGCGAGAATATGGCGGCGCCAATGGCTTGAACCATTGCTTTCACCAAATTCAGATCTAGACATACCAACGTTCGCGCCATCAAGTTATCTCTCACAACTAAATGTTCATATTATACTGCTTATTAAAAAATTCTACTATGAAATGTTTTGATTGTTCTGTATGAGCTTGTGTGATTGTTGAAAGGTTTTAGGACTTAAAGATCTTTGTTTAATGGTCTATGTAGGGAGTGTGGGTTGCAATCCTCTGCCTCTTCTGATGAAAGTGATGTTTGTGCTGTCTGCCTAGAGAGAACATGCACTGTAGCAGGGGAAGGTTTGTTCCTGTTTCTCTTACCATTTTCATTTTAATCAGTATTTCTTTATTGGCTTATTAGCTCTTTGGTCTCCCTTATTATGGTTACTTGTTTTGGCACTGGGCAGTGTAGAAGATGAATCTGCCTTAGCAAATCATTGACCCCAAATGAAGTCTACCATTCTGAATCCTGCAACTTGATGCGTATTCTAATTTCCATTTCCATATAAAGAATATAATCTAAGACTCTCAATGCGAGTTCCATTCACACGCCACTAACTCTTAATTTACATTTTCTGATTCAAGTTTAGAATAAGTTTGACGATGTAAGTATATAGTAACATCTTGAATAGTTATAATTTTGTGTTATCTTGTTTAACTTTATGAATTTTGTATTACTTTTGTAAATATCAGTCTTAACGTGTGTGTTTGAATTTGATTTCAGGTTATGTTGTTGGAATGTTGGATTATTGTGTTGGTTTATTGGTAATTGGTAATTGGTAATTGGTAAGATCTTCAACTTAAGTTCATTTTTTTCATGTGATCCATGTGAAATAAAAGGCTTACTATCATCTTAGTTGATGCTCTTTTTCATATGTTGATGCTCTTTTTTCAGTTATATATATATAATATGCTATGTTATCCAGGTGATTATGTTTTATTCTTCGACATTTACTGATTGGAGAATGGAGAAGGTCATTATGCTACAAAAGTAATTTTTTTTTTCTTTTTATTTTGTTTGCAGTTAGGTGATGCAGTACATTTAGTTTGTGGCCTTTCAATTCATTTTGGTGATGCTCGGCTTATGTTGACAGTTTGGTGATGCTCAGTTTATGTTAATTTAGGGTTTAGTGATGCAAAACATTCTGGTGTTGTAATTTGTTGTTTTTCCTCCAGTTATGTTGGTTATGAACTTTGTAACGTCGTAATGGTTTGCTTTTTATGAGATTGTAATATTTTAATTGGTGCGACGATCTAGCCAGACTATTTGATGTATTTGACACTATTTGAGGTGGTATTTGGCCATTGGGAGGCTATTTTTTTATTTATTTCCAATAATCTCTTTTATACAATATTACAATTATACCAGAAAAAGGCTGCAAACAAGCTAAACGAGCTTGGAGGGCTCGAGCTCGAGCTTGAGCCTAAACGAGCTTGGAGGGTTCGAGCTTGATTCGAGCTAAACGAGCTTGGAGGGCTCGAGCTCGGCTCGAGCTAAACGAGCCTAACGAGCTCGAGCTCGAGCTTGATAAATAGCTCGCGAGCCGAGCTTGAACATAAAACCAGGCTCGATTCAGAAATTGGGCTCGGCTTGGGCTCGGCTCGTATTAAAACGAGCCGAGTATGAGCATTCAAAGCTCGGCTCGCTCGGCTCGAATAACACCCCTAATTATTAGTCTCATTGACTCAATATCTTAGGGGTTAAATTGTTTCTATATAAATAATTTGGGGGTTATATTTGAAAAATTAATCAATGGTTTATTAAATTAAATATCTTGGGAGTTATATTTGAAATTATAATTGTATGGAAGAAGATTCTATATCTGGAAGAAGATTGATCCAAGGGATTCAATTGTCTTGAGACAAATCTATGAACTCGGTTGTCTTAGACATAAATACGACGGCTCTTGTGTTAGAGAAAACTATGATTTGTTATATAGATTTAAAAGAGAATTCAAATATTGAATGAGTTTAAAATCATTTGAATGAAAATCCGAACTTTTTATCTGTCCATGTGGAGGCATTGTTGGAGAGTTTGAGTAGTGTTTTAAATATGTTGTTCCAGCTATTTAAATGAAGGGAATTGACACTGAGCTACGTTGCATTACAGGCACCCGTTATGGTGCAAGTCTGCGAAAGCAGATTAAGAAGATGGAAGTCAGTCAACATTCAAAGTACTTTTGCGAGTTTTGTGGAAAGGTACAAACTGGACCTTCTGCCCTTTGTTTTGCCGTCTTTAAACTGATATCTGTTTGATTACAACTTACCCCATGAAAAACTTTTTTTATAGTATGCTGTGAAAAGAAAGGCCGTAGGAATTTGGGGTTGCAAGGATTGCGGCAAAGTTAAAGTTGGTGGGGCTTACACTCTTAAGTAAGTCTCTTTGGCACACCTATATGTTGTTTCATGTAGCTTAATATATTTTTACCATCCTGTTCATTTTTTATATAATTTTCTCATGTATATTTTTCTTGGTTGTCTTCACAGCACTGCCAGTGCTCTAACTGTTAGGAGTACAATCCAGAGGCTGAGGGAGCAGACAGAGGGCTGAGGCTGGAGCAGACAAAAGGATAATATTCAATTCAGTTAAACTAATTTCGGTCTGTAGTTTTGAATGTTATGGAAGATTTTCAATTAGTTACTCATCAGACTTGCTGTGCTTGTTAGAGCTATTGTTTGAGATTACTATCTGTTTATTTTCTTGTGGTGAATTTATAAGTAGAATGGAACTATTTGGTTTGGGAATTTTTTTACATGAATGACTCAAAGCGGACTTTTTATGTTCGGTTCTATCATGTCTTACATGAAGTGTATTTTTGCTGAATGAGCCTCAAAGCTGACTTGTTTATGTTTTTCTTTTATATCACACATTATATGGAAGTATATTTGCTGAATGAGGGCTTTGAAGGAGCATTTTTGGGTGAGGGGATGCATGTTTTAACTTTTAAGCATGGGTGTGGTTTGCATTTCATGATTTTTTTGCCGAATGAGTCTCAAAGCATGCTTGTTTATGTTTTTCTGTTCTATCTCACATTATACATTTGCTGAAAGAGTGGTGTAAAAGGTTTGTAAGTTTGAAGGTGCATGTTTGATACAAAGGTGGAATTGTATTGAATGATGTGATGTAAATTTGATAAGGCAACATTCAAGTACATTTCATTGAACATGTTTAGTAATGGTAGTTAACATTCTAGCTAATCAGTTAGTGCAGTTTAAGCTCCCAAATTCTAAAACCAAGTGATCTGTGAGCTACTATAGACATCAGTGTTATTTTGTTTGTCTGTATTGTGATTCAATTCTAAAACCAAATTATCTGTGAACTTCTATAGACAATCAGTGTTTTTTTTCTTTTCTGTATTGTGATTCTTGATCACGGCTACCATCCAATTAACCGAATGCGATGAACAGCCATAGCCCTTAGATCTATACAGATCTACACAAATCTCGAGTCACTAAGTTTGTTTCTTAAGGGTAAAACCGGGAAATAGAACTTAAAAAGAAAATAATCAAATATGCTATCTTTTTCTTCCTCTCCTTGAACCCTTCTTCCTAAACTGTTTTAATCGTTAGTTTTGTTGTTAATTAGATGAATAAAGACATCAAATCAAATAAATCAAAAATTTTAAATGAAACAAACAATTCATTCTCCATCAGGATTGTGTACTGAATTTATAATAACCCTTGTGAATTTGTGTTGATTCTGTACTTAATTAGTCGTACTCATTGTGAATCTGTGACACCAATTAAGTCTTAAATCATCAAAACAAGAGCTTTTCAGTTGCCATGTTATGAAAATTTGGGAGCCCATGATGAATGTCCCGAAGGAAAGTTATAACCCACTTATTGTGATTGGGCAACAAATGAAAAGAATTAATTCGTTTTATTTATGTTATGTATAGGAGTGCGAATTTGTTTCACACTTTTTAAGAATGCGGAAAAAATACTCTCCCCCAAATCTTACCACATGGCTATATCAAAAAAATAAAAATTTTGATTTTTTTATTTTTTATTTTGTTTAACACTAACTGAGATTAATTAAAAAACTAAAACACTAAGATAGGTGTTGTTAATCCTAGTGGGACAAGTTATATTAAAAAAAAAAATTAATAGTACATGGCAAAATCCGGTGGAGAGTGTTGTTCCACACCTTTTAAGAGTGTGGAACAAATTCAAGTTCTATGTATAGTGCACACTTGATCATCGATCAACTCATCAACCCAGAATCATTTTCTTGTCTACCAAGTTGAAGTACTAAATCTGTTACCGTAGTCATTCTTATAGACATACAAATTTGCAATGTATCAACCCCATCAAATTCTCAACAAAACAAAATTAACAAATGGCGCAGCAGCAGAGGCGGGTCATCAATTTAGCCAGAATAAGCAGGTGCCTAAGGCCCCGAACCAATTTTGTTTTTTGAGGGCCACATATTTTTGGCTCATCAGTTAATTTTTTCCTGTTTTCTTGGGATTTATTTTTTGATTTTTCTATTAATTTTCTACTTATTTGGAATGTTTCCTGGATTTTCCATTTATTCCTATTTTTTACCAGAGGAATTGCTCAAATTAAACATAAAAATACAGTTGATAAAACATATGCTATAAAACAAGAATATTTAGCATTCATTTTAATTAAAATAAAATATTAGATAAAAAACCTCAGTTTTGGGCTGCCTAAGGCCACCCATTTGCTCGAGCCGGCCCTGCGCAGCAGATGTCCAAAAGAGAAAGATAATAGTAATTTTGTCAATTTAATCTCGACATTAAATTGCAATAAGAAACCTATTTAGATCAACCCCATCAAATTTGCAATGTATTAACCCATCAAATTCGCAACAAAACAAAATTAACAAATGGGGCAGCAGATTAAGAGTCAAGAGGAAAAGATAATAGCAATATCACTAAATTATCAACAAAAAAATAAGAAAGAGGAGGAAAAGCAGTTTAGAGTGAAGAAAAATGGTGGCACCAGATTAGTAATGTAAATTAGTCACTAAGAAGAAGAAGAAGAGTGGTTTAAAGAAAATCAAAACCAGATTTAGTGATAAGCATAAATTAGAAGATATGAGATGATTGAATAACCGAAATGAAAAAAGTGAGAAGAAGATGTTGGTTTTTTTTGAGTTAAAATTTGTTCTTTCATAGGTAAATTAAAGCTCAAGAGCACAATCAAGATCCCCAAGAGTATAGTCATGGGAGGGATTACATAAGCATGGTTTATCCCAAAAGGACAAACTAAAAAAAGAAAACCATCTCCACAACAACTCAAGCCTAATTAAGAATAAACAAAAACAAAAACTTAACTAAACAATCCAAAACAACCAAGAACGCAAAGCAACCCAAAGACCAAAGATGAGTACTTGCCACTTATGAGTAACGACCTACACCTACACCTTAATCTCCCAAAGGTTTAGTGAAAAACACCAAAGACCAAAAGATCGAAAAGCAACTAAGAAGAAAGAAAAAGTTAGAAAAGAAAGAGTTTTTGAATAACCAAAGAAGCTAAGGTGTTGAGGACAAGGTAGAAATTGAAACCCAAAACAACATCTCTTAAGGAGTAAGAACATACAAATCATAAACAACTAAAGAGGGAAGAAAAACCATCAAAAAGATAGAGATGAGTATTTGTCGCCTAGAATAGCGGCTTGCACCTAAAACCTAGATTTGAAGATAAAGCCCTACAGATTTGAGAGAAAACACCTCAAAGCCAACGATCGAATTCGAAACCCCAAAAGAAGCTAGATCTGAAATTCCACCACAAAAGAAGATTGGAACAAGGAATGAACAAAACTACTCCAACAAGAAATTGTTTCTCTTCAATTGATAACCATGGATCTATAGAAATAGATCTGAAATTGAAGAACATGGATGAAAAAATTTAGATTTTTATCATGATACCACCATCTAAAAGAGAAAAAGAAATCGAATTAAAAGACCAGCCACCGACAACCGTTAATGGAGGCCGACACCACACCGGTGTCGGCTGGGGGTTTATTGTTGTTATTGTTGAAGAGAGAGAGAAAGAGAGAGAGAGAGAGAGAGAGAGAGAGAGAGAGAGAGAGAGAGAGAGAGGTTAATGGGGTCGCACCCCCAACTAGGGTTTTTTATTTCTTACTGAATTCCAAACAACAAACCAAGAAGATGTTGGTTTATAAGTCCAAATAAACCTTAAATGTGTAAAACAGATAGCAATGTAATGTATGCAAGTAAGTGTATAGATGAATGCATATTAATCTATTCATTTTATACTCCTCTTTCCTTGCATTCTCCTACTGAAAAGGAACAAGTGGAAATGCAGCCAAATGTTTCCTGTAACAACCAACCAAACAATTTTATCCCAAATACCAAAGTCATGAGCGATTTCAAGGGTTTTTTTCATATTTTTTTAATCAAATTTTTTTATCTCATCTAAATAAAAAGGGTAATTTCCCGAATAAGTACAACATTATGCACAACATTCCCAAATAAGTAACAAGTCCAAAAACTTTCCCAAACAAGCACAAAGATTCTCTTTAAAAAGTTTTTTTTGTCTTTGAGCTAATTTTTCTTCCGATATTACCATTAGTACTTAAATAATAGTTTTTGTTTTATTTTTTTGTTTGAATGACCGATGTGACATGTGAGAAAAATATTCTTCTTTAAATAAGGACCATTGGATTTGTATGATGAACTGTGACCGTTGGATCTAGAGTTTAGTTGGGCTAATATGTAAGAAAACCGATATTATCTGCTAATCTGCTAATCAGCTACACGTGGAAGAAGTTTAACAGGTAACAAAGAGGCGGGCTTTTAGTTGGGGAAAAATTAAAATTAGGGATTTCAATTTCAATTTCGCACAACAAACAGCTTCTCTCTCATCTTCTCAGCTCAACCGTCGCCACTCTTCCTCTCATCTTCTTCTTCTTCCTCAACCGGCGCAACTGTTCCTCTCATCTTCTTTTTCCCCAACCGTCATAACCTCAATCTATAAGCCTCCATTCTCAAAGTTCTAATTTGACAAAACATGAAGGAAATTAAGAAGCAGCAGCAGCAAACTAGAGATGATGAAATCGAAAAAGGTAGGCGATTTACTCTCACAGTTAGGTGTTCAACAACTAAATTTTTTGAACACTTTCAACATCCAAGTGATAAAATTCCACCGGAAGAGTTAGAATCATTTAGAATTTCGCCCTTCGGTCAATTTCTCGATTTCAATTCCGAACATTTTCACATGATAACATCAATTATCACAGAAATTGTGAGATGTAGAGTAGGTAGGTTAAAGTATGGTATTGGAGGAAGAGTTGTCGAGTTCAAAATATCAGATGTGGCCATGATCTTAGGCCCTTTAAAGTTTGGAAATGTTCCAGTTGATTTTCTGATGAGGAAGCCGAAAGACTACACTACATTCAGGAGCAAGTACTTCGGTACAAACCTTCACATAAAGGATGAGCAGATTTCAAGTGCAATTACTGAAGCAAGGAGATTTATTGCTAAGGGAGAAGCTGATCCAAACGATGTTCATCGTTTGAACAGGTTGTATTTTCTGTGCATTTTTTTTCTTGCCGAGTCATCAAAAAATTTGAGTGTAAAGTACATTGATTTAGCCGAAGATTTGAATGCATTTGATAATTTTCCATGGGGTACTGTTGCTTTTCAATTGCTTGAGACTTCTCTTGAAGAAATTTATCCCAAAGTCATTGAGGATAATCCTAGTTATTGCATCAATGGATGTATGTTAGCTTTTATGATTTGGGCATACTTGCACTTCCCTGATTTGGGTCCTAGGAGAGATAGAAGTGCTGGATTTCCATGGATGCTTGGATGGTCTGAGTTGCTCAACAGGAACAAAACTAGGAATAAAATTTCTTTGAGGCTGTTTCCCAAGAAAGGTAAATGTACTGTGGCATATCCATTAGATGTCACCCAGGAGGAAAGAGATCTTGCTAATCTACAACAGGTTGCAGAGGTAAATCCCCTTGAATTTTGTTTTTATCTTCTACACAATACAAGAAAATCTGATTTAAACCACGGAACTACGATTTCCTTAGCCCCGGGTCAGTGGTTAAATTAGCTACAGTCCGGGTCCGTGGTAGTGTAGGTATGGTCCGTGGCAATAGTTTGTTGTTTTTTCAATTAATTTTGAGAATTAACCCACAGTTTCCAACCGTGGGTAAGGAAAGGAGTTAGAACCATAGGATTGTTATTTCATATCACTAGAACTATCAAACAGTTATCTCAAACTTAATTTCTCTTATGTACTTGCAATAGAGAATGAAGTCTTTTCTTCTCCAACTCTCTCTTCGACTTCCCATCTCTGCAAATTTCTCACCTCTTCTTGTACTTTCAATAGTTATATTTTTTATTTATTTTCTCACCCATCTTCTTCTTAGGCCCTGCTTGTTTGGGCTGCAAAAAAGGCAAATTTTTACCCATCTATAGTTAGAGTGGTCCCTCCCAAGTTTACTCTTTAATTTGAATGGACCCCCACCTATTTTAGCTTAAACCCTATTGGTCCCCCACTTAAACTTTGCATAAACATGAGATAATCATAAATGGTCCCCTACTAAGTTTATTAGAGAAAGGTGTAAAAATTTTGCACTTTTGAAATAGCACCAAACTTTTGCATAAATTTTGTTCATAAAACTAATTATCAAGAGTTTCAAGCATATTAAATTAGGCTAAATTTCATGCAAATTTTTGCGGGGTAACCAAGCAGGGCCTTAATTGCATCCTACTCTTCCTTTTGCATACTCGAACTATAAACACTAGTTCAAATTTGGGTTTGGTGGGTTCAATTTATTGCAGTTTAGAACCAATTGGATCTCTCTCTCTCTCTCTCTCTCTCTGTCTGTCTCAGCATCAATCAATTGAACTAGGTTTTGTTCTTATTCAATGATAATTTATTCTAAATTCCATCAATTTTGTAAACTTTTAGTAGCTTTAGATGTTTGTATGGGGAAACAAAAGCAAACATAAGAAGATTTTTGGTAGAAAAGTTACAGAAATTGCAGACGGAATTAGCCTTCATTCACAATGCAAACTCAAAACTAAGGTTAGTTGGTCCAACTGTTCATTTAGTAGTAGAAGAAGGTGTTGAAACTTATTAATATTGGTTTGATAATATTCAAAATTATATAATTAATTTCAGAAATGTTGTGTTTTTATGTACAAGAATCAATTTTGGAAGGAGGACAAACAGTTTTGGGGTCGGCAATTCAAGCTATCGTAGTAGTTGGGGTCGGCAATTGTTCGAGGAGTTGCACACATTTAAGAAGAAGAAAAAGATACAAAAGTTAGAGGAAGAAGAAGGAACAGAGTAGTTGGGGTCGGCAATTGTGCGAGCAGTTGCACACATTTAAGAAGAAGAAAAAGTTACAAAGGTTAGAGGAAGAAGAAGAAACAGAACCGGCAAAAAACAAACTAGTGAGTGGACTCTAATTTGGATAAATTATTTTTAATGTGATTTTGATGTGCCTTGGTCATGTACATTAGAATATGGTTACTGTTGGTTTTAATATCCTATACATATATCATGATGATAGTGAAATTGTATGTATATTAGTTTTATTTTAAGTTTCAACAGATCAACTTCCTGAAAGTTGGCATGTGGCAGTGGCATTCACAAAATCAGATAATATGTTGCATATAATCAATGGAGTTCAGAGCTGAGATAACATTTGATTCTCCTCCATGACCATTTCTATAATTAAACATAATAGTGCTTTATTTTAATTTTTTTCAAATACAAAGAAATAGCTTATTTTAAAATAAAGGCTTATTTTCCATTTGTATAAAAATTTGAGGGAGCCTTTTATATAAATTGATATACAATTCTAGGCACGCTTTCTTCATTAAGGGGCAGCAAGCAATTGATATAACCATTATGGAAAGAGTACTACTATGATAGCTTGAATATATATATAGTAAGAAACCACAATTTTTACGATTATTTATGCAAACTAGTCTACCTATTTCTAACGTTAGTCCCCACCGTGTCACGTGTCACGTGTCACGGTTCTATATTTATACAATTCATCAGTTTGTAAACTACAATTGAAGTAATTGTAAGTCTGTAACAACCAAAGAATGTATGAATTTACTTTTTAATACCTCTTGTTTTGTTTATCTTTTTAATTTATTAATTTTGGTGGCGGTATGTTTTGTTTATTTTTTCAAAAAAATAAAAAAAATCGCAAGCAAATGCTAGTATATCGGACAATGTTCACATGATATTTAAATTTCACAGTACTCTAGCTTTAGGGTCCTCTGCAGTATCGAGACTTTGATAAAGAACTTCATTTTTACTTGAAGGTATGATGTAGGACAGAACACATACTCCAATTGGTTTTCTATTTGGGTTTATGATTTATTTAGAAGCCTAAATAGTATTTATAAATTGTTATTTTCGTTTTTATTAATTAGAGTGTCTTTAGAAGTGTCTAGAAGTCTTATTTTGAGTACTAATAGACTTAGAAAGTTGCCAAAAGTTAATACATACCTTAGGGAACAAGTAATTCAAGTTCTAGTAGGTTTCCTAGTTGAGTCAAGGGAGTTATCTATATAAAGAGCTCCAAAAACGAATTTCTTAGCCAAGATTGATGATTGAAGAGTTTATTATTTAGTTTATTGTCTTTCAATTTAGTTTTTACTTCAAGTTCTTTAATTTCTGCAATTTACTTTCAAGTTATTTAAATTTCAGCTTTTACTTATTGCAATTCTTTTCCGTTATTTCAATTCCTTGCAATTTTAATTCTTAGATTAAGTTTATTTTAGCTTCCGCTGCATCAATTGGTATCAAGAGCAACTTATTTTTAGATCCTTATCTTAAATCGATCCACCACCTCCCCACCACCACCTTCACGTTTGTTTTCAACCATGGCCATTAGTGATGAGACTAAAGCTTTCTTCAAGGACATGTTAGACATGTTACTTGCCGATCAAGTTGTAAAATTTGCTCAACAACTAGCAGAGATCAAGACAACCCTTGGTATCCATGAAGAATCAAACTACAAGATTGATAAAGTCAAGACGGACACTATCGAAGATATCCATGAAGAACAAATCAATACATCTTCAACCACCCCACCACCCCTCCTTCCTACCAACAATCTTCCCACATCTACCATTCTTATCCCAACCGATGAAATCTCTTCTACACCAAAACATCATGATATTATTGACGAAGAAAGAGAAGTTTTTAATGAGGAGCCATCAAGCTTTCATGAAAATCTTTTCACCCTTGTGGTAAAAACTGATGAACAAACACATATTTTTATTGAAAAAGAGCATCATACAGTTGAATTGGTTGCCAAAGATTCTACTTTTATTGATGTTGATGTTCATCATTATGATTTTACTGGGATTGATCGAATTCTTTCCAAGCAAGTTCTTTTTGTTCTAAAAGTCCAAGGATCACAAGGTCAAACAATCACATCGGGAAAAGTTCCTAAGAGTTCATGTTATTCAAAGTATCTTTTCTTATGGAACGGACGTCATCAATACAACGCAAATTCGAGGACGAATTCTTTTGAAGAATGGGGGACTGATGTAGGACAGAACACATACTCCAATTGGTTTTCTATTTGGGTTTATGATTTATTTAGAAGCCTAAATAGTATTTATAAATTGTTATTTTCGTTTTTATTAATTAGAGTGTCTTTAGAAGTGTCTAGAAGTCTTATTTTGAGTACTAATAGACTTAGAAAGTTGCCAAAAGTTAATACATACCTTAGGGAACAAGTAATTCAAGTTCTAGTAGGTTTCCTAGTTGAGTCAAGGGAGTTATCTATATAAAGAGCTCCAAAAACGAATTTCTTAGCCCAGATTGATGATTGAAGAGTTTATTATTTAGTTTATTGTCTTTCAATTTAGTTTTTACTTCAAGTTCTTTAATTTCTGCAATTTACTTTCAAGTTATTTAAATTTCAGCTTTTACTTATTGCAATTCTTTTCCGTTATTTCAATTCCTTGCAATTTTAATTCTTAGATTAAGTTTATTTTAGCTTCCGCTGCATCAAGGTAATTTGTAGTAGAAATTTTAATTGTAGTGCATAATACATGACAGTGTAGTGTGAGCCACCCAAATACAATATTTGTGTTACAGCCCAACCTGCTGACCTGTCACATATAATATTGGCTTGAGATTTTGCAGCAATGCAAAATGGTCTTGTGTGGTCGATTCCACCTAATTATGCCATCCATTCAATTACCATGACACAGTTTAAGTTTCAATACTATAGATATTGGAACTTAAGTATGTTGTTGGCATCATTTTTTGAATCATTTGCATTGAGCATAGTTGAAAACTATATACATGAATTTATTTTTTGGTAAATCCTATTCATTATATTGTTTAAGCTGATACTTAATATAACACCCCGGGTCGGCAGGTGGTTTGCTGAGGGGGTGGATCCTACGACACCTAGGAGGAGGATGTCCTGACATTGGAATATAGGTATAGATCCGTCATATATAATCACCGAGGTCTTTTGGGCTCACTTGGCTACAGAGTTCGAAAGAACTCCAGAGTTAAGCGTGCTCATGTGGGAGTAGTCTCAGGATGGGTGACCTCCTGCCTGCCATAAAACCCCACACTGTCGGATGTTCGCAGTGGTTAAGTGGGGACAATATCGGTGGTGATATAGGTCGGGTCGCTACAAATGGTATCAGAGCCGACGACGGTTCTCCTGTCAAGGGTGGGAGAGTATGCTGGAAAGGCGCCTAGCCCGGTAAAGGGGTGACGGTTGCGCCGGGTACTCGTCTCGCGAGGGGCAGGGAACGTCGGAGATCTGGGACTGTATATTCCAGAGCCGAGGACGGCTCTCCACTAAGGTGGTGGAATTGTAACACCCCGGGTCGGCAGGTGGTTTGCCGAGGGGGTGGATCCTATGGCACCTAAGAGGAGGATGTCCTGACATTGGAATATAGGTATAGATCCGTCATATATAATCACCGAGGTCTTTTGGGCTCACTTGGATACAGAGTTCGAAAGAACTCCAGAGTTAAGTGTGCTCGGGTGGGAGTAGTCTCAGGATGGGTGACCTCCTGGGAAGCAGGCTGCTGCCCATAAAACCCCACACTATCGGATGTCCGCAGTGGTTAAGTGAGGACAATATCGGTGGTAATATAGGTCGGGTCGCTACACTTAAGTTTATATCTTTGTCCCTACAGGTCTTACAAAGGATGTACTTAGTGTTTCGTTTAGCCCTGATGGGTAACATCTGGCTAGTGGACCTACACTTGTACAGGTTAGATTTTAAGTGTTTCCTATTGCATATACCCGATTAGCTATGTTGCCTAGACTCCTCCATTTTTTACACCAAGGTGATGCCATAGTGACTTTTGAATGAAAATGCCAAAGATAGATTCAATTTATTTTCTAGTGAATGCTGGTAAATAAAAGCGTTACCATTTGAATGCTTTTTAACAGTATGTTCTTCTTACTGATCCAAGGCATACAAATTGGTTCTTTGTATTGCGTGGTCACCTGACGGTAAACATCTCGTGAGTGGACTGCAGGACTTTTAAGTTAGGACCCACAAACGGGAAAGCAATCCGGCAACCCATTCATTGTAAGTCTTCATAATTAATAAGGTTATTTAATACATTTTGTCAAAGCAGATTGTTTGTACAGTACTAGTTGAAGAACTATTGGGAGAGCAAAGTTTGCTTGTAGAGAGATTTTGAAGTATTATATCTGCTACAATTTAATCTAAACTAGTACTTTTGCCGAGTCACACCACTGCTGGTCTGATCACTGATCAGATTTAAAAGTTGTTTTTATGATATGATCAACTGCATGAGAGCAATGACAATCATATCACACGATTTAATTAATTTTTATGCTTATGTAATTACTTTTTCTCTATGCAGATCATGAATGGATTCAATGCCAATAATGCTCTAAATTTATGAGTTTGCCAAAAAGGGTTCACTAAAAAATCATCCACATGATCCTAAGAACATCGGTAAGATTTCAAGTTTCAAGTTACCGTGAACATTAACTAGGCATGTTTTAACCGGTTTGAGTGCATACTGCTTTATGCACTTGATCCTAATGTGTTACTTTGATTGTTAGAATATTAAAGCAATATAAATTTGTTTCCTAGATTGTGTTAGAAACTTAGAGTTCAAATTGCAGTCGACATGGCCCGTTTGGTTTACATTCATGGACACGTAAACTAAAATTTTCATCTATGCAATTATTAATTATTATTAAACCTAATTGAGTATTCTCTTTGTAGATTTTTTTGTATTTGTGAAGGAGGTTATAGCTCGAACAAAATAAAGCTGTGGTGGTGATATGAATCCGAGAAGACATGACAGATCTTGACTTCTAAGTCCACATAGATATTTTCTCTAGTTTTGATACTTATTGTATACTTTATTTGTCATAGTTTGTGACATTCATTATTATGTGTAAAGAGTTTATGTGTAATTGCTATTTTTTAGGATTTAGGATTAATAAGTTGTAATTGTTCATTGAGAAAAAGTAATGAATAAAAAATTATTTAGGATTATGCTTTGCGCAGTTTCAAGTTTTTTTTTTTTTTTTTTTGAAAAAATGAACCAGATTTGCCACGGCTCAAAGCAGTAGCTAATTTTTTTTAGAAAGAAATTTCAGATTTGTCACGGTTGATATCCGTGGCTAATATTAACTTTGCCACGGTTGATATCCGTGGTTAATCCCACGGTTTTGGACCGTGGCTAATTATTTGTATCCGCCACGGACCCGGACCGTGGCAAACAATTTAGCTACCCCTTGAACACCCACGGTCTTGCCACGGATTTGGACAGTGGCTAATCACGTTTTGCCACCGTTCCGGTCCGTGGCGAATTTGGAGTATTCTTGTAGTGACAAAACAATGAATCCCCTTTCTGTATTAAGTTGATCTGTTATATTGTACTATCTATTTTCTAGAATACAACTCTTATCTGCTACATTTTATTTGAAGTTTGAAGCTCAATACAAAGCAGAACATGAAGAGTCTGCTTCCTCTAGGCCATCTGTGCCTACCATTCCGTCTTATCACACATCTTCAACAAGAAGTGGTGGAGGTTCAGATTTGCTTTCAATGGACAAGGATTTTCTTGAGACAATTCTGAGTGGAGTAGTGAAGGCATGCATGACTCAGAAGGTATGTTGTTTGCTAAAACAAAATTTTCCATTTTAATGTATCTGCTATATGACTCTATCGTATCTGCTACTTTTGTGTTATATCGGTTACTTCTATAATGTTATCTGCTACAATGTTTTGTCCTCATTTCTGCAGAGTGGTCAGCAACTTGATGAAAAACAATTTGTGAGGGATGCCTTAGGTCAGATTGGAAAGGGGGCATCCAAATCTAGGGCAACAACAGAAAAGAAGTCAAGTACATCATCAAAGGCAACACCAAAAGCCAAACCTAAGACTAACTTGCCAGTTAAAACCAAGAAACCTGGTTCTCACAAACCTTCAAGTCCCAGACCTTCACCTCACAAGCCTTCTCCTAAGAAAAAGGCTGCAGCCAAGACACCCATTGTTTCAACCCCAAAAGCTAGTGTATCACCCAAACCAGTTGGGAGAGTGAAACTTCCACCTAAGAAGAAACCCCCTACGACCAATCCCAACAGGGATTCAAAATCTAAGAGTGATTCAACACAGCTTAACAACAGAAGAAAATTCCAAAGCCAACAACATCACCAACTTCAGTTAGAACTACCAGAAGGAAAGCCTTGGAGGATAATGTTACAACAGTTGGTAAATATGAGTTAAGAAGAAGGGAACCAACAAAACCAAAAGCTCCTGAAGTTAAGAAGAGGAAAAGATCAGATAAAGAAGATAAGAAGGAAACCAAGAAGGTGAAAGTGGGGGATAAAGTTGAAGAAGTTCAGAAAGGTAAAAGGGAGGGTAAGAAGGGAAAAAAGATGGAAAAAAGTGGTGATGATGAAGTGAAGGAGGGTGGTGTTTATGTGAGTGAAGAAATGATAGACATGGAATTATTCAAGCCCCCTGAAGTCCTTCTACTTGGCTGGTATGAGCAAGAAGAGCAAGATGGTAATGATAATGATGGAGATGGAACAAAGAAGGAAGAAATGGAGGTGAAACAAAGAAAGAGGAAGAAAACAGAAGTTGGAGTTCAGCCTTCAAGGCTACAACCTAATAGGAAGGTTAAGCATGAAGCAGAAGAACTGACATGGAGGAGAGATATTAGAAGGAGAAATGAGGCAAGGAAGAAAAGGGCACATGAAGCAAGAAAAACACAATCGGATGATGATGATGTCCCAAGCTCCAAGAAAGCAAGAAAATTGAATTTTTGGGATGATGATGATAGTAGTGATCGTGAGAGTTTTGAAGTTGTGGTGAAAAATTTGAAAGAAGGAGGTAATCCTCTTGACACAGAGATGTCAAAGTTGAAACAACTTTCTATTCTTGCTTTAATGAAGGTTGATTCATCAAACATAGGTAGTTCATCTGTTACATCTGGTCATCCATCGGTTACATATGTTCAGCCATCAGCTACATCAAGTCAACCATCTTCTTCAGATGCGCCTCCATCGGCTACAACAACACCAACAGGAACACCACCAGCATCTACAACCTCTACGACTGAAGACTCAAAGGATGAGTCCACTGATGATGATTATGAACAATCTACAGGGGGGGTTGATCGAAAAACTGATATTGTGATTGACAAGGAGAAAGTTCCAATAGATTATAGACTTGAAACTCCAGAAATTTCAGCTAGTCCCAACAAAGATAAAGCCTCCATTCTTTGTCTTGGTGTCTGTTCAAATGATGATGATGTTATCGAAAACTTCGATCTTTAGTTGTTTAGGGATAGAAAGAGGCAACAGGATGCAGAATACTTGGCCAAAATGTCACCTGAGGAGGTTGAGATTGGTCTTAGGTGTGATGCAAAGATTCAAGATATAATGAGGGAACCATTCTTCACTAGGCATGTTGAGAAGTGGCAAGCAAATCTTCTTCATTATTTCTGGGGATTAGCTAAGGAACCTTCGAGGCTTAGGCAGTATGTGAGGGTTTATGGTTATCTTCAATCATGCCCTGTGAGTGCTTTCAACACACTCTATAAAGACAACTGGCTTGATGATGAGGTTATTGATGTTTATTTGAGGTTGTTGGTTCGTCTTATGATTGGAAGGAGGCCACAAGATTACAAGGAAGAAGATCAATATGCTGTGGTTCCAAATGTATTTCTACATGTAAGTATATTCTTGTCAATATTTATTCTTCCATGGTTATGTTCTTGTAATTCTATTACATGTAAGCAACTTCTTATTATTGCTTTCATCTGTTTAGACCCAAATCGCCTCTTATATGAAGCCTCAGTTTGATGCTCTGATGAAGGACAAAAGTTTTGCCAAAATGAAGCCACAAGAGAGAATATTATCTGGGAGATTTAGGATTCCATCAAATGTTACTTCTCTTGTTGATCCATGGATAGGCCTCCACAATCAAGTACACCCTGTGAAAGCTAAGGCACTTCTTGTTCCTTTACAGGTATTTGTGTTCATTTATACCACCTTATCTGCTACATTAGTTACTTATTATCGGCTAGATATGGATGAGTATCTACTACTCCATAATAGACACTCGTTTATCTTCTACATTGTGATACACAATCTGCTAGGTATATGTCTGTATCGTTTATAATGTACATTTCATCTACCATATCTTATATATCTATTATTAAATGTAGGTGGAAAACAATCATTGGATTCTGCTCTCATTTAGTTTCAGTGAGAGTATAGTTAGGATCTATGATTCGTTGGGCTACAAAAGGGCAACTAATGAACAGAGAAACATGGAGAAGATGTTGCCCTATGCTATTTATGCTGCAGACCCATCTCAGATTCAACTTGATTTGGAAATGAAGTGGAAGCGTGAGTATGTATCCTGTGTTACACAACCAGACTTTTGTACTTGTGGGGCATTCCTTCTTGCATTCGTCGAATGTGTCCTTCGAGGAATACCACCGGAATTTGAGGCAGATCCTTTGCAGATGCGCTACCGCATTGCTAGAGACCTAATTGATTGTGGAGAGCTACCACCAAAGAGAAAGACCTGATTGCACTTCTATTGACATGTTTTGTGAAGACTTGTATATTTCTTGAAAAGTATTCTGATTTTCTTGTATTCTGAAACTTATGATCCTGTTAACTTATAGTATATTCGATTACCCTCTTCTTAACTCTATTGAACATGTTAGTACGGATTCTGAGATTTTACATAGTAAAAGATAGACTGCTCTTAGTAGCAGATAATACAGGGAGTCTAAACTGTGTACATAGCAAAAGATAGCAAAAGTGTATACATAGCCAAATATTCTTCCCCCTACTATGCTGTTTGATTGAGAGGAGAGAGAGGAGGTCCTTCTCCAAACTGCATTGGAGTGAAGAGATCATAGTCATCTATGAATTCAGTGCAAGTTTTTTTGGTGTGACCTCTCCGTTTACACCTTGAGCATCTCCTACTCTGGACTGGGACACCTTCAGCTTTACCTCTCTTCCTGACCACTTTAGGTCGACCTGGCATGCAAACTTTAAGTGGTGGCAATATTTTTCTTGTCGGTCGTGCAGTTGGCCATGACTCCTTCCCGGGAGTGGGAATCCATTCTTCCTTGTACGTTTCCATGTATGTTTCTTTCAAGAAAAAAACATCAACAAACTTGTATGGATCATGGCTTACATCCTTTATGGCTGCCATGGCATGAGCACATGGGATCCCCATATGCTGAAACCATTTGCATGTACATGTTCTCTTGTTAAGATCGACTACACATGACCTAACCAGCCCTGTAACTGTCCAAATTCCTGCTGAAACTCTGTGTATCTTCTTGCTGTGGAAGCATTGTGAATTATTAGCTCTTGACACCATGTTGTAACTGGTGAGTTGAACTTCAGGGAGTCATTGTGGTAATCGCGATAATGCCTAATCACATTGTCTCTTATCATTGACAAAACAGTAGTAACTGGTATCATTCTCTCCCCAACAATCATTTTGTTCCAGGACTCCATGTGATTTGTGGAAACAATTCCATACCTGCAACACATAATCAAATTATACTGTAGGCGATATATAATCAGTTATAGGCGATATAAAGGCATATGTAAAGAATGGAAACAACACAATAGCAGATATATAGTTATATTGACTGACCTTGATTTTTCTTGAAAAGCACTTGCCCATTTTTCTACAGGACCAACATCCATAAGTTTTTCATGCGCCTTGCTTGACATACACCAGATTCTAAGCATCATTCCCCAAAATTCATCTTGGTTGAGAGTTTTTGCACCTTCTTGGACCAAGAACTTGATTTTCTTGTTACCAAACTTGCCACTCAAGTGATAAGAACAGTACATATGGATAGCCTTTGGCAAGATTTTAGGGACACCCTGGATGATACTTTTGTGCCTATCAGATAACAAAATAAACTCATGATCCTCTCCAACAACATGGTCCCTTAACTTTGTGAAAAACCAGTCCCAACTTTCATTTTTCTCTTTCATAACAATTGCGAAAGAGATGGGGAAGATATGGTTGTTGCCATCAACTGCAATTGCTGTAAGAATTGTGCCAGGGTATTTTCCCTTAAGAAAAGTTCCATCAACCAAGATTATGGGACGTAGAGTCTTCTTGTAAGCTCTAATTGTAATACCATATGTCCAAAATATGCATTCAAAATTACCCAATGGATTGGTAAGAATGTCTGTTACTGCATCTGGATCCACCTTCTTCAGCTCATTGCAGTATGTTTCAAGCATTTGGTATGAGTGGCTGTAGCTTCCTCTTATCTGTAAATAAACAAACAGTTAAGCTCTTTGAAGACGATATAGTACAAACTATAGACGATTGTAATGACTATGTAACAGATAGATTCGTCTTTCTAAGGGATAGATTTAATTTACCTTCCTCATTGCCTTCTCTTTAGCTAACCATGCAACTTTGTAAGAAATTTTGACCATGTATTCTTCATTGATTGCACTCACCAATTTTAAGGGTGGCAAGTCTGGGTTGTCCCTCAACCTTCTCATACAAACTCTTGAAACCCAATCACTGTTTGCTTGGTGGTTTTTACTTCCAACCCTAAAGCTACCGCACGAGTGGTCATCTATAATTTTTTTTATAATCCAACTTCCATCCAAACCATTTGGGGTTGCATACAGATACCATTTGCACCCACTAGCTGGACACCTAAAAATCATCCTCTTACTGTTTGTGTTTACACGTTTTAGATCTTTTTCCATTTTAATCGCGTATGTTTGGACATCCCTTTCAAGCTCATCACGATTGTTGTAGATTACTCCTCGTTTAGGTTGCACATAGTCGTTGTGTGCAGGCTCTGTGTGAGGAGCACAACCTACATTTGCCCTTTTAGTCGCAATATAGGAGGAAAAAATATTGTTAAGTTCGCGTTTTACCTGATCGAAATCACGATTTTCCTCAACCCTAGTATTGTGTTGCAGTGGTACATTGCTAGGAAAAGGCACATTGTTCTGAGGAGGCACATTATTGGTTTGTGACGGCATATCGTGTTGTGATGGCTGATTGTTGTCCATATCGTCTAGATTTTCAAACCTATCGGCTAGATTGCACCCGACCTCCTCTTTTCTTTCATTTACATCGGCCACATTGTCACCTTGCTGCGTGTCTGCGTTATCACCAACATTTCGGCTGCCTTCTTTGGAGATTGGTCTAGAAGGACCAAACATTGGTTGACTATCATCCCACATTTGATCCTCGAGCTCATCTTCAGTATTCCAAGATGCAGGTGAGTCGAAAACTTCTGGATCTGTATCCCAATGGTATTCCTCACACTTAGGAGATTCAGAGTCCTCCTCACTATCATCATCTATTAATGTCGGTTGTGTCTTCTGTGCAGATTGAAGAACAGCATCAACTTCTTGTAATGAAAGTGAATCCCAAAAACCATCATCTTTTTGCATGGCAGAAAGAATTCCAGCTGCATCCATGAAACCTTTGTTTTTTACGGATAGGGGTGTACAAGTAGTTTCTGATAATGGATTGGTAGCAGATGTGGGAGTATGTTGGATTGGAGGTTTAGGAATATAGACACCACTAGGTGGAGGGGTTTCTAAAACTACAGGGTCATTTATATGCCTCATTCCCTTGACTATCATATCAGCACTTGGATCTTGAGTAGGAGTCTCCAACCTATATTCATCTGGAACATTAAGAGGTTTGGTGGGTGTATGATAAGTAGAGTAATCGGGTTTACTTTTTGAAGCCTTCTTTTGTAACTGCATTGGTGGTGTCTCCCTCCCTTCACTCAAAGGTGTAGAAGAAGGAATAGCTTCCGGAAAAAGCTTTCTTTTCCCTTTGCTTTTGGGAGCCTCATTTTGTAACACAAATGGTATCTCCTTCTCTTCACTCCTTGCTATTTCAGGCACAATCTTCAGTATAGGTGGTTTTCTATGATCAACAATCCAAACAGATATGCACATTGCAGCTGAATTGTATATGGAAGCTAACATTGCCTTATAATGATCTTCACATTCAAGTTTGGATACCCTAAGGTTGACTACTGCTCGAAGTGACCATGTTCCTTTTGGAGGATTGCATAAGGAAGATACCTTCTTGAGGAAGTCTGTATAGGTCGTCTGAATATCAACAATCCTTATTCTTGACTCTCCATCCACATATCCAACCTCTTCCCCCTCAGCTGTGACCTCCAACAGACCACCAAATCGATAAATTACATTGAAAGTATTCGCTGAAAGTATCCACATGTTAATAATGTTGATTAGTATCACAATGTTATAGTAGTTATTCAAAGTGTTTCATGCATTCTACAATGTATCTGCTACATGCTTCTATCGTATCTGCTACTGGCAAGAACTGTTGGTTTAAATAGCCAATATATCGGCTACCTACAAACTGAAATCTTAAAATCTTTAAAAATGAAAGTTTGCATCTTTAAACCAAATTGCATGTTCAACAACAAGGTTTGCATTTATAACAAACATAGAAATCAAATTAATTCAACAGCAAAGTTTGCATCTTGCATCTTGGCCCGGCCAACTTTAAAATCAATTAAAATCTTTCAAAATCAAAGCTTTCATCTTCAAATACAAAATCAAACCTTTTCAAATGAACAAATACAAACTAACTTAAATAATACCAAGGGTTACCAAACTGAAACCGGAATTTAATGCGAATTTAATTCGAAAACAGTATGAAATTGAATAACAAGCCCTCTTAAATATCAATCATTACATTAAGGGTTTGGGTTTAAATGCATACCAGGTATGGGTACTTCCTCGAGAACATTAACTTTCTTCTTGGTTGTCTTTTGTTTTCCCATTAAAGCAGTACCAAAGTGTCAAAATGTTGGTGATGGTACCACAGAAAAATCGAAATTGTAGGTGATAATAACACAACAACCTAACAACTAAGTGATAGATTAAAACCTTGGAATAGAAAAACTTGTTTATATAATAGCAGACGAAGAACAACAGAAATGTAAACCCTCTCTTTTATGCTTTATGCTAATTTTAATTTGGAATTAAAAGTAATTGGGTATAAGTCCCTGGACCAAGGGTTTAAGCATAATTACTATAAAGTAGTGGACTATGGTTTAAATAACCCAAACTTGGAGAAAACAAACCACGAACAGTTTGTGCTTATGAATTTTGGAAACACGATCAGATCGATTCGGATTCAGTAATAACCGTTAGATCAGCCGACTTAATCACTATGATATAGAGATGGGTAGCAACTATCGAGGGTTTTATTCGCACACTAAGAAAGAGGTTTGCGATAAACAGAGAGAGAGAGAGAGAGAGAGAGAGAGAGAGAGAGAGAGAGAGAGAGAGAGAGAGAGAGAGTGGCGGCGCTGCGATCAGAGTGGTGGCGATCGGAATTGAAGAAGAGGAAGTTGCAGTGACAGGAATTTTCAGAGTGAAAAGCAGTGTTTGGCGTCGGTGTTTTTCTTGTGGGAGTTGCAGACCTGTAGAGGAAGAAGAAGATCAGCAGTAACTGTGAGTGGACTGTATTTTGTTAAATTAGTTTAAATTGATTAAACTATATGATTAGGACTTTAGTGGTGGGGTATATGGATATGTTTGCTGTTGGTTAATATGAAGAAATGGTTTGAATGCATCTGCTGGTTAGGTGGGGTGAATTAGAATTTTATTATTTTTTTATTTGATTTGTATGGTTTGAGTACACTGTTGATAACATGGAAATTATAAGAAAAGGTAAATGGTAGTACTGTACATGTATCCAAATTGTCGAGTTTTCGAGATCGCTTTTGGATTAGTATTCATATATATGTGGACTAGAAATATATACACCGAAAAATATAATTTTAATGAAACTGGGGTTAAAGAAAGTTATATAGTTTTATGGATACAGTAAATATTATTTGCTGAATGTATTTTGTTTCTGGCTGTATAGTAGATAGTATTTTTATTTTGAAAGAAATATAAAATGTGTTAATATTAAATTCGAGGAAATTATTGTTGAATGCCTTGGAATGGCTTTATATACCATGGACGGTATTTGATTAATCTAGAAAATGCGAAAGGAATACAAAAATGAATTTGATGTGAATTTGATGTGAAATTTATAATCGAGTGTTACTTGATTGGTTGATAGTTTAGATGTTTGATAGTCGCCCAACCATTAGTACATTTGCCGCACCTGTGGAATTAGGATTTAAAGAATTTAGATAGCACCCTAGACGGCTTAGCCTGCGGGTTGACACTTGGAAAATATATTTGGGTATTTCCTAGATGGCTTAGCCTGCGGAACTGACCCTACAGACCTTCATAGCCTTCGGGGTTGGTCTGGGCGCCAATTTAGAAAGCTCAAGGGAGCTAGTAGAGGCCATGAGTTAAGCATACGTCGAGGCTAGCCAAAGCTTGCAGGTGAGCACCCACTTGGGTTTTGGTTTCCGCGTAGAGGGTCTTAACCATGGGCAAGGCACAATGGTGCAGTGTGGGTATGGCAAATGTGTGAAGTGCATCCTGTGGGAGGTGTACTAGTGATTGGGTATAGGTTGTGAAGTGTTGTTTGAGTGTAATGATTGATTTGCAGTGATTGAGATATAGTGTCGAGATTTGAGATGCCATGAATTATATATTATTGTACTAACACAGTTTTGCAGGAGGATAGGTCAATTAACATTTCTTGCAGGGCTCGACCTATCCTAATAGGAGGTGCAGCTCAGGTAATGTATCCCTATAATATATAATATATATTTAGTAAACGAGATAAATATAGAAAGACCGCGGAGTCTATTATTTTATTGTTTTTGGGAATGGAGTTCCCTACCCTTGTCCACTCATACCAGCATAATTTGCTGACCCATGTTGCTTGTTTTGCACGTGGGTACGTATCCTTATGGAGCGTAGGCGGAGGAGAGCAACCAGTTGAGTACGATCGGGAGCAACATCAGGAGGCTCGTGTAGATCCAGTTGTTCGAGAGGGAGTTTGAGATTTGGAGGAGTTACCTTTCACAGTAGGTTTAGTTCTTTGATTCGTTATCAGTTGATTACTCAAGTTTATTTCATTTATTGGATTATTGTTGATTTGGGAAAGACAATGCCGAAGTAGAAGTTGTTGAATTTTCTTATTGGAGTTGTGTAATTTGATATTTGGAGTTTTTGGATTATATATGGAAGTTATTGGGAGTTCAAATTATTTGTGTTGAAGTATTTGTCTTTAATGATTATGGATTTTTACCTTGTGCAAATGTTTATTTAGATTACTGTCCTGAACCTTTGTCCTTTTATTGGCTTATCGAGGGTAATTTTGTAAATTCTCTCTTTTTACCAATTTTTGGATATTAGGGTCGTGACAGTTTTCTTGGTATCAGAGCCGACGACGGGTCGCCTGTTGCAGGTGGGAAGTACGCTGGAAGGGCCGGAGGAGCGCCAGGTACTTGTCTCACTTGGCAGGGAACGTCGGAGATTTTGGGACTGTACTGAGTGTACTGTAGAGCTGAGGACTGCTCTATTTCTAAGGTGGTGAGATTGTAACACCCATGAGTTGGTGTTAGTCCCACATTGCCAAGAAAGTGGTTGTATTGGTAGTATATAGAGCTTAACCATACTCTAACTAATGTCAAGGCCTTTTGGGGTAAACCACATTGGTGAGCCCTGATCCAAAACCCTCTACTGCTGGATATCCGCAGTGACTAAAGGGGGACAATATTGACATTAGCGAGCGGTATGGTGCTCGACGCACCGGGATGAGCGAGGACGAAATCCCAGGGCGTTATTCTTGGTATCAGAGCGCTTGGTTAACTTAGGCCGAGAAGGTCTAGGTGATCCTCAGAATGTGGAATGGGTGATAAGTTTGGAGAAGTTGGGTGATTATCTAATAATAATTTAATCTTTTGAATGAAGGTCATGGCGGGAAGAGGACGTGGTCAAGTCTATCAGTTGACTCAGGACCAGATGAATCAGCTGTTGCTAGCAGTTGCAGGCAACAATGGGGGTAATGGTGACCCATTTGCTAAGAGGAACAAAGACTTCCTCAATCTGGGTGGTATCAAATTCGATGGTAAGGGAGACGGGAAAGCTGCAGTGTTATGGCTCCGTCAGACAGAAGCCGTGTTTGCAAAGATGGTGTTGACTGAAGTTCAGAAGCAGGAGCTCGCTTCCCATCAGTTGGAGGGTGGAGCATTACTTTGGTGGGACGCTTTGAAGGTCGGGCTTGACCTCACCACTTTGACTTGGGAGGAGTTCAGGAATACTTTTGAGGGGAGATACCTTTCGAGTGCTTACAGAGACCGATTAGTGGATGAATTTCTGAATCTGCGACAGGATGCTATGACCGTAGCAGAGTATACGAATCGATTCAATGAGTTGTCCATGTTTGCTCCACACATGGTGGATACAGTCGAGAAGAGAAATCATCGTTTCATTAAGGGCCTAGGGCACTATGTGGCGAAGCAACTGATTCCATTTGAGCACGAGCCATTTGATAGAGTCCTGAACCTCGCAATGAAGTATGAAGAGAAGGAACAGGAGTTTAGAACTGAGAAGAGCAAAAAGACAGGTGATAACTTCAGAGACAGGAACAGACACAAGCCTTATGATCCTAACTTCAGGGGTCGACGTTATGACAACAACCCAGGGAGGAACCAGGGTTACAACAGGCCACCGGGAGATACCCAGGGTTTCATACACCGTGGTGGGTTTGGGCGTGGTGACAACAGAGTTAGAGCAGAAGCACCACCACCACCACCAGCACCAGGGCAACCTGCCCCAAGTTTGCCTTATAGGCCAGAACCTTTACAGTTACCAGCGCTAGGAGCATTAGCAGGGCCGATCAGGGGTAACTGTTGGAACTGTGGAGGATCAGGACATCGTTCTGTTGAGTGTCGTCGACCAGTGAACAACAATCAGGGAAGGCCAGCACATCAGCCGAACCGAGGGAGAGCCTTTGCTGTTTTGCCCGCATTTCAGGGATTGGAAGGTACTTTTGATTTTTCTCAATTTAGATTCCGAGTGTTATGTGATTCTGGTGCATCGCATTCATTTATTGCTAAGCAAGTAGTAGACAAGTATCAGATTGCGACCACACCTTTACCTCAACCTTTATACCTTCGGACACCTATGGGAGGGTCGACTTGTTTGTTTTACCAGTGTAAGAACTTTGTTCTGACATTCATGGGTAGACAGTTTGTTATTGATCTGGTTATTTTAGATTTTGAGGGCTATCAGTTTACTTTGGGTTTTGATTGGTTGAGTCGCTATCATGTTATTTTGGATTGTGCTGGAAGGAGAGTTATAGTGGATACACCAGGTTTACCCACATTGGTGCACAGTTGTGTTAGTAGGGATGATTCAATTATGTCCAGTTTTTTGATGTCTCTGGCTGCCCAGTCGATTGATATTAGTGATGTGGCGATAGTTAAGGATTATTTAGATGTGTTTGAGGAGATTCCGGGTTTACCACCTAAGAGAGAGGTGGAGTTCCGTATTGATTTGTTGCCAGGAACGGCACCTATTTCTAAGACTGCCTACAGGATGGCGCCTAAGCAGTTGGAAGAGATGAAAACCCAGTTGGAGGAGTTGCTTAAGAAAGGGTATGTGATATTTGATGTTTTATTTGATTTAGTTTATTCTTTTGGTGTATATGTGTGAGCCTTTGAAGGTGTGTATGAACCACAGGTTCATACGTCCAAGCAATACTCCATGGGGAGCTCCAGCTATCTTTGTCTCTAAGAAGGATGGGACTTTGAGGATGTGCATTGATTACCGTGAGTTGAACAAGGTGACAATCAAGAACAAATATCCACTGCCGAGAATAGATGATTTGCTTGATCAGTTGAAAGGAGCAGCCGTGTTTTCTCAGTTTGATTTGAGGACGGGTTACCATCAGATGGGTGTAGAGGAGAAGACTATACCACTGACTGCTTTCAGAACTCGATATGGGTTGTATGAGTTTCCAGTAATGCCTTTTGGGTTAACTAATGCTCCAACATTTTTCATGGATTTGATGAACCGGATTTTTAGGCCTTATCTTGATAAGTTTGTGATTGTATTCATTGATGATATTTTGGTGTATTCTAAGGACGCTCAGGAGCATGCGAAACATTTGAAAATAGTGTTGCAGATATTGAGAGATCACAAGCTATATGCTAAGTTTAGCAAATGTCATTTCTGGAAGAATGAGGTGCATTTCTTAGGTCACGTGATATCCAGAGAAGGGATTGCCGTTGACCCTGAGAAGGTTACTGCAGTTAGGGATTGGAAACAACCAACCAACCCTACAGAGATTCGAAGCTTTTTGGGATTAGCTGGATATTACCGTCGTTTCATTGAGAAGTTCTCGCTTATAGCTGAGCCATTGACCAGACTTACGAGGAAGAATGTGAAGTTCTTGTGGACTGACGACTGCGAGAGAGCTTTTCAGGAGCTTAAGCAGAGGTTGACTTCAGCGCCAGTGTTAATTATACCGGTTAGAGGTGGCAAGCTTGTGGTATTCACAGATGCTAGTGGTACAGGACTTGGTTGTGTTTTGATGCAGGATGGGAGAGTGGTCTCTTATGCTTCTAGACAGTTGAAGCAACATGAGCGAAAATATCCAGTGCACGATTTAGAATTGGCAGCTGTGGTGTTTACTTTGAAGATTTGGCGTCACTATTTATATGGAGAGAAGTTTGATCTTTACACCGACCACAAGAGTCTGAAATACTTGTTCTCTCAGAAGGACTTGAACATGAGACAACAGAGATGGATGGAGTTCATTAGCAGTTATGATTTTCAGATTCAGTATCAGCCTGGGAAAGGTAATGTAGTTGCAGATGCTTTGAGTAGGAAACATGCCACCGTTGCTATGATGATGATGGAGGAGTGGAAATCTCTAGAGACTATAGCGTCTCATGATGTGTACTTACAGCAGGGAGGTGAACAGGTCACCATTTGTTCCATGGAGGTGAAACCTATGATGATTAGCTTGATTGTGTCCAAGCAGCATGAGGACCCTTTCTTGCTCCGAAAGCTTGGGCAGTTAGTTGTGGATTTGTTAGATGAGTGTCCCACAGAATGGTCAGTTGGTGTTGATGGAGGTTTGAGGTATAGAGATCGATTGTGTGTTCCTGATAAGGATGGTTTGAGGAAGAATGTTATGGATGAGGCACATCGTTCTCGTTTCACTATTCACCCTGGTGGAACGAAGATGTACAAAGACCTGAAGAGGACTTATTGGTGGGAAGGAATGAAGAGAGACGTTGGAGAGTATGTTTCTAGATGCTTGACATGTCGGCGAGTAAAGGTCGATCATCAGAAACCGTCAGGGTTACTTCAGCCATTGTCTATCCCTCAGTGGAAGTGGGAGCACATTTCCATGGATTTTATTGATGGTTTGCCTAGATCACGGGGAGGCAATGAATCCATTTGGGTTGTCGTCGATCGATTGACTAAGTCAGCTCATTTTCTTCCTATTTCTATGAATAGGAATGCAGATAAGCTAGCAAAGAAGTATGTGAAGGAGATTGTCAGACTACATGGTGTTCCGGCTAGCATTGTTTCAGACAGAGATCCTATATTCACTTCCGAGTTCTGGGGTAGTTTTCAGCGTGCCATGGGTACGAAGCTTAATTTGAGTACTGCTTATCATCCCCAGACAGATGGACAGACTGAGCGGGTAAATCAGATCCTAGAGGATATGTTACGTGCTTGTGCACTCAGCTTTGGTGGAGAATGGGAGGAACATCTACCTTACATGGAGTTTGCTTACAATAACAGTTTTCAGGCGAGTATTGGTATGGCACCATATGAGGCACTGTATGGTAGGCCATGTAGATCACCGGCTTGTTGGGCGGAGGTTGGTGATACTGCGATTCTCGGACCAGTGATAGTTCGCGAGACTACAGAGAAAGTAGATATCATTCGACAGAGATTGAAAACGGCTCAAAGCCAAATGAAGAGTTATGCAGATAATAGGAGGAAGCCACTCGAGTTTGCTGTGGGGCAGAAAGTGTTATTGAAGATATCCTCGATGCGTGGAGTAATGAGGTTTGGTAAGAAGGGCAAGCTGAGCCCTAGGTATGTGGGACCGTATGAGGTCACTGACAGAGTTGGACCGTTGGCTTACAGGCTGGCATTGCCACCTGCCTTGGAGAAGATACATAATGTATTTCATGTCTCCATGTTGAGAAAGTGGAAATGTGATGATAAGGATGAAGAGGATGAAGGAGTAGACTACGCCCAGTTAGATATTTATGATCCTGAACAGTTAGAAATTAATGAAGATGTTACCTACAGAGTGAGGCCAATTACTATCATTGATAGAGATGAGAAACGACTAAGGCGAAAGACGTTGAAGCTGGTAAAAGTGCAGTGGAGTGATGATCCGAGCGATGTTACATGGGAGTTGGAGGACAAGGTGCGAGCTAAGCACCCGGAGTTGTTCGACTGATCTTTCTTCCAAATCTCGAGGCCGAGATTTCTTTTGAGGTGTGTATGAATGGAAACCCCCTCTTTTATGCTTTATGCTAATTTTAATTTGGAATTAAAAGTAATTGGGTAGGGAACGTCGGAGATTTTTGGACTGTACTGAGTGTACTGCAGAGCCGAGGACGGCTCTATTTCTAAGGTGGTGAGATTGTAACACCCATGAGTTGGTGTTAGTCCCACATTGCCAAGAAAGTGGTTGTATTGGTAGTATATAGAGCTTAACCATACTCTAACTAATGTCAAGGCCTTTTGGGGTAAACCACATGGGTGGGCCCTGATCCAAAACCCTCTACTGCTGGATATCCGCAGTGACTAAAGGGGGACAATATTGACATTAGCGAGCGGTATGGTGCTCAACGCACCGGGATGAGCGAGGACGAAATCCCAGGGCGTTACAAGAAAAACCAGTGAAGAAGAAGAAGAAGAAGAAGAAGAACAAGAAGAAGAAGATGAAAAAGTTTGTTGGTGATGGACAGTTGAGATGAAAAAAGGAGATCTAACGGATAGTGTTGGTTTGCATGTCGGTATCATGTTTAATGTTGAAGTACGTAGGAGAGAGAATGATGGTGATGTTTAAAAGTTAAGTACTTAAGAGAGAGAATGTGTAAGAAAGGTAGAAAAGGAAACAAAAGATTCTTTGTGCTTGTTTGGGAAAGAGTTTATACTTGTTACTTATTTGGGAATGTTGTGCATAATGTTGTACTTATTTGGGAAATTACCCAAATAAAAAAGTAAAAAACTGACTAGTTTCTCTCTTTTATTGAATTGTTTTATGCCAACCACGGTTTCGGTTAACCTTACAATGGTTGACCAGTGTTTATTAGAAAGGACAAAAGTTGATTTATAGATTGGATTGGATAATTTTGACCTAGTCGGACTTTACTTGATTAAGTTGATAGAAGTTGACCTTGTTGACTTGGCCAATTTAATAATTAATTTTAAAAAAATTACAAAAAGTTGACTAGTTTTACCATCTATTATATCATTTTTGTAATTTTGATTTAATTGACTTAACCAATTTTGAACAAAATATTAAAGTACGTATTAATTGACCGATGTTTGTTTTATCTTGGCCAATTTGTTGGAATCTAATTTTGACAAATTGCAAAAAATTTACTTAGATTTCTTACATCAATTTTATAATTTTAACTTAATTGAGTTGATCAATTTTGACCAAAATATTGTAATCCATGAGTTGACCGATTTTTGGATTGTTTTTATTTTCTTTTATAAAAAAAAAATCCCGTTCAAAGGATCTAACTAAGTTTAATTTTTTAATATATTTTTTTTCTATCAATCACAATTTTAGTCAACCCTACAATGTTTGACCATTGTTTATAAAAATTGACAAGTGCTAACGTAATATTGTTCATCAACTAGATTAATCAATTTTTATCAAGTTGAACCTTAATTGACCAAGTTGACCTTATTGATTTGGCTACTTTAACACCTAATTTTGAGAAAATTACAAATTTTTTTTATTGATTTTATTAATTTTTACATTAATTTTTAAATTTTGAGTTATTTGACTTGGCCAATTTCCACGCAAATACCAAAGTCATATCTCGACCGAATTTGATCAAAAGGGACAAAAGTTGATTTAATGTTCTTCATAAACTGGGTACTATTTGAGCTCGGACCCTAATTAACCAAGTTGACTGAAGTTGACCTATTGACTTAACCAAGTTGTAAATAGTTGACTAATTTTACGATTTATTACATTATTTTTGTAATTTTGATTTAATTTATTTGACCAAAATACTAAAATAAGCTTGGGTTGACCGATGTTGGTTTTATCCTAGTCAAATTTGGGACCTAATTTTGACAAATTTGCAAAAAATATTACTTAAGCTGAATAATTTTATGATTTCTTACATCAATTTTATAAACTTGACTTAGTCATGACTTAACCGATTTTTATTTTTATTTTTTATTTTTATTTTTCAGTACAAATTGGTAAATTTGGTGAATTAATGTTTGATATAGTTAAAAAATTCTAAAATCAATCAAGTCATATTGACTTTAGTGTTTGAGTCAATATTGGTCAAGTCAAAATTACAAAAAATCATAAAATTTACCCGGTCAAATTATGTAAACTTCTTTATGAAATTGTATGCATAGGTAATGATTGGTGCTTTGACGTTAATTAGGTTACTAAGTGAGGGTAGTGATTGGTTGATAGTAATCTATTTTAAATCATTTATTATATATAAATTTATTTTTTTTCTTTACATTAAACTGTACAATTTTTTGAACCATAATAGATCTGACATTAGTATTGTACGTCTGTACAATTGTTTAATGATTCATCATTTATGGGCCAAAGTAAAATTTTATAAAGAGAAAAACCACTGAATGAACAACCAAACTGCAATCTTTGATTTTATTTTTATTTTTTTAAGAAATAAAAAATTGAATGGTATTTTTTTTCCAAAGTAGTTGACTGATTCGACGATTGTTTGAGTAGAGTATGATAAAATATATGGGAATAGTTATTTTTTTCCAAACAGGGTCGGCTCAAGAGATATGGGGGCCTTAGGCAAACCAAAATTGAGACATGTCCTTGAAGTAGTAATAAAAAAAAAACTTTGAACAAAAACTATAGAAAAGTTGTATTTTTTTGTTTTTTGTATTAAATGTAATTTAATTTGATTTTAGTTTTATTGTAGAAGAGTTATATTAATTGTTAATAAATTTAACTTTGGAAAGTATTGAAATTTAAACAAAAATAAAGTGGCCCCAAAATTCTTTGAATTTCTATTACAGTATCTAGTAAAAACAATCTTTAACAACTTTTTTTTTTTTAAGAGAACTCTTCAATATTTAAAATTTTATTTAAAAAAAAAACACCTAAAAATAAAGAAATAAATACCTAAATAAAAAACATGCGGCCCAACAATTAAGTGGGTCCTTAGGCACCTGCCTAATTTTCTATACAGTAGAGCCGCCCCTATTTCCAAATCTCTCACATCCCCATTATTTGTTGAATAAATTTCTAATTGTCAATGAAAGAGATAAGAAAGTAGTTAGCAGTAGTAGAAGAAGAAGTTATGTGCTTTGAACAAGAAAGGTTTTGGTTAGTTTACCCAATTTTCTTAATTTCTTCTTGTTTGACAGTTTTTTTTTTTGAAAAAATACCAATGTTTGAAGTTGATAGTAGAAAGGAATCTGAGATTTGATGTAGGTGGTGTTGGGCATATGTTAAATATTGATACATAGTAAAAAATAGAAAAAAATAGAGTTCGAATTGGTAGAGAAAAGAATAGAGAAAAAAAAAGGTGCAGAGAGGAGCTTTTTTTGGTTTTCCTCAGATACCAAAAGGAAAAGAAGAAGAGAAGAGAAGAAGAGGGAGAGTGTAGTGAGCTGTAAATTTTTTTTTTTTTTTGTTGACTTTAAGGGTGTGTTTGTTTAAAATGCTGGATGCTGAATGCTGGATGCTTAATGCTGGATACTTAATGCTGGATGCTGAAAAAGTTGTTTGGTTATCATTTTTAAGAAGTTCTGTTTTTGATTTGTTTGTTTATGCATAAGTATGATTTTGACCATGTTACCCTATTATTGGAAAAGTATTTTGACAATACACAGTACCTTATCACATAACCCAAAAACCTAAAGTTGATTTGCACTCTGGTTGCGCAAGTTGACCATTCAGTGTTGTGCTTCAGATGAGAATGTTTCACCCTTAGCCAAAATATTTGTGTAACTACAATATATTGTTATGTCGTACAAACAGAAAAATGTTCTAACAACAAAATTATACACGCCAATTTTTCTTCTAAAACATGATATTTAAAAAAAAATCTTAACCTTTTAAATGGCTCATCTAAAAATTCTAAATTTTGGATATGGTACAACAGAAATCGTCATGAACATATGAAAAATATTTCAAAGTGAACAGACAAAGGAAAGATCCCTGACTAAGCAAACGAATCTGACTGTAATTTTTCTTCTAAAACATGACAATCACAAAAAAAATCTGTAACTTTCAAACGACTCGTTTAAAAATTCCAAATTTTGGATATGATACAATAGAAATCGTCAGGAACATATAGTAAAACTTTTAAAGTGATCGGACAAAAGAAAGTCTCCTTATTAAGCAAACGAATCTGACTGTAACGTAATTTTTCTTGTAAAACATAACAACCACAAAAAAATATGTAACTTTCAAACCGATCGTCTAAAAATTCTAAATTTTAGATATGATATACCAGAAATCTTCAGAAACTTATGGTAAAAATTTCAAAGTGATCAGACAAAGGAAAGGCCATTAACTAAGCCAATGAATCTGACTGTGATATTACTTAATGGTTATGGATGATAAAAACAATTTTTATAAGGGTAGAATTGTCTAAATAATACAACAAGCATTAAGAAGTTAAATTAAGCGTGAGATTTTCGCTGGGCCAAAATCGCTGAAATCTCCCAATTAGTTCTTAATGCTTGTTCTAAACAAACAACTTAAAAAACACTTATTTCTGAATTTTAACCTGGTCCACCACTTAAGAAGCACTTAATGCTTAATGCTTAATGAAACAAACACTACCTAAGCTACCAGGTAACTAGTTTTTCTAACACAGATTGTGTGGTCCATATTATGCCGCACCAATGGTAACGATAAATTTTTATGTCAACAAAGAACCGGACGAGTGTAACTTGAATCAGTAGATGAAACCGGAATCGACAGTGCCCGATTCATCTCTAAGAAACGGTTCTTAAAACCATGGTAACACCAGGGCCTAGGCTTAGCACATACAAGATGACATATATACTCCGGTAGGCAAACATATTTGCAACTAAGGCAATGGGAAATACCCAATGGTTCTTTTATTAAAATTATTAACTTAGAGGCTCGTATCAAATCACATACTAAATAGTTGAAAAAAAATGAGAAATTGTCAACAACAAAAAAAAATACTTAAAGTGAGAAAATGAACATTAATCAATCAGGTTATATTTCAATAAAATACTAAAATTCTATATTAAAGCCACAATTAAATACTCCATTTGTATCATCAAGATAATGGCTTCGAAGCTTATTCCTCGAGCATCTAACAGTAACACTAAAATTCCTTTTAAATTTCTTATTTTTTCATCTACAAATTTTCTTTCACCTTCTTCTTCTTCGTCTTTAATTGAGGTCCATCATGTAGTAAGAAAGAGGTCCTTTTCGAGGGAAGGAGTAGTTAGGGTTTCAAAAATCACCTTTCAATGATTAGGTTTTAGGTTTGGGGCTTCTGCAACCATTCCCGCCTATATACCCAAATTACATACACGTGGTATTCGTCTGTGTGTTGTAATATACAGTTTTTACCAAACCCTGTAACATGCCCAATTAAATAGACTAGAAGTCCTTAGTTAATTTAGTTATCATCCCCCTTATTAACTTTAAATCCAACGGTCAGATTAATGATTACGAAATCAATTGTCAAATTAAGGTAATTGTTATTGTCCTTGTCACTTGAAAAATGTGGAAGAAAAAAAATTTGATCTAAAAAAGAAAAAGTTACACACTTAAAAGTAAGGTGTAAGAAGAGTAGACTTGATGCTTTCGGGGACCATGCGGCCCATTGTAAGCATTACCCCGGCTTCAAGTACAGGCATGACCACGTTAGAGATATCTTGTGTGATGTGTTCTGGCGGGCTGGCGTACAGGTTAAGAAGGAGGCTCCTGTTAACTTTCTTACTGATCCTAAGGAAGGAAGATCGACATTACGTCCTGCTGATATTCTGGTCTACAACTGGTCTGAAGGTAAACATGCGTGTGTTGATGTCACAGGGGCGTCTCCGATGGTTGGGCTGAGTGCTGGGATTTTTGAGGTGGGGCTAGCAGCTAGCAATGCAGCAGCGACAAAAGTGGAGAAACATGACGGAGCTTGTAGGGCTAACCAACATAGTTTCATCCCCTTTGCATTTGACACATTTGGATTGCTAGGCTCAGAAGCAGTTGAGCTCCTCAGGAGAGTGCAGAAGATAATGGATAGCAACATGATGACTGCAGGTTCGAACGAATATGTATTTAGGAGAATCGGGTTTGCTATCCAGAAAGGACTTGCCGCGCAGTTTGTAGCGCGTTTGTCCTCTACTTTTGTGTAATTCGTTGAGCTTATCAATAAAATTTGAGTTTATTTGAAAAAAAAAAATGGAAAAGTGTGGAAAAGTACAACTCCATACCTGTTGGGGATAAGCCACCATCTTCTGGTGCTTTATCAAGAAATTAATGTGGAAAAAAACGTATGTGATTTTTATTTCCAAAAAATACTGTGGAACAAGCACAGCCTTGAAAAAAAAAATATACTGTATTATGTTGTATGTCAGGCTGTAAATGTAAATAGCGGGGCTGGGGCTAAGGCTGTGACTCTGTGAGCATAGAATTACTGAATGGTAAAAGGTTCGTGAGGGTATTTCAATAATAACATAATTTCTTTCTTTGCCTTAGTGCTATAAATTGCAAGAGAGAATAAATTTAGGGTTTCTCTTCTTCTAAAGCGAGAGAGAAGTCTCAACTCTCAAAGCAGGCAGGAAGATTTCTCTCCTTCATCATCAGCATAACAACAATGGTGAGTGCCTCTCTCTGTAGATCAGATCTGTTCAAATGAAAAGTGTTGTACTTAAATTAGTGCTATAATGGGGCAAATTTTTTTTTTTTATGCTAAACTTTGTTTGTATTGTGAAGTAATTGATCATTGCAAGCACAAGTTATAATTTTTTTGGAAGAGGTGATCCTGATTTATGTATTTGACTGTTTTTGTGTGGTGTTGCAGACAAAGCGCACAAAGAAGGCAGGCATTGTCGGCGAATATGGTGAATTTTCTAGCCATTTAGCTTCATTTATTATTACACTGGATCATGCATTTGCACTGTTTTACCATCACACACATTTACACCAGATGCATAGTACTGGATAAATAGCTGCCCTCTAAAATCTGATGGTTATAAGATGTAGCATAAAAGAGTATTTGAATATGGAAGGAGTTTAAGATCATTTGAATCACAATATAACTTCTCATCTGTCCACATGGAATGGTCAGGTCAAAATTTGTAGGGTTTGAGTATTGTTTGAGGGGTGATTTTGGTTTTGGTCACCAATAGTTAGTACTAATTAGGGTTCGGAGCTGGTTTTTATTTTTATTAGGTTTTGGCCATCAACCGGGAACTGAACCAACCAAAATTTCAAAATGACAAAAATACCCTTGCAAGGAAGTGCACGTGATTTGCACGAGAATACTTTTTAATGACACATTGCACACATGTGACCATTCGATCTACCTCGCTCAGATCCGTGCATCCATCAAACTAAAATACAGATCTCGATGCAAAAGTGCGGGAAAATTGTTGGCTAACACCCGACTCCCACCCAACTCACTTCTATCTTTCTCTAGAACCTTTTCACCTTCTCCTCTTCTCCTCTACAAACAAGGGTTTGTTTGTTCTGCTACTTTCCAACATCAAATCTTTTACCATCCAAACCAAAAGTTCAATCAAAAACTCAAAATTTTCATTAAATTAACTCAAATTGTTCATTCACTCACGTGGTTCAAAAAGGGGTTTGTTGAAGTTCTGGTTTTTGGTGCTTGATTTACTGTGAAATTGCTCGATTTAGTTCAAGGTATGTGTACAATTAATTTTTATCAAATTAATATCTCTCACACATCAATCTCTATCAAGTTGGGGTTTTTATCAAAAAAAAATTTAATTATTTTTTTTGATTAAAGTGTGTGATGTACAAAAGGTTGTTGTTTTGGTGGGGTTTGTTGTTTATCTGTGCTTGGCTATGTGATAATGTGTTTACATGTTTAAAAGATGATTTTTTTTTTTGTTGGATCTTAATTTCGACAAAAAAGGTTGAAGCTTTTGGTTATTTTGTTTAAAAGAATTTAGGGTTTTTCTTTCAAACATTAGAATGTTGCTAAAAAGGAAAAAATTGTGTGTGATTTGGTTAAAAAAATGAATTTTTGTCTCAAATTTGGGTTTATAATTCCTTTGTCATTTTGTTTGAAAAAAAGTTGAAGCTTTGTTTGTTATAGGTTTGTAATGGTTGATTTCATTGTGTACCCAGCTATGTGATATATTGAAATGGTTAGATTTTCACAAAAATGTTATTTTTTTGTGATCAAATACAGTAACAGTTAGATTTTTTTCAAAATATTATTTTGTACTCTATTTGTTGACGATGTGAAATATTTTGATGATTTAGGTTGGCTCTGTTTTCAATATCTTTTTTTTTTTTTTATTTTTTTTTTATTTCTTTATCTGTGATGATGATCATGATATGATATTGTACTTTCTTTCGTTTATATATGTGATGATGACAGTGATATGATATTGTACTCTTTTTGTAATTAAACGAGCTCGGTGTTTTTTCGTCGAAGTTTGAAATATTGTACTCTGTTTTTCCATCTTTTTTTATGTACATATTGATATATTGAAATGGTTCTAAGTCCATGCCTTATTTTCTTTGTAGTGTAATGGGTGATGATATGAGGAGTATTGTTATGCATTATGGTGGAATGTGGGGGCTTGTTAAACCTGGGTTTGTGAAAAAGGTTGATTACAAAGGTGGGAAGAGTGTTGTGTGGAAGGTTAACGGTGATAAGTTAATGTGGCTGGACTTTAGCAATGACATTAAGGAGTTGATTGGTGGTCCACATATTGATGATAAACAATTGTATGTTGCATATATTTTAAGTGGTGAAAGATTTCAAGTGTCTACGGATACTCATTTAATGAAAATGTGGTGGTCAATGAAAAGGTTGTCTGATAAAAGGTATCATATGTTTGTTTCTACAATTGTTCCTGCAGTGGCAAGAGGGGCACAAGATTTAGTGAGAAGGTCTCCTAGGACTAATAAGGTTTCTAAGCCCAAGTCTGCTGATACTAAGGGAAAAAGTGTAGTTTTTGATATTGATGATGATCAGTCTGACAGGGTTAATGAAGAGGTTGAGTCTGACAGGGTTGAGTCTGACAGTCTGAAGTCCAACACTGACAAGGTTGTCTCACCTAGAAGGTCTCCTAGGTTTTTTCATCTAGTCTTTAAGTCAATTACTAAGTACTCCTAAGTCCAACAAGCTTGTCTCACCTCGAAGGTCTCCTAGGTTTGCAAACAATGCAGCAACCAATGTCCCATGCCCTCCACCAAATATTGATGCACCTAATAGTCTGAGTTCTTGGGATGCTAGTAGTGAACTACCTGAGAGTCAGTTTCTGTCTCAAGGTCAGAGTCAATTCCTTTCTCAATCACAAAATCTAGCAGTCCGTAGGTTTTTACAACTCCCAACTTCAACAGTTCCACAATGTGAGTCACAAACTGGTAATGTAAGCTGTAAAAATGTTCTTGGTAGTGGGGATTTTGAGTTGTCTGTGGACCTTAGAGAAATAAGACATAATGCTAGGAAGGAGTTGCTAGATGAAGAATTAAGTGATAAGGAAGAGTATCATGCAGCCGATGCAGGGCCATTGTTTGGCATTACTGTTGACGATGATGATGGAGAAGACTATATGTCTACGGATGGATGAGAATATGAACCACAAGAGGCTGACTTATCTGATTCTGACAGTGACATGATGGTTGATAATGAAGAGGATGAAGTTTTAAAAGAAATGAAGAATAGTCAAGACTTACAGCAAGTTAATGTTTTTGAAGATGAGGACAATGAGAAGCTGGGGGACATTGAAGTAAATGATCAAATTCCTGATATCAGTGAAGGTATGTCTTGGGCTACTATGAAACAATGTAGGCAGTATTTCAAGACTTTGGCTATAACAAAATATTTTGGCCATGCCTAAAAGAGCAATGACACATTGAGGTATAGGTTTAAGTGTAAAGATGATGCTTGTTGTTGGAAGGTTTCTTGTAGGAAAAAAAAATGGCAATGACTCAACTGTTGTGCTCAAGTCTTTTGTTGATGTCCACACTTGTGCTGGTCTTGGGAAGAGTAAGAACAAGCATGTTAAAGCTCCATGGGTTGCTGTTAAGCTGCTAAACTATTTCAAAGCTCATCCATTCTCAACTCCCGGAGAGATCAAAGATGAAACATATAGTTTGTATGGTGCAGATATAAGCTATTGGACAACATGGGTAGCTAGGAATATGATGCAGGAAAAGATAAATGGAAGTTATGAAGACAGTTTTTCTTTATGTCCAGAATTGGTGAAGCAAATAAAAACATCAAATCCTAGTTCAATTGTTAAGTGTTTTGTTGATGGACTGAACCAATTTGAAGGGTTCTTTGTAGCTTATAAGGCTTGTTTGGAGGGATGGAACAAGGGATGTAGGTTAATAGTAGGTCTTGATGGCTGCCACTTGAAGGGGAAGTATGAAGGAGTGTGTCTTAGTGTTATTGGCTTAGATAGAAATAATGGCATGTATCCTCTTGCAATCTATATCACTAGAAGGGAGTGTTATCAGAGTTGGTATGACTTTTTGTTGCTATTAGAGAAAGACTTGAAAAGAAGGACTCTAGGCAGTGATAATCCAGACTATTTGACCTTTTTTCAGATAGACAAAAAGGTTTGGTTAAGGCTGTACATGACATATTCCCTAATGGTTATCACAGGTTCTGCTTCAGGCACATGATATCCAACTACAAAAGCAATGGTTTCAAAGGTGAGCACTTGGTGAACCTTGTTTGGGCTGCAGCAAAAGCATTCAAGCAAACTGATCACAAAAAGGTTATGGAAATGTTGAAGAATGAGAATATCAAGGCTAAAGAGTACTTGGAGAAGGAGCCAGTTCAGACTTGGGCAAGATGTTTTTTTGACAAAACAAGTAAGTATGAGTATAGTTAACAATTTTTCAGAAAGTTTCAACAAGTGGATGTTGGATGTAAGGCAGTTAACTATTGTCAAGTTAATTAATAAGTACACAGACATGCTGTCGAAGCAATTTTATGACAAAAAAATATGTAGTATGGATTTACTATATGGTGATGAATTGGTGCCTAGAGTTGCTGAACTTATTAAGATGTTGGAAAAGAAGTATTTCAAGTATACAGTTCAAGGTATTAGTTTGGAACTTTTCTCAGTGAAAACTAGAGATGGTTATAAGAAGTGGAGAGTGGACATTTCAAACCACACTTGTACTTGCAATGAATGGCAGATGTCTGGAGTGCCATGTGTGCATGTTGTTGCTGTTGTGAGGGAAAGAAGAGCTAGAAGGATGGGCTAAGTAAGTAAAATTTAATCTTGGCTTAAATGTTTTACAAGATTTATTTTTCTTGAAATTTTTTGTAATAAGTTGTTTATATTTATTGATTTTACAGATGGTGCAGTCCTTGGTTTACTGTTGGTGCTTATCAAGCATCATATGATGGTTATATAGTCCCTATAAATGATGTTGAGGAATGGGGAATTGTATGTATTGTTAACTGTTTTGATTGATTGGAATTAAATCAATGTATGTATATCTGACAGTCTGAATATTTTTGTAGCCTGACAAGGTGGTCCTTCCCCCACCAAGGGAAAAAGGTCTAGGTAGACCCAAAACTCAAAGAATCAGGGGTGAAGATGAACCAGCGAAAACCAAGGCAAAACTGATATGTAGTAAGTGCAAAAAAGTTGGGCACAATAGAAGAACTTGTGATGCAAGAAATGATCCAACAAAAGTTTATAAAAAGAAGTGTAAGTATTCTGACATAGTTGAATGTAGGGCTGTGAAATGGGCCGGGCTAGGGCTAGCCCGACCCTTCAACACTTAAGCCCTATAGTCTTAAGGGCCGGGTCAGCCCTACCCTTACTATTCATGAGGGCCGGGATAGGGCCGGGTTGACATCAAAATACTTAAGCCCTTACCCTACCCTTACCCTTTTCTAAAGGGTTGAGGGCCGGGCTCATAGGTCGGGCCTTAAAGCCCGACAATTTTTAAATGTGTATTTTATTAAATATAAATGAATTTAACTATAAAATATGAAAGGGCTTAATTAGGGCATAATAAGGGTCGGGCTTAGGGCTGGGTTACACATTTTAAATATTGGCCCTGGCCCTACCCTTATATACATCAGGGCCGGGCTGACCTGGCCCTTAAAATTGAGAGGGCTTGACTTAGAGGGCTTTTTCATCGAAAAGGCCGGGCCGAACAGGGTCGGGCCAAGGGCCTAAGGGCCGTTTTAACAGACCTAGTTGAATGGTTGTAAATTAAATTAATTGAAAATACAACTCTTGTGTGTTAAGTAAGTATTCTGGCATGGTTAAATGGTTTGTTACTTGCAGTGCAGAAGTATAAAAGGAACGAGATATTAGGCAATGGCGATGCTGGTGGTGCATCATGCTCAAGAGGAGGTACATGTGGCTCAAACAAGAGAGGTAGAGGTGTTGGTCGTAGCTCAAAAGGAGGTACAGATGGCTCAAACAAAAGAGGTGAAGGTGATGGCTCGAAACAAGCTGGTAGAGGTGGAGGAGTTAAAATGAGAGGAGGCAAGTCCAATTGGAACAATTAAGTTTTAGGTGGAAAATGTTATCGTATTTTGAAAAATATTGGATAAGTAGTAGCAGTTTAACATGTAGTTAGTTTTGGGAACAATATTTGACATGTTAGTTATATGTAGCACTCTAACATGTAATATTTTGGGAAGAATGGAGTGTTCGGAATATATTTTGGATTCCATGTAACTTAACTATATTGTGGTCCCGAATTTTAATGAATTTAGTGTGTTGTTTTGGATGTTGGAAATGTTGTTTCAGTTTCAGATGATGTTTGCTCATTTATTCTTTGATATTTGTTGTACATTGCACACTTAAAACCAAAAGCTAGATAGGTCACATTGCACACTAGAAGCTAGATAGGTCACATTGTATTGCCCTCGACACTTTAGACCATACATATTACATAGCTTGGACAAAATGAGAGAAAATAGGAAACAAAGTACTCTGTTACATCTTCGTTTCGACACACTACACACTTTAGTCTTTTGTTTTTGCTGCATCATCCTCATATTTATAGGAATCCCATTTTGGAGTGGTTGTTGGTGGAAGGTGCAGTTGCCCAGGACATAGATTATACTGGCACATTAGATATTTCATTTCAGTTTTGTCTTCATCATATGTTGTATACATCTTCATTATGCCTTGACATCCTGGGATAATGCATGAAGCATATAGTAGTGGGCACACATCAGCTATGTGCCCTTCACATCTACATAGTTGGCATTCATCTTGTGGTATATATGAAAAAAAGTTGTTATTCATATTTATTTTAGAAGCCATTAAGAACTCTGAAAACTGCACTTACCCATAGGTTGCATCCCCCCATAGATTACTACTTGAATCGCAAAGTATTTGTGAGAAGAGAAGAAATTTTTTAGACTATCAGCAATTTGTGTTGCAGGTACATAGTTTTGGGAATAGAAGTTGTTATTTATATACAGGTTACAGTGGGGAAGATGACCAACGGCTACTATAATGGCTCTATTTTTATAGCCGTTGGATTTGCTTCAACACTCCAGATTAAAACACCTGTCATCTGTTTAAATATTTCACATGCAGGTCACGTGACTCATAAGTTCTGATCAGATTTTAAGTTTTTAAGTTGTTCACGTGTATGTCACGTGATTTGATTACTTATCAGTTGATTTTCCGTTTTTAAGTTATTCACGTGCATGTCACGTGATTTTTCAGGGGTAACTTAGGTATTATAAAAATATGTTTGGTTCACCCAGGTTTTTTGGTTGGTTCAGTTCCCGGTTGATGGCCAAAACCTAATAAAAATAAAAACCAGCTCCGAACCCTAATTAGTACTAACTATTGGTGACCAAAACCAAAATCACTCTTGTTTGAGTTATGTTGTTCTACCTATCTAACTGAAGGGCATTGACACTGAGCTTCTGCATTACAGGTACTCGTTATGGTGCAAGTTTGCGAAAGCAGATTAAGAAGATGGAGGTCGATCAGTCAACATTCAAAGTACTTTTGCGAGTTTTGTGGAAAGGTACATACAATCCCCTCATGCTTTCTGCTTTGCTGTCTTATAAACTTATACACATTCGATTGCAACTTACCCCATGAAAAACCCTTTATTTGTCTAGTACGCTGTGAAAAGAAAGGCTCTAGGAATCTGTGGTTGCAAGGACTGCGGTAAAGTTAAGGCTGGCGGAGCTTACACTCTGAAGTAAGTCTCTTTGGCGTACCACTGTGCTATTTCACGTAGCTTAATATATGTTGACCACCCTATCATCTTTTGATATATTTTACTCATGAATGTTTTGCGTGATTGCCTTGACAGCACTGCTAGTGCTGTGACTGTTAGGAGTACCATCCGGAGGCTGAGGGAGCAGACAGAGGGATGAGGTTCAATTGAGCTGAACTAATTTTGGTCTGTAGTATTGAATGTTATGAAAGAAGTTTCACCTAGTTACTCTTCAGACTTGCTGTTTGTGTGGTAGATTTTAGCGTTAAAGATTGTTATACGTTCAACAGCTTGTGATATTCTTAAGTAGATTGGTATGAATTGATATTGGTTTCTTTTCCATGCCTCAAAGCAGATCACATATTGCCTGCTTTGTTTATGTTCTATTCAATTACACATTTATCATTGTGGATTGTGAGTTTGCTGTTTATGGGAATATTAGAGAGTGTGCTTTGCTTCCTTTTAATAAAATGAAAAACAAAGATGTGAATAAAGTGCCTCCAATTGGTCTTATCCCTGAGAGTGAAAAACTGAACAAACTTTCCAGACTATGAGGGAGCTTCTTCATGTGCAAGGCCAAGTCAGGGTGCGGATTTTTTATTTTTGTTAAAGTGCGAACAGTGGATGTTCCTCATTCTTTGCATATTTTCTCAATTGTTTATTGTCATCAATGTGTGTCCAAGACGTGAGTAGAATCACTCCAGGGTTCATGTTATATATGTTGTAGAGGTAGATGATGTTATATGTCGTCATTGTAAGTCTTAGGTCTAGGCCAAGGAATATTGTTCTTCACACTTTCGAGCTAGGTAAGAGCTCTCAAGGTCTAACTTTTGAGGTCAAGCTAGCCCGATCAGTGCGGGTTATTTTCTTTGTCAAGCAGCAGCCATTTGTCTGGCAAGAAGAGTCCTCAAATCCATTTTCTTGCAAAAGGAGGAATTTAAGGAAGAAAATATTGTTGATTTCTTTTCAACCTATCAGGTCAACTATTGTTTGATTCAAGAATGAGCTGATATATGTTGATCATATGAATTTTTATGGTCATTTCAAACATGGTGTAAACTTTCCAACACCACCAAATTTTTCATGATTGTAATTCCAAAAGGTATGACTAGTTCAGTTCTTCATCACTTATCTTTTTTGGTATAAAAATATTTTGGCAGCCTAACACATTTTTGGACACACGACAAGTTTAATGTTCATTCCTTGAAACCACTACTATTGAAAGAAAGCCACCACAATTTCACAAAAAAGAGTAGATAAGTGATCCCACATCAACCTCTAACACTTGACATAGAATGATCAAAAGCAAATAAAAAGTAATATACATTAAGGGGTTTCTTCTAAAACAGTTTATTTCATCAAACCATTAACTTGGATATATTATAGTACTAATTGTGGACATTAGCCTTAATCTGACTTCCTCAACCTCCAATATCCAACTTAATACTAGTGTCTGAGCCCGTGCTACGCATGGGTGCGCGTATAATTTTATTTGTTTAGGGTTCTTATGCTGACATGAATTTTATTTTTTTCATGGAATATATGATTTTTATTTGTCTTATATATAAAAAAATAATTTTATGACTGTACTATCATCTTTGAGTAAATAAGATCATACATATCTAAGGCATGCTGCCGAAGCAGCAATCCTTAACCAGGATGTATTAACCATATTTGTGAGGTTGGTCAATACATTAATGAATGATGATGATCTGTATGATGTGAACAATAATAATAAAGTAGAAAAGACATGACACCATTGTTTACGTGGTTCGGCAATTGTGCCTACATCCACGGAGAGAGAGAATGATCTTTATTATAGTAGTGGTGATACAAGATGGGAGCTCGATAATGGAGAGAGCTCAAGAGAGAGATGAGACCTGAGAGGTGAGGTCTCATCATGAGAGATTGGGGAGGTCGTTGATATTGAGACCTCACCATGAGGTCGTGTTGGGAGCATTAGGCCATCAGATCATCTGAGCAGAGATGAGAACCTGCCTAGAATGAGTAGCTTGCCTTCATATTTATAGGCTTACAATGTAACTCCATTCCTAGCATTTAATGAGGTAATGATGAGAGAATATCTTTGTAGTAATTGGCTTTAACTTTGTAACTTGTGCCATCAAGAGAGAGTCCATTAGATGATGACATGTGGCACCATGATGAACGGTAGAGATGGTGCCACATGTATGTTGTATGTAGTACCCCTACATAAGCCCCCTCTTTTTAGGTTGAACGAAGTTCAGGCTGAAAAGAAGTAATCGAACCGATCCAGCCCCCAAGATGAATGAAATGTGGGGGTCTTTAACGAAGTCGATCCGCCCCAAATTTTGATGAGCTTGATCATTGAGATTTGCAGGACGCGATGAAGGTCCCTTGTGGTGATGGCAACTCGATCATAACTTTGTGTGTAGCGAGCTAGTTAGTTCCAGGGAGACCTGGTAGCTCGTTCAGAAGGCATGTAGACGAGATGGACAGCTGCAAGCAGGTCGTACTGAAGTGGGTCTTCTTGTATGCATGGGTTGTTGGTCTCGGTCATGCTTTAAGGTGGTCGCCTTTTTGTGATCGAGTTCCATAGATCTGATAATGTTAGCATGTGAAACTTTATAAAATTCAATAAAAGACTTACATGGAATTGTACGTCTTCCTTATGACTTTTGTGTGTACTATCTTTGTCGCCATGTGATTGGACATTCCGATAGATGTGGCACTTTGGAGTGCAAATGTAGCTCGTTTGAGAAAGAGCATTGGTTGACCAAGTGTTTTGAGAGTTACTTGGAACATTTTGGTGCCCGATCTAGTGAATGGTCGCAGCGTGGAGACCTGTTTGACAATTCTCGGGCATGTGGCCATTGTGGGTCTGCATTGCGTTGAGAGTGAATGCGTTCGACCAGGCGTGTGGCTAGAGAATTGTGTTTGAGGTCGTCCCGCATACGAGTGACTCACTAGTCAATGAGGGTGGCCGTATTGTATATCAAGCATTTCACTTGTAGAGAGTTCAGTGAAAGCAATGTAGCACATTTGTGCAAAAATAGCTCATGGGGAGTGAGGTCGTGTTCATGTGACCTGCACATAGAGAGAGCTACAAAAAATATCATTAATAGCTAATTGTGCTAATAATAAGTTAATTTCATTAGATAAAGTGAGAATAGCCCCCTGTATGGCATAAATATTCTTGAGGTCGTTGAAAGACCTGTAATTTGAGGAGGTCGTTGATAGACCTGGTGAGGTCGCGATGAAGGACCTGGCATGAAGGACCTGGCATGAAGGTGAGGTCGCGACGAGACCTGAGAGGTCGTTGGCTTGGAGACCTGGATATGAGGTGAGGTCGCGACGAGACCTGAGCTTGCTAGTTTAGAGACCTGAATGTATGAGGAGTTTTCTGCAAGACCTAAGAACTCCATTAGTGGGCTTGATGAGAACTGAGCCATAGTCAACATCATTAAAGTGGTTTAATGTTGAAAATATATAACAAATTGATTGTGGGTTACTGGTGGCCACAAAAAATGTAACTGATGTGAGAATGTAACTCTTATATATGTAAGCATAAAGCATGTGATTGATTATGCATGTGATAGTAATCAATTGATGTGGCTCATGAATGAGAGGAGATAATCATGGATGAGTTATGAGAATAAATTGCTACATAAATGCACATGTAATGGAAAAATGTTGAATGACCAGTAATAGAATGGAGGTCGATTTTGCCTTTCAGTAGCTCGCTGGTTCATCTCAATGACCAGTAACAATAAACAGAGACAAATGAGGTCGCTATTTGGTAGCCCGTTGCCTTATCTTAATGACCAAAAAATATTAAAGTGATACTTATCTTTGCTTCTGCCGAGCCCAGTAATTGTGTAGACAATTTGCTCCAAGCCCCCAACTATGAGTTGCAATTCTTTCATTTCAAATTCGATGAATTTCTTGAAGTCACCACTTATGAAACAATGGCGTAATGGTGGGGTTGGTGGGTGGAATTCGCTTGAGAAAATCCCAAGTCCCTGTAGTCGGCGCCAAATGTATTAACCATATTTGTGAGGTTGGTCAATACATTAATGAATGATGATGATCTGTATGATGTGAACAATAATAATAAAGTAGAAAAGACATGACACCATTGTTTACGTGGTTCGGCAATTGTGCCTACATCCACGGAGAGAGAGAATGATCTTTATTATAGTAGTGGTGATACAAGATGGGAGCTCGATAATGGAGAGAGCTCAAGAGAGAGATGAGACCTGAGAGGTGAGGTCTCATCATGAGAGATTGGGGAGGTCGTTGATATTGAGACCTCACCATGAGGTCGTGTTGGGAGCATTAGGCCATCAGATCATCTGAGCAGAGATGAGAACCTGCCTAGAATGAGTAGCTTGCCTTCATATTTATAGGCTTACAATGTAACTCCATTCCTAGCATTTAATGAGGTAATGATGAGAGAATATCTTTGTAGTAATTGGCTTTAACTTTGTAACTTGTGCCATCAAGAGAGAGTCCATTAGATGATGACATGTGGCACCATGATGAACGGTAGAGATGGTGCCACATGTATGTTGTATGTAGTACCCCTACACAGGATATTGATCTATTAGAAATCATTGAGAATATTGTGGTAAGATTGCAATAGAGAACAATTAAAACAATCTTATATGCTAACATGCATTGCGCTCAGACAATTTGAACAATTGTCTATTCTTTTTCAATACACGGTTTTAATTGATATTTTTAATTCCTGATATAAGAATAGACAGTTGCAAGTACAACCAACATAATAATGCATGGTACTTAAGGTAAGACACCAAAATCTATGAAGGGAGATCTCAACTAACAATAAACATATTTAACATCATATAATAAAATAAAATATCATCCAAGGTGTTCCAAATGTGAAATTAATACATATTATATTCTTCACAGAAGCTTTAAAAAGCAAAATTACATATACTGCTCATACCATTAACATAAGCATAAGGTAACATGTTCCCTCTTCGATCAAATTAAAAGGATAAAATGTACTAGGAAACAGCTTCTGAGGTGCTTGTTTATTGTTGACTTCTTTTTTAATCTGTATGGTAGAAAAAATAAGTCAACGATATCGAAAATGATTAAACCTAGTGTATTATCATATTTGGAATACGCATTGGACTGAAAATTTTGAGAGAGCTATTATTGTTATTCAAAAGTATCTCTATCTCGCATAAAGCTGCATTTTTTATTTTCTCATCTGTCATTGAAAGTTCTATTATGTCATCAGTTATATCTTCCCAATATTCATTCCATAGATCCACGAGGTTGCTGACTTCACAAAACATTAATATTGAAACGAATATATCTCTCAAAGCACTTGCAGTTAACCATGGTTTTGCTTCACCCAATGCTACATGCCACTCACCATCATCATCTAACCCTCTTGTATGATATGCTTCCTTGAAGATCATTGAATAAGCAACGGGCAGAGGGAGATAATATTGATCTAAACAATGAAAATTTAAGAACCAATTCATACAACTTAAAGAACATAGAAAATGAGTAAGTTACAATAAAGATGATGTATTATAATTTTTTCTCTCTCAGCTAGGATGCAAAAAATATTACGATATGAGATCAAACATGTCTGAGAGAGAGAGAAAAGTAGAATGTAGAAAGTAATAGAGATAGAGAGTTGAAGAAGTGAAAATAGAACTTGTGTATCGTGGAATATGTAATGCTAACACTGTAAGTAATTCAGAGTAATATGATTGTAAGTTTATATATTTGGAAGTTGTGTTGTTTGACTTTGTAAGTAATTCGGAACTTGTGTTAATTGACTTTATAAGTAATTAGGAAGTTCTGCTGATTTGACTTTTCATACATGTAGACATAGAAATTAGGGAGGAGTAACTTTAACCATAAAAGTTAAGAATAACTTTAGCAAAAAAGGAAGACCAGCAAAAAAAGGAAGAAATGCCCCCGCTACTCGATTAGCTACGGCACCCGGCGCATTTTTCCAAGGGTGTCCTAAAGTTCCTCCACCGAACTGTAGTACGAAATCATCCCCAAAGTGTAACGCCCCTGAAATCCGATCCTAGCTGGCCAGGCCAAAATCGGGCAACAGAGTCATAATGATCTCCATATGTCCTCCATGGACCGTAGGGTCACACTACTGTCACGTGATATCACACCTCTTGACCACAGAAGAACATAATAAGATAAACAACATATACTAAATTAACAGCGGAAGACTAAACAAAATACGAACTATATAAATATAAATATACATCAGAGTCATGCCCGAAGGTTACAACTCATCAAACTCCAACTAGACATATGAGCAACTCAAGACAACCTCCACCAAGCTCTTATCGAACACTTCATCTATAAAACACTTGTATCCTGAAAAGGGAAAAGGGAAGACGTTAAACGCCAGCAAGTTACAAAACTTGAGGTTCGATCTTAATTCCCAGAAAAGGAATACGCGCATCCTAAAGATAAACAATTATAAATAATAATTAATTTATTTTAACATTTAACACAATGATAAATAAATCAACATGATCATTCTCTGGTAATCCGCAATGTCAATCATATTTCCAGTTCCAATAATCAAATAATCAAAATCTATTTCAATTAATCAATCAATTAATCAGTCTGCAATATCAGATCAAGTCTTTATCCAGTAATTCCAATCCATCATATTACTTCAATCCAAATCCATCCATTTTACTCCATGAAATTCATATATATAAAGTTGTGCAGTAGCACCGGGTCGTACGCTTCACGCCATACACTCACATGAAATATATATATATAAAGTTGTGCAGTAGCACCGAGTCGTACGCATCACGCCATACACTCACATGAAATTCAAATATAAAGTTGTGCAGTAGCACCGAGTCGTACGCATCACGCCATACACTCACATGAAATTCAAATATAAAGTTGTGCAGTAGCACCGAGTCGTACGCATCACGCCATACACTCACATGAAATTCAAATATAAAGTTGTGCAGTAGCACCGAGTCGTACGCTTCACGCCATACACTCATTGAGTTATGTCATGTGACAACACTCCGGGACGTCTCCCCATCATACGGGTCCGGTGTTAATTTGTTTAACACGCCCAAATCAAATCCAACACATGGTTCAATCCAATCATTCTATTCCAATCATTATCCATATAAATATATATGACGAACAACATAAACGTATATGATGTCAAGTTCAGGAATTTCTAAAGTAAGAAAGTCCATAACCAATGGGTTCAATCAAACATTACAATACCAAGTCAAATATTCAAATCCAATAATAACATATTTTAAAATATAAATTTCAGCAATATTAATAACTAAATATTAACAAGTTTGCATATTTATCGATTTCTAATTATTAGAACATGTATTTCATGATAATCAATTATTATTCTACTATCCCAAACTTAATAACCAAACTAACACTTCAACCTAATCTGAAAATTAAGAGATAACATCAAGTAATATAACTTGCCTCATAAGAAGACCACCAAACATCAAATATACGAAGAACACAACTCAAAACCACCATACTGCAATCCAGTCACAGATTTTCTGACCTCCAAAGAATCAGTTGTACAGGTCACGTCCGGAAGATTCACATACTCTACTTTATATGCTTAGATGCGTATTTTCAATAGGGTTCTAATGACGTAAGATTCATGTAATTCCGAGTTCTGTAGAGAGAGTTATGGCCGAAATACTAACAGGGTGTTATCAAAAACGGGAATCCATATATTTCTCTTCAAGTTTGAGATCTAGGGTTTTTCTTTTTGATTTAATAACTAAGAATATTATATATACTAATACTTATTTATGTGGACCTAAAGATGAGTTTAAAATAAACCCCAAAGGCATAATACTAATCGCATTTATAAAACCTATTTATATAATCAAAGAAGTCCAAATTGAAATCCAATTTCTATTAAGCACAAGCCTATCAAAATACCGGGCATTACACAAAGATCTCGGTTAGAGCAGGCATATGCCAAACATGAATACCCCTGAAGCCCCCCCCCCCAAAAAAAGGACATTGTAAGTAATTAAGAAGTTTTACTGATTGACTTTTGATACATGTAGATATAAAAATTAGGGAAGTGTAACTTCAACAAAAAATTAAGGAAGTCTAAATGTAGCAAAAATGGAGGAATATTGAACTTTATTGTTGATTACATAGAAATAATATGCATTCATATATGTTCTATTAGATTTTCCCTTTGGACGAGAGATTTCATACCTTATGTAATGAGACTATAGGAGACCATAACAAATGTGCAAGCATCAACAGTCAGTTTTTAAAATAATATATTTATGAATTGATGATACCTGATAATTTCCACTTGTTCCTTTTCTGCAGGAGAATGCAAGGTGAGAACCCAATATATGTGTAATATAACAATAATAAGGCAAACAATAAAGCAATAAACAAATAAAGAACACTCAAGAATTTTTTAACATGGTAAAACCCAATATGGGAAACGTCCACGGTTGTCCTCACGACAACAAATAAATCCACTAGATGAAAAGAGATTTACAAACCTATCAACTACTTGCAATCACTGCAACTTGACACTCCGGGTTATCTCTAACACATTGACTTCACCGGAGCACCTTGATGTACGCACAAGACACTCGACTTCTTGATGACCACACAAGAAGACTCGAAGTCGATCTATGAAGCAAGCTTACACCAGAGTTCCTTGATGAACACATAAGGATACTCGACTTCTTGATGAACACACAAGAAGACTCGAAGCTAAATCACTATTCAATAATTAAGAAGAAGATGAATGGGAAGAAGGAAGAAGAAGATGAATGGGGAAGAAGAAGATGAGTTCAATCACCAAAAACAACCTTAAACAAAACCTAAACAAACTCCAAGAATAAGACTTCAATTGGACGCCCTAACTAGGTACGTACGTCCTAAACCCAAAAACTCACTTTTGACAAACTTGACGCGAAGAGAAGGAATAAGGACGACGCGCGTACAACGAGGTTTTCCTAACAATGAACTCAAGGCGAGATAACCATGGACATCCAATGTCACAAAATTAATGTCAAACAACCGAGTGCCGGTTTCAATCTCCCCCTTTGACATTGATTTTGTGACAAAAACCTATGACTCTAATAGCACTTATAAAACGTGCTTACAAACCCAAACCATGGCATTTATAAAACATGCCTACAAAACCACTCAAGGTAGAACACATACCGAGTCACCAATTCTTGATATCCAGCTTGAGTAAGACACTTTAACCATCAGAGACCGAACGGAAGCAACAACAATCAAAGAGCCAACAGAAGTTCCTCGAACAACTCCCCCATACTTCATGAGCTCCAAGGTTTAATACTCGAGCTTACCCAAAATTGTATATGCACTTTGTGATCATCATCACTTTCACTCACCCATACATGTTCACTCCCCCGTACATGTAGTATACTTGAAACATGACCCAAAACTGTACAACCTCTAAACATCAACACGTTCATTCCCCCATACGTGTAGCATACCTGAAACATGACCCAAAAATACACTAACAAAGAAGAAGAAGGTGTTAGTATTAGAGTCATAAATCTCCCCCTTTTTGTCACAAATGAAGCAAGGGAACAAAAGAAAGAGAAACAAAAAATACCAAACCATAACAAATAAGATTAAAGAAGAAAAGAAAGAGAACAATCATGTTAACAACAAAAAGGATATGCAACGGAAGCCATAAAATAAACACTTGTTAACACGATGTCAATACAAAGAATTCTCCCCCTAAACAAAAGCTCCACCTAAATGCAATGCATATGAGAAAGATGCCCCTAGAACAAACAAACTAAATAAGGATATTTGAAATACACAAAGAACCATGCATACAGGGGTAGAAGAGAGTATATGCAAGCTCAATTAAAACAAGATACTTAGTAAAGATGAATAAACTTGGTTTCATTAAACAAAGTACGCACCAATCAAAGATTAAGATATGAAACCAAACATCTACTAGAAATGCATCATACAAACATCCTTGGTGTGTGGGAAAGCTAAAGAAAACACAAAGAGAGTCATTTCCACACCTCACTCACAAACCATAAGAACATCAAAACAACTAGTATTCACCATTAGAAGGATTTCACTTCACAAACGCCTAAACAGACACGGGGAAATGCACTTATAACCTGTTTTTGTTTTTTTTACCGTGCATAAATTAACATGTGAAAGGGATTTTTACCTTCATCTTTTGCAACATGTGGTAGGGTGTAGCCTACATCTTTTCAAATTACTTCCCCTTTTCAAAGTAGTGCAACATCATGGTAATGTGCAACACAAGAACTAACATCTCTTGAGTGCATCCGTCATTGCATGACCCTCACGGCCCCAACGGGTATGTATAACAAATGATTTCTTTCGCAAGAAGATCAAAAGGCTGGGGATTTTGTGAATTGTTGACCACTACCACACCGCCTTCATACTAATAATCAAGATAACATAAGAAGGCATGCATACGTATATTTCCAACTAATGATTATCTTAGAAGTTCATCATGTTCAAAGGATGGAAAAAGATATGCAAACATAACTCTCAAAGTGTCACCTAGTTGTGCATAGTGTAAACAAGCAAGGATATATGCATGAGACACAACTAGATAAATGTTGGTCTAAAATCTAAACATGAAAGCACAAGCGTATGCTAAGTGTAATAAAATAGTTATATCCATGAATATTAATCATACAAGAATGATTGAAAGTAATAGACCAATCTAACCACATGCATATACAAAGTATGTGTATCCCAAACACCCATAACAAAGTAAATTATTATTATTTTTTTTTTTTTTATGATATTCAACCCAAACAAACAAAGCATGCATAAACAAAAAGACAAAACACACCAAACAAATAGCCTATATGGTTAGAAAAATATGCAATTAAAATAACACAAGGCTAGAAAACAAACAAAAAAAATAAAAATACGAAGATGATATTCAATCTGACTTTAAGAAGTCAAAAAAGAACGTTCAAGTCATCCTTTCGTACCCATACTTGAGAGATATTCTGCAAGTTGGACCCGGATATGGAGGATTTTTGAATATTATCTGTGATAGTAGACTTTCCAATCCTTAACCTCTCATTCTATAGACTACATTTGTCAGCATCGATGCTTCTATCCCATATGTGGGGTGGTTTGATGACCTTTTGCACAACCCTCTTTCTATTGTTGAAGTGTTGTGGTTTTTTAGGGCCACTTCTTCGCATAAAAGGAGGCCAAGAGGAATGATGAGCCTGTACAGGAAAAGAACAATGTGAGTTCCAATAATTATTACCATAAGAAGAAGAATATGGAACCATGGAATTTTTATCCCAACAGAAAGCTGAAGTATGACCTAACCGACCACAAGTAAAACACTTAAAATGTCTATGTTTAGGACTTGTCTTGTTCTTGGTCATCACATTTGGCTTAGATTCAAAAGCCTTGATAGGTGGAGGCGGAGTAGGAATATGAGGATTTGGTAACAAAGGAGGCAATGATGGCCTCACAATAGAAGTAGTAGGAGGGACACAACTGGAGGAAGCTCCAACATAGTCATATCCTAAACCAGTCTTATCTGAAGAAAACTTTCCACTTTTAATAAGGGTGTCTAGATCAACTGAAGCTTTCTCAAACCCTTGCAATCGCTTAGTAGAAGCAAATAAATCCTTTTTCACAGCTTCATGCTCAAACAACAAAGAACGATACTTATCTTCTATCTCACGATTGGATATTTCCAAAGAAATAATTCTAGATTGAAAATCTAGCTTTTCTTGGGAAAACTCCTCAGATAAGGCATTCATATCACCTGCAAGTACATATTTCTCTTTTACAAAAGACTCAACCATATCATTTAAAATCTGATTAGTCTTACGCAAGGATTGACATTGTTTAACAGATGACATATGTAATTCCCTTAACTCACCAGGACTTACCAAAATAGAATCATCGAATTCATGATCGACAATATCGGTTACCTGACAATCCACATTCTCATTCAAAGATGCTCCATAGGCAACACAATGTGTAGCATGGTCTTCTGCTACATCATCATCATCATCATCATCGCTTTCATCTTCCTCCCAAGTGGTAGATAACTTGATTTTTTGTTGTTCTATCCCTTGTGCACCAAATTTCTTGGGAAGCTTACACTCGTCAAAACCATGGTTAGTCAAACCATTATATTTCATAGTCTTAAAAATATGCTTAAGATAACGATAAATGATACTTAGATGTTGCTTAGTGTCAAGAGACTTATCATGATTAATTTTTTCATCTTGTACATCCTCAAAAGTTCCAGCTTTAAAAGCAAAGGATTTATTTTGAGGTTGTTCAAGTTGAACCTCAAGTTCATAAGTTCTCAATTTTCCTGCTAAGGTCTCTATGGACATGGTCTTTAAGTCATTGCTTTCTTGAATGGCATCTTTCCTAGAACGGAATCTAGATGGCAAAGACCGAAGAACTTTACGTACTATTTGAGTATCGGTGTACACTAAACCTAAAGATGCACTAGTATTGATAATATCCTGCAAACGAATAAAGAATTCATCAAAAGATTCATTATTATCCATTTTCATAGTTTCAAATTGAGTAATAAGAAGTTCAAGCTTACTCTCTTTGACAGCAATGTCACCCTCATGAGTTCTTACCAACCTATCCCAAGCCTCTTTGGATGTTATACAACCATGAATTCTCCGAAATTCACTAGCATCCAAAGCCATAAATATAGCATTAAGCCCTCTTTGGTTGTTAGTAGAAGCAACTTTGTCTTCCACACTCCATGTGTTTCGTGGCTTTACACTTGTAGCAACCTCATCTGTACTACCTGTAGTAACTCTCGGTGGTGACCAACCATCTTCCACAACGATCCACACATCCTCACTCATAGCCTGCAAATACGCAGCCATACGAACTTTCCAATAGGGAAAATTAGTTCCATCAAATTTAGGAGGACAAATTAATGTTCCAAATTTATCAGAATCCATTAAAATTGCACTAAGGATCTACGCGTGAGCCTTTACGCTCCTTAACAAGCGCCCTGCTACTGATACCAATTGAGAACCCAATATATGTGCAATATAACAATAATAAGGCAAACAATAAAGCAGTAAACAAATAAAGAACACACAAGAATTTTTAACGTGGTAAAACCCAATATGGGAAACGTCCACGGTTGTCCTCACGACAACAAATAAATCCACTAGATGAAAAGAGATTTACAAACCTATCAACTACCTGCAATCACTGCAAGTTGACACTCCTGGTTATCTCTAACACCTTGACTTCACCGGAGCACCTTGATGTACGCACAAGACACTCGACTTCTTGATGAACACACAAGAAGACTCGAATCCGATCTATGAAGCAAGCTTACACCAGAGTTCCTTGATGAACACATAAGGATACTCGACTTCTTGATGAACACACAAGAAGACTCGAAGCTAAATCACTGTTCAATAATTAAGAAGAAGATGAATGGGAAGAAGGAAGAAGAAGATGAATGGGGAAGAAGAAGATGAGTTCAATCACCAAAAACAACCCTAAACAAAACCTAAACAAACTCCAAGAATAAGACTTCAATTGGACGGCCAAAGAACTAATTTGTTCTTTGGTAGAGAAACCTTATTTATACTTAGGGTTAGAACACACACAAAATGGGCCAGAATTGCTGAAATCCACATTGGACGTACGTACGTCGAAACAACGTTCGTACGTCCCCACACTGTAAAAGTTCGCTGCCTGCTTGGACGTACGAACGCCCTAACTAGGTACATACGTCCTGACCAAAACATGTTTGCTGCCTGTACGCCCTAACTAGGTACGTACGTCCTAAACCCAAAAACTCACTTTTGACAAGCTTGACGCGAAGAGAAGGACTAGGGACGACGCGCGTACAACGAGGTTTTCCTAACAATGAACTCAAGGCGAGATAACCATGGACATCCAATGTCACAAAATTAATGTCAAACAACCGAGTGCTGGTTTCACAAGGAAATCACAAACATCCTTCTTTGTAGCATTTGGGGACAGTCCAATGACCTTTGCAGTATCTCCAATCATGATTTGGATAATAGTCTCAAGTGAATCCTTAAATTCTGTGAATAATAGTCGAGTGACCCAAAGTCCCAAACTCGAGAGTCCCAACTAGTGACATTAGGCAAAGAACTTGTATGAAGTCTTACAGTTTCAGAAGCTTGAAAGACATCAACAATAACAATACTCCTACAGTCCCATGTGTGGAGTCTTATTGTCCTAGTATTATACATAGACATTAACTGTAGGTTTTTGTTGTCATCCTAATTTTGATAATAAGTATCCAATACTCTGCAAGAACAAAAATGGAAATGACAACTATATTTTTTGTTCAAATGGGGATGAAGTATAAACTAAATCATCATAAGCAAGACCAACAAAAATATTCATGAAAATTTGTTCACAGCCCCATAAGCAACTCTTTAGTTACTCTCAACAAAAAGGAAAAAAAACTGTGATTGTTAACTTTAGTTCTCTTTTCCTGTTGGGACCTGTACTTCTGTGGAACCCGTGGAGACGCCTGAACTTCGCCGGAAAACCTGCACAGAAGATAAGAGCACCGGTGTTGACACTCTGACGATCAAGTCAGTAGAGTAAAGTGGAGGAGTGAAGTGATTGATGGGACAAGAGAGTATACCTAATGATTGGAGGTTGCCCCTATTTATAGATGATTGGTCGGCATGTGCGGCACCGTTAGATTATGGGATACGTGGGTGGCCTTGGAGCCTAGTGTTCTATGCACTTGTTTGACTGTTGGTCAAACAGTGGAGGACAGCTAGACTCGTGCCTCTCACGTGTCCGTCGGCTTTGTCTTGTCCGTGGATCTAGTGATCTCGGGAGTGTTTTAATCTTTTTACTCACGCTTGTTTTCCACGGTAGATGATCGTATAGAATATGGTACTTACATCGCCCCCTTCTCTGTGGCGACAGAGTCTTCTGAGGAGACGACATGGAGAATGTCTACTGCTCGGTCGGAAGATCAGATATGAGTTCAAGTTTCTTTGTCTTGAATTAGTGATCATTTTGGCAGGAAAGCTGACTTGGAAGTCAACAAAAACTTTGACCGTTTGCACGTGCCTGTTTCTGGATCAATAAGCTAGGTCACGTGCATGTCATGTGTGCCTCGGAAAGGTGCGTAACTTTTAAAGATGAAAAGACAACGCCGCCGATTTTCCTCGTCAATCGAAACGTTTGCATCGTTTGACGAGCGTAATGATGACAAAGAGAGAATGTTTGTTAAAAAATAAAAGGGGTTTTTCATTTGCATTATGTTTTCATCTTCTCTTTTCTCCCTCCATCCACCATTAACGAATTTTGCTTGAGTTTTCATAGTTCTGAAGCTGCTCAAAGCTTTTCGCGCCTTGGAGTTTACTTGGAGTTTTCTGTTCTTCTCTCTGGTAAGTCTCCTTGCTTTCATTCCAAATTAGAATTTTTATTTACTCTGTTTGCTAAGGAAATTGTTGGTTTTCCTCCTCAAACTGGGGTTTCCCCTTCTTCTGCAAAGTTTTTGAGAAGTAGGGTTCTAAATATGTCTTGGTATACTCTGAAGGTGTAAGAACTTTCATTTTTTGTTTAGGTTTAGGCTTAAACCCTTACTGTTTAATCCTAGGGAGATTTCAACACACTCTGTCGCCCCCGTTCCCTTCTTGAAAAAATGGAACCGACTCCAATAGGTATGCGTAAGTGGGTTGATTATTTCAAGAAGGAAAGAAGTAATCCGAGACCACCGGGTAAAGAGAAAGATGACGAAGAAAGTAGTGGTAGATCCGTATACTGGTTGGATAGGTTTGATCATGACCTTTATGAGTGGAGGCCGTAGTTGGATGTTTTCCGTCAGGTCTATCGGATACCACCCAACGTCTTAGTGGCTCATTATTCGAGTGCCCTTCGATACTGTGATTACGATCCTGTTGCTGGGTCCGAGTCTATTGTTGTGACAACGAACCAAATCAGTGCTGGTCTACGGTTCCCATTGTCTGACCTTGACAAAATTGTCTTGAATTTTTATAAAATGTCACCAGGTCAAGGTATTGGCAAATTTTGGCGCATAATGAGATGTTTCAATAAGATCAATGAGCATTCTGGCTACACCATTACCTTAATGGATATTCGGAAGCATTATTGTGTTCCTCACTCGGAAAAGTCTCCTGATCACTATCATCACTTCTGTAGCCGGCCGCATAAGAGACCTGTTGTTCGGTCCCTGCGAACTTTTGATAAAGAGTGGCCCAACTTCCCCTTGGTTATGGGTGGAAAATTCGGGGGCTACGGAGATGGCCTTGATATAGAGCTTGAGTACCCATGGTTTAACATCGGAGGTGTGTTTTGTTTGTATACACTTTCTTCTTTGAGAGTCTTTATTTGCTTATGAATTGTGCTTTTCTTTCGTTTTGTAGTTATCAACGGTGAAACCGGTGCATGTGAAGATACTACCGACTCCGTTGTCGATCGGATCTTGGGTGAAGGAGAAAAAGGTGATTCTGTTAGCAATTACGCTTTGTTGGAAAGCATTACTGGTGCAGATCGTAACGGTAATCATCCTATTGATACCCGTGGAGTCCGAATTGGCCAGACCACTACTGTTGTGTTTGTTCCGAAGGGAGGCCCGAAAGAAAGTGATTTTCGGGTGAAGACTAAGAGAAAGGTTGTTGGCTCTTCCAGCAGAAAAAGGAAAAATCTTATCGTTGCATCCGATCAATCCGGCGAAGAGTCAGAAGAAGAGACCGAACTGTTAGATCCTTCTGCTGACTTACAGGCTCGGGAAAAGAGAAAAAGGAGAATGGAACCTAGCTTCACTTTTGGCCCAGTTGTTGCTGATGACCTTGATGAAGAGATTGTGGGGCTTCTTGATGATGATTTTGAGAGTCAAATGAGTCCTCTAAGGGATGAACTCTCGGTCGTTAGTCCCGTGGATCCTGGCTTGAAACGTCAACGAGTTGACAAGGGAAATAAGGTTGCTGAAACTTTCGACGCGGCTGAGGACCATGTTCTGGAAACCCAAGATGAGGAGAAATTTGCTGGTAACGCTGTTCAGGCCCCACTCTTGTATCTGACACCATGCAGGCTTGATGGTACTCGCATTAGTGTTGATGACTCTGGATTTAATGATGGTCATGTTGCTGGTGGTGTAAACCATTCTGGTACTGCTCCATGTGACTATGAGCTTCTTGAGAAGGCTGATCTGTGGGTCTTGATGAATGACTTAGATACTGCTCTATGTAAGTATTTCTATTTGTTTTGACTTTACTTTATTTTTGGACCAAACTGTTGATTTTTCATTCTGTTTGTGCAGACGAAGACCCTTGGCTATGGTGTGAACCGTAGGTATTCTCACGCTTTGATAAAGGTGAAATCCCTACGGGAGGAACGAAACTTAGCCAGGGATGAGCGTGATGCTGCTAGGGCTGAGATTGCCAAGTATCAAGATACCTTGGCTGAGGCAAAAAACAAGGAGTGTGCGGAGTTAAGACAACAGGTTTCTGACTTGCGTGCCTCCGTTGATGCTGCTAACGATGTCAAACAAGCTGAACTTGAGAAAATTTTGAAGGATTTGAAGGAAGAAATGGATGAAGCTTTGTATAAGTTGAGCTCCGAGAAAGACCAGGAGAAGGAAGATGCTCTCGAAGCTATTCGCAAGACTTTGTTGGATATGGAGGCACATGAAGCAGATCTGGAGAAAGAACTTGAAGAGGTTAAGTCAAGCTGGAAAAGTAAGTTTGATGCGCTGAAGTCTGACTTTGATAATACTGTGAGGAAAGAGACGGAATGTCGCATCGAGGAGGCGAAACAGAAGCCAAGAGCACATATGACTCTGAAGCCTGTCGCTGCTCCGTCGCCTATGCGTTCAGTTGTTGCCCCTGCTCTTTCCGGACCTCATGTGTCGCTAGCGCGGCTTCCCCTTTTTCCGAAGTAGTGAGAGTTGTGAGGAAAATACATTTGTTTTGCATGTTTCTGCATGGCCGTAGGCCTTAAATACTTTATTTCGTTTATGTCTGGAATTTTCTTGATCCGTGGGGACAGGCAGACTAGTTCTTTGTGGTTGTGGGCCTTTTATACTCTTATTTGCTTTTGTTTAAGTCTGGAATTCCCGGTCCGTGGGGACCGACAGGCTTGTTTTGGATTTTAATATTATGTTGTTTTGACTTCAACATCCATAATAGTTTTAACATGTGAATGTTGTTGTGTTTGATCATGAAATTTGTAATCTAGTACTTTTAGCCCTGTCGTCACGGCTACTAATTTCCTTAGTTTCAAATAAGCATGTGACTCTTAGGTTCTTCTCTGGACGAGGCATTCCACGATGCAGGTGTTGCGTAGCCCCCGTGGGGGACGAGACCGCATGGGTAAGTGCGAGGTTTTAACTGCTGTCTGGCTAAAACTCCTACCCACTAGTCAACGCCCCCGTATGTGCACTGGGCTTCCTTTGTACAGTAAGTACAGAAGGGCGACCTGTTACGCATAGGTGTAACGAGGCTTCTCTTCAGTTAGTAAAGAGGTAATAACTGGGGGGAATGTATGTAAAAAATAATAAAGTATTCAGTACTTTGTTCAAAAGTAGACATATATTGATTCATTGTTTAAATGCAGTAACAAAGCTCAGGGAAATTTAAACAAAGTATTTTTTGAGATTGATAATGTTCCATGGTTTGTCAATTGGAGTTTCGTCCATTTCGCTAAGATAGTACACACCCTTGACACCGGCGCGTGTTACTTTGTAGGGGCCTTCCCAATTTGGTCGGAGCTTTGCTGGAGGGGGGTACTATCGCCTAAGTACCAAGTCGCCTTCTGAGAGTACTCTGGGCTTGACTTTTTTTTTTCCGTATTGCTTGTGTAGCTGTCGGTGATAATGATCCAACTTGGTCTGAGCTCGGTTCCGCCTTTTGTCGGCCAGGACAAGTTCTCTTTCTATTATGTCGCCGTTGATGCCGAGATCGACCACACATGTTCGTGTTGTTGTTCAATCATTTAAGGGGGTATGACAGCTTCCATCTCGTATGCCAGTGAGAATGGGGTTGCACCCGTGGATCGGCGTGGGGATGTTCTGTATGCCCATAATACTTCCAGTAGCTGTTCAGTCCAATTTGTGCGTTTATCTTCTAGCTTTTTTTTTATCACTTCCAGAATAGCATTGTTTGACGTTTCGTCTTGCCCATTTCCTTAAGGGTAATTTGGGGCAGAGAAAAATTGCTTGATGCGATATTTCTGCAAGTACTGCCCGACTTGTCCTCCTCGGAACTGTGGTCCATTGTCGGTGATAATCGCTCTTGGCAGACCAAAACGACAGATAATGTTTTCCCAGATGAAATCAATGACTTGCTACTCCTTGACCTGTTGAAGGGGCACGACCTCTATCCATTTAGTGAAGTAGTTTGTAGCCACTAGTAAGAAAACTTTGCTTCTCCCTAACTTAGGCAATTTGCCAATGATGTCCAGGCCCCACATAGAGAAAGGCAATGGGGTTGCTTATGTATACGTAGTGTAATTCTTCCGTCGGTGCATGGACTAGGCGACCTTGTAGTTGACATCCTCTGCATTTTTTAACGTAGCCCGTGCAGTCCGCTAACATGGTGGGCCAGTAATATTTGTGTAGGATTAGTCGGCGGGCCATTGTTTTGCCTGGTGAATGGTTACCGCAAGTTCCGTTGTGTATTTCGGCAATCACATGCGGGACATTGTTGGGATGGACACACTTTAGGCATGATTCACCCACTGTTTTCGGATAAAGCTCATTGTTGATGAGTAGGAACCATTTGGCCTGTTGGGAAATGCTTCTAGCTTGGGCTCTGTCTTCAGGGAGGGATCCGGTCTGTAGATAGAGGATAATTGGGTCCATCCAAGACGCCACCGGGTGTGCTGTTACCATCGTTAGGCTCTTTGGGTGGAGGAATGATTCTTGTCGTTTGGATAAAGTTATTGTCCTAACGTCCACGTCGCCCATTGTTGCAGCAAAGTATGCTAAGGTATCTGTGTGTCGGTTCTCAGTATGATGCAAATGGATGACTTTTGTCGACTGAAAGCTTGCCAAGGTGTCTTAAAGGAGTTTAAGATAAGCCAACATGTTTCCTGTCAATGCCCTGTATCCTCCGTTGACCTGTTCGGCTACTAACTTAAAATCAGGGAAGATAGTGAGCTCCGTTACATAGAGTGTTTTGGCTAGCTGCAAACCAGAAAGTACAGCTTCGTTTTCAGCCTCATTGTTTGTAATGGGGAATCCCAATCTTTCTGCTAACTCTATACGCGTATTCTCTGGAGTGAATAGGACCACGCCTACGACGAACCGATCTCCGCTGATGGATCCATCTGTGAACAAGCGCCAGCCTGTGATGTTTTTCCAGTCGTCTTGGGTCCTTTGATCATCGTTTTGTACGAGATCCGTGTCTATAGTGATGTCCGAAGATCAAGTTAGGTCCTCGCCGGGGAAATCAGCTAAGAAGTCAGCATAGATTTGGGATTTTTCGCTTTTCGAGCCTCGAACTGTATGTCGTACTTGCTGAGAGTTATCGACCACTTTTCCATACGGCCCGCCTTTTCAATTCGGTGCACAGCTTGTTTTAAAGGTAAATTTGTGACCACAGTCATGATGTAGGCTTCGAAGTATGGGCGGAGCCGTTGGGCTGAAAAGAACAAAGCTAGACCGTATTTCTCAATTCGTGTATATCTTGTTTCTGGATCTGTCAGCTTTTTGCTTAAGAAGTAGACCAGTGCCTCTTTGTTACTCTCGCGCCTTGTGAGAACGAAACTGACGGCGACCTTAGATACAGCGAGATATATGTACAAAGTATTACCTGATGATAGCTTGGATAGGATGGGCGGTTGGGTAAGGTAGCGTTTCAGTCGTCATCCCATCTGAAGGAGATGTTTTTGTGTAACAACTGCAAGATTGGTCGACACTTGTCAGTGGACCGAGAGATGAACCTTCCTAGTGCAGTGATACGTCCTTGTAGGATCTGAATGTGTTTCTTCGCTGTTGGTGAAGGCATTTCTGCTAGTGCACGGATTTGGTCCTCATTGACCTCGATGCCTCTTTTGGTGACAATGTAGCCGAGGAATTTCCCGGAGGTGACTCGAAAAGTGCATTTTTCTGGGTTGAGTTTCATTTTGTATCGGCGAAGAATCTCGAAAGTCACCTTTAGATCCGTTAGATGGTCATTTTCCTCTTCTAATTTGACGAGCATGTCGTCGATATAAACCTCAATTGTTTTTCATAATAGGTCGTGAAACATGTACTCCACCAAGCGCTGGTAAGTGGCGCCGACGTTTTTGAGACCGAACGGCATCTTTGTCGGCGTAAAATGTTGTTTTCGATTGGTCCGGGTCATACAGTGGAATCTGATTGTACCCTGAGTAGCCATCCATGAAGGATAAGAGGGCGTATCCTGCAGTTCGGTCTACCAACTCGTCGACTTTGGGTATGACGTACATGTCTTTGGGGCATGCTTGATTATGATTTGTGAAATCTATGCAGACACGAACCTTGCCATTCTTTTTCATAACAGCGACGATGTTGGAGACCCACTCGGGGTACTAATTTCCTTGATTACTTCTGCTTCGGCCATCTTACACCTCGACGACGACGGTTGTTTGGAGAGTTGGCCTTATTGCCCATATCTTCTGGACTACCGGTGTAGCGTTGGTGCGCACGTTGAGTTTGTGGCAGGAGATATCGGGATTGATGGCTTCCATGTCTTCGATTGACCATGCGAACACATCTTGGTTCTGTTGTAGGAATTCCATTAACTGTTCACGTATTTCACTGTTCAAACATATTCTGATGTTGGTGATGCGCGGCTCATCACCGTTGGATAGGTCGACAGACTCTGTGGGTTCCACAATCCTTGAATAAGGGATTGTTAATTGTCCGTCGACCTTTTCCTGTAGCTGCTATTGGGTAGAAGAACCCGGTGACTCGTCGCCCCCGGTGTCCTTCATCAATGTACGGACCGTTGCGAAGTGTGTTGTATGCGATGATACCTGATCGCTACGGATCTCATACTGACCATCATCTGTTGGGAACCGTATTCCCTGGTGAAAAGTGGATGGTACTGCCCTCATGGCATGAATCCAGTCTCTTCCTAGCAATGCATTGTACTCCGACCCTGCTTCAACGACTGCAAACCTTGTGTGCCGTTATTGGTAAGGTTATTTCTCCCAAGGGTTTTGCTGGAACCTTCGTTGAAATCGTACACATTTCCCTTGGCAGGTGACAAATGGGTGGAGTTGAGTTTCATCTGGTGAAGTTCTCTAGTAAATAGAATCTCAACATTGCTTCCGGGGTCAACAAGGACTTTCATGACGTTTCAGTCACTGATTGTGATAATAATGACTAATGCGTCGTCATGTGTGGTTACCACGCCGTCGAGATCTTCATCAGAGAAGAATATTGGTTCAGACTATTGAACTTTGCTTCTGTTGCGTACTACTGGAGTTGCAATTGGTGAGTCTAATGCTTTTGGGCCGTTATTGACCTGATGGACTGTTCAGATCTTTTTGTGCGATTCATTCTTTGACGGGCAAGTGCCTCCAAGTATCATGTTGACAGTGCCTAGTATAGGTGGCTGGGCTCTCGGGGCCTCAGGTTTTTGTTCTACTTCGAACTCTTTCAAGAGGCCTTGCTTCTGCAGCTTGTTCAGAAATTTCATAAAGGCGTAACATTCTTAGAGTGGGTGACTGTGCTCACGGTGATAATCGCAGAATGGTTGCCGTCAATTCTTGTGCATCTCGTCAGAGGGAGTTCAAAGTACCTCCTATCGCGTATGGCACGGAAGACTTCAGGGATAGAAATCTTGAAAGGTGGAAGCTTGCGCGGGGGTGACGATCGTCTTGGTGGGGAGTGGCGGCTTGGAGATCTCTTATCCTCACAGCGTGGTTTCTTGTCGCCGGGGCGCTTGTCTTTGCCCTTTTCTTCTGCATCCCTTGGGTGGGCAGATTTTTCAGCACCAGGATTTCCTCTTGTGTCAGAGGCTAAGTTCGTCGTCGGCTTTGGTTTTCGCGGCTGCATTCTGGCCAAGTTGTCTTCTTACCTTGATGTTCTTGTCAACTCTGTTGTAAAGGTCCGTCAAGGTCTCTAGCTATTTGGAGATTATATCATTGTAGCCAACGGTGTCTGGCCGCAAGCCTTTCCTGAAAGCGACTTTTGCTGCTTTCTCGTTCACACCGCTAGTGCGTTGGACTTCGGTTTTGAACCTTGTCGTGAATTGTTTTAAGGACTAGTGATCACCTTGTCGGAGGTCAAAGTGTTGAAATGTCTGCCACTTCTCACCTTTGGTGTCGGTACTGAGAGAGGAAAACTTTCTCTAGGTCATGAAAGTTGTAAATGCTCTGAGCCTTCAAAGATTGGAACCAATCCATGATGCTTACACCGAGGCTGCTCGGGAATAGACGACACCGCATACCATCATATTGCTCGCCTTCCCAAACTGCTAGTTGATTTTTGAAGGGACGGAGGTGGTCAACAGGGTCTGTGTTGCTGTCATAGACGTCGAACTTTTGAGGTACAAACTTGTTGGGGTAAGTCGAACCCGTAGCATTGGGCGTGTAATAATCGTTTTTCCAGCTTCTGGAGGTTGTCAGCGATTGTTATTTTCTCCTTTGCGTTTAGCTTGTCTTGAAGTTGTCCTATCATTGCGAGCATGGCCGCATTGTCGGGTTGGTCGAGGTCTTGGAGCTGTCTCGAAGCTGTCTTGTCGTGACGGATTCGCCGTGGAGGTTGGTTTCTTGTGGCGGATTGCTCTGATCCTGCTGGTGCTTGATAATGCTGGGCGTTTTCATGGGTCTCCAATGGTGGAGGTGGTGGTAGTATTGGGTTGGTATCGTTGGGTGGTGCTGAATTAGCACCGTTGGGCTGTGTAGGATTGGCACCGTTGGGCTGTGCAGGGTTTCTGTCATCGTGAACTCCGTTGGAGTGCTGATTGTTTTCTAATACTAGGTTGATTGTTACGGAAGCTACGAGGCGGTCGATTTGTTGGAGTTGAATTGCTTCCCTTTCTCTGGCGTTCTCTAGAGCTTGCTCTAGTGCCAATGTGTTTTTGTGACGTCCAGGAGTCGTGTATTTTCTTATGCCCGAATGATCTCTTGTTGTTGGGAAGTGATCGTTCACGGTCTGTAGCTGTCCGTTGCACTCCTCGAGCTGTTGGATCCGTTGCTGTATTGCTTGTAGCTCCTGCGCGCGAGTCAGTGTGCCTTGAGTCGTTGTTCCAGCCATTGTTGTTGTTGTGGAGATCCTTGAGGATGGTTCAACGATTCTTCTAGCGCTAATTATGTAGTTCTCTTTTCCTGTTGGGACCTGTACTTCCGTGGAACCCGTGGAGACGCCTGAACTTCGTTGGAAAACCTACACAGAAGAAAAGACCACCGGTGTTGACACTCCGACGATCAAGTCAGTAGAGTGAAGTGGAGGAGTGAAGTGATTGATGGGACAAGAGAGCGTACATAATGATTGGAGGTTGCCCCTATTTATAGATGATTGATCGGCCTGTGCAGCACTGTTAGATTATGCTTCTAATCGACGGCTAAAGATGTGGGACACGTGGGTGGCCCTGGAGCCTAGTGTTCTCTGCAATTGTTTGACTGCTAGTCAAATAGTGGAGGACAGCTAGACTCGTGCCTCTCACGTGTCCGTCGGCTTTGTCTTGTCCGTGGATCTAGTGATCTCAGGAGTGTTTTAAGCTTTTTACTCATGCTTGTTTTCCACGGTAGATGATCGTACGGAATATGGTACTTACATTAACGATTCATCACAAAATAGTTTATGAAAAAAAATTCCAAAGAAAAAAATACATTTAACCATAATATTTTGTTATATAACATTAAGCAAGCATTGTTAGCAAATATAATAATCTATATTTCTTTTTCCAAGTACAGTAGAAATGTAGAATACATACATGTGGTAGTCATTGTTGACATGATATTGATTCAATGGAGACCAATTGAATACACTCTGGACTACCAATCTTCCATAGGATTTCCATGAAGACAAAAAAACCTTAAATATGTAAAAGAACAGAATATGCAGTTAATAATATATCCACTCAAAACTTATACCTTTACCAATTTCAAATGAGGAAATATAGATTAGGAAGAACAAAAGAAATCTACCTGTAGAACATCGAGCAAGGAGCATCTACACATCCTGTAACAACCAAACAAAACTAAGATTAACAAATGGGACTGACAGATCAAAAGGTTCAAAAAGAGAAACCAACCAATTGATTGAAACGCAAAGGTTAAACACCTTGTATTCCAGCAATTGATTGAAACGATAGAATCCAACAAATCATTAGAAGTCAATAAATTAACTGAATTTCGCACCAATCACGAACATTATATTCCAGCAAAATTTCTATAAAAGAAGATTAATACCATTTTGTAAAACCAATAACAAAATCACAAGAGGAAAAATTAAAGAAACAAAAATGGTGAGAAGCCTATCAGAAAATTAAAGGAAGCAGAGAGATTGATGATGGGATACCTAATTGAAGGGAGGAGATGAATAGATCCGCACAGATTGCAAGAAGAGTTGAAGTGTGAAAATAAGAAACAGAGAATTGGGCTCCAAGACAAGATTCCTAAATGACTTTGTCGTAAGGAAAAAACTTATTTTCAATTAGTATGCAGGAAACAGGCTGACCAAATAATCTGCCCGGCCCAAATGTCTAAATACCCATTGTAACGGGAAAAATAAATCTAAAACCGCCTCTCTTTATATCCGTTCGTGTTCATCTTCTTCAAATCTCTCTCTCTCTCTCTCTCTCTCTCTCTCTCTCTCTCTCTCTCTCTCTCTCTCTCTCTCTCTCTTTCTCTCTCTCTCTCTCTTTGCTACTGTTAATTGAGGACTGAAATGAAGAAATTAATTGCCAATGAACTAAATTCACCATCATCTTCATCATCACCATGCACATTTCTAAGAAATGGTGGAAAGTACACGAATTTGGTTGTGTAAGATACAGATTTGTGTAAAGAACACATGGAGGAAGGTGCAATTAGGTCAATACCAAGATAAATTGATGTTATTGATCTTATCACTATAGTTGTCTTTGGGTATTGAAGATAGCACATATTTGGGTTGTGAACATGTCTTAAATACAAAGGAAATGATTAGTAATGGAGAACCATTTGATTTTCAATTGCAATTATGAAGTTGGGAACTATTGTAATTATTAATTTTGATTTTCAATTGACAACAAAACTATTTTATAGATCTTTCATGGAGAAGAAGATTAAGTCAACCCAGTTCTTTTATAACTTAGCCAATAAGATTGGGTCAACTCAGTTCTTTTATTGTGATAACATGATGTTATCACTGTAGTAATCTTTGATAACATCATGTTATTAATCCTCTCATTAATTTATAAAAAACTTAAAAGTGATAGGATGATGTTATCATTGTACGTTATCAGTGTTGGATTTAATTTGTAAAAAACTCAAATGTGATAACATGATGCTATCACTGTAGCAACCATTGATAAGATCATGTTTTCAGTCATCATGTTATTTGTAAAAAACTTAAAGGTGATAACATGATATTATCACTATAGTTATCTTTGATAACATCATGTTATCAATTTCTTTTTTATTTGTAAGAAAATTGAAGCTTATAACATCATGTTAGTATTGTTATTGTCTTTGACAACATCATGTTATCAGTTTTCTCTTTTATTGTAAGAAACTTAAAGCTGATAACATGATCTGATTTTTTTTGTTTGCGATTTGTTGGCAAATAAAACACTACCACGTATGTGTGTTATTAACCATAAAAGGATTTAAATAAGTTACCCAACTAATTTTATAGACACGTATGAGACAAATAAACCACTACTACGTATGGGTGTTGCTAACCCTAGTAGGATTTGAACAAGTTCTCTTTGACAACATCATGTTATCAGTATTGTTTATTTGTAATTTATTTTTTTTAAAGTTGTTAACACGATGTTATCACTATAGTTGTCTTTGATAACATCATGTTATCAGTCTTGTCTTTTATTTGTTAAAGTTGATAACATGATGTTATCACTATAATTGTGTTTGATAACATAAATTTAACATTCATGAACCTAACAATAACTAAAACAATTTATAACAAACATCACATGTTTATACTTAGTCTTCTATCTACAAGATTTTGATATTCTTCAGTCCAACTCCTTGGAGAGTCATTCAGGATCGAAACTGCCCATTGAAGACGTGTTTTTTGTCCCAATTTGCCATCTACATTATCTGGTACAAGATTCATAAAGGTCAAAACTTCCATGATCAAGCCAACATAAATAACACAGTCACTAGTTTGACCTTGTTATGGTGTTGTAACTTCTTCCAATTGCAGATCCAATTTTAATGATTCGTTTTGCAGCTTCATCCTAAAGCTTTTGTTGATTAGGAGTACATAAGATGGCTTTTCTAATTTTCAAGCAAAATTAATTTGCTATTAGTTTTTGTTTTCTTAGAAACAAAATATAAACAAAAATTAATATGTTATCAACATAAACCTATACTAGCCATAGTGTTAACATGATGTTATCAGAGATACCAAAACTGATGACATCATGTTATTAGGGTAACCTACACTGGCCATAGTGATAAAACGATGTTATCAGAGATACCAAAACTACAGTAAAACCTCGATAAATGAATATTCGATAAATCTATAACCTCGCTTAAGTAATAAATTTATCTGGTCCCAATTTGTAGTTTTGTACTAAATGAGTGTTCGATAAATGAATAACCTCGCTTAAGTAATAAAATTTTCCAATCCCAAGGGTATTCATTTATTGAGGTTTTACTGTAATAACATCATGTTATCAGGGAAACCTACACTGGCCACAATGATAACATGATGTTATCAGAGATACCAAAACTGATAACATCATGTTATTAGACAACGCCACAAATGAAAACAAACCAAATCTTTCCTTCCCAGTTAGTTTCACATCATTTTATCACAGTACAAGCCCATTGATAACATGATGTTATCACCTTCAGTTATATTCCAAAGTAAAAAAAAAAAAAAAAAATGGCATAACATCATGTTATCACAGTACAAGCCCACTGATAACATGATGCTATCAAAGTAACTTGTTCAAATTCCATTAGGGTTAATAACACCCATACTTGGTAGTGTTTTATTTGTTCCATACGTGTCTATAATGTTCAAATCACACGAGGGTTAACAACACCTATACATGGTGGTGGTTTATTAATTTGTCTCATACGTGTCTATCAATTAGTTGGCTAACCAGTTCAAATCTAATTAGGCTTAACAACACACATACGTGGTGGTGTTTTTTTACAAATAAAATAAAATATTGATAACATGACGTTATCAAACACAAGTACAATGATAACATCATGTTATCAGGGTTTTAGTTATTTGTACAAATAACAACAGAAGACTGATAACATCATGTTATCAAAGACAACTACAGTGATAACATGATGTTATCAACTTTAATTATTTTACATATAAAATACAAACTGCTAACATGATGTTATCAAACACAATTATAGTGATAACATCATGTTATCAACTTTAAAAAATAAAAGACAACACTGATAACATGATGTTATCAAAGACAACTATATTGATAACATCATGTTATCAACTTTAAAAACAATTAAAAAAAAAAAAACCAAGACTGATAACATGATGTTATCAAGGAGAACTACATTGTTAACTTGTTCAAATCCCACTAGGGTTAGCAGCACCCTTACGTAGTAGTGGTTTATTTGTCCCATACGTGTCTATAAAAGTAGTTGCACAACTTGTTCAAATCCGATTAGGGTTACACATACGTGGTAGTGTTTTTTTACAAATAAAATAAAAGACTGATAACATGATGTTATCAAACACAACTACAATGATAATATCATGTCATTCAAGACAACTATGGTGATAACATGATGTTATCAGCTTTAAGTTTTTTTTATATATAAACTATGGTAAACAGGGTTGGAATTTGGCCTTTTGGCCCAATTCTTTGAATAAGAAATTGGAGTAAGGTTTAGAAAGAGTGAGTAAAAATAAGAAATTAGAAAGTAGAGTGTGAAAGAAAGAAAATTACCCTACATATAAGGGTATTTTAGTTCGGATCTGGACAATTGTTTCTAAAGTTCACTTCTCCGGATTTGGTGCTTTACCCCTGATAAAACTCAGCTTTACTATAATAAAGAATAGAATAGATAAGAATAGTGCAATTGACATTTGGAGTTTTGGCAGTCTATGGACAATTTCAGTAGTTCTGCTTGTCAATATTCACTTACCAATGGACATCCAACGTTGGCTTTTGATCACTCATGCCGCTGTATGGGGATCTATAGTCATCACTTATGTTTGGATGGTGGTTGTCGATTCGATTCCCATATTTTCCAATTACTGGTAAGTCTGGTCAGTTATAATTACTGTAAATGTATTGAAAATATGAGTCGGAGAAGATGATCGGAAAGTGGAGGAGGAGGAATTTAGAGTGTGGAAGTGGCTGAGCTATCTAGAGAAATAGTTGCCTACGTATCTGAGATTGACAAAGTCCCAGAATCAAGCCTACGTAGTTCATATTTATAGGTGATTGGGACAACGGATAGCTCATTAATTGTATAACAGTGTGGTCAACTAATGAGCGGATATTTCCAATCTTAAAAAGATATTGTAACTGAAGAGAATCGAAACGTATGTGGTTTGAATAAGGTCGATGAAGGTCGAATAGAAAGGTGTTCACGTCGAGTGAGCTCGAATTAAAAGGGGCTCACGTCCAGATAGGTCGATGTGTGAAAGAATTAATGTTAGCTTTTATGAGGGTCGAGTGAGCTCTGATAAAAAAAGGCTCACGTCGAGATAGGTCGATTTAGTTTTGGTTATCGAGATTGAATATAATGGTATATACATAGCCCCTTTTTCATTGGAATTGAAGTTTTACGTAACGAGGTATAGTGATGTAGTTTGACTTCGATTTAAATGAAAAATAGAGAAAAGGTTTTGTTGATAAGTAACGGGTTTGCTTGATTGTTGGTGCCAGCAAAGATTCCTTTGCATGCTGCATTAAATGAATGTAGGTTTTCGAGACAAAAGTAATAATTTAGTTGTGGTAAACTGTGATGTGATTGTCACATGGAGGCTTTGTTTATGTTTTGTTTTTTGAAAGAAACTACCAAAGGAGTAGGAAAACCAACGATTTAAGCAATTGTGTTTTGCTGGTCATATCTGACCGTTGATCTCAATTTGTTTGGATGGCTGAGATGTCATAAATTGGTTTTATAAAACCTAATCGCAAGGTTGGAAAACCAAGGGTTGCTGCATCATCACTTTTAAACGGTTTTCAGACATTTTGTAAAGGTACGTTTTCTTCTTCATTTTCTCACTTTTCGTTTTTGCTTTCTGCTTCTCTTGCTTTATTCATTTTTGTTGTTGTTCCTTGTTGAATTTTCTTTGTACTGCTTGAAATTGTTGGTCTTGTTGTGGTAGCTGGTACAGCTTAGTAGCTTTGCCTTGAATTCCCTTCTTTCCTTCAAGTGTTCTTCACTTTTTCGCCATTGTTGAAGCTTTGAAGCTTTTGCCCTTTTTAACATAGCTATCCGTTTGCTGCCCTCCTAGTTTTTCTTATTTGTGGCTTTGTTTTTTTTTTTTTTGTTTTTTTTGGTGTTGTGATTTGAATTGGTTTGAAGAAATCTCAAAATGAGTGATACTGAGTCCGAGAGTATAAATGAAAATGAGGAGGTTGAAATCGAGGATAGGGTCGAGGTTAGCCTTAGTACCAATAGAAGGGAAAGAGATGAATACGAAGTTAGCAGCAGTAGGTCATTTACAGTGGAAGAGGCTCGGAGGTCGTTCCCTGAGATTAGGGAGGAGTTTAACATTAAGATACCCGACCTTGAAATGTATAGAGTTAGTGATAGGTTATTCGACTTGTGTGGGGACACAATGTCATGTTTGATATGCCTGGCTCAGCTTAGGGGTGGAATGCGTCTCCCCTTCAGTAAGTTCGTATGTGATTTTCTGAATCACTACGACGTGGCTCCGATAATGATACCTACTAGCTTTTGGACGCCGATGCTTATCTTCGAGGAGTTAAACAGGTTACACAACTATGATATTTGCAAGGCTGACGACGTTGCGTATTATACTTGTGTAACTGGCCGTGTTAGGGATTACGTTTGTTTTCTGAATAGAAAGAAGAGTTGTGGTCCAGCTAAACTTTTTAACCCCCCAACCTCGAATGACGGTTGGAAGCATTCCCCTGTGTACAGAATTCGAGGTCAATTTGTACAGGCTAGTGCATTTCTGGCTCGATACGCTATTCCAAGTATAGGTATAAGTGCGTCTTGATATTCCTTTTTTTTTCTTATCAACTTTGCAGGTCAGACGAGAGAGTACAACGAGCCCATCGACGGTCGTCTTCATCCTAGCAATATCATTGAATTTGCTGAGAAATCTTGGGCTGAGAAAAGAGAGTTGTTGCCCCTTAGCTTGTTTTTTCCGTGAACCTCGAGTTAAATTTGCTAAGGGCACCCAGGGAGAAGCTGGTACGTCAAGTGTTGTAGCACCAAAAAGAGGATGGAGAAAGAAGAAGGTGCTCGTCGTTGTTATTCCTATGGCTGAGTTGGTTTTAGCTCGACCTGGTGATTTGCCAGTTGAGGCTTTACCTGCTTTACCAATGGCACCAAAGAAATCCCTTGAATTTCCTCTCACTGGTGACTCTGATGCTTTTCCTAGCAAGATTCCCAATGCTCTTATTCTTAGTGATGTTTTTGGGTCGCATTCTCTTGAGCCTCAGCCTTTTATAAGAAAAAGAAAAGCTGCTGCGAAGCCAGCTGATGCAATTGTTGCGTCTAAGGTTGATAAGCCCAGTCAGGAGAAGGGAAAAGAGAAATCTCAAGCCTCTGCCCCGATATCTAGCAAGTCGAAAGCCATCGACGTCAGCGAAGATTTTGCTGCTGGTGAGGCTAACAGATTTGCCCCTGTATTTCCCTGCCGTGATGCGTATGTAAAGGCTGATGACTCGGCGTGGGACGACAAAGAAATGAGTCTTTCTTTGATGGAGAATTGTTTTCTTTTTGAAGACGCTAAGAAGATTCAACCTCAATCTCTTGAGGACGATTCGAGGGAGTTTGCCTCTTGCGCCTATAGGGTAATTTTGGTTTATTTGGCTGTGATTATGCTTGAATATTTGTTTAACTTTTGTGAGAGAGTGTTTAAGGTATTTTGTTCTTGTGATTCAGATGAACGTGATTCACAATAAGTGGATCACGAAGCTCGAGAATGCTCACAAGAAGGCTGAAACTTTGCAGAAAGCCAATGCTGAAACGAAAACTCTACGAGCTGAGGTGCAAGATCTGAAGGGCAAGCTTACTGAGTCGAAGAAAGAAGTTGTCCAGCTTGGTAAGGATATTGATGAGGCTCAAAGATGTGTTGTGATGTTGGAGGGTCGTCTTGCTGGGGTTACTACTAGTTGGGAAGCTGACGCTGATAAGTCGATTCAGTGTATCTCGTAGTTGCGAAAAATTTCTTATGCATGGGAGGAAAGGTGCCTGCGTCGCGAGGCTCACCTCGCTACTCTCGTCGAGAATTATGATGGCACAGCCGATAGAGAGGCAATAAAGTTTCTGCCCTTGAACGCTATGAACGCGACGTGAGGAATGAAGGGGAGAAAGCTGCTGAGGGTACCTCTACTCGTGCCGAGGTTAACAACGATAGCACCCCCTCTCCTCCAGCTGAAGATGGCGTCGATGAGGCAATGGCTGACCCCCCTGAAGACCAATCTTGATTTTTGGTAGTAATCTGTTTTCATGAGCGACGTGAGACATTTTTATGTTTTGCTTGGAAGTTGTAAAACATTAGTGGGGAATTCCAACTTCGGTTCGCCCTGCGTTTCTATATTTGGTTGTACTTGGAATACTTGTTGATATACTTGAATGAATCATTTGTAATCCGAAAATGAATATTTGTTTTTGTAATTTTGTTTAAAGCATACGCCAAAGTAGGCGTTGATTGTATAGATTTGAGGCATGAATAATTTAGCTTGCAAGGTATCTGACTTATGGTTTTTGGCTTAATTTTCCAATTTGATAAAAAGAAGGAAAAAGGGTTATTGTGAAAAGCAGTCAAGGGATGTAAAGCTTTAGGAATTTTGAGTTCCAAGGTCTAGGCACTTGTTCACCTTCGGCGTCGATGAGTGTATATGCACCATTTCCGAGGTCATTCTTAACAATGTATGGACCTTCCCAATTAGGATTTAGTTTTCCATCTCCAGATTTCTTTGTGTTGGAGAAAACTTGTCTGAGTACAAGATCACCTGTGTGAAATTTTCTTAATCTTACATTTTGATTGTAGCTTCTTTTTAGAGTCTGTTGATAACGAGCTATTGTAATTGCCGCTTGATCTCGTTTTTCCTCGAGCATATCTATCTCGTGTGCCCATAAATCTTTATTTTCCTTTGACTGGACGAGCCCCGATCTAGTTGTTAGGAAATTGAGCTCGGTAGGTATGATGGCTTCTGTGCCATAGCACAACGCAAATGGGGACATTCATGTAGATGTGCGAGGTGTTGTTCTGTAGGCCCATAAGACTCGATCAAGCTCCTCTATCCATTTCTCCTTTTGTGTTTCAAGCTTTTTCTTCAAATTATTCATTATGGTCTTATTGGTGGCTTCAGCCTGACCATTACTTTGAGCATAACGAGGGGTGGAGAGTGCGTGGTTGATTCTCCAATCCAGATAGAATTCCTCTATTGTGTTGCCACAAAATTGTTGGTCGTTGTCAGTGACTAGAGTATGTGGCAGCCCAAATCAAGTGATGATGAACTTCCATATGAATTTTTTACATCTTGTTGTCTTATGCGTCGTAGGGGTATTGCTTCGACCCATTTAGTGAAGTAGTCTGTTGCTACCAGTAGAAACATTTTCTTGGTTTTATCCTTGAGGATGGGTCCTACAATATCGAGCCCCTAAATTGCGAATGGCCAAAGGCTTGAGATTGTTTTGAGTTAGAGATCTAGCCCCTGCGTGATTTTCGCATTTGCCATGATGAATTTCAGCTAGAATTAAATGTGCTTGATTTGGTGGGAGGCACCGTAAGTATGGCCCTCTAGTTGACTTTCTGTATAGTCTATTCTCAAGCAATATGTAGCTTTTAGCTTTTCTTTCGAGCTTTCTTAGCTCAAAATCATCGTCCGGGTATGTTCCTCTTAAGTATTTGATGATTGGGCCCATCCATGAGTTCTCAATCTCAGTTTGGGGAATATCTACGAAATCAGAGATCTTATTGACTTGGTGGATCTGATTCTCGTATGTTGGAGCTGACTGTATGTCGATTTGAATTACTCGAGGGGATTATGTGTCAATTTGGGAGGCCAGGTATGCTAGACTGCCGGCATGACGATTATCATCTCTTGGGATGTGCTGGATTTCCCATTTGTTGAAATGAGTTAGCAATTTTTTTGTATGCTCTAAGTATAGCTTTAGAATCTTTTCCCTTGTTTCGTAGTCGCCTAGAATTTGGCTGACTACTAATTGTGGGTCACTTAGAATTTGTAACTCTTTTACATATTCTGCATCATTGTTGGATGAGGTGAAGTTTAACTGAACTGACTTTTCTAAGATGACCTCCTCTGGTGAGATTAGTGTTGCACCCACACCTGAGCCATTAAAGTTTTTTTAACCATCAATGTAGAGTTTCCATATCGGGGTTTTTATGAGTGGTTGCTCATTGATTTCATTATCTGGTAACCACGTATTGTCATCAATGGCATAGTCGACCAGGAGGTCGGCCACTATTTGACCTTTTCTGCTACTACGTGGTGTGAAGATGAGCTCGTGATCTCCGAGTTCTTGAGCCCATTTTGCCATTCTGGTTGACTTGTTTTTGTTTTCAAGCACTTGTCGGAGCGGTGCATCTGTGATGACTCTAATCTTGTGAGATTGAAAATAGGGCTTTAGCTTTCTTGATGCGAAGAGTAAGGCTAAACCTACTTTTTCGAGACTTGAATATCGACTTTCAGAGTGCAACAAGGTCTTGATGATGAAATATATCGGTTTTTCGATACCGCTTTTATCTCGAAATAATACTCCGCTGATTGCATGCTCTGAAGCTCCAAGGTAAAGCCCCAGTACGTCGCCTTCTTGAGTCACTGTGATGACGGGAGGAGTTGCAAGGTATAGTTTGAGTTCGTCGAATGCTTGTTGGCATTCCGGAGTCCAACTGTATGTTGACCCTTTCTTCAATATTTGAAGTAGGGGGCGTTGTTTGTCTGATGCCCGAGCTATAAATTTGTTCAATGCTGCTAACATGCCGTTGAGCTTTTGAACTTGTTTCTTGGTTTTTGGGCTTGGCATTTCTATTATAGCCTTGATTTCTCTGGGTTTGCCTCTATCCCTCGTTGTGTAATGAGGTATCCCAAGAATTTTTCAAAGGCAACACCGAATAAACATTTTTCTGGGTTGAGCTTTATATTGTATTCATGAAGTCGATGGAATGTTTTTTCGAGGTCAGATACGTGAGATGATTTTTGTTTGCTTTTTACAATCATATCGTCGACGTATACTTCCATTATGTTGGCAATCATATCTTCGAACATTTTTGTTGCAAGTCGTTGATATGTGGCTCCTGCATTTCTTAGTCCAAAAGGCATGATTGTATAGCAAAAGGTACCTTGTTCAGTAATGAACGCGGTTTTCTCTTGGTCTTCATCTGCGAGCTTGATTTGATTGTAACCTGAATAGCCGTCCATCAAGGAGATGAGCTCGTGTCCCGCAGTTGAGTCAACGAGCTTGTCTATTCGAGGTAGAGGGAAGCTATCTTTTGGACAAGCTTTGTTGAGATCGGTGAAGTCGATGCATACCCTGACTTTACCATTTGGTTTTATAACTGCGACAATGTTAGGGATCCATTCAGGATATACGACTTCACGAATGAATTTCGCATCTTTTAATTTTTGTATCTCTGCATTGACTGCATTAGCGAGATGAGCTGCAAGTTTGCGAGCTTTTTGTTAACAGGTTTTTTGTTGGAATCAACGTTTAACCTATGGCATGCAATATTGGGATTTATCTCTGGCATATCGGTATAAGCAAAAGCAAAAACATTCTTATTCATCTTGAGAGTAGCAATAAGTTGCTCTTTTACAATGGGGTCCAAGTTAGCCCCTACATAGACATATTTAGGATCGTCATCCGACCCTATGTTGACATTTTCATCTTTGACTGGTGGGTTTGATGGCTGAATGATAGCCTTGCCTTTGTCGGCCTGTGGGATCTCATCGACAGTGGGCTTAGATGTGCTTCTGGTTGTCTTGTTGATTGCAGAGATCGCATTGACAGTGGGCTGAAGTGAGCCTGCGACTCTCTTGGAGGTCTCCACCTTATTTGGAAGTGGGATGACCTCTGGTATTGCGTGACATCCACGTGCCTCGATCTGATCACCTCGTAATTCCATGATGCCTCGGGGGCCAGGAAACTTGATGACCTGATGGTACGTCGATGGAACAGCTCACATCCTATGGATCCATTTCCTTCCCAAGATTGCATTAACTTGGGTAGGAACACCAAGGACGAAAAATGTACAGTGAACAGTCACTTCATCTTCATTTTCACCAGTTGCCACGGGGAGGCAAATTTCACCCTTTGCTTCTGTTTCAGTGGAATTGAACGCAAAGAGTGTGACTTGAGGCTTTTGCAGAATTGAGTCGGGCATTTGCATTTGACTGAATGCCTTATTGAATAGCATGTCGCATGAGCTGCCTGGGTCGATAAGCATTTTTTTTATTTTCAATCCACCAATATTGATATGAACGATGAGTGCATCATTGTGTGGAAGACACACTTTTTTGAGGTCGAAATCAGAAAATATGAGGGCATTGTTGCCCATGATTTGCTTAGCCACAATTGCTTTGTGGGTTAGGTGAAAGGTATGGTGGATGTGATGGATCTTCTGTTTCTTGGATCGAGCTGACCACTCTAGAGGTCTAGCATCCATGATCATGTTGATGGTTCCTTTGGGTTTTTTACCCTTTTCTTCTGAGGTCTTTTGCCTTTTTGCTTCGAGTTTGTTGCGAAGATCTGACTCATTTTCCGAGAGGAAGTCATCGAGGTGACCCTCCTCTTTGAGCTTGTGACAATGAGCTCGTAGAATGCGACAGTCTTCGGTGAGGTGATGTCGACATTTATGAAGCTTGCAGTATGGGTTCCCTTCAATAGGTTCAAGGTCGTGGACCTGAGGTTGGAAGTAGAGCTCGTCTTTGATTAGGTCAAAGAGTTGGTTATAAGAGCATTTGAAGGGATTTGGAAATCTAGACTTGGAGGTGGATTTTGGCTTTCCTTTGTACTCTGACCTGATCGTATTTGGTTTGGAATAAGTAGGTTTTGTGGTTTGAACGACGGCTACTCGTTCCTTTGATTTTGTGAGGGCTTCCTTAAGCTTGATGTACTTATCAGCTCGTACATATAGGTCTTCCAGTGTTGCAGGGGCATCTAGGATGATAGTCTTTCCTAATGCCATGTTGGGGTTAACAGCCGAGATGAAGGCCAAGAGGCATGAATTCTCATCTGGGTTTTTAGCTCGTAGGCATTCTTTCTTGAACCTTGACATGAACTTTTTAGTGGTTTCTGACTCGTCTTGTTTGATGCGAAATAAAGCAGTGACCTCGATTCTTCTTCTCTTGTTATGAATATACTGAGTGACGAAGAGAGACTCAAGTTGGTCATACGAGGTGATGGATCTCTCTAGAAGTCGATGATACCAATCGATGGCACTCCCACGAAGTGATGCTGAAAACAATCTGCAGAATATGTCTTTATATTTTGGCCACAAGGCCATGTTGGTCTTGAATTGGAGGATGTGATCCATTGGATCTCCACTTCCGTCGTAGGTAGTAAACTTTGGTGGCATGAAGTTCGGGGTGGTTCCTGTTCGAGGAGGTCTTCATGAAGGGGTTCTATCTTATAACGCTCCAGGGTTGTGGATGCGATCTTTTGGTCAGTGTTTGCTTTGAGGGAGTCTTGATGGTTTTTGTCAAGCTTTTCAGAAAGTTGAAGTATGCGGTCATGAGCGGCTTGAAGGTCAGCCATGGTGGGGGCAGTGGTGTTGCTGGAAGTGGGTAAAACAAGGTTGTTGATGGTGGTGGTGTTGTTTCTTCAATGGTGAGTCCGTTTGTACCAACTCCGTTGAGGGGTGTTTCGTTGGTGGTGTTAGTGGTATTCTCGAGTTGAACATTTTCGGCCACCAACCTATTAATCTGCTCTTGCTGATCTACCATTTGTTTCTGGAGTTGCTCAAATTGTTCAGCAGTGATTGTTGCCATGGTCGTTGTCTGGTTATTATTCGTTCACGAATCAGTCGGCGCCAATGTAAATGTATTGAAAATATGAGTCGGAGAAGATGATCGGAAAGTGGAGGAGGAGGAATTTAGAGTGTGGAAGTGAATGAGCTATTTAGAGAGATAGTTGCCTACGTATCCGAGATTGACCAAGTCCCAAAATCAAGCCTACGTAGTTCATATTTAGAGGTGATTGGGACAACGGATAGCTCATTAATTGTATAACGGTGTGGTCAATTAATGAGTGGATATTTCGAATCTTAAAAAGATATTGTAACTGAAGAGAATCGAAACGTATGTGGTTTGAATAAGATCGATGAAGGTCGAATAAAAAGGTGTTCACGTCGAGTGAGCTCGAATTAAAAGCTCACGTCGAGATAGGTCGATTTAGTTTTGGTTATCGAGCTTGAATATAATGGTATATACAATTACCACTTATGTTTGTACCGGTACTTCCTCATCACAGTGCTTGATTATGTACCTTTTGCAGGACGATTTACCATCTTATTAAGTCTGGCTCTTATTGTTTTTTTTAGTTTTTTTTTTGTAATAAAATAAAAAAAGATTACAACATGATCAATAGCACACCAGATGTGGCATCAGATTGAAAACATCAAACAACAAGCAAAAACACGAGTCAATATGATTTTAGTGAAATCAACTATTAAAAGATCCTATAGCTAACTCACTCACGACTATTCGAAAACAACATATCTTTAGAGAGTTTCTCTATTGAAAGTTATACAGTATAACTTTTTGGCCTTCAGATAGCCAGAAAAGCTGAAATACTGAAACGTCCCAACCATTTGGGAACCAAACATTATCAAGGTTCAAGTTGACATGTATGCTATTGTGTCATAGACAACACTAATTTCATATTGACCTCAAGCTCATACTGCATAAGACAAATGGGGCTTGCCTCATAAACCATGGTAAATACCTAACTTCATTGTTTTTTTCTTATTCAGTCTTACACCTTTTTCTTCCTTTTATCTGAGAACTTGTTTTCCTTTGCTTGACCCCTTTAATGCTATCTTTCTGAATCTTAAAGTCAACATGCTTCAGAACTGGAACACATGTTGCATTATCTGAGAACACATGTTGTGTCATCCTATTAGTGACTTGTTTGCTCATAAAGTCATCATGTTTTACGTCTTATGATTAAACAAAAACCTGTGTTTGTAACTAGGATGAGCTCTACTGTCATGGGCTGGTTTGGTCATGGATATGCACTGTTTATGTAGATAGAAGAGCTCTGAGATTTCACAGGGGCCGGACTTCTGGTGCTAAAGTGAGTTCCTGGGATAGTGGGATTCTTTTGTTCTTTAAGGAAGCTCTGGCATGAAGCTTCTTGAAGTCTCTCGGGGGCTGCTAAAGAGTCAATGGTAACAATACAGAACTACAGTTCTTTGATTGTGGATAAGGGCTCTCGAGTTAAACACATTTTTAATATTAATGAGAGTCAAATTCAGGTTCAGACTCGGTACAAACCAACATTCTGATTTAGACTCAAAACAGTAGGGCCCCATAGTAACTAGCAACCCGAGTCCTGAGATTCAATCACTATATACAAAATCCGAATGCAGTGCACAATAGTGTCTGATTTATGGATGGAACTGAAACTACTCAAAATAAATAACTAGATTTATATCCAAATAAAATCAACAGTTACAGTGGATGCACAACACTCTACCCATGATGATAATCATCTCTTCAAACCAAATACCAGTTCTCTGTACCCTAAATTTGGAGTTAAGCGAATGTCATGTGACAGCTAAAAAGCATAAACTCGAAACATCTAGATCACTGAGACAGTTTGTATACATTCTCTATTTCCTCATTCTCTTCTTAGAAGGAACAACGAAGTCATCATCTTCATCATCTGACTGTCCCTCTTCAGCCTTGCGCTTCTTTGGTTGCTTTGTCACAGTTTTCGATTCTGAGATATTTTTCGCTGAGGATGTAGAGGTTGTGGTTTTCTTTACTGCTACTGACTGTGTGGTGGTTGTTCTCTTGACCGAGGTTACCGCTTTCATAGGTGAGTTCAGCCTCTGTTGCTGGCTCTTCTTCTGTTTCTTTTCGTAGACCTTCTTCGCCACCCCCATGGGTAGTAAACCATACTCCATCATCCTGCACTCAAAGTGATTAAACGTCGTATAAATCTCAGAGAGCACTAAGGTCATTAGAGAAACATTAACAATGGGCTTCTAAAACATCACTAGCGCATTTCTACGAGAGTATTACGCAGGTCACACAGCCACTGTGATCCATTTAAGTGAGACGTTTACAAGCTTGCTCTTCTTTTATCTGATTTCAAGAAAATGCAGAGCATTACTTAATGTTTTTTTTACCAAAACGGGGAAGTTGCCAACGCGAAGGGAATCTTTTTTTTAACCAAAACAAGTTTGTTCCCAAGTATACGTCTGAATCTACTCTCTTAATTGTGATATAACAAAATAGTATGTTTGACAGTTTGAGTTCAAACTGAAAACTCTTCAGAATCAAAAAGATTTGTGGTGAAGTTATATATCTGTGTACTTTTACTGTGAAAAGTATTCGTGGACTTTGAAAATCCTTGTTGTAATTTGAATAATTTCTGTTGTAATTTGAATAATTTGAAAATCCTTACTGTAAAGTGTAAACTGAAATGAAAACATGTTTTCTGTTCGATCCCAAGGGATTCTAATTCATATGATCATATCCTGCAAAACTTATTGGTGCAGAAAACTCCCATGAAGTATAAAGAATTTTCTGTGGAGTTCTGGTACAGTGATAGAACCGCATCTCTGACCTAACCTGCTAATTAAGCAAAGTTGTAATTTTGAGATCACAGTGTTAACATGGATAAGACAGAAAACATTTCCTTCGTTAACCCACCCTCTTTTTTTTTCTCTTTTATCTTCCACTCACATTCAGTAGGCGTTATCTTTTTTCCATGATGTTTTTCCTCTCTTTTTTTCTTCGTTTTCTTACTTCAATGTGTACACAAGAAAATAAAGTAGCCAGTTCTTAAACGTCATGGGGTAATTTTGTTTCAGCTGTCACCCATATGGACCACAGTTGTTGTGACCTCACCTCAGCATTACTCTTTCTATATCACATTATCACTATTTCGAGGGAAAAAAGGAAAAGCATCTAACATTTCCTCTATGACTCCATCCAAATGTTTTTATTTTCTATAATATGGTAATGAATACCAGTATTATTAGGTTAAATTTCATAGACCTATAATCCTACATTGCTCTCTATACCATTCTAGATGAAAAGAATAGCAACAAAAAGGAAACGAACTAAACAAAGAATATCAATTAACCATTCAAATCGATCTAAATTAATAATAAAACTATGTGCTCAATACCTTCCCAAATGGTCTTATCTTGTTTGGAACTGGCAGCAAGTCAGCAACCAATTCTTAACTAAAGAACAGACATGATGTGATGTGAACTTGTTGCATGTGCAAAACAAATTTCAGGGCAACTCAACACATGATTTTAATAACAATAAAGAATATTAAAGATTTTTTTTTTTTGTCTTTCACATACAATATCTATGTGGATCGTTGGTGTTTTTTTTTTTTTTTTTTTTTGACCGGCAATACAATAGATTTTATTTATAACAGTGTGATTGAGGGAATCACACTAAACCCCCAAAACTATGGATACATCAGATAGACTTATACCCTATCACATATATTATCCCCCCAATTACAAATGAGATCATCCAGACTGATTCCCCTAAGTGTTGGAGTGCAAAAAGTCCAATTCCAAATGGTGGTAATGATAGAAATCTGAGCTTGTTCCCAGCTGCTTTCTTTCTCCTCAAAAATTCTGCGGTTTCTCTCCATCCACACTTCCCAGCATATGACATAAAAGAGAATCTTCCATATTTGCCTCCCTATCGTAGTAAGGTTTCTACCTTTCCACTGCACCAACAAGTCTCTAACGGAGCTTCTGGGGACCCACACTACGCCGATGGAGTTTGTCCCAGTTCAATGAAATCATACTAGTACGACACCCAACATATCGTTGATTGAGGCTTTATTGTATCCTGAGGGCTGAGGCTGTGTTTGGCTACGTAAAATTATTTATGTGCTATCTTCTACTTATATCTTTTCCATGCTTTGTGATGCTGGGTATATCTTATCTCAACATAAGCTAGAAGATGTTTGGTCTCAAATGTTTTTATGTTAACATCTCCTTGAATGTGAGCTTCGTAAGTAGTCGTCTGGATTCCCTAACTCACGAAAACCTAAATCGTAGATCTCAGTTATATACATATTATATGCCTTCCTGTGCGCCAAACATCGGAACAGAAAGCCATGAATAGATAAGCCATGTTGCAGTCTATTCAGTTGTTAAAGTTTTATCATTCATCAAAGACCAAGTTCCTACATTAGGGCTATGTGACAACCATTTGCTTTCTTTCAGACAGTTTCTCTCGTAATGTTTATTCTCTATAGCAAGATGTGTGATACTTAGAAGTAAGGGAGGACAAATACTTTCAGAGAGAGATATCTTAAGCAGCTTTTGCTTCAAACATTTTCTATAGACGTTGCACTTTTTCCCATCATTCAATTCAATAAACCTTTTTTATGCAGAATAAAATGAATTTTTTTAAAACAATGATTATTAAAGTGCCACTAGGTGATCTAAATTTTTTATATTAGTTTTGTTAATGCAACCAGTTAGCTTTAAACACAATGACCTCTAAGCCTTGCTTTACAGAACTACCTTTCACGAAAGACAGACTTGCGGCACCACAAATGGGTACATAAAATTCCCATAAGTTAAATATAGAATGCCAATGTGCCTACAATAGTGAGCTTTTCCTACGGTTATTAGCTTGGGTCACATATTGACAACAGACAATCTGAGCAAGAAGGGTCAAATTGAGGCATCAACGTACCATGTGCTCAAAGGAAAAAAGAAAAAGGGAAGCTAATCTTCGACACCATTTTAACATGTAGTGTCATCAACAGTATGTGGAGATGGTGATTTGTCTCTTTTTACCATCAATTGACATTTGAGGGTGAAATGGTTATTATAATCCACAGTTGGAGTTACCCTAAAACTGTGTACCAATGTTTCAATACGGTTTGTTGGAGTTTATGATTTTGTCTTAATTTAACTGCACTCTAAAGTATATGGGTTTCATATCAATTTGATCAATATGGTACTGTTTTATGATCAAACATATACATATATAGCACATACAAAATGCTAAAACTGAAAATCTTAGCCAATATTGTTTGTTAAACATGGTCTTAGCTGTTGAGGATTGTCACAAGAAAGGAGTCGGGAGACCGCCCTAGCTTCTACACAGATTTTATTATTCTAGGCCAGGATTATAGAGCTACCAAGCAAAATGATACAAGAACCAAGATATCTTCAGAACTCAAAAAAGAGAAAAAAACTACGCATTCGAGAAGTTAAATTATTCATAAATGGACTCACCAGAATGCTGCCATGTCACTATTAGGAATTTGCTCATAGAGACTTTCATAAAAAATCCTTAGCGGATCTCTCTGCAAATCCAGAATGCAACAAACTCATGACTCAGTAAAGCAAATTAAGATACATATCGAGAACTCCATACATAAAATCAAAAGCTACAGAGCCTTACTTCCTCAAGCGGGTCATGTTTTTGACCAGGAAGATCATACACCTTCTTCTCCTTCTTCTTAGTCGTCTCTACCACAGTGACAGTTTTCTTCTTCTCCACTTCCGTTGTTTTCCTCTTCTTTCCTTTATCCTTTTGTCCCAACACAAAAACATAACACACTTATTACTCAAATAAATGATATAAGAACACAAACCAACATTCCCAAATTAAAAAACGCAGAGACAATACCATATCATCTTTCTTCGAACACCTAGTAACAGCAGGTTTCTTGTCTTTCTCACTATCTTCATCCTTGGGTTCTTCTTTTTTCTTTATCTTCACAACATCACATTACTCAATAAACAAAATAACAACAATAATGAACATACCCAAAAATCAAATTTTCTTTCTCGAAAAAACAAACCTTCACATCCTTCTTGACACTCCTTTTAGGAGTAGGTTTCTCGTCTTCTTCTTCGCTACTCTCATAGTAGGAAACTCTCTTCTTTGGCTTCTCCTACACATTCACAAAAAACACCACAAAAATCCCAAAATCAAACATTTGAACAAAACAAACCCAAATAAAAATTGAACTTTTTTTGAATCATAAAACCTTTTCATCCTTCTTGACAATCTTTTTGGCAATAGGTTTCTCGTCTTCTTCTTCGCTACTAGTCTCGTGGTAGGAAACTCTCTTCTTTGGCTTCTCCTACACATTTCAAAAAAATCACCCATTACTCTCAAAACACCGCCCCACCCCCCTCAAACATTTAATCATACCCAAATTAAAAATTGAATTTTTATTTATTTTTTTTGAAAAATAAAACCTTTTCATGTTTTTTCTTCATCTTTAGGTTCTATCTTCAACTTTTAAAACAAAACACAGAAAACCCATTACTTAATAATTAATAAAACAACAAACCCACAAAAATGTAGGCCAAAAGGAGAAAAAAAAAAACCTGAAGATTCTTCTTGTTTGCAGACTTTTTAGCAATGGGTACATCCTCATCATCTTCACTATCTTCAACTATGGATTCTTGTTTCTTTAACTTAAGTTTAGCTTCTGCACTAGCATTATTGATTTTCTTATTCTTATTATTAACAATTGAACTAATAAGACTTTCATCGTCTTCGTTTCCCTCTTCTTTAACAGCTTTCTTCTCTTCAGATGAAGACATTGGGGCTGCTTTGGTTCTGATGTTAGAGAGAGAAAGAAAGAGCTGATGAAGGATCTTGTTAGAAGAAGAAGAGGGGTTTTTGGTTTGAGTTTATTGCAGGAAATGTGAATTGAGGCCTTGAGGGTTTAAAAGTTTGGGTCCCGATCCACTAATTTCATTAGCAATATATAGGCCCTGCTTGATAGCTCAACAAAAATTTACAAATGCGCACCATTGTTGTTTGTCATAGTTTTAGTGTTTGGAAGACATTTACAAAACAAAAGCTTTGCCCATTACTTCTTTTTAGTATTATTAATAATTACATATTTATTACTTGATGCACAGTTTGCCTATAAACTTATTTGCCGTAACACTGAGGAGTCCAGTAATAGTGGTGCAGTAAAAAAAAGTCCTAAAGAGTCTTTGAAGTCTTAAGGTTCTTTCTTATATTTAGTTATTTGTTTGGAAGGCTTTTAAACAAGCTCTTCCCACGGGGAGCACCTTTCTAACTCATACAATGATTGGAGAGTTTGACTACAGCCGGTCTTGTAAAGAGTTAGAGACTCACAAACATTGTTTCTTCGACTGTGAGCCCCAAGACTCTGGTTCTATTCAAGACTGAATTTGTATGTGGCGACTAGGGTTGATCAGGACTTACAGCAATGGACAAAACTAATAACTTTCATCTATCATATGTTGTCTTTGTGTTGTATGAAATTTAGAAGACCAAGAATATAGTCAAGATAAAACACGAAGACTTTAATTTTGATAGAATGCTACAACAGATTGTAGATAGAAGCAGATATTGTTGGGAAAGTTGGTCGAAAGATATGAATGTTGGCTCTATTACAAGAAATGAGAATACATTGTATGTGCCTGCCTAATGACATTATTTACTTGTATGTGCATGTGGTCTTCAACAGATCAAATGGAAATGTTGCAGCTAGTGTTATGGCAAAACAGAAAAATTGTGTGATTAACTACATGTTATAGAAGATTCAAAGCACAAGGAGTTTCTGAAGCAAAGTTGGTCGCCACTGAAGTAGGTATTTTGTTAGCAAAGAATAAGAGGTATTGTATGCTCTATCTTGAGTTTGGTCACAGATCTGGGTTACTGAACTCCTTCTCTTCTATCTCCTTGTGATACCTGCAAAGACCACCGGCTATAATCCGGTGGTGAAAGCTCCAACGCCCAAGTTAGTCATGGAGGCCAACTTAGAAATTAGATTAAGTAAAGAGTGAATAGTTACCTTATGCGAACCCTAACGTCTTTCGTATATAGCGGTACTCACCGCCTTCCTTCAACCGTAGGATCTCTCTATGCATCCTATGGTTCTCCCATCTCCTACGTGTTTCATTCTCTATCACATGCTATGGGGTAAATGCTTGACAGCCAGGCATCACGTGTTTTATCCGTGATACTCTAGAATGTTCCGTGTTCCGATTGGGTACTTCACGGTTTGCTCTCCCTATCTGACTCCTATGTTCTCAGTGCTCCACCTGGCACAGTTTGGTGCTTACATCGCCCCTCCTTTGACCGTCATCTAGGTACCTTAGATGGCGGCTCAAAGGCTTTTCTTGATCTAGATGTAGATTCCTCCTGATGACGGAAAACCGTCCTGAGTTCTTTTCATCATTTATTTCTTCACCTGCTCCTCACGTGCCCTAGGTCATGTCTTATCCTTAACTTTCCAACTACTCATTAATTACGCATGTCCTCGTGTTTCGAACTTCCAGCTCGTGCCTCTTTGATCTCCCCTAGGTGCAATCATGATTTCGAATGCTGCCCTTTCACTTCCCAAAATACCCCTATAACTATGCTCATATAAATATCCAACCCTTAACCAATTTCTTCTACTTGCTTTCACCCTCTTCATTCTCCTCTTCTGTTCATCTTCCTCTTCTGTCTCCAACTCGTTTGTAGAATCTCGCATCATCCGGACTCCTGAAAGCTCGATTTTCTCCTTTATTTTTCCCTCCGCCGGCTACCTCAGGTTATTCTCTCTCACTTTTCTTTCTTATTTTCTTGGTTTTATCTTAGCCATCTCTCTACACAAATACTAGATTTAGAAATACTAGATTTAGTTTAGAATTTTCTTCCTCTTGCTACATACTCCAAATCACGGTCGTAATCTGAATCTACTACCTCATTTCTTCTCTCCTTTCCTCCTCTAGGAAGTCCTCTGTACACGTCCCTAATCTTTCTTCACATACGATTTTGCTGAGCCTTTCTCCATACAAATGGCTTCTCATCAAAATCAGAAGAAGAAAGATTCTTCAAGGAAGACGGTGGAAAAAGGCCAAGGTGATGGCGGTGCCCACCCCTCTCCTTCCGGCTACTACCTTGACTCGCACGAGCCTAGCACTTACTCATATAGACCTGACTTAGACATGTTCTGTGAGTTATACGACATCCCAGATGACGTAGAAATTTTCAACTACAAGCACGCCCTGCGTTTTGCACATCACGATTTTCGTCGACAAGACGCCATTATGGTGACGACCCACCAAATAGCTTTCGGCTGCCGATTTCCCTTTTCGAACTTAGTCCGTGATGTGCTAAACTTTTATCAAGTCGCCCCTGGTCAATGTATTGGAAATTTCTGGCGTATCTTACGGGCCGCGGATCAACTTAACAGCGAGGAAACCATCGTTTCCCTCGCAGACATACGTCAGTGCTATTACCTTCGAGTCTGTGAAGAAAAGTGTGGCCAACCTTATTATTATTTTGTCAAGCGCCCCGGTAGGCGGTCTATTGTTGAGAAATTGCCGGAAAGTGATAAGGAATGGCCTGACTTTCCTATGATTGTCTATGGCAACTTTGGGGGAAAGGGCCCTGGGATTTCCAATCCATTAAAATACTCGCGGTTTAATCTGGGAGGTTTTTTCTTTCCTTTATCTAATTTATTCGTATACCAACACTTCTAGGATGAAAATCCTTTTCGTTTGTCTGTTTCTAACTTCTTTCTCATTTCTTGTTTTCTGCTATCTCAGAAGTCTGCGGAGACGGCAAGGCCATCAAGCCCCGTGAAGATACTCCCTGGGAACCCTTGATAAGTTCTGGGTCTGACGGGTATTCCGCCATACGAGAACTTACCAATTCTAAGAGGAACGACACCCCACTCATGAAAGACCTCGATCTTGGAGAACACATTTTGCCTGTCTGCTGCCATAAGGATTATTTAAAGTACAAAAAGGGCAAGCCTCCTACCATCATCCCCCATCCTCGAGCTACCAAAGGGAAGGGAAAAGCTCCTGCCGGTGCTGTTGCGCCAAGAGAATCTTCTGAAGATGATGGCGGAGACAACATCCCACTTCAAGAGATCTTAACACAAAAAAGAGCTCGTGAATCTCCTTCTGTTATTCCGACATCACCCGAGAAGAAGAAGCAAAAAAGAGTAACATCCCAAATCCCCCCTTTCTTATCTGCCCTTCGAGTTCAAAAGATTGTCAGACACTCTGAATGTGATCTTACTCCTCCAACTGAAAATTCTGACTTTCAGGCAATCCAAGGTGAAGTCATCACGGTTGACGGTACTGTCACTACCGTGAACTTGTTTACTCACGTACATTCCCCATCACGGTACAATTCTCATCCCGGTATGGTTCTTATACTGGTATTCTCACCACAACATGCTCATGATGATACTCTCACTTCTTGAGGTTGCATCATTGTAAATCTTGGGATGGTTTAGAAAAAATCCACCCTTCTTTTTGGAAAAACATTCTTGCTACAAAATTCCAAGAATAGCACATAAAGACTTCTGGTGTTGATATCTCATTATCTACCATGTCGTTTTGCTTTTTTTCAAATCACTGGAGATTACTTTAAGTATTCTAGTTACTTATCTATCTGGGGCTCCTTCTATGGGCATCCCACCTATGCTTTTAGCCTAGCCTAAAGGTGAGGCATCTCACGTGCTGGGATTTACTGGCGGCTTGCTAGGCCAAATCCCTCCGTCATAGCTACTCGAGCTTCCCAATCTATTTGGGCTCCCTCTGTGGGCATCCCACCTTTGCTTTTAGCCTAGCCTAGAGGTGAGGCATCTCACGTGTTTCTACCGTGAGGCACGAATATACTTGGGGGGATTTGCTGGCGGCTTGCTAGGCAAAATCCCTCCACCATAGCTACTCGCGCTTCCCAATCTATTTGGGCTCCCTCTGTAGGCATCCCACCTTTGCTTTTAGCCTAGCCTAAAGGTGAGGTATCTCTCACGGTCTTCACGGTATATAATTCTGTGAACTGTGAGAGGTTTACTTGTCATTGTTACTTCACGAAACCCCATGACTGTTCTAAGGGGGCTCTGACTGTACCCTGACGTTACTGAAGTCTGGAGCGTCAGAAAGATCCATGGAATCACCTTCTTCTTTGTGACGAAGACCCTTACGCCCAAATACTTTGGGGCTTTCTTGTTCCTTTCTTTCTCCTAGCATCTTATCATTCTCTTGTGTATTCTCGGTTTGCATTTAAAACTCAAACCGCTATGGTCACATTACTAGCAACACGAACCTTCATGGCAGCAATAAGAAACATCTTATACTAAAGCCTATATCATTCTGTCTAAAGGAACCTTAATGTAGTAATAGTTCACAATTAACAGGAATGTAGCAATTAGGGTTTATGCTACTGAATTGGATATGAATTAATAATTTCAAATAAAAGTCTTGAAAAAATAATCAACTTTGCTATGACCAGAAATATCTCAACCAATGTCAAGCAGTTCACGTTAAGCATCATTTTTCTTTAGTAAATAGATGCACCAAGTAAAAACTTCATTGACATTCTTATGCTTAGTTACTAGTATGTCATTTCAAAAAACCATACTTTATAAATGCAATACCAAATACTGTACTAATTCAGATCCAAATTTATGCGCCAGAACCATTGACATGTATAATAAAAATCAACCATACTAAATGTCCATGGCATAAACTGCGGGCATCTAATTAAAGCCATCTATGAGTGTCCAAAATTCCTTCTCAAGAGCATCTAATTAAAGGCGTCTACGAGCAAATAATATGTATTCGCAAGTTTTCTGACTCTATCCAATCATTAATGTAAAATAAAACAACTTTGCAAACAACCATCTAGATATATATTCATGAGTACGATTTTACTTAATCACCTGAGCAACAACTCCATATATGAACTAATTCACTTAGCTACCTCATAGAATTCAGGTATTGCGCAATACTAAATCATGCTAATTGATATTCATAGGTATGAAAATAACCAATTCATTTCAATCATATCCATTATTACCATGAACTGTCAAGCATTATATTCCAAGCAAGGTTTATGTCAGAGAATTAGACAACTTTATTTTCAGCTTTCTATAAGCATATGCAACTTCTTTAACATGTAGGAATGATACATTAAAACAAAACAATCTCTACTACTAAAGTTGTATCAAGTGTCCAACAAGGTTGTTCCTTTGTTCATCTTATAGTCGAGTCATTATGGACAAGTAAAATTTTAATGCATGTACACTCAGATTAACATGTGAGAATCAAGTTTGTGCTAAACATATATCCTGAAGAGAAATTCCTCCACTTAAGTGTCACACAAACATGAAATCCAACCCCATATACATGATAAAAAGTCTCATGAAAGTAACAATCAAAGTCATAAAAGTTATAGTCATAGACCTGGTTCACTTTATTAATGGCCATTAGTTATTTCATAGGAGGCTAAATGCTATAATAGCACATAATGATTACTGTATTATCCAACAGCAACAACATTGCAATTCAATCTAAGTTCAAGTTATCAATCATTCCAAAGCTAGCTCTAATCAGATATTGCAATTACCATTTCAAGTTTCAACCGAGATCATATTCAATGAATTGAAACTACTAGTTTAGATATTACCTGCAACTGCGGTATTTTATCGACCACCTTATGGTCAACAAAAATAGAAAAGATCTGCAACTTTTTTTTTCCTACAATGGAGAACTTGTTTGTAGTAATGGAGCACCAGTGCTACTGAATTGTCCAGCTTTGTTGAACCATTTCTGGTGAATAATAGGAACAAATTAAGGGAGAAATTATCTGCTGCAGCCTGCAACTAATGACTATCACCCATATCACGAAATTGGAGAATAGAGAAATTCCTCCACTTGCTAATATAATCAACCAAGAACCAACGAAGAAGTATGGTGATGATTGACGCCAAAGAAAACATAGATCTGAAATTGTAGATCTAAAACTGTAGATCTGAAACTTAAGATTTATGTGGAGAAAGAAAATAACCCCTTTCAATTGAATCTGATATATAACTTTGCTGAAGTTGAAATGAAAGAAAAATCTGATTTGAGAGAGTCTCTTAATCAATAAACTTGGAAAAACCTTATTTTTCGGCATAGATAACATGAAAAATCAAATCTGAGTTTTGTTCCTTCTCAAAACAACTATTCAAATCCCTAATACGAGCTAGATTTGTTGCACCAATTCCGACCATCTTCACAATCTCTAATCCATTCCGCCAAGTTCTCTTTTCTAGATCTAAAAAAGAGAAGAGGCGAGGCCCTCCTTCTAGCGCCAAATGTATGCTCTATCTTGAGTTTGGTCACAGATCTGGGTTGTTGAACTCCTTCTCTTCTATCTCCTTGTGATGCCTGCAAAGACCACCGGCTATAATCCGGTGGGGAAAGCTCCAACGCCCAAGTCAGTCATGGAGGCCAACTTAGAAATTAGATTAAGTAAAGAGTGAATAGTTACCTTATGCGAACCCTAACGTCTTTCTTCTATAGCGGTACTCACCACCTTCCTTCAACCGTAGGATCTCTCTATGCATCCTATGGTTCTCCCATCTCCTACGTGTTTCATTCTCCATCACATGCTATGGGGTAAATGCTTGACAGCCAGGCATCACGTGTTTTATCCGTGATACTCTAGAATGTTCCGTGTTCCGATTAGGTACTTCACGGTTTGCTCTCCCTATCTGACTCCTATGTTCTCAGTGCTCCACCTGGCACAGTTTGGTGCTTACAGGTATGATGCTGTGACGATTATGTGGACTGCCAACAAGTGATCAATTCTTTAAAGATTGGAGGTGCTCCCGAAGCTGCTTTTAATTGGCATAGTCTACCAGTTTTTTATAATGTCAAAAACCTTTGTGTTAAGTTTTTCTTGTATTATATTTAGCTGGATTCCTAGATCTAGCAATGGGGAGGCGCATGAACTTGCTAAATGGGCGTCAGACCACTTAGCCATGGGACCTTACCCCTCTTTTGTATTGTTGGCTGCTGAACCTATTTTGCGTATTTAATATAAGTGGTTATTAACAAAAAATAATAGTTGTTAGGGTAGACTAAGGTGTCGTTTGTTAAGTGATTCATTCTCTCAAATTTTAAGTTTGAATGACTTAACTGAAATATCAATTATGAAAATAGATTTAATATTAATGATTAGAAGAAATTAAAAAAAACAGTCTGGAGACAGACTGTTTAATGAAAAACAAACGAAACCTAGGGCTGCAAAAATAGTCCTTCAACCCAAAACCCACCTTACCCACTCGATCCATTAGTGACGAAAGCCCTTAAAGTAAGGCCTTGAAGCATTGAAGGTAGGGTAAGGGTCTAGCTCTAAAAACTTAAACACGTCCCTAATTAAGCCCTCTTATAACTCCAAAGGTATACTTAAACTAAAAAAATTAGTAAAACTAGCAAAAAACATCACCACCGTTTAAACTAGCAGTTGACCAAGCAAAAATGGTTACTGCTAAGAAAATGTATCGTGCCGCATTCCACTCGCGGTTTGAAAAGTAAGACCACCAGATCGCCTTCCACCTGGAGCGCGATGGTTTTTTAGTTCCAGACCACATTCCACTTGGAGTGTGATGGTTATGTAGGCCCAACGGACACTTAAAGCCCAATGTTCACACCGCAAGTGGAATGTCTTTTGGTGCTCTGTAACACCCCGGGTCGGCAGGTGGTTTGTCCAGGGGGTGTGTCATACGGAACTAAGAGGGGGATATCCTGACATTGGAATATAGGTATAGATCCGTCATATATAATCACCAAGGTTGTCCCCACTTAGTCACTACACACATCCAACAGTGTAGGGTTTTATGGAGGTCACACATCCTGAGACTATTCCCACCCGAGCACACTTAACCCCAGAGTTCGACAAGTGAGCCCAAAATGCCTCATTGATTATATATTGTGGATCTATACCTATATTCCAATGTCAGGACACCCCTCCTCTTAGTTCTATAGGACCCACTCCCTCGGCAAACCACCTACCGACCCGGGCTGTTACAATTTGTAATGACCCGCCCTATATCATCACCGATATTGTCCCCAGTTAGCCACTACGGACATCCAACAGTGTGGGGTTTTATGGGCAGCAGCCTGCTTCCTAAGAGGTCACTCATCCTGAGACTACTCCCACCCAAGCACGCTTAACTCCGGAGTTCTTTCGAACTCTGGAGCCAAGTGAGCACAAAAGGCCTCGGTGATTATATATTGTGGATCTATACCTATATTCCAATGTCAGGACATCCCCTCTTAGTTCCGTAAAACCCACCCCCTCGGCAAACCACCTTCCGACCTGGGGTGTTACAATCCCACCACCTTAGAGGAGAGTCGTCATCGGCTCTGGAATATACAGCCCCAGATCTCCGACGTTCCATGTCCCTGGCGAGACGAGTACCCGGCATAACCATCACCCCAATCCTGGGCTAGGCGCCTTTCAGCATACTCTCCCACCCTCAACAGGTGAACCGTCGTCGGCTTTGATACCATTTGTTACGACCTGACATATATCACCACCGATATTGTCCCCACTTAGCCACTGCGGACATCCGACAGTGTGGGGTTTTATGTGCAGCAGCCTGCTTCCCAGGAGATCACCCATCTTGAGACTACTGTCACCCGAGCATGCTTAACTCCGAAGAACTCTGGAACCAAGTGAGCCCAAAAGGCCTTGGTGATTATATATTACAGATCTATACCTATATTCTAATGTCATGACATCTAGGGGTGGCAAATGGGTCGTGTCGGGTCGTGTCCGTGTCAGGTCAGTATCGGGTTACGTGTCAAAACAGGTCAACCCGGTTATAACCCAGTTATGAAACAGGTCAATCCGTGTCGGGTCGTGTTCGTGTCGGATTAGTTCCGGGTCATATGACCTGACCCGGTTAGACATGCCATTTTTTTTTTTTTTTATTTTAGGGGTAAATTCAAATTTTTATTTGCAACTGCAGATATCAAATTTTTTGTTATTATAGACTGTGTTGGATCTAATCACCTTTTTAACATAATCGAATCTGTTAATATTGCGGATCTATGTACTGTGTTTTTTACAATTGAAAATAATTGAACTACTGCTATCCACATCTTTGACAGAGCTTAGAACAGAACAATGTGATGAAATGGTGTGGTTTTGGAAGAATGGTGGACAAAGCACAGGAGGAATGGATTCTCATTTTTAACATGAGAATAGAATTGAATGGATTCTCTTCTCTTTCAACTGTTTCTCCAACCAAGTCCCAATTCTCTGCGTGAAACCCAAATTGAATGATAGAATAGAATTATTATGAAGAAGAAACAAACAAACCTTACAGATCTGAAGTCTGATTTGTGTTCTAGTTGAAAGAAAAATAAAAGGGAAGTGAGAGAGAGAGAGATATGTTTGTTTGTTTTATTGTGTGGTAAAGATGAGATCTCAATTAGGGAAAGTGATACCCTAATTGAATTGTAGGATTGAATTACTTAATTATGCAGTTCATCCATCAACAGACCTTCTCTAATCTTTTTTCAGATATACAGATCCGAACACAGTATGACACGATATGGCACAACCGGATTTACACGACACGACCCATTTATTTTAATGGGTGAAGCAGGTCGACCCATTCACGACACGGAGCAGATAACAGGTCAACCCGAACACGTTAATAACAGGTCGTGTTCGGGTCGATTTTATGGGTCGTGTTAAAACTTGCCACCCCTAATGACATCCCCCTCTTAGTTTCGTCGGACCCACCCCCTCGACAAACCACCTGCCGACCCGGGGTGTTACAATTTGTAACGACCCAACTTATATCACCACCGATATTGTGCCCACTTCGCCACTGCGGACATCCGGCAGTGTGGGGTTTTATGGGCAGCAACCTGCTTCCTAGGAGGTCACCCATCCTGAGACTACTGCCACCCGACCACGGTTAACTCCGGAGTTCTTTCGAACTCTGGAGCCAAGTGAGCCCAAAAGGCCTCGGTGATTATATTTAACACACCCCCTCGGCAAACCACCTGCCGACCCGGGGTGTTACAATCCCACCACCTTAAAGGAGAATCGTCCTCGTCTCTGGAATATATATACAACCCCAGATCTCTGCCCCTAGCAAGACGAGTACCCGGCACAACCGTCACCCTTTTACCAGGCTAGGCGCTTTTCCAACATACTTTCCCACCCTCAACAGGAGAACCGTCGTCGGCTCTGATACCATTTATAACCACCCGACCTATATCACCACCGATATTGTCCCCACTTAGCCACTGCAAGACGTCCAACAGTGTGGGGTTTTATGGGCAGTAGCATGCTTCCCAGGAGGTCACCCATCCTAAGACTACTCTCACCCGAGCACGCTTAACTCCGGAGTTCTTTCGAACTCTGGAGCCAAGTGAGCCCCAAAGGCCTCAGTGATTATATATGACAGATCTATACCTATATTCCAATGTCAGGACATCCCCTCTTAGTTCCATAGGACACACCCTCTCGGCAAACCACCTACAGACCCGGGGTGTTACATGCTTTGACTTGTCAAATCGCAAGTGGAATGCGACACGATAGATACCTTTTTTTAACAAAAGACAAGCAAAACTGTTGGGCCTTGATTTGTTACACTAGCAGAATTGCTAGCATTTTTACAAAATGGAATGGATTTCTTGTTAAAAGTCCTAGGTGGCACTACTAGTATAAACATGCCATTGGAGATGCTCTTATGACTTTCCTGGTATATTTCTTAATTTCTTGCATATTTATATTTTATATAAATATTTAAGATTTTCAATAATATGTTATGGCTGGTAAAAACATTTGAAATCTTAATCAATTGATCATCAATTTCGTAATTAACGATGTAATACTACTTAGATTTATATGTAATATTTACATCATGTCAATCCATTTGGAATTAAAATTTTATATTTTATTTCTAAAAAATTTATTAATAAGATGATATTTAAATATAAAATATTTCAACAAAATTTATCGTAGAAAATATGGTGATTATGTATTTTTATATATTTTAAAGATATGTTACTATGAAAAACACGACCCTATGACCCAACCCTATTGGCCCGACCCTCAACCCTTTCAACAAGAGGGCTCAAGGACAGGCGAGGCTCATGTGATTCTTGTGTTTGACTTAGCCCTTTTTAGTTTTAAAGGTCAGGCCGGCTAGCCCGATCCTTTATGTGTGAGGACTTTAGGGCTTGAGGGGCGGGTTAGCCTGACCCATCCCAATTTGTAGGCCTACGGTACACTACCCTAAAACGAACTACAAACTCACCATTTGATCTATACTATTGATATGGACTAGACTTGATTATATGTTTCTTCACCAATTAAAAAGAGGAAGGACTTTGTAATAGTGAAATAGGTGTGTGTCAGTTTGTTATTAGACAACATTATTTGTGGATAAAAAAATTAAATAAAAACTTTATTGATAAATCGAGGAATTACATAAAGGTAGAAAACTGCACGGTGCATGCCTTTTTTGAATAGTGAATCCCATTATTCGAAACACATATTCGTTACAACCTACAATCATCACATTGTTATCCATTATGCTTTTGAGTTCATTGAGAAGTTTACTTACCTCAGGTGCTAGAAATCCAAATATGTTAAAAGCAAAAGGGATGAAGCAATTTGGTTTGCTGCGTATGTGTTTCTATACCTTAGCTACAGCTGCATTATCAGTGGTTTAATTTTTATTATATTTTATTAGCAAGCGGGGTTGAGGGGACCTCTATCCCTTTAAATTACCTATGGAAACTTATATTAACAATTAACTATTGACGTGTTTCGAACCCACACCTCTCCACTTTGTGAGAGCGGTGCTACCATTGAGCCGCGGGCTCATTTGTACCGTTGGTTTATTTGACTAAGTCTAGCGAATGATAGTTTGTTGCTTGTCTTGTAAATTATTGGAAGACTGAATTTTGTTAAGGAATAAATTTATTTTTGCAATGATTATTTCTTAAAATGACTAAATTGCATTTGTCATTGTATGAACTTGTTTCCAGATTAATGCATTAACCAAGCCCAGGTCGCAAATGATCTGACCAAGATGGTGTTATGAGGACGAAAGTGGTTCCACCTTGTTGAGATCGAGATTGCCTAGGTACTCTTGCTCAAGAGAGTGGAACTTAAAGATCAAGCCATCGTAGTTCTATTGGGTTTTATAGAAGGTGGAAGGGCGGATATCATGGTATCATGTGGATTCTCTATTCTGTGTAATGGGGCAATTACACTTGTGCAATTAATTGTGGCACATATGTATTACGAGGTCACTAAATGTCATCTACTCTGAGTTGGGCTGTGGTTAGGTTGGTCCTGAGGATGTCGCAATTGTCATGGGCTGAGCTGAATTGGTGTTATTGAGACGTGTCATTGTGTGATTGGTTTTTGTATATAGTACCCTTGCATAAGCCCTCCTCTTTTTAGGTTGAACATAGTTCGGGTTGAAAGAACTGAGATCGTATTGCGAGCTCTCAACATAGCTTGATTGTGACATGTTCAATTCTTGTTTGTGGGACACGTGGATCGGATGCACCATTGTTGGACATAATCATTGCATTTCTTTTTAGGGGAAGTGGAAGAGTTTCCTCGAGATGATTTAGTTTAATGAATATGGCAATTGCAACACGTTTTGTGTCTATTCCAATTTCATGACACGTGTTTTGATCCAACGGTAGAGACAAAAGGTCGTAATAGCGGGCCTTTAACTATCGACGGGTTAGCTTCTTTGTCGATCGATTAGCTTCTCATAATAGTGGCCCTTTAACTGTCAACTGTGGAGATGAAAGGTCTTAATATTCCATCTTGCCTCTTTTGTATTGCGATGGTCTTGTTCTAGTCACTGGCTTCCACTGGTTCTCTAGTTTGCATTTACCAGTTGGGTGTCCAAAGGTGTTGTAACCAGTGCATGATTGAGGCTTCCATGGGTAGTCAACATGAATTAGGTACTCTAAACCCTCAACCCTAGGTTTTAGGATTGTAGGAAACTCTTCTCCCACTTTGATTTTTACACAAACTCTAGCATATATGAGTCTAGTTTTCTTTGCAGCTGCTTCATCACATCAAAGTGGTTTCCCTATCATGCAAGATAAACAGCTTAAAACAGGACCTGGCCAGAGTTTTTTGGGGATATCATACAAATGCGCCCAAATTGGAATGGTATATATTGATGATCAAACGTCTATCCTTTTCAGTGATATCAGTCCATTGTTGTAAGATAAAGATCCAACCTGCAATGAAAACTAGTCTAGCTTCCAAAATTGTTTGCTTCTCTTTCTCAAGGGTGAATTTGAAGAAAAAATATTCTTTGTCAGCCACCATGTCAAAATCAGTTTTGAATTTCCATTGTCTCTTCAAAGTTTCCTTAACCACAGGGAAATGTAGTCTTTTCTCCACAAAAAACCAACCAAGTAATTTTCCCATTCTTTTGTTCCAATTTCAAGAACTTCATCTGGGATATAGATTACCCCATCTAGAACATTGGGGTTTGCAGTAATTTAGGGAGCAATCAATAGTGGATTTCGATATATTGAATAAGGCGGTCCAAGACGAAGGATTTTCAGTAGGAGACTGTTTGTTGGGGTGAAGAACAGGAAAATCTGCATTTTCCGATTGATTTGGCAGTAGAAGATGAGGGGTTCAGGGTTGTTTCAGCCACCGGCCTCCAGGCCCAAAATGGGTGGCTGTGACCCTCTAACGAATAGATAGATAGTTCACCTACCCAAAATAATTAAAAGGGGAAAAGGAAATAGCCGTTGGGGTGTACCAGATCATCAGTTACACCAAATAGAAATCTAGATTCTCTTTCGCACACACGATATGGGTCGGTGACCATGTCTTAGGCTTGGCCTCAAGCCCTCAACTATTAAGTTCGATAATTTTGAGTCCATTGCCTAAATTATTGGGTCGGTATATTGTCAAGGCCAAAGGGTAGTGAAACTAGTTATTCTGTTATTGCCAAAAGTGCAATACTTCTGCTTACCTATACTAAGTAAGGAAATTGGCGACTACTCGATTAGCATCTACCAAGTTGTATGTGTAAGATAAATATATAGTTTGGCGAAAATTCACTGAATCTTTGAATGTGATTGATAGTTGTTAAAAAAATTGATAATAATTCAATAAACCCAAAGTGCGGAATAACCCAAGATCTAGAAGAAACAAGTAATGATAATAAGAAAAATGAAACCAATACACAAGATATATGTGGTGGAACTCTCATGAGGAATAACCCCAAGCAGAATAAAGAACTTAATTTTCTTTTACCAAAATGATTACAAGATGAGATTTCACTCAACTCACGCTCTCACACCCTTTACAAGAAGAACACAAACCTAAAAATCCCCCATAGAGATTGCTCCCAAGTTTTCGCCAAAGTGTCCCAAACCTCAAATCTCCAAGTTTTGAATCTCTCAAAATTCCCTTAGACTTTTATTTCTCATGGCTTCCAATACTTCTTTAAGGTTTCCTACATCATTGGCTTTTTAGAAACAACCTACAACAAACTTAGGGTTTGCCACAAAATTGGCCCTAAATTGGGCCTATGACTGCTACTACTACCAGGTCGGTTGCCTGTCAGAACTTCAAGGACAATTTCCTGACTGAATACTGAAAAAATAGAAGACATGCCATACACCATTAAAAACCCAGACGAGTCTACTTTCTAACCAAAAAAAGGTCATGATTCCAAAGTACTGAGTGTAAATACAAAAGGTTGTTAAGTGAGGAAGATGATCGGAGAAGTGGAGGAAAAAGGTTTTAAGGAGGAGAAGTGGCTAAGCTATCTTAAGAGATAGTTGCCTACGTATCTGAGAATGACCAGGTCCCAGAATCAAGCCAACGTAGTTCCTTTTATAGGTGATTTGGGACAACGAATAGTAATTAATGACCCAACGGTCGGATCATTAATGGTGCAAATATCAGGGGGTTTAATGAGAAAGATATGTAACTGATAGAAGATTTGCCATGAAGAACCGAGCACAAAAATAGCTAAGAAAGCCCCAAGTCGGATGAGGTCGGATCATTTATGTTCAAGTCGGTATAATGGGTGTTCAACATGGGAGTAAATAAATAAGATAAGAACTCGATTGAGATCGGATGAAATAAGTATAGAGTCAGTGTTTATGACTTCCAAGCGTTATTTGGAAGACTGTGTTGGGTTTAGGTATGCTCGCTAAGTGAGCTCGGTAAAGCTTGGTGTGGGTATATACATAGCCCCTTTTCATTCAGATTGTCGGAAAAGAGTGTATATGAGTTGACTTCGATTTGAATGAAAACGAAAAGAAAGTTAGATTTCTTATTGCAGGAGATATGTAGCTTTGAGTCGAATAGATAGTGAAGCAAAGTTTGTTTTTTGTACTTACTTGTTTTGTGTTGAATTTGTGAACTAAATGGTGCAATGCCTTGTTCAATTTTTGGAGATTCGTTGAACGAAAGGTCTTGATGCATTGTTCAATTTGTCGAGATTCTATTTAACTTCGAACGACAGGGCGCAATGCCTTGTTCAATTTTTGGAGATTCCTTGAACGAAAGGTCGCGATGCCTTATTCAATTTTTTAAGATTCCATTCGATTTTAAACGAAAGGGCGCAATGCCTTGTTCAATTTTTGGAGATTCCTTGAACGAAAGGTCCCGATGCCTTATTCAATTTTTCGAGATTCCATTCGATTTTGAATGAAAAGGGCACAATGCCTTGTTCAATTTTTGGAGATTCCTTGAACTAAAGGTCTCGATGCCTTGTTCAATTTTTCAAGATTCCATTTGATTTTGAACGAAATGGCGCAATGCCTTGTTCAATTTTTGGAGATTCCTTGAACGAAAGGTCTCGATGCCTTGTTCAATTTTTCGAGATTCCATTCGATTTTGAACGAAAGGGCACAATGCCTTGTTCAATTTTTGGAGATTCCTTGAACGAAAGGTCCCGATGCCTTGTTCAATTTTTCGAGATTTCATTCGATTTTGAACAAAAAGGGCGCAATTTCTTGTTCAGTTTTTTGAGATTCCTTGAACGAAAGGTCCCGATGCCTTGTTCAATTTTTCGAGATTTCATTCGATTTTGAACGAAAAGGGCGCAATGTCTTGTTCAATTTTTGGAGATTCCTTGAACGAAAGGTCCCGATGCCTTGTTCAATTTTTTGCAGATTCCTTGAACGAAAAGTCCCGATGCCTTGTTCAATTTTTTAGAGATTCCTTGAACGAAAGGTCCTGATGCCTTGTTCAATTTTTCGAGACTCCATTCAATTTTGAATGAAAAGGGCGCAATGCCTTGTTCAAATTTTTGGAGATTCCTTGAACGAATAGTCCCGATGCCTTGTTCAATTTTTCAAGATTCTATTCGATTTTGAACGAAAGGCGCAATCCCTTGTTTTGAGTTTTATAGATGACATAGTGACACCATTTATAATTTCACCTGTAAAGAAACGAGTGAAAGCGATGTCGCACATATGTGGGAAAGTAGGTCATAGAGAGAGGTCATATTTGGGTCACACGCGCGCGCGCGCACACACACACACACACACACACATATATATATATATATATATATATATATATATATATATATATATATAGAGAGAGAGAGAGAGAGAGAGAGAGAGAGAGAGAGAGAGACCCTAAATATTTATTAGTAACAAAGTGTGCCAATAAAAAAATATTTAGTAAAAGTAAGAATATCCCATTATATAGGTCTATTGACTTGATGATTCCAAGTGTTATTGAATTCGAGATCTCACGAACTGCCTCATACGTGTAGAACGAGGTCTTATGATTTGCCTTGCTAAGATTTTCCTGAGACTTGAGAAATTAGTTAATACTTGGGGTCTTTTGAATTAGCCCCAATATAATATAATAATATTGAATGAAAGATAATATTTAGAAAGTAATAAATGCGACCTGCACATAAAAATAACCACTCAACCAATGATCAGGTCAATTGTATATTTCATAGTTGGGGCAAATATATGTTAGATAACATATATCATATGTAGAATGTTGTGAAGCGAAATGTTTTAACTCAGTAATTAATTGACCATCTCTATATGAGCATGTAAAGACTAGAATGCTTGTACAATAGTTGTACCAAAATGAGAATGCACTAAGTTGCTTTGACACAAAACAGGTCGTGTAAGTAGACTAGGTCGGTTTAAATAAGCTCGTTTGGAGTGAGCTGCATATTGTGATAATTTGCATGTGGAGATAGCTGGTACAATATGTGATAACTGATAACATTGAAATAGTATTCGATATTATTTCTCACAGTCACGCTACTTACATTTTGAGCAGGAAAGATCTGAATTTGTATAGAGTAAACGAGTTACATGATAACATGCCATCGCTGATGGCAATTCAAACAAAAACGATAATATGATAATGGAACTTTTCCAATCTTCAGGATGCATGTCTAGAACTTTTATTCAATGCGAAAAAACTTAGTACTTATGGCGCGAAATCCATTCTCAGCCACACACCTGTTTATGCATTACTTGGTAACCGGTTAGAAAGGTTTATGTAATAAGCTTTTCCTTCTCTAGTCAATGCTGATTGTATTACATAATACAGGTAACAGGTTGTTAAGTTTCTACATGTGAAAAAATGCTTGGTCCATATTTGTCCGCACCGTAATGTACCAAACCATTTCGCACGAAATAACGGCTAGCATGTCTACCCCTGGCCCTAAACCAAGTGAAGCTCGCTGCATGTGTTCCCCTAGCTACTTGGTCAGCACTGAGGTTTAGCGAATCGTATATTCTAGTGGCATATACCAAAAATTAAGATTACAGCCCAGTCTAACAAGTTAAGTTGATCTGTGAAATGTATGATGTCAGCAGAATGAATGGTATATTCTAGTGGCATATTACAGAACCATGATTGAATAAATAAAGAATCATTCTTTCTCTCTCACAACTTTTTCGAAAACTTATCTTTCTTTCTTATTTGAATTGAATGAATGTATGTATGTATGTCCTTCACCTCACAGGCTCACAAGCATGGTAATGGTATCCAAGCAAAATATTATCAGGCAAGTCTTGTTAAGAATTGTTATCCAGTTATTTATGTTACATACATATGTTCTACAGTTTGGTTCTTCATGTTGATACATATGTCCCATGCTTATATGCAGATAATAATCATAGATTGGTTATATATACACACTTCATTCTCCTTAAGATGTATGTTTCCTTTTCATACAAATTGGTTTTGGTTCAGAAAAAAAGATGGAAGGTCATTGAATAAAAATAGAAACAGCAATATTACCTACTGATGTTTAATTTTGATCCTAGAAAACAAATAGCCCCTGAATGCTTAAATTCCAACTGATGTTTCATTTTGATGGCCGGAGAAACAACTGCATAGTTATTCAGCTATCCAGCATCATCTGGCATGATAAGTAGTAAAATAAAATTTGCTTTTTCATTTTGAGTCTGAGTTTGTACTGTGGGGAAGATTCCCGCAGGTTGTCTAACACCGATCATTTAATTTTTGGTTTTCTGCCGTACTGAAAATAATAATTATAAAATTCAAAAGTAACAATAAGAGTAACCCAATAATTCTTCTCTTGTTTCATGAATTGAAATTGCCTGTATACTTCAGAATTACAAGATAAAAACAAATTGAAGAATTAAAAACACTCTTGATATGCCTCTTATGCTGCCGGAATGCAGCACCAATATCACTAACTTTAACAGGGTTTTAAACTGGTTTGCTTCATTTGTGAACAAACAAGACCCGTCCTCATTTCTATCAAAAAAGAAAAAGAAAAAGACCCGTCCTCATAATCCACTTTAAGATCTAGTAACATCATAGGCTGAGCACGTATGTTTGTAAGTTTGTTATTGACAACCACCTGGATCCCCTGCCTTCATCCTCTTCAAATTCTTTAAGGAAGAGCCAGGGACAACCTATTGTTTCTTTGCTTATGTACAGTGTACATGGAAGAAAGTATCATGATTTTGAGGCCTTGAATCATTGCAAGCCTGCATATAAGAGTATATTGGATTTTGACTCCTCTCAACATAGAAATTTGAACTGCAATAAGAATAGGGTATACCTTATGAAACTGAGGTTTCAACTCTACTAGCTTTTGGACGTCTGAGTATTTTCTGTCCGTGTTCAAATGCCATTACAAAGAGACCAAGTATATATAAAAGCATTAGTTGTAGTTTTTTCATAATGTCAACGAAAGATAGATAATTCCCTTCCTCAGCACTGCTGCTTAGTAATTGTATACCTATAACCTGTGACCCTGAAACACAAGCCCTTGTTAATAAGAAAATTATTTAATTTCTTCATAGACTCACATTTATAATTACTACGATACACACCTGCACCTTTCCTAGGCAAATTTGACCAATCTTGGGGGCTCAACTTCAGTTCTGATGCCTTGATCAACTCTATAAGAGCTTCATTAACCTGAAGTTTTTTTTAGATAAATTGCACTTGTATTAGAAACTGTCAGAAAAATACATGGGAATGTAGGTTGTGAAAGATATTTTTCGCAAGCCTAGTACATAATTACAGAGACAGTATACAAGCTACTATGGTGTGAGCAGATGGTTCTAGTCGCAGACCAAAAGCTGATAGTGGTGCTCACTGTTCCTTGTGTTGCCCCCCAATCCAGTTCCACGCAAACCCCTTGACTGTTACATCTATCACTGCTGTTCTCCTGGTTTCTAACCTGAGGTCATTCCTCATACGCCAGAGTGACCACATTATATCTATGTGCAACAACTCCCATATTTTCAGGCCTATACAATACCCTTCAAACCGTGGCCACAAAATGATTATGTTCTGAGCATTCTCAAGGAACCTTTCAATCTCATACACCTCATTTAGTGGTCTGCCCCAAACTTCTATAGTGAAATTGCAAAGCCACATGTATATTCAATTCAGAGGGTTCGTTCACATTTTATTTTTATTTTTACAAACATTTCACAAAATTCCCTTTCAACCCATGAAGATGGGACACGATACCACATCCATAGTAAATGGCAAGATTGACTGTCCACCTGCAGTCAAGGATATCTTATCACAGTGCATGCCTTAGCACTGATCTCAATGTTTTTTTTTCTGATGGGCCTGACAGACATGGGTTAATGACGTTATGGGTGAATTTTCGGTTTCTGCAACTTGGGAAGATATTAGAACTGAAAGTGCAACCTTTAGTGACGTTTTACAATATGCAACTATACCCTGCACCTATAAATCTCAGGAATTGCATAGTATCTCATTCACGAACGTGCTGCCACTGATTGGCTGTGCCAATTAGAGCCCAACACCAGTCACCAATCATGTGACAAAAATCCCAAAAACCAAAAAAACCCAGTCTTGGCTCTGTGATAATGATCATGACCAGGTCCTTTTCAAGGAGGAAAAAACCGTCACACAACTTTTACAAGGTCTGATTAAAGTGTCGAACGAAGTCTAGAGCTGAGAAGATTATAACTCGCTTCCGGAGTACATGGTCCTTCTTATCCAGGAGACAGACAGACTTTGTAGAATCTACCGTTGATAATGGAAAGCCTTAGGATTGACAGCACAGACCACCAAAAGTTTAGCAAACATTATTGGTCTCGTTTAGCTGTATCATGGGTTACTTGGAACATGCAGGATTCCGAAAGTTTACAATGCTGTAAACAAGTCCAGAATTTATTTGTAGAGGAGAAACCTTCAACTTTTTCTCTTCAGGAAACGATACTCTCAGTGATTATTCAACCAGGTGGTTCGAAACTTATGGGGTTAAAAGGGAACTGGGAGGCCATTTCCCACCAACAGTACATCAGGTGGGCCAAGGTGTAAGGTGTGGACCTGTGGGGCTTTAATTGAGGTTCTCGACACAATAAAAGAGGTTTTCTTGCTCCCTTTACTGTTACTCTGGAAGTCATTCAACATTGGCAGAGGGTTGGAAGACTGGCCTAAAGATATGAATGGAGAATGGGAGAAGCTGTTACTGAACCCTTCTAGCTTGTGCATTTTGGGTATTATGGAGATCTCGTGAATCGAGATAAATTTTCTATTTGATAAGGAAGAACAATTATAAAAGTGAAAGCAACTTTGCGATTTTTGATCCATGGGGACATAGAAAGAACTCTGGGCTTTTGGTCTAATATAGGTAGTCCTGTTTATTTCATCTACTATTGTTGTTATTACCTTTCTTGTTACTGGTTTGGATGAGGATCTGTCTCACCCAAACCTCATTTAGCTGTAAAACTTCTTCAAACATAATTACAAGCTCTACTTAGCTAAAAAGAAAAAAAGGTCTACAAGTGATCTATATTCTAGTCATATTAGACCAAGTGTTTGCTATCTTTGTTGGTTACCTAGTTGTTATCAAGGAGTTACCAATATAAAGCGCTCCAATAACAAAAAAATGTAATCAACTCATTGTTACTATCGATCTAAATCAAACTTCTCTCAAGTTTGGGCTACCTTCTACTCTAGATAGAGTCCAAGTTTTTTTTTTTTTTTTTTTGCATGTGATATTCTAGTTCAAGTTCTTATTGAATTCATTGATTCTAATACTTCCACTACGGTGTAGAAGCTCTATACAGTATTTTTGGTCATACATTAACAAAGGTTACCTTAGTTTTGTAACTCTAAATTTACATTTTGAATTTACACTTAGTTTTGTAACTCTAAATTTATGACGATACAAATGGGGTGACAAAGAAAAAGACTATAGAATGGAGATACATTGGATAAAAGAGTTATTCTAGGAATCTTATTAATAAACTAGTTCATAAGTAAAAACAAAGGTTACCTCATCAGGTCTTTCATGGCTCACTAAATGTCCTCCATGGAGATCTACCATCCTAGCATAAGGTTGCAGTTTCTCTGCAAGTTTTCTTGCATAATACATTTGAGCGATAATATCATACCTACACACATGAAAAAAAACTGTTGAGATGGGCTGAACTTAGTTCTCAATTATAGTTTGAAAAGGATAGGATATCTTTGGTATTAACCTGCCATGAATGACGGAAATTAGAATCCCAGCAGACCTGATAACCTCAAGTTCTTTATACGTTACTTTGTGTGTCCAGCATGCATTGATTTGACCCTCAAAACCATAGTTAGACTGCATACCACTTGATGATATACCTTTTACATACTCCTGCAGAAGGTTACATTCACTGGTATGAACAAATAATGGTAGATTTGAACGATGTGAAACAACACAATTCTATTTCACATAGCATACGATATTTAACACTTAGTTTAGCTTATAAACACTACTCCATTCAAAAGTTTGGATAACATAGAGAACAAAAGTACTACAAAAACTTATGTCATAAAACTTCTCTGAGAAATTTCATTGTATGTGTTGTTTGTTTTGTTTTACTTTTATTGTAAGGTAAACTATCACAATATATTCATCAGATAAATATGTACATCGTCTGCCAAGAGATGAGATTCCTTGGTTGAGATACCACATAACAAAATAAACTAGCTACAATCATAACCTTCTGAAGCAAATCCAGGTCCTAGATGGAGCCTTCCAAGACATCATAACATTTCATTGAATGTGGAATAATTTTTAGCGGCCTCCTTAACACTTGTAGATGTTGCTTGCTTCTCCCAAAGCAGTAATTCTTGAACAATATGCAATGTGGCACAATATGCAGAAACCAGGAAGTTATTTCTTAAGAAATCTGACTATAATTTGTGGCTTTGGACTCTTTGTTGATATATATATGTTATTAGTTCTCACTACTCAATTCCACTCTATGTTTCAAATTTGAAAAAGCCTACCCATTTTTTTTTTTTTTTTTTGGATCAGTAGAATAGAGAGCAAAAGTAAGAAATAGTGAAAACACATTGACTTAAGTTTGAGAAACAAGTTCCACCAATTACTTTATTAGGATGTATTGTCAACCTGATCTGTTCCACACTTCCACCAACTCAGCACGATAAGAGACATCAATCTACTATGAGCATTTCTAAATAATATTGTAACGAACAGGGTAGGATTTGATGGCAAGTCATATCATTTTCGTCCGGAAAGGGCTTCAGGTGCTCAAATATCATTTAATTACTAGTGCCGATAAAGAATAGTACTGATCCTTACTTGGTATAAAATTGTTCTTCTCGTGTGGGGTCCAACATTTTCATCAAGATACTCCTGTAAATGAAATGCACTGTCAAGAAACATGAAATCGCAGAGAGATATTAACTAAAAAGCCCAGTTGAGAAAAATTATACAATACCATCAGACCTTTGTGTAATGGGTATCCAAATCAACTGCTGCCCTCTCCTCTGGAGTTTTTGCTTTTAAAAAACGAAGCGCTATGGATATCATTTTCCTATCAATCTACAAAAAGAAAAAATAAATATATCTTTAATTTGCTTCATAAAAGAAGTTAGACCTCTTTTTATACGTGAAGAAAATAGATTGTGAAGGAAAATAGCAGCCTTCATAAGGCCTCATTAGGTTCGACATTTGGTAAATCAGTTAATCACTGCTCAATCAATTGTTTTCACACAAAACATATATGGTGTTTTTCAGCCTAAATGAGTATAATTCTACCATAATGAGTCCTTCCATTTGCATAATCGCATATGATACATGTTTTCTTCAAAAGTTCAAAGGCATGTCCAGCTCAAATACCAGACAAAAATTATTAACATACTGATCAGCATGCTAGCTCCTAGCTTAACTAGATGAAGATGGTTTTATTATATCATTATACTCCGTTTAGGTAAGTTGTATAATTATGCTAGGGGCATATAATCCATCTCAATAATAACAACTCCCACAAACTTTACTTACTAAGCTAGCTAGAACCTGTACTGAATATTGTAAGAACATGAAAGAACTAGAACTGTGATTGGCTCAAGATTTTCATATATGTCACTATGTATAGAAATCAATTTTGGTGAAATATCTGTCATTATATAAATATATTCTCCGATATGCACAAAGGTGGTGGTCCATTTTCCAGTCTTCTTTGATATCAGTAACTGTTCAGAGGAAACTACTATACTCGTTAGTAGCAACAAAAGCTTTAAGTAACAAGGGAAAGGTTCCAGGGAAAGTTTTATTCTGTAAACCATAAGAGCTCGAGCGGTTTTCATCTCATCCAATGTCATCGCAAATAAATAATATGTCCTAGTGAATTGAAAGCATATTTGTTTTTAGTCTTATGAAATATACCATATTCACCTCAACAAAACTCATTTTACGGTAAACAAACGAAGTTAATTGATTCAAAACTTTAATAAGAGACCCAAGGTTCATTATTGATGGATTCAAAACATCTACCTGGAATGTAGATCATCACAATCCTCACAAAACAGTAGGGAGCTCATTTTTACTTTAAAGTAAGAAAGAATGGTAGAGATGTCAGCATGCTTCTGATCCAGTCCATTTAAGGATATTACTAGAGAATTTAGATGCGTTAAAGAACAGTGTTTTCTGCTCACTTGGATCTTAAAACAAAAACATAATAAAAATGGGTCCCAAACCACGCCCATGTTAGATACCAAGCAGCGATATCTGGTTAACTTCTATGAATCGAAAACAAGTTGGTCTAGTCAGTCATGATCTGTTTCATTTAAATCACTGGTATCTGTGAAATCCATTGTGGATTGTCATATACAGAGGGCTATACTTTTCTTTAAGTACAGAGTCAATAAAAGCTAATCCAGTGTAATACATTTTGAATAGCCCATGTTTTAAAAAAAAAATCACATAAGAGACTAGAGGTTCTAAGAAGTTTAAAAGTTTAGGTAAATGGTAAACCTCAGAAGATAATGACTTAATGAGGCATAAGCCTCAATGTCCCCAAAAAAAAGAAGCTTGATTTGCATCTTACAAAATATAATGCACTTAGGGTAACATGCCATTCAAATAAGAGAACAAACACAAATATAAACGCTACAGAGGGGATTGGTAAAACTTCAGATTTATCTCAACCTAGAGTGATTAAGGACCCAAACCAGAACTGTTAGGACGGGTGTATTTTAGTGGAGCAAGTACTGAGGTTTAAACAAAAAGATTTGTAAAAATTTGTCTATAGCCTCAGTGCGGTTTTCCTGTTAGAGGTGTGAGGTACAGTCAAGGCATAAGACTAACGTTTTTTATAACAATGGTTATAACCGCCCATCTTCCTCTGCTTTCCATCGTCCTCCAGAAACGAGCTTCAACTTATATATCTGTCAATGATATCTGATAACCTACCACAAACCAAGGACATGTTGGTCTAGTCAGTCACTTATTTTGTTTAGACATCCATATTTGTGGAATCCTGCTCTCATAAAATTCCAGTAGCCACAAATTCATCTCTGTTTTAACTTGGGTATACTTGGTTAAATTCACTTTTAAAATTGAAAATTCCGCACCTTGTAATTTCTTATGGGACTGTATATTCTGTTTAACAGTTGCATTTGGTTTGTCATTGATTAAATTGCTTTCAAAAGTTCTGTTGACACAGAAGAAAGATAGAAAAGTCAATTCAGAAGTTATTGAATAAAATACGACCATGAGTATCTCTTAGTATGTGGCAGATGGAAAGGAGAAGAAGATGGGCCTTCCTTAAACAAAATTTTGGGTATGAAGTGTGGTAATTCTGGAGGTGGTTAGGAAGATGGAGAACCCTTGGTTAATACAAATGTGACATCCCTGACATTCGATCCTAGTTGATCAGGCAAGATCAAACATCAAAGTCATAACGTTCTCCATATGTCCACCATGGACCATAGGTTCACACTTCACACTACTGCCACGTGACACCAAGCTCTAAATTCAATATCAAGCTCTAAATTCAATATCCATGCAAGGACAAGAAAAGAAAATAACACGTACAAACCAACAGCGGAAGATTTATTCAAAACAAACATATGGCCTGATCAACTAGGATCGAATGTCAGGGGCATCACAACAAAGGAGTCAAAGATGCAAGTTTCTATCCTGTCAATGCCAACATCTTCCTTAAGTGTTTGCAGACAAAAGTGGTCAAGTGGATGATGTACAGAAACTTTAAAAGCTTAAATTTTTTAACAAAACAGTAAAAACTGTAAAAAGCATTTTTCATCCTTAAAATGTTATCTACTTGGTGAAGGTAACATTAACATTCCCTTGCTTATTCCTGTATGGTCAGAAACGAGATATTTACGTTTATAGACCTAATGAAAAAAAAGATAAAATCTAGAATTGCAGCAGTGGGGTTGGTACTTTTTGGATGCATTACCGAACATTATCAAGCAATATGCATACAATCATAACATTTTTTATTCACTCCTCACAAATGCAATTAAAAGGGTGCCTGGGATCTAGGCTTGCCGTTGCGTCTGGACTAAAACGCGCTTATAAGTTCCTAGAATTAACTTGTCAGCCTACGACTGCATAGCTCCCAAAATTGCAGAAAGATGGAACCAATTACATATACTATGTGAATGTGCACGGTACCCGTGCAATTGAGTTTGGGTATAGGGCCTTATTTTTTCCCTGTTTTTTAAGCCCAACAAAATAGAAAAAAAAAAAAAACTCTTTTTAGTTGGGTTTATAAATAAATCTAGTATTATTTATTTTTTAATTTAAAACCCAAACAACTGAAAGATTAAGAATAATAGGTCTCATTTTCTGTAATTACTTAACAATCCTTTACATTTTAGTATAAAGTGGGGATATTATTGGATATGGACTTGGGCTTTTATATACAGTCTACTTATAATTAAGATAAAGGTAAAACCGAAATTATCAATAGCTATGTGTATGGGTATTATTAGGTGTGGGCTTGGGCTTTTATACAACCTACTTATAATTAAAGTAAGAGTAAAACTGGAATTATTAGTATTGGATATGGACTTGGGCTTTTGCACGGCCCATTTATAATTAAGATAAGAGTAAAACCGGAATTATCAGTATTGAATATGGGCTTGGGTTTTTATACAACTTGCTTATAATAAAGTTTACTTATAACGTGCTTATAGATAAAATTGTAATTTTAAGTATTGGATATGGGCCTGGGATTTTATACAGTTTACTTATAACAATTATGATAAGGCTAAAATCGTAACGGTATGTAGAGATATGTGTGGGTAACACCATAATTATATATAGAGATATGTATGGGTAAAACCGTAATTATATGTAGTGTGGGTAAAACTGTAATTATACGTAGAGATATGTGGGTAAAACCGTAATTATATGTAGTGTGGGTAAAACTGTAATTATAGATAGTGATATGTGTGGGTAAAATTTTATATGTATATGTAGAGATATATGAGGGTAAAATTGTAAAAACAATGGGCTTATATTAGTGCCCAACAAAATAAATAAAGGAAAAAAACCTCTTTAAAAAAAAAAACGATTTTTTTTTTCTGCAGATTTTTTTAAACAGAACCTGCATATTATTTTATAATATTTTTGTAGGCCCCACTTTTTGAAATTACTTTACTACCCTTTTTTATTATAGTATACATTAATATAGTAGGGGTAAAATTGAAATTGTATAAATATATATAATATATAATAAATATAAATAAATAAATACTGTATGTGGTTCAGTGGCTGCCACGTAAGGCCTCATGAACGCCTCGGTATGGGGGCGCCTTTATAAGTAGTAATAGATTAGTAAAAACAGAGTACCTTTGGAAAACATTCAAAGCCTCCGCCTGTTACATTAAGTAGCGCCAAGGATAGTATCCTATCAGGTACCATTGCAGCCAACTTGCAAGCTATCATTGCTCCTGTTGTTCATTTTTAAACACAAGTTAAACAAGACCAAGAACTAAACATCAACTCAATCATCTACACATGTATAATAATAAGGCATTGTTGATGGTTTATGCAAGTATAACTGCATAAGAAAGTGTTTACTACTAGCTGTGACTATACCCATAGAATGCCCAAAAACATGAGCTTTTCTCCAACCTAAATGATCCATTAACGCTATTGCATCTTTGGCCATGATTGTTGTTCTGCCACCCAAATATACAAACAACCAAAATAAAAAATTCAAGATTGTAATAGACAAGTAAAAAGAAAAAAAAAATTGGTATTACAAAAAAAAAAAAAAAAAAAAACTCACGTATATTCAGATTTTTTTGTAGGAACAGAACTTCTACCCATCCCACGATTATCGAAAGCGCAAAGTTGAAGACCCTCTTGATTATTTCTGTTTTGGAATTCAACATCATCATCATCATTATCACTATTATTATTTTCATCGTTGGGTATGTCTGTACCAATAAGACCCTTAATTTGAGGACCCCATGATTCATGGGTACCTGCTAAACCTGTTGATAAAATATATGAAAACCAAATTAATCAAACAAACAATCTATGAATGAATGAATGATAGGAAATAAAAAAAAAAAAAAAAGGTTAATAATAACAAACCAATAATAAGAAGAATTTTAATAGGTCCATTTCCATAAGTTCTGTAACAAATCTTGATTGCATTGTTATTGTGTAAATTCAATCCATTGGTTGGATGGTATTTGTTGATTTCACAAAATGGCATTTTCTATGTGTGTGTGATTGGCAGATTGCTTTTTCTTCTTCTTCTTCTTCAGAAGAGGAGGAAAAGGAGAGAAAAGAAGAAGAAGAAATAGTTGAATTTGTGTTGATAATGGGGTGGGTTTGAAATTGAATTGATGAGATTGACTAGTAAGGATCCACGCGGCTTCTGATAACATCGAATCGAATCCTGTAATGGTCGGTGGGAATAATGAGGATGTGATTTAGTCAAACAAAGAGAGCAGGTGATAAATAATCCAATACAACAGAAGACACACTGTTAAGGGCGTGTTTGCTTTTTCTAAGACCGTTAATTATTGTTAAATTATTATGTTTTAGTCCGAAAATGAAAATGTGATAACAAAGGTTTTCCTAGTGATTATGTTTTACATGCTTTTTCTCTCTTGTACGTGCATGCTAGTTGCTTTGGTTAGGTCAATGTACCACCAGTTCGTCATCGTCAGCCCCTAACCCAACGTAATATTGTACTATATTATACTAAGCACAACTTATTTGACTCTCTCTCTCGTTGTTTGGAGTTTGGACAGTGTAGGCATGGAAATGGTCCAGGGACCTCCTTATCCTAAAAGAACAAATGGGGCAGCTAAGGCCCGTATTTTACAACAAGGCTTAGATTATGGCTGTGCTTGATTGCTCGGAAAAAAGAAGGAAACTGTATTTTGCAAAGTTTTTCTGATTTGCACGGTGCTTGGTGTGGCAATATTTGTGGTCCCTACTGTAAAATCTTATACAAAACCGTAAACCACGTCAGCAATTATTCCGACTTTGAGAACAGCGGAATCTTGTGAAAACTTGTGGTCCCCGCTGTCTCTCTCCACTCTTTGGTATGAATTTATGGTCCCATGCTTTAATCTGTCTCCACGTGTTGGTTTCCAACTTAGTTACTATGTTTAATCAAGCACCCACTACTGAAATAAAGGGAAATTTTTTATAAACATTTGTTTAGTAATTTTTCACATCTTCTATTTACACAATTTTTTCATGTAAACAAGCACAGCCTATAAAAAAAACCCGATTTAATAAGGTTTGTATTTCACATCCGGCCCTTTTAATACCGATAATACCGACCTCTCCTCTAGATCTGTCTCTCAGTCTCTCTTTGTCTTTTTTGCCTCTCCCTCTTTCTTTCTTTTTGGGTTGTGTCGTTGTGGTTAAAAGAACCTCATGGTGGAAGCATCTTCCTTCTCATCTCTTGCCAGCTATCTTCTCATTCATTTTTTCTCTACAATTTATACTCAAAAAATCTCATTTATAGTAAATTAACTACACCTGATGACCCAAATTTAATCAAATTGAACCCCTTTGATTTAAAAATGTAGTTTGGTGAATTAAAATTTAAAATTTAGGATAAATTGAATTCCAACTACGATTAATATGTAGATAAAGAGAACCACTTAATTGATATTTTTTTTCCTTATAAAAAGCATTTTTTATTAAGGAATGGATGGAGAAGATGGTAAGATCTCTGAGTGAGGCTGTCACATAGCCAAACAATAAAAAAACACACATGTTAAATCTTCATGGGGTGAGGATGATGTTCCGGTCTATAAGAAGTTAAAAACTAAGGTCTGTGAAGTGGTAATTAATCTCCATTCAACCAATCTAGTTCACTACCATACCTTTAATCAAGTTTATTGATGTTGTCTTGTTTGGCTCCACATCTCTAAACACTTTGTCAATTCTAATATACAAGTCACATCGGCAAGAATGAATTTCCAGATTTTTTAGGCTACATTGATTGTATTGTCATAGGCCATATATGAAGAATCTTTTCAAACGATAGTGTAGCTTGAAGAAATTCTTCAGTATCAATGATTCCACCAGTTGTCTATGCCCAAATTGATTTAGTATATGAGCATCTCATGAACTATTGATGTTGAGACTATATTTCACAGTTACATAGCTTGCATGTAGGCTTCACACTCATCCCAAATCTCAAAGGGCCATTTTGCTGGTGCACCCTACCTTTGTTACGGGTTTTGCCAATACACCCTACCTTTGCAAAAAATTTGTCTTCCCACCCTTTAACAGTTTGACTCCGTCAGAAGACCACGGTCAACCATATTTGACCAGTGAACTTACAATAATACCCTCCTTTTTTCAAATTCCTAAATAAACATAATTAACAGAAAATTAACAGAACCTTGTTGTACATAATTAAAAATGTTGACAAATTAAATCGATAAATTAAAAACATAATTAACAGAAAATCAATCGACCAAATTAAAAATCAATCGCCAAATTGAAAACTCAATCAACAATTTCAAAACCTTTAAAGAACTTGAAGACGCCATTGAAGAATTTCTTGTTTTCTGATTTGGGGAAAAAGTTAAGTTTTTAAAAAGAAGAAGATGATAATTGATAATCCCCAACGGCTATAAAATAGACGGTGAAGATTAGATCTGATGGATGAATGGTGTAGATTGAAAAGGGATAATTTAAAAATTAAAAAAAAAGGGTATTATTGTAAGTTCACTGGTCAAATATAGTTGACCGTGGTCTTCTGACGGAGTCAAACTGTTAAAGGGTGGGAAGACAAATTGTTTGCAAAAGTAGGGTGTATTGGCAAAACCCGTGACAAAAGTAGGGTGTACCAGCAAAATGGCCCAATCTCAAAAGACGACCAACATTATGTGTATTTTATCATGTAGTCAGCTACGAAGAAAAAAAAAATACTTTGGAAGGAAGTTGGCTCCACTAGATCATATTACGAGAGAGATTTTCTTGAAGAAACAAAAAACTCAAAAGACATCAACGTACTTTGATCGAGTTAGAGTTGGGTAAAATCTCGCGAAATTTTTTTTTCTTTTAAAAAACTTTGTGAGTCCAAACAATAACCTCTATGGATTGCAAAGATCTCTGTGTACCCAATGCATTGAGTTCTATGCAACTAGCACAACATATACCAAGTTAAAAATGTAAAGAACTTTATGTATCCAATACATTGACCTCTATTCCTCTAAAGCATTGAGCTCTATGCAACTATCGCAATAATACTGTATTAACCTATTTCTAGATTAATGCATCAACAGGGTCAGGTCGTTATGGAGACTTGACCAAATGGGGATATTGGAGATTGTGGTGGCTGCACCTCGTTGAGATCGAGATTGCCTACGTACTCTAGCTCGGGGGAATTGAACTTTTAGAGATCAAGCCATCGTAGTTCTGTTTATATAGAAGATGGAAGGGCGTGGATCGTGGATCTTGCAGATTCTCCGCCATCATAATGATGATTAAATGTGTAACGCGCGAGGATCATCCCTATGAATTAACTCTGTAACTGAAGAGAATATTCTGTGCATTGAATAGGAGCACGTGTGAATAGCAGGTCGCTGGTCGTTGTGTAGTCTGGTCGCTTTAGTCGAGCTGCTAGCGAGTTGAGATTGTGGCGACCTGACAGATTGGTGATTGTGCCACGTGGCTGCTTTTGATTGGTCGGAATATGTAGTACCCCTACATAAGCCCCCTCTTTTTAGGTCGACTATGGGAGTCGGGCTGAAAAGACTAATTACTCTTATCGATGCTGATTTGTAGTTTGCTTTTTGAAGTTGCTGACGTGGCAGTCATGCAGCGATGTTTGTGGTAATCATGGCGCTGTTATGGGGAAGTGGAGGAGTTTCCTCGAGCAGTTAGATGTGTGATTATGGCAACTGAAGCACGTACTGCCTGATTTGCTATCTGTCTTGCACGTGGATCAATCCAACGGTGGATGCGAACCGTTTTTTGAGTGGAGGATGACTGTACTGCATATGGATCCGTTTGTCGATCTCAGCCGTTCGTTTGTTTTGAATCGATGGCTAGGAATTACCGAGCTATAGTATATAAACTGTAGTTACGTTGATGTAGGTTTACTCATCTTGCCTTTATTTGAATTGCTGCCGCTTTTGTCTTGCGAACTGAAGAACTTTGAGAGCTCGTGAGGTTTGTTCTCTTCTCTTTTCTCTGATTGTTTATTTTCTTTCTTTTTCTTCTTCTGTTGTCTTCCGTATTGCTCGAGAGTAATGTCTGAGGGTAGTGATTCGCAAAATGATCACTTGAGTGATGTTGGAGTTGAGGAGTATGAGTCTGAGAGTACTCATTCTGACCCTCCGTCTCCCGTTCCCGATGAAAATGTAGAAAGCCCCCAGAGTAGTGGTTCTCATGGTCCAGATTCTTCTGATGATGAGATGGTTGAAGATGACAATGGTGCAATGTGTAGGATTGTGAATATGAACTATGTATATAGGCATTTTGCTGTTAGGAGGCATTACCAATTTAGGTCGATTAGGCATTTAGAAATTAGGTTTCTTGGGGACCGCTTACTTTCTCCTGACTATCGACCTAATAATCCTTCATCTACTGTATTGACTTTGAACCAATTCCGTGCTGGTCTGAGGTTGCCGTTGTCTGAATTGGTGGTCGACTTGTTGAATGCCATTAGGCGAGCCCCTTGTCAGATGAATGGTAATTTCTGGCGGAACATGAGGGTAATTGACGACCTCAATAAGTTGCATAGGTGGAACATTACAACAGAAGATGTATTGAACCACTTTTGCTTCAAACGCTCTTCGAAGGTTGAACTTTCTGGCTATAACATGCAGGTTAGGCCAGAACGTTTGCCTTTGATTTATCCAGTGAGTAGCGAGCCATGGTGGAAAGATCCCATGCTATTCACTGGGCCGATTGTTGAAGGGGATATCCAATTGCGTCATACGATCAGGAATGATGATCGTAAGTTAGTTGTCTGTAGCTTGATGATAGTTCGTCTTCTTGTTTTTGAACTTGATATGTTTGAATTTTTTGCTGCAGCGATTCGGGACGATCATCTTAGAAAGAACGACCTGCAGTCTGCTTTGAACTGCTTTGGCAAGTTGACTGACGAGCGGAAGATCTCGTTTCTGCCTCACCTAAAGGAGCATTTCATTCCTAAAGGTGGTCCAAAAACTGTCTGGGAAGAGCTCAAGAGGAGGAAAGCTTTGAAGAAAGTATACATGTCTTCTGTGCACAAAGCGAGTGGTGGACGAACTGGTAGTGGTTCGCGAGCTGATGACGGTGAACGGGCTGGTGGTAGCTCGCGGGGTGGTGAGAAGGAACGAGCTGGTGGTAGCTCGAAGTCTGCTGAGGAGAAGGGGCGAGCTGTGTGTAGCTCGAGGGCTGCTGAGAGAGAGCGGCCTGCTGGTGCTGCTCGTAGGCCGGAGAAAGAACGGCCTGTGGAGGATGAGAGAGTTGGTGGTGGCTCGCGCCAGGTGGAGGCAGTGGCGAGCCCCCAAGTTGTGTCTCCTCCGCCTTCACTTCCCAAGCTGCCTGCATTTTCTGGGCAGAAGAAGAGGTCTCACTCGGGTACTCTGAAGCTGTTGGAGAGACCCGTTGTGCCGACACCTGCTCTTACCCCGCCTGTTAGGGGTCCAGAGGTGTCTGCTGTGTCGATGAAGACTGTTGCTCGGCCTTCTCAGAAAGGCAAGGGTGTGATGTCTGAGTTTCGCCCTGGGCCCTTCGACTACTTGGATGGGCGTGGTGTGAGGCATGTCGTGTATGATAACGACAGTGCTATTGCTGACCCCTGCGTCGCCCGGGCTGTGAATGAGGGCATCGTTCTGGAAGCTGATGCTCGAGAAGTGAAGTCTCAATCTCTTTTGGTCAACTGCTCAAAGTTGAATTCGGCGCTATCCTTGGTAGGTGTTGCCATAAGTATTATTTTCTGCTTAGTCGTTGTTGTCTTAATTTGTTTGCGCTTTGTAGGTTAACGCGACCTTCCAGGAGATTCGCTTGGTTGCTGAAGTTGGCGCCCAAGCTGAGGTTGAGCTGAAGGCGATGAATGACAAGCTTGAGCAAGCGAAGAATGTTGCTCTTGTTGCGGAGTGCAAGGTGAGGGATAGGGATGCTCAGGTTGCGGCGCTGAAGGAGACAGTGGAGCAGCTGAAGGAGGCCAATGAGCAGTTGAAGGCAAATGTGGCTGCTGCTAAAGCTTCTGCTGAGCACTGGCAGAACGTAAGCCAGGAGAATGGTGCGGCGTGGCAGGCCTACTGTGAGCAGCTGCAGAAAGCTTTGATGGGGTCGCCCGAAGGAGAGGAGACGCGAGGTGGTGTTGGAGATACTTCGGCGCCAGCTCAGGACACCTCGATGGGCCCTAGTGACCAGGTCGTTGGAACCCCTATTGAAGTTGATACTTCAGGCGACCAGTCTGTGCAGCAATGAGCTCGCCTTGGTTTCCCCTTCTTGTATTGGGTAACCTTGTTTTCCCTTTCTTGTATTGGGTAACCTTGGTTTTCCTTTCTTGTATTGGGTAACCTTGGTTTTCCCCTTCTTATATTGGGTAACCTTGGTTTTCCTTTCTTGTATTGGGTGACCTTGGTTTTCCCCTTCTTATATTGGGTAACCTTGGTTTTCCTTTCTTGTATTGGGTGACCTTGTGCAAGGTTTGCTTCCTGCGGTCATTGTTGCAGTATATCTTCCATAGCTTATTCTTGAGAGCCCCCCCTTGTAATCTTTGAGAGCTTGAGTGGAGAACTTCTTGTCTTTTGTATTTGGTGTCAGTAATCAGCTTTTACCTTGATGAGTTTTGTATGTATTCATTTTCGCGAGCTAGTTTCCAGGAAGTCCTGGTAGCTCGTTCAGAAGGCAGGTAGACGAGATGAATGGCTGCAAGCAGGACGCACTGAAACAGTTCCTCTTGTATGCCTTGATTCTATTTTGGTTGTACCTGTAATTGTTAAAATCTCATAAAGTAAAAGTTAATTCAACTATTTACCTTGCATTGTTGATTATGTCGTTTTGTCTGCTTGAATGGACTTGCAAACAATGTGTGACATTTGTTCGACCTGATCGGGGGTTGAGGTCGCTTTTAACATAATTGTGCTTTGGTCGTGGGAAGAGGATGACCAATGCACCAAGTTAAGTTGCTAGTGATTTAACTTAACAAATTTTGAAATTATCAAAGGGACTAGATTATTGATAATTTGTAGGTCGAGGGATTGGACCTTTAGTAGCCATTCATGTTTGAGCAGAGATGAAGGCAAAATTGAATTTATAGATTGAAATGCAATGAATGGATGCTTACATTTCACTGATAAAATTTCTTTAAATGGAAAGCATTCCACGGGTTCTTAACGATCTCCCCTTCTGGTGTCTGAAGACGATAAGAACCGTTGCTCTGGACTTTTGTGATAATGTAAGGACCTTCCCAGTTGGCGTTGAGTTTGCCGATAGTGTCCTTTCTTTTGTTACTGAACATTCTTCTTAAGACTAATTCCCCTGGCTGAAAAGTTCTTGGTCGTACGCCTTTGTTATAAGCTCGCTTGAGTCTCTGTTGGTATTGCTCAAGCTTTAAAGTGGCGTGGTTTCGTCGCTCTTCTAGGAGGTCGACTCCAAACGACCAGATCTGATTGTTGAGCTCTGTGTCGACCAGAAGAGATTTGGTCGTTCCATATGTTAACTCAGTGGGAATAACGGCCTCTACTCCATAGCAAAGACTGAATGGTGACATCCCTGTGGACGTGCGAGGAGTTGTTCTATAAGCCCATAAGATGTTCTCCAATTGTTGTGGCCATTGATCATGCTGGTCTTCGAGCTTCTTCTTCAAATTGGTAAGAATTTGTCGATTTGCAGCTTCGACCTGGCCGTTTGCTTGTGGGTATCTGGGAGTTGCCCTTGAATGCTCGATTTTCCAGAGGTCGTAGAATTTTTTGATATTCTTCCCAACGAACTGAGTGCCATTGTCTGTGACTACCCGTTTAGGTAGCCCGAACCTTGTGATGATATTTTCCCACATAAATCTTTGGACATCTGCTTGTGTTACGTTGGTTAAGGCAACAGCTTCCACCCATTTAGTGAAATAGTCTACGGCTACTAGAACGAACCTCTTCTCAGACTTCTTTTCCTTGATTAGGGGGCCCATGATGTCGAGCCCCCACATGTGGAATGGCCATGGGGCAGTGATGTTGATGAGGTCGTTTGGATGATGGTGTTGCTTATCAGCAAATCGCTGGCATTCTTTGCACTTTAAGACAAATTTCTTTGCATCTTCCTTCATTCTTGGCCAGAAGTATCCTTGAGAGATTGCTTTATGGGCTAAGGTACGTCCACCGGAATGGTTTCCACATTCACCTTCATGGATTTCTTGAAATATCATCTGCCCTTGCTTTGGGATCAAGCATCGTAATAACAATCCAGTTGCTGATTTTCTGAATAGTTTGCCCTCATGGATTTTGTACATTGTGACTTTATGCAGCAATCGACTGGCTTCCTTTTTGTCGAGTGGTAGGACACCAGTTTGCAGATAAACCATGAATGGCTCCATCCAAGTCCCCTGGATGTCTTCTTGAGTTGTTTCTAGTAGATCGGAGATTTGATGAATATCCTCTTCCTTGAGGAGATATGCGGGCTGTGAGTTGATTGCTATAGTTAGGGCCCTCGGTCTGTCTGACTCGATCTTAGATGCTAGAAACGCCAGTGAATCAGCATGTCTGTTGTCGTCTCTAGGTATATGCTCGATTGTGAAATAGCTGAGCTTGCTGATGAGCTCCTTTGCTTTGCTAGCATACCTGATGAGGTTGACCCCATTGATCTGGTAATTGCTGGTAATCTGATTGACTACCAGCTGTGAATCGCTGTACACTTTGATACGATCTGCTTGCAAGTCGATGGCCATTTTTAGGCCCTGTATGAGTGCTTCGTATTCGGCCTCGTTGTTTGAGGTCGAAAAGTCCAGACGAGTTGCCCTTTCGAGCTGTGAGCCTTCAGGAGAGATTAGCACACTACCTATTCCACTTCCATTGGAGTTATGGGAACCATCTACATACAGCTGCCAAGTGTCTGGGGGGTTGTCTTGGACTTGCCTTGTTTCGGGTTCAGGTTCCCAATTGACATCTTCTGCTGGATAGTCTACCAAAAATTCTGCAACGACCTGACCCTTGACGGCCTGTCTTGAAACGAACTCGAAAGTGTAATCACCCAGCTCGGCTGCCCATCGAGCCATACGACCTGTTTTGTTTTTCTTTTCTAGTATGTGGCGTAATGGCTGATCGGTGATTATTTTTACAGTGTGTGCTTGGAAATAAGGCTTGAATTTGCATGCAGCGTAAAGTAATGCTAATGCTAACTTCTCCAGGGGTGTGTACCTTATTTCAGCCTGCTGTAAAACTTTGCTTGTGAAGTAGATAGGTCGTTCCAGTTGATTATCTTCTTTGAAGAGTACTGCGCTTATCGCAAAATCTGATGTTGCGAGGTAAACGCCAAGTACATCACCATCTATTGGTCTTGTAAGAACTGGTGGAGTAGACAGATATGCCTTGAGATCATCGAAGGCTTTCTCGCACTCTTCTGTCCACTCATATGTAGCCCCCTTCTTTAAGATATGAAGCATTGGTCTACACTTGTCTGATGCTCTGGAAATGAATCTGTTCAGAGCTGAAACCATGCCGTTGAGCTTCTGGATTTGCTTCTTTGTTTTTGGACTTGGCATGTCGATCAGGGCTCTGATCTGATCGGGATTTGCTTCGATGCCTCGTCTGGTGACCAGGTAGCCTAGGAATTTTCCTGATGCGATCCCGAACAAACATTTTTCTGGATTAAGACGCATTCTGTATTGCCTTAATCTTTGGAATGCCTGGTCAAGGTTGTACAAATGATCTCGTTCTTTGTCGCTCTTCACTAGCATGTCATCAATGTAGACTTCCATTGTTCGACCTAGGAGGTCGTCGAACATTCTGGTGACCAGTCTTTGGTAGGTCGCCCCTGCATTCCTTAGCCCGAATGGCATGACTTTGTAACAGAAAATACCTTGCTCGGTTGTGAAAGAGGTCTTTTCTTGATCAGGCTCGTACATTGGGATCTGATTATACCCTGAGTATGCGTCCATGAATGACAGTAGCTCAAAACCGCATGTCTGATCGACTAGCCTATCGATTCGTGGCAGTGGGAATGAATCTTTAGGACAAGCTTTATTGAGGCTTGTAAAGTCGATGCAGACCCTTGTTTTTCCATTCTTCTTTAGGACTGGAACTATGTTGGCTAGCCAGTCTGGAGTATCGACTTCTCTGATGAAGCCGACCTGCTTGAGTCTATTGATCTCTTCGTTTACGGCTTCGTGAAACTTTGGAGCAAGTCTCCTTGGTTTCTGCTTCACAGGTCGATAATTGGGATTGACCCGTAGCCTATGGCATGCAATTGATGGATCTATTCCGGGCATATCGATATACGACCAAGCAAAAACATCTTTATTCATTGAAAGAAAATTTACAAAATGAGCGAACTTATCTTCTTCCATTTCTGAACCTACATAAACATACCTTGGGTCCTCATCTGACCCAATGTTAACTCGCACGCCTGGATCGGTGCTTCCGAGACTCAGCTTGGGGGAGCTCGCTTGCTCCTTCTGTAATTGCTATTTAGCAGGTTCAGCTTTTTCTTTGGATGGGCTCTTTGACTTGTTGCCCTCCTGAGCCTCTGTTGGGACTAGGCTCTTTCCTTTGACATCACCATCCTTAACTCCAGAGGTGGATGGCTTTGATGATGGGACAGCTTCAATAACACCGTGGCATTCTTGTGCGGTGTTCTGATTACCGCGGAGTTCCATTATCCCATAAGGGCCGGGATAGCGGAATACCTGATGGTAAGTTGACGGCACTCCTCTCATAGCATGGATCCACTTTCGACCCAGAATCGCATTGTACTTGCTTGCGATATTTAGGACGCTGAACTTGCTTGTTACAACGACCTTATCTTCCCTTCTGCCTACAGTGACGGGCAGAAGGATCTCCCCCTTAGGGTCTTCCCTTGAACTATTGAAGCCAAGGATCGGTGTGAAGTCTGGAATGAGCACTGAGTCGGGCAGCCTCATGTCCTTGAAAGTTCGGTACATGAGAATGTTGCATGATGCCCCAGGGTCGATGAATACCCTCTTGATGGTATAATCAGCTATCCTGAGTTCAACGACCAGTGCGTCGTTGTGTGGAGTAACGACCTTGTTGAGATCGTCTTCGGTGAAGGTGATGTCAGTTTCTTGCCGGGCAGGGATGTTGAAGCGAGCTGCTCGGCCACTGATAGAGTAGACATGGTGGAGATGTTCTACTCGTCTTTTTTTGTCCCTAGAGACAGGGGTGTGATGAGATTCGTCAATCATGTAGACCACATGACTGTCCGAGTCGCTGTCGCTGTCAACTTTGTTTGCGACCTTCTTGTTTATATGATCGCGTAGGTCGCCTGTTGGACCTAAGCGCTGGGAGAGGCTACGCCCTCTGCTGCGTGCTGGGCTTGCGGAGGCCGGTCTGGCCTTGCTCTGACCCCGCTTTGGTGAACGAGGAGGGGTTCTAGATTCCTTCCTCATTCTCTTGCCAGTGGACTCCTCATTCCTTCCGAGGATCCAGTTGTTGAGCCTCTTCTCATCGGCCCAGGTTTGAAGTGCGCGCTTCAGGACGCGACAGTCATCAGTCTGATGACACCGTACTTTATGGACTTTGCAGTACGGGCGACCAGATGTATCCTCCAGCTGTGTGAAGGCAGGAATTTTGCACCAATGGTTGTGCTTGATCCTTTCGAAGATATAACCGGCTGGTCGCGTAAACCGGTGATACTCTCGCTGCTCGGTAGGCAGCGATTTAGCTTTGAACCTCTTTCCTTCTGATCGAGGTCGTTTGCTTGAGCCAGCCTCAATGTTGCTGACTACATGGTTCTTCTCCCTCCCAGTGAGGGCTTCTTCCAGCTTAATATAACGATCTACCTTTAGGTAGAGCTCGTCAAGTGATGAAGGTCTCTTCATTGCCAGAGACTTGTGCAGGTCGGACCCTTGGATCAGTCCGTGAGAGAAAGCAATAGTTGCAAAGGTCTCATGCTCCTTCGCAAAGTCCTGGATGGAATGCAACTCAGACTTAAAACGTGAAAAGAAAACGCTAAGTGACTCACCATCCTTCTGCTTGACTTTGAAGATGGAGTCAATGGTAATCGGGCGCTTCTTATTGTGGATGTAGAAGATGACGAATTGTTTTTCGAGCTCTGCAAACGAGCTGATGGATCCTGGCTTCAGTCGATGAAACCAGTCGAGAGTTGGTCCGGTGAGGCTGGACTGAAACAGCAAACACAAAAGATGATCCTCCTTGATCAGAGGAAGGGACTTTCGGAATCCCTTGACATGGTCGGTTGGATCTCCGACTCCTGCGTACTGGTCGAACTTTGGGGCATTCAGCTTGTTCGGCAGATCATGTTCCAGGATCTCGTTGGAGAAAGGAGACTCCTGGAATTGTTGAAGGGACTGCACAGCAAGTTGCTCTGCAGTGTGGCTCTTGGATCGGTGAAGGAGAGCCTGAGATGCTTTGAACTCCGCCAGCTGCTGGCTGAGTTGCTCGAACTTTTGGTTGGAATCATCAGCAGGGATGACTCCAAGTCCGCTATTTTCCCCTTGCTGGGGGTTGGTTTGAGCGGCTTTTAAACGCTCATTTTCTTCCTGCAGACGTGTAATTTGTGCCTGCAGATCTTGGATGGTGACTTCCTGATTGGACATTTGATCGAGTGATTCTTGATTTAAGGGTGGGAGGGTTTTGGGTTTTCGATTATATCGAATTCCTTGCAGTCGGCGCCAAATGTATTAACCTATTTCTAGATTAATGCATCAACAGGGTCAGGTCGTTATGGAGACTTGACCAAATGGGGATATTGGAGATTGTGGTGGCTGCACCTCGTTGAGATCGAGATTGCCTACGTACTCTAGCTTGGGGGAATTGAACTTTTAGAGATCAAGCCATCGTAGTTCTGTTTATATAGAAGATGGAAGGGCGTGGATCGTGGATCTTGCAGATTCTCCGCCATCATAATGATGATTAAATGTGTAACGCGCGAGGATCATCCCTATGAATTAACTCTGTAACTGAAGAGAATATTCTGTGCATTGAATAGGAGCACGTGTGAATAGCAGGTCGCTGGTCGTTGTGTAGTCTGGTCGCTTTAGTCGAGCTGCTAGCGAGTTGAGATTGTGGCGACCTGACAGATTGGTGATTGTGCCACGTGGCTGCTTTTGATTGGTCGGAGTATGTAGTACCCCTACAAATACAAAGTTATAAAAAAATGCGAAAAGCCTTATGCATCCAACATATTGATCTCTATGCTTAAATTTTTATATTGATCATAATATAAAAATTTAAAATTTATTCTATTATGTTTTTCGATGTGGGTTTGTCGGACCAATAGAAAATTGCCAAGTATGTATAAAATTGGTTGAGTAATTTGTTTGAATCTCATTAGGGTTCACTACATCCATACGTTGTTTTACTTTGTCCAACAATTCCACAAGAAAAATTACAATAGACTAAATTCTTTGTGCATTGTAGTAAGTGCATTGCAAAGTACTCTATGCATTCAATACATTAAACTCTATGCCTTCAACGCATTGAGCTCTATCCATTGCAAAGTACTTTATGAAATTAATACATTGACCTCTATGCATTGCAAAGTACTCTCTACATTCAATACATTAGCGTTCAACGCATTGAGTTATACAACCAGCTCGGACCAATATATACCAACAAGTTAAAACATGCAAAGTGCTTTATGCATCTAATACATTGACCTCCACCAGCATAACATATACCAACAAGTTAATAATGTGAAAAGCTTTATGTATCCAGTGCATTGATCTCTATGCACCTATGCATTGGCCTCTTTGCATTCCAGAACAAACATTGTAGAGATTATTCCGAAGTTTTATTTAATTCAATGGTCTTTTACTTATCCTGAGCTACATCCTTAATTGGTTGTATATATTGGGAAAAATTGTAAGCTTTTTTCATTGTGAATTTGTGATTGCAAAGAGTCCTCTTTTCATTTGTTTATTCCTTTGTGGGTCGTTACAGTATGAGTAGATCATGAATCTCTTTCAGAAGTCATCCATTACTATCTTTTATTTTTGCGAAAGTTTAGCAAATTATTTCCAAACCAGTTTTTATATGTAAATTGAACATATTTCATTTTATCCCACATGCATCCTCCATTTGCATTTATATTACTGAAGCTATAAAGGATGCATACTTATAGTTGACCAAGTCTTTTTCGGTTTTTCGACCATTTGTTGCCGATTCCATATATACTATCTCAGATTGTGCAGTACATTGACATGGGTTTTGAACTTTCAATGGATAAGATGAAAACATGCTTTGATTCTGGATTCTTCTTTGATGTAATTGATGCGATAGATAAATATCGAATAAACTTGATACAATCATAGAGATCAGACAATCATCATCAATAATAATACATACCAGATTTTTTTATTCTCCTTGTTTATTTCTTCTCACAATATCATCATGAAGATTGCTAATTACATCAAATTCAAATTGAAGCGAAACAGAAATAATATATCATCGATTGCAATGGGTGGGAACAAAAACAATTTTTTTTTCTTCAAACAAACTAAACGAAAGCTTAATCGAAAAAGAGAGTAGCAGGGGAGAGAGATATGAGAGAAGGAGAAGAGATCGAACTTAAATGGAATAGAAGGGTAATTTCGACAATCAAAACCGTTAAAAGACGTGGGGGCCTTTTTTGCAAGTGGTTTCTTAACAAGGCCATTTGCTTTTTTTTATTCCCTAGAGTGTAGGTCTGATTTTATTTAGGAGTTTTCACTTATACTAAAGAGATTTTTGGACATACCCCCCATTTGAAAAAAAAAATTGAGATACGCCCCAATTCAAGACAGAAGAGCTTTACAGCCGTAGGTGAGTTTTATGATGGATGGCTAAGATAACACCACATCTTGAATTGGGGGTATCTCAAATTTTTTTTCAAATGGGGGTATCTCAAATTTTGACTTTCAAATGGGGGGGTATGTCCAAAAATCTCTATATTAAAACATGGACACCAAACAATCAAACGACTTGCACCGCTTTTTACTCGATCTGGGGTTTATTAGCTCCACCACTGCTCCACCCAACATCATCATTATTGATAAAATCAAAACCAACAACCTTGTCCTATCCCCTGTTTGGGTACTGTATACAACATACACGTGGCACCATCTCTATCGTCTATTATGGTGTCACGTGTTATCATTTAATGGACTCTCACATGATGGTAGGGGTGCTGATTGGGGCGGGGCAAGACGGGGCGGGGGAACAGTGCGCGGGGTTGGGGCGGGGCGGGTCAAATAAACCCCGTTCTTAGGCGGGGCGGGGCGGGGAACGGTGGGTTGGAACAAGGTTCACCCCATCCCTGCCCTGTACAAGTCGGGGGGCGGGGAACGGGGCGGTCCGGAGACGGGGAAAAGGTCACAAGGCGGGGTGTTGAACCTTGTTTTATGATTCTATAGAAGTATCTCAGCATTTATCAAGTTTTGTTTTATTAAAAAATGATTAGCAATAACCCACTTACTGAACTTTGTTCGTATATTCTCGAAAGTTGATATGACTTAGAGTGCTTGTCACATTGATGATGCCCAGCAGCCCGGGTGACAAACTGATAATATAGGCACTCTTTTATTATTTAAAGCTTTTAAGGTCACCAAACAACAATTAAAATAGTTCCAATCCTTAAACATCAAATAATCATTAATTTTATGTGAGTGCCATAGTAATGTTTAGGTTAGGTGAACAACTCTATCATTAAATGAGTGTATATGTGTCTCTTTGTTCATTTTTTTTTATTGAAATATGACTATCATATTTAGGAGGATTTTGGCTTCATTCTTGTACTGGTTGTGGGCTTGTGGCAAGTGTAAATCCTTTTTGTCTATTTCAATCTGTTTGTGACATTCTCCACTTTCAGTTTTCTTCAACTTAATATGGTTCAAAATATCCAAATTATTATTATCAACAATATAATACCTCAGTAGAAACTTGAGGTAGAGAAGATTAGGGATATAGGGCGGGAACAGGGCGGGGTTTTAATCTAAAGTATGAAACCCATCCCTGCCCTACTACCCATTGGGGCGGATACGAGGCGGGGTAAACATTGGGGCGGGGTGGGGAGATAAAAAAACGGGGCGGGGAACGTGGCACGGGGCAAGTTCAGCACCCCTACATGATGGCACAAGTTACAAAGTTAAACCCATTCTTAAATACTAAGAATGGAGTTACAATTGTATCATATAAATACGAAGGCAAACTGGTCATTCCACTCATGGTCAATGACCTCCACACTCTCTCATGGTGAGACCTCATCTTTCATCTCTCTCTTGAGCTCTTCTCATTATCGAGTTCCACTTTGAATCACTACCATTATAATAAAACTGTGTGTGTGTGTGTGTGGGGGGGGGGGGGGGGGGTGGGGAGGGTAGGGATAATTGTTGAACCACATAAACAATATTGTTATTTCTCTTTTACTTTATCATTTTACATATTACACATTTATATCTTTTACTAATGTTTTGACAATCTTAATCTCACAAATATGGTCAATATACCCACCTCCAACAATACCAACGCCCCCACCATGGATGATATTCAAGCTGCACATGACCGCATTCTCCAACTGTTAGAGAAGTTGGAGAAGAATCATCGAGACTCACTCAAGACTAATACTGCTTAAAAGGTAGCTTCCACAACTCTTCAAAAATATAAGACATAACCTATCCATGAAGACCTACTTCAGCAAGAGACCCCAAAATTTCATTCCCCCCAAGTTCACTACCTATGATGGAAGTGAAGAACCTATGGACCATATCCTCCAATTCAAGACCAATGTATGGGTACTACATACAACACCCTATCAAAAGCTAACATGTGGCACCACATAAAAAAGGATTAGCTCAGTCCACTCACGAGCTCATCAATGTCGACCCGACCATAACTGAGCTCAAGCAAGAAAACCCTTGGCGACCTCGCAATTAACATGTGACAATATCTTTTGTCCAAATATAACGGATATGTTACACATTAATTAGGCACCGTTGGCTAATTAATGTATAACGTAGAATCTGCACAATCCCGTTATATATCCGTCTTTCCATCTTCTATAAAACCCAACATCACTACAATGGCTTGATCTCTAAGGTCCACTTCGATGAGCTAGAATACGTAAGCAATCTCGCCCACACCGAGATGCAGCCACTTATGTCCTCAAACCTCCATCTTGGTCAGCTCACTTACAACCTGACCCTGGTTAATGCATTAATTTGGAAACAGGTTAATAGATTTGGTGCTGACTACAAGCTAGGATTCGTTTATATCGAAAAACCAACCCTCTCCCACAACTCAAATCTCGAGCAACTCTCCCATAATCAAATGGCCACCCAAGACGAACTCATTCAAGATCTCAGGAACCAACTCATTCGTTTGAAGAGAACGACCAACTCAAAGCCAACGTTACTGATTCTAACACCAACAATGGTCAAACTGGGCTGCCCACGGAAGATACCAAAAACTGCAAATTCTAAGAGCTCAACCAGCAGCTCGTAAATTTTATAGTCGTTCAAGAAGCAAATCAACTTGGATGATGTCGCACGACAGAACAACTCGCAATCCAATTTTTGCAACACTTCCAGGAATCTCCTTTCACCAAGGAGATTCTTGAGCACGACCTGCCAAGCAAACGCAATAGCCCAAAGTTCGATCAATACTCAGGAGATATGTAACAGACCATGTCAAAAGCTTTCGCAAATCTCTTCCACTGATCAAGGAAGACCATTTGCTATGTCTTCTATTCAAGTCCAGTCTCACTGGACTAGCGCTTGACTGGTTTCATCGCTTGAAAACCAGGCTCAATCAATTCGTTCAACGAACTCGAGAAGCACTTCGTCATATTCTACATCCACAACAAAAGGCGTCCAGTTACCATTGAAGCAATGTTCAAAGTTAACCAAAAAGAAGGAAAGTGATTTCTTTGCTTGATTTAAAACCGACCTGCATTCAATCCAAGATTTCGCAAAAGATCATGAACCTTTTGCCACCTTAGCATTCTTCCACGGTCTGATCCCTGGATCCGACCTCCACCAGTCATTGGCAATGAAGTGACTAACTTTTCTTAACGAGGTGTACCTGAAGGTAGATCGTTACATCGTCGCTTGAAACCAGGCTCAATCAATTCATTCAGTAAACTCGAGAAGCAGTTGGTCATATTCTACATCCACAACACAAAGCGCCTAGTTACCATTGACGCAATGTTCAAAGTTAACCATAAAGAAGGAACGTTGTTGAGTGATTTCTTTGCTCGATTCAAAACCGAGCTGCATTCAATGACTTTAATCCAAGATTTCGCAAAAGATCACAAACCTTTTGCCACCATAGCATTCTTCCATGGCATGATCCCTGGATCTGACCTTCACAAGTCATTGGCAATGAAACGACCAACTTCTCTTGCCAAGTCGTACCTGAAGGTAGATTGTTACATCAAGCTCGAAGAAGCCTTGGTCGGGAAAGACTAAAGCCATGTCATAGCAAATGTAGAAGGGGGCTCCACCAAAAGCTCTCAATCAGAGAAAAACAAGAGGTTCAAAGCAAAACCATTAGCCACAGAGCAACGTGAGTATCATCGCTTCTCGCGATGATTAGTAAGCATAGTCAGTAAGCAAACTGCCGACTACTCAACTACCATCTGCCAAGTTGTATCACTTGTATGTGTAATTTAGTTATACAGACTGACAAAAATTCGCTAAACCTCGAACTGTAACTGACAACATTCAATTTTATTTCTCACGATACTTACATTTTAAACAGGAAAGATGTGAATTTTGTATTGGGTAAACAAGTTACAATGTTACGGATTACATGGCAATTCAACAAAATAATAACTTTAATATGGAACTTTTCCATCTTCTTGACAAAAGCATGCCCAAAAACCAAGTGAAGCTCACTGCACGCTTCCCCCACTTGGTCAGGGTTGAGGTTTGCTTGTCTGTGTGTGCGTAAGTGTAATTTTTTCCTCGGAATCTTACAATCTCTGGGTCTGTTTGATTGGTCGTGGGAAAAATTCCCACGTCAAATATTATCGTCAAATTTCCCTGATGTCCGTTTGATTGGTTAAGTTGGGGGCGTAAAATTAAATTTCAGTGTGAAAATGTTTCTCGCGAAACATTCCCTGACTCACCCCTAAAAAAAATTCTCGGACTTTTCTTTGCGTTCTCTTCTCTTCTCCCTCTTTTCTCTTCCCTTCTCTCTTTTCTCTTCTCTTTCCTCCGTCATTCACAAGTAGGGATTTCATCAAAGTAATGAATAGCATAGGTGAAAATTTCGATATAATCCGAATATCCGACCTTGGGAAAACCGAAATATTCCGCGAATATCCGGACCCCAATGTCGGATATGGGAGGTTTGGTAAAAATAATTTTCACGAAATATTTCGTGAATATTTCGCGAATATTCGCGAAAAATTCAAAAAATTGGGAGGCTTTCTGCTATTGTCGTGTTTTTCTTCTGGTTTCAATATATAAACTTATAATTAAAAGAAAAACATACATTGCAAATTAAACACGCGACAAATCATACAAGGAAGCTAAGACGAAACTATTACACAAGATAGTTTTACTCATAGGTGAAAAAATCGTAAATATCGGGCGGATATTCACGGAACTTTTATTTGTTTCTAATATAAGAACTAAACACAAACAACCTCATAACAACTCAACCCATAGTTTTAATTTAATAATCAAAATAAAAGACATGCTAACCCCCGCTTCGAGTCGCATACGTGTGGGGACGAACTCAGTACAGTAATATTCCCATGATATTGTTTGCTCGTACGACCTGAATTGGTCAATATGTATATCATATGCATCTTGATCCATACAATACGGAGCAAATTATTCAAAGATAGGAAATCCCGAGTATTGTTTAACCGACATTAATGTATCGGCTGACTGCACGTCCGACCCACTTGTCATTGTGGCCAACCAACTCCCTATATTAGGAAACCAAGAACCACTGGAATCTAGTTGGGTTTGGTAGGATGGTACACTGGAATCATCACTTTAGGAGGTTCCCATGTTACCATAAGAAAAATGAGGGTAAACATAGGTAGGTTGGATGTTGCCTTGAGAATAAGGGATGTTGCCTTGAGGATAAGAAAAATGAGGGTAAACGTCCAGTGCCTTTTGGACCCTTTTTTGATAACCTCATCGAAAGTTCTAGTTCGGTGGGAATTAAAAATAAATGTGTTAATTTCATAATCGAAAATTTCGTAAATTTCGGTTTTTGCCGAATATTTCGCGAATATTCGTAAAATTTCGAACGACATGGGGAGGTTTATATTTCGTTTGTTATTCGTATGTCGTACCGATCCGAATTCCCAAAAACCGGAATATTTCATGAATATCCGCCCGACATTTTCGATTTTTTCACTTATGATGAATAGATTTAAATCGACTTGATTGTGGGATTATTTTAAATTCGATTTTTTTTTTTTTAATTTTAAACATAAATTTGAATTTAAATCGATTTTGTTCTCCAACTCTCCATTTTTAGATTGATGGAATACAATGGAAAATATGTTTAGATTTTTCTTATCTTCTTCCCCCTAAATCACTCTCTTTCTCTGTATTTCTCATTTAGAATGAAATTGTTTTTTTTTCTTAAATGAAACTTCATTATATTAGCTTTAGATTTCTCATTCCTTCTTCTCTCTGTTTCTACACTTACTATAATGAGATTGATTTGAGTGCATTTTGAATGTGGGTTTGAATAAAGATTGGATTTTTGAAAGTGGGTTATTGATAGATCTGGTAATGAGATTGATTTGAAGGTTTAAAAAGTAAAAGGGGTTATTAATTTTAAACTTGAATTTGGACGTTTCAAGTTTTGTATATCAAATCTTCTCTAATGAATCTCTCTTTGTTTGTTAATGGGGTTTTAAGTTAAGCTGGCGAAGGAAAAAAAAAATCGAAAGGAGAAGCCAGAAGGTATGTATTTTTTATTTATGAATTGTTTATTGATCTTCGTCACCACAAATTTAAAATACAATACTTATGTGGTTTAACACATTCTAAACGAATCGATATCCTAACGGTACTATTGTTGTCGAAAAACAAGTAGTCCTTCTCGTCGTGCTAAATAAGTAGTCTTTTGTGTATAATTTTGCATACTTGCACGCCTCATAGCATCTTGAGTGAAAATCATTTTTGTCGTAGATGGAGAATGCTTATATGATGATTGAACTTGTTTTTACGTGTACAAGTCCGAAATTTGGACATGTTTATGCTTTACATCATTCCATGGTTATCAAAAGTTTTTATACTTTGCATCATTTCATTTCATGGTTAATCACAGTCTTCGCCTCAGTATGGACAAGCAACACCAAGTCATCAACCTATTTTACAGCTCCCTTACATGCTCCCAAATTCTTTGGAATGCTTTCTATGTATTAAAAAGTTATGTTCCAAAAATTAACAACATTAATCAGTTTTTTTTCTGTTGATTACATAATTACTGTGCAAACTGTTTATCACAAGTTATGTTATAGGAATGTGATTGAGTTAAAGGTTAGTTCATGTGGTTTTGATCAAATTTTAATTAATCTGAGTTAGAATTTAGAAATTTAAGGAGTCATGGGATTATGGCTCAGAGAGAGAGATAAAGATAGTACATTGTTTGTTCAGTTGTAGTGTACATGATGTTTTGATCTAAAATCTGCCAAAAACTTTGGATTAATTGAGGAAGGGAAACCATTTTTTTTTTCATGTAATTTGAATTTAATCTTTTATTTTGTAATAATTATGAGTACCTTGTTGTAATGCCATTTTGGGACATCAGGTCATTCAGATGCATTAATTCTTGCTGCTCTATTATAACTTTCTGTGCATTGGAATTATCGCGATATATGTTAGTAATTTTCTGTATACAAGAAGTTCTCCAACAATGTGTTATAATTTTTGTGTACATTGGTGCTATATAATTTCTCCAATATAATTTCTCCAACTATGAATTCAATACTCCATAGAATCCAAATCAAGTGAATTAGATTGCTTTAAGATAAGAATGATTTTGATCAACTTACGCATGCATAATGCATTTGGCAATGTGTTAGTACATGAAGTTCATATCATATCTGTGATTCATATACTCTGTTAGTAAATGTGCTTTTGATTCTAAGGACAGTAGAATGCGCGCACATCTCCTGTAACCTGTTTTCAGAAATCAGACTGTTACACCTTCTACGTAATGATTTATAATGGGGGTATTTGTATTTTGTAATTGACGAAAGTCTATTTTATTTCATTGAATGTGAATTGGTTCTTATTTAATTTTTTTTTTTTGGGGGATTTTAGTCATATAACGGAATGCCTACTCTAGAACAAAAACAACGTGCAGCTGCTGCTCTTATGACTATCCTCATGAATTTTTCTATTCTCTATTGTCGTTTACGTAGGAGGAGGTTTCATAGGGGTCCTTATATAAATAGAGATCAAGAGAGGTCGGCAATACTTGAAAGAATGTATAGTGAGAGTGATCGGATTTGTCATAAAAACTTAAGACTAAAAATAAGCCCATTTAATCGACTATGTGCTCGCTTGCGTTCTTATGGGTTAGTGGATAGTCATTTCGTGTCAGTGAAGGAGCAAGTGGCCATTTTCTTGTATACCGTTGGTCATGATACTCGTCTATGTAATTCTGAACTTCATTTCTTTCGATCAACCCAAACAGTCAGTCGTTACTTTCACGTGGTTCTGAGAGGATTACTTAAACTCTATAAAGATGTTGTGAAACCCGGCCGCCACAAAAGATAATTCTCCAGCCGATGGAAGCTATGGGCAGCCTTGGCATCATCACTTCAAGGTGAGTTGTCCGTGAACTTGGCAACCAAATATATACTTCTAAGTTACTTTACTGAGGATGCTAAAAGTAAGTGGTTTATCTAATATAGGATGTTATTGGCGCGATTGATGGGACACATATCCCAGCAAATATACCATTGATTGATCAACCAAGGTATCGAAATCGTAAAGGGTTTATTTCTCAAAATATCTTGGTTGCATGTACTTTTGATATGAAATTTACATATGTAATGGTGCGGTGGGAAGGATCAACACATGATGGACGTTTGTTGAGGAGTGGAGTTGCTCCTAGGGAACGGAGGTTAACGGTGCCCACTGGTAGTATATAAATACCCTATACTAATTATACTATTATGAAAAAAATGATTAACAATAAAACTTTTAAACTTGATAGGTAAGTATTATCTTGCCGATGCTGGATTCCCAAATGTGCGTGGATTCCTTACACCATATCGAAGTGTGAGATATCATGTAACTGATCAAGAAGGTCATCGTGCTAGAAATGCAAAAGAGTTGTACAACTACTATCATTCTCAGTTACGAAATGTTATTGAGAGGACAATCGGACTTTTGAAGAAAAGATTTGCCTATTTGAGGAATACCCCTTCCATAACATAGACACACAAGAGAAGATAGTGATTGCTTGTTGTGTTTTGCACAACTTTATACGAGATGGAGATCCAGGTGACATGTGTGAAAATGATTCTAGTGAAAGTGAGAGTGAAGATGAAGAAGCGGTTTATAAAAAGGAAGATAACAAAGATATTGTTATTCAAAGAAGTGCATTCTGGACTGCGAAAAGAGATGCTATGGCTTTGGATATGTTCGAAGAGTTTCAACATAGAAATCAGCATTGATATGTTCTTATTGTGTTTTAAATGGATTTTATGTTTGTGATATTATGCGTTTGTAGTTTAAAATTTATGGATTTTATAATGTGTTCAAATTTTCTATTAACGAAGGATTTTTTTAGCTAAATGTAAGTTTCAAGTGAATTTGGTGATGAATTAATGAGAAATCCCCCTTTTGTGAAACTAGTTTCTACTTTGACTTTGCTTATTGATCTCATATTTTTCTTTACTATTCTATTTTAGTTGTTCTTAATCTTTTTTTATTTTGATTAAAAAGCATTAGAAAATATTTTAGCCGATCGTATTTTCTTTTTTGGTCTTTTCTTTTAGTAGAATATAAATTATTATTGTGAAGTTTTTCTGTAAATTGCTTCATATTTGTTCAGAAGTTGTTGACCAATTTTCATCTGATATAGGCACGGCTTCTGAACCTCGAATCAATTGGACGACCAAAATGGACGAATGTCTTGTCCATGTGTTGAAGGAAGAACACCTCACATGTGGGAGGCATCTTGATGGAAGATGGAAGAGTGACACCCTAGCTCGCGTTGCTCAAGAGGTTTGTCAAAGTACTGGCATGCCTGTGAAAGTTGATCATGTTCGTGCAAGAACAAGATATTTGAGGGACAAGTACAAGAACGCTAGAGAATGCAAAGAAAAAAGCGGCTTTGGCTGGAATCCCAACACTCAACTGTTTACAGCGGATGACGAGGCTTGGAAAAAGTTCATAGAGGTATTATAATTCAATATATCTAGGCATTGATATAAACGTATACATCCATTGCATGATCTGTTCTCAAGTCATCACTGTTAGAATTTCGCAGACCATCCAATTGAGTAATAAATTTGACGAGGCTTGGAATACATGTTTAATTATATTTTTCAGATCACCAAATAGATCAGTTTGTGTACACAATTTAGAATTAGGTGCAAAGTTTTTTATGCACCAAAATACTTGTAGCATGGTTTCTGTTTAGTCTATACAAAGGAGAGAAGCAACAAAACCTTTAAGAGTGAAAAACCTTCAACATCAAGGTTTCATACTGCACTTTCTAGATCAGGTCTTGATGAAGCCACCAACAAAGGTTCAGTATGCTTACACAGTTACACTCGGACACTCAGCTTGTCTGTTTGCCTTGTTTATTACTCAATTGGAAAAAAAGTAATCAACCTAAATTGAGAACCTTAATGAAACTGTATGAGCTAGAGTGCCAAACTTGGGTCTTGATTATTGATTCAAGCCTTAATAATCAAGCTTCATAATCTGTTTACAGTTCCATTAACTCTATAAAGATACTTGATCTCTCCAAAACCCAAAGGTTAGAACAAAAGGGGATTTAAGAAAAAGACATGTCTAACATTAAAGTGTACAGGTAGAGAGTGAACAGAACATTAATACACAGTCAACTTTGAGGGGCAAACATGTGCAAAAGACAATTTAAAGCATATATCCTGGACGTACTTGATTACCTCTGTTGTTATATATCTTCCAATTTTTAGGATTGATTGTGATGTTTCCGTATGTAATTTTCTGTTTCATAGGAATATCTAATTGTGATGCTTGAACATTTGTGTATTCGGTCGATCTATCTCTGCTGTGTGCCTGATGTGACGCAATGAATCAACTAGACTTCTGTATGAACTTAATTATTTATTACGGTCAATTAGATAAATGTCTAGATGAAATTGCTCTAAGATCAATTATAACATTAAGAAAAGTATAGTATATATTCTCAAAAAATGTACATGTTAACAAAATTAATGAAGGTGTTTTGTTTACTTGTAGGCAAATCCTAATTTAAGAGGGTATCGTTCAAGGCCCGTACCTTATTATGATGATTTGGACATCTTATATAAAGAAGAAAAGGTCACAGGACTTCGTAGCTATGAAGGATCTGGGGTCTCTACGCACTCTAACAATTCTGAGCACGGTGAGTAAACATTTTCATTGATATGTTATATTTTTTGTCTGCAACTTGTTCTTGAATGTAATTAAGTCAACAAAAATTTCATGTGAGCTATTTTGCTATTAGTTGAAGCTATGCCCATGATCAGTATTCAACATCCATTCGTCACAAGTCAAGAAATTAACATACAGTGATACCAGATTATGTGCTAACGAATTGAATTTTGTTCAAGTTTTGACGCCCATAGTTTAAGAAATAGTGGCCCCATGCATTGTACAAATACATAAATTTGATGTTTTCTCCTTGTTTGGAATTTATAGATATTCACCGCAAGGATATGGAGGTTACTAGTGTAGATGTTGTGACACCTAATGAGAGGCGTAAAAGGAAACGTTGGGCAAGAGAGGACAATGAAGAGAGAGTTTTGATGATAGGGATGGTTGAGGCCGCAAAAGAGGTAGCTGCAGCACTAAGGCCACAAAAGTGTGACAAGATCGAGCTTGCTTTGAGTCAACTTCCAGATATGACCGAAGAAGACATACTAGATGGCATGGACCTCCTTGGGCCAGATCCTCAACTTGCAGAGATCTTTCTTGGCTTAAGTAATGAAAGGAAGAAAGGATGGTTGTGGAGAAGATTGAAACGCACGATGTAGGGATGGTTGTGGAGAAGATTGAAACACAAGAAGATGCGCAATATATGGTTACGGATTTGTAGTGAAACGTGTAATATATGGATTTGATCTTTCATTTTTCTTTTGATATGCGGTTGGATTTGTGTATTGTGTTAACGAATTTGTTTTTTGTTAGATTTGGTATACTGTTGTGTTAAAGGATATATTGGTTGGATTTATTGTTACGTTAAAGGATATGTTGGTTGGATTTATTGTTGTGTTAAAGGATATGTTGGTTGGATTTATTGTTGTGTTAAAGGATATATTGCTTATGATGAAAAATAGAGTTTTCCCTAGGTAATTATTTTTTGTGTAATCAAACAGTCAAAAATATTACCTCGGAATTATTTTTTTTGTCTAATCAAACAACCAAAATCTTTTCCACATAAATTTTTCCCCCATTTCTTGTGTCCAATCAAACAACCCATTAGTGGGAATTATTTTATGTGGGAATATTTTTAACTGTAAAAATTCCCACTTCAATTATTCCCACCAATCAAACACACCCTCTATGCCCTCTCGTCCCAAGGAATTTCATTTGGTTGAAATGCTTGCCTCACACTCAGAGAGTCCATCTCGAACCAAAAATTAGTCCAATTGTTTTCTCCAACCATTTCCATACCTCACACCAATGTCTGAGTTTTTGCGTCAAGATTAGTCAACAGTGGCGAAGCCAGGAATTTCCCTCACCTGGGGCACTCCACACAAACAATTCGAAAAAAAAACAAGTCGACAAACAAAAATTTAATACATAGAAAAAAGTATCATATGGAAGATTTGATGCATTAACTTCTATACAATTTAATTTTACATTTTTTTTGTGTAGGTTATACTTCCACTTCGTCATTGTTCTGAATATTTTGAGCAGGAACCATTGAACTAGAAGCACTTTCATGAGTTTTCTTTGTGAATAAAGTATCAATTCGTCGACAATTATTATCGAGTCTAGGTTATTTCATTTCTCTAAACAAAAAAATAAACAAACACACACCATTCAATTCTCGACCCGACAAAATAAATCATCTAATAAGACAAGATCAATTATTTAATAAACAAATTAATGAATTAACTACTAATAAAATTAGGGTTTATTAAAAGAAAAACCAAATTTCTTATTAGATTTAGTAAAAAAGAGAGAGAACTTACTTGAAATTAGAGAGAGTGATTGAGTTTAGAAATTAATGGATTTACATAATTGCTTAAAAGAGAGAAGAGAGATTAAGAATTTAAAATCTAGAGAGCGGACGAGAGGTTACTGGTTATCTCATCTATATATCTATATAATAGCTAGACCCATGCGGTCCCACATTCTCTCTCCTAGGTGGCATCCTAAATGATCTCCAAGCTCTCACAATTTTTCTATTTTTAAAAAAAAAAAAAAAAAAAAAATTGGTTACTTTAAAACTAATTTTTGTTTTTCTCAATATTTCTTATCCATTTTTCATTAAACAAATAACCTCTACACTTTTTATCCACTCTCCCACTAACCTCTCAAATCAAAATAAAAACACAATAAAATAGTAAAAACATGAATTAATCAAACATAAATAACACGGGCAGTCTAATGAAGCTTTTTCTCATACCCCGGTGCGTAGCGCGGGTTCCCAGCTTGTATTTGGTTAATACCTTATACAGTTAAACCACAAAGAAGAGAGAGAAAAACTTATGTTTTTGTTCATGTTATCAGATCATAGGCTGATGGGCCGGACTTGTAGTGATATTAAAAAAAAAAAAAAAAAAAAAAATTCCTGAAATCACCTGGGGCACGTGCCCCAGTTAAGTTGTATGTAGCTCCGCCACTGTTAGTCAGCACGCCCAGTCCCACAACCATGTCTCCTATGCAATCTGTAACTTTGATTCTAAAAACAATTTTCAAGCCTCTATTTCCTGGGATACTAAATGTCATCCCATCACAGTTTGGTTTGATGACTGCCCCTATCTGGCATGATCCAATACACCTCCTTGATCTTGTGCTTGGGCTTCAATCTGTACCTTGACTACAACTGACTCTAGCAAACACGTACAGCTCTGCACAAATGTTTCTCATGTAGCCTTCTGCCAGCTTACTCACATCTTTGATTCCTCTCCTTACCATCATTTTGATTTATCCTTGCATGTAGTTCTTCTCATCAAAGATCACCTTGTTCCGTCGCTCCCATATCGGCAGTCGAATGGTGCAAATAGCCTATGTACGTCTGCAGTATTAGGTCTGCAACAACTCCTCTCCAAATTTCTTTAACATATCTGCAGCTGCCCCTAGCATGTTCCGAGTGTTATATGTTTGAGAATGAAAACCAAACAAATTTGATAACTAACCACACCCACAACTCACGTGATTTACTGCAGTCACAACATATCTTGCAAAGTTTCCTCTTGTTGTGTACAAGTAGTCAAGTACAACATCTTGAAGCCATATTTATGCATCACTTTCTAACGTCCTCATCGGTAGCAATAACCTCTTGAATAAGGTTATATAGAATGACAGCTGTTGTAGGATACAAACGCCTAGAGTTAAACCATAAGATGCAGAGCTTAGAGCAAAATAATCAAAGATATTAAAAGCCAAGTGTTAGACTATTACCTAGACCTGTTCAGGAGCCAATGAACAAGGAACAAAATGCCAGTGAATCTAGCTAGTGTTGATGCTTACATTTGTGTCTTTAACTTAACACAAAATAACTGATTACAAATTAATTGAACCAAGTAATCATAAACAAGTAGCCAATCTGTTGTAATTAAGCACAATGTAACAAAACAGGAATTAAACAAGCAGGCTTGGAAAACCAAGTCCAAATGTAGCATTGATTATTAATAAGAAACAAGTTTTTTTCTCTGTACTTTATGTCCATTTCTGCCAACCTACTTTTAGTACGTGGTTGTGGCCTATGTTTGGTCTTCCCCTTGAACTCCTATAACAGTCCTTACGTAAGTACCTGAGTTCAAAGAAACAAGGCTTGGAACATAATCAAATAATAAATTCATTTCATACCGATCTGATATACCATGAATATTGAAAAACTTAGCTGTCTTCTGCTTTGGGTCATATAAAATGAGATTTTTGCCATCCTTAAAAAGAAGTTTGTCATTCCCTGCAAAACCCAATGGCCTCATATACGCTACAACAGACACTTCATACGGCATGCCTTTTTGTTTAATGACAAACAGTTTAATCCATGAGTCACTTAAACCATACTTGGTCATCGCCCATACGTCAAAATGACTACAGAAGTCGGAAATAGCTACACAAAGTTGACCTCCCAAGATCCCCACGGGTACTTCGGTGTTGTATATCTCAAAAGGTGTATCAAGCTCTTGAACATGTTTTTCTTTAAGATTAAAACATAAGATAGATTCTTCAAGACCTATTTGACTTTTAAACGTCAACCAATGAAGAGCTCCATTTAAGAAAACCCCGGATCCTGTTTCGTTGGCTCCTTTTTCTTTGTAAATTTGGTTGGCCAATGTCAAACTATACTCAATGTTGGAAATTGTGGAGCATGAAATATGATTTAAGGAGTAAATATTGATTTCGGCATCCCATTCATGATGAATAAAACACACCAATTTGTAATCTTCTTCTTCTAGGTCGAAACAGAAACTGTAGGTAATCCGACCATAGTCATCGAAAACAAACTCCCTTCCAAACTCGAAAATTTTGTATTCTGTTGTGTATGGATTCAATAACCAAACTTGGCTTGTTCTAACTAAACATGCAATGCCATTACAAGATCCCACTAGCTTAAAATCATCAAAACATAAATCTAGAAAAGTAGTAATACTAGTATTTTCTGTTTCATAAAAACCTGCAGGTTCATGAGAGAGAAGCGCAATTCTCCCCTTAGAATAATTACCATGGGAGGTTGAGGAGGAGGTAGCACTAGCTGTGTCAATGTTGTTTAAAATAGCAAAGAGAGTCAGAGGGCGATCATCATCATTTCCTCTCTCAATTGCTCTATGAATCTGTGTTCGGATAAAATGAGAAGCAACACCGATTAAATCACGCCAAGGTTTGCAAACACATTTGAATCTCATCAGGGATTTCACTGGGAGTCTAGACAAGATCTCAAACATCACTTCATCTGGCATCTCCATCTCGATTACCACTTTTTATTGTTGTTAGGGTTTGGGAATATTTCAGAAGAGAAAACGGCTTTATGGAAGAATCGAAGAGAAACGATATCTAAAAACAAAGAGACATCAACAGATCAGCTGGATGAATAGTTAAGGAAGAAGGCCTCAATATGCTATCCATATGGAGTATGGAAGGTAGAAAACATTTCATATTTCAGAAGTTGCTACAAAGATGGGATGATTTTGTATTTTTTGTTGGTGATCGATGTTATTAGATGAGTATACAGTTTTTTGTGGGTTGCCTCGTGAATTAGTCGGTGGGCATATAACTAGATGGCCATGCGACCATATCCTTTACTATTTTTGGAGTTTGTCAAACATTTTTACATGATTTACTTCTATAAAGCAAATAGAGATGATTAATATCCATCATAAATTGTTACTTATACATATTCAATATACAATGCGACAACTTCAGTTCAGTCTTTTCAGTCCTGGTTGTAGAGACATTTAGTAGCCAAAAATTGTGGTTATTCGTGTAAGGTTATTGATCAGCAGCAAAAGTAATTGAAGGTGATCCCATATTTTTTTTCCCGTGTGTTTGTAATAAATATTTTTAGGGAGTAGCCCAAAATTGCGGTTATTTGTAAGTTTATTGATCAGCAGCAAAAGAAATGGAAAGTGATCCCGTATTTTTTTTCATTTGTTTGTAGCAAATATTTTTATGAAAATAATTAACACATCTCTTTTAATAACTCAGGAGGAGAGGTTTTTTCTTGATGCCAAACTTTTACCAAAAAAGTCCATTTCTTTTTTTCTAAAATCAAATATATCTTTTCTAATATAAAGGGTTATTAAGTAATTTTAATATAAATAATTAAACTTTATCAAGTAGTTACCTAGAAACTAAATGCTTTTACCAAAAAAAAGAAAACTTATAATACACGTGTGACAGACTTAATAAACATTAACGTCGGTCCCCATCGTGTCACGGTTCTATATCTATATACTATATAATAGTGGAGCCTAACAAGTGCCACATGGCGTGTTCTCAACAACTTGAGAATAGAACTTAAGTCCAACTTTAAGCCCAATTGAAGCCCAGTTGTAGACATCAAATGCCACATGACATTTTATTAGAGATTTGCTTAACTTTGGTGAGAGCCCAAATTAAAAAGGAAATCCACCTTCCATGTCAACAAAGATTTATAGAAACCTTAAAACCCTTTAGAACTTAATTGTAAATCTTTTTTTCCTACTAAATTCTTCGTCTATTTAAAATCCTTAATTCTTATATAAAAACCATACTAAATACAAAAAATATTAATTATAAATCTCTACAAATTTAGGTTAAGAAGGGCACTAAAAAAACTCGGTTCAACAAATCACTTATAAAGTCATTATAAACTCTCTACAAAAGGTTGAGAAGGGTATTAAAAAAAGTTTGGTGATTTTCCATTTTATTGAATAACACAAATCCCGGTGCGTAGCACGGGTTCAACAACTTGTTATTACATAACGTATCATGTTTGGTGTGATGGTGTCCGCTTTGGTCTTGGGCTCAACTTTTTAGTTCTATAAAATCATGTCCATGGGCCTCTTATTATCTAGGTATATTGCCTAGGGTTCATTTGAAACTGGTTTTTTTCCTTTTACTCTTAAACTGGTATATTCATCAATCATTTTCTCTTTCTCTGCAATCCTCTACTTTTCTGATTCTCTGCAATCCTCTTTCTCTTTTCATTCAATCAACAAAGCAATCATCTTCCATCTCTCTCTCTCATTCTCATTCAGGTAATACTCTGCTATGTCCTCCATTATTTCTGTGGTTTGTTAGTTCTATAGACTTCTTTTTTTTTGCATCTTTTTAGGGTTTAATTAAACCCTCTTCTGGTGTACTTCTATCTTCATCTCTACTTTATGATAATAAAGTTAACTTCTCATATCTCTTTTCGTCTATTTCCCTTGTCTTGAATCTTTCAATTGTTTAATTGTCGAAAGAATTAGTATAGTAGTAGAGGTTATAGCAATTAATAAGGACTTTGATGAGAGGAGGAAGAAGGAACATGATGAGAGCTGCTGAAGAAGAAACATTTGACCTTGACCTCCAACAAGGTCAATGTATTATGCAAGTTGTGTCCCTCAGAGGCTCCAATATCATTGAGGTAATTTACAGTATTTTCTTTTAAACTAATTTATTAATTATTTTCTTATCCCCCTCTATTGACTATTGGTTAAGTTTAGTAATATGGTTTCAAGTTTTTATTTTTTCCCCTCTGTAATCTGTAGTGAGGTTAAAGTAGTATACTTACTGTATTTTAAAGAAAATGGGTAGATAGTAGACACTCTTCACTCTTTCTTGACTCCGTTGCAGTTCCTATAACACTATCGGCTTTCTTATTTTCTAATGGGTGGTTAGAATTGCACAACCATTTTGACAAACTCCTTCTCCATCCATCGAGTATGGGAGACAAACAGATAGTCCCCTTAACACAATCTGTTCTTATGAAAAAATTTGTCACCAACGACTATACTTGCGCTAATTTTGTTAAAATTAGCAAAGTTGTAGCTATATGCTCATACTTCATACTTGTAAAAATAATTTAAAAAAGGCCAATTTATATTTTATACATCTATTTTTTTTTCATGTGCATAAGTGCATTGTACAGGGAATTAAAGCTATATTTATTTGATTCATCTAGACAATGGAACTAAATTTGTGAATGCAATTACGTCAAATTTTCATTATTCAACAAATTTTCTATTTAAGATGCACTTTAAAATACTTGTTTGTGCACCATTTTTATAACCATGCTTCTTACAATTGCTTTATAACTCATTTTCTCTCCCTCTTATCATATTGAGTTTGCTTCTGATACCCACCCCCTTGTCATATATTTTGCATCTTAGGTGATGGACGCAGGAGGGAAAAAATCATTGGCAATGTTTCCAGCCAAATTTCAGGGGAGTATGTGGATTAAACGAGGTTTGTGCAGATGGCGTGACCTTTTTTCTACTCATTAATTATGTAGACCATTTGAGATCTGTGATATATGTTAAGAACTGTTTTTACTACTGTGGATTGGTTTATTGGTAATATTAGTGACCAAAGTATCTTCCTGCAGTTGTCCTAGTAATTCAACAGATGATAGTTTCTTTAAATAATTATTTGCTGCATGTGAAAAGTTTTCTTGGTTTGGTTACTTTTCTGCAGCACCTACCAGCTAGATAGTCAAGCTTTTAAGGTGGGTAGAAGAATGTGTGAAGGGTTGAATGAAGATTTTGTCTGAGTAGTGTGTGTTTGACTACCCTTTCAGTGAACTATAAATGATATTAGTTTTGTCTTCCACTGTGTAGAGAGCTTCATTATCGTAGATGAGAGGGGGAGGGATATGGCTCTTGAATCTGGTAGCAAGGTGACTTGCACGGTTTTACAAGTTCTTGTTCCAAAACAAGTCAAAAAGCTTCAGAAATCCCCAGAATGGTATGTTATCACCACTGGTTACTTGAATAAATATATGACGTTAATTCTTCTTATCACGTATGCTATCCGGTTCACAAATAACATTGGTAACAAATGAATTAAGTTTATTCTTATTTGTGTGGACACACACTCCTCAATTCCAAGACATTTTGACCAAATGGACCTGCTGAAATTCTTCTTTGAAGCAGAACAATAACTTATATTACAACCTTGTTCTTCAGTCTACTATGTTTTTGTTGTAATGCAGGCCAGAATTATTTAAATCAACAACCTCAGATAATGCACATCCACATATACTAGTCCCTGAAACTGCAGAGGAACTGAATTCAAGTGATGATGATGAACTTCCTCCACTACAAGCCAACTTGAACAGAATCAGACCTGCCGAGTTATCTTCAGAATCAGAGTCAGATTCTGACTCTGAACCCAGTAAGCAGAACACTCCCTAAGTAATGGTCGAAGACGGTTTGATTTGTATAATTGGAATCATGTAAACTGGTGGAAGCTTCTTGTATTCATAGCAGACTCCCGTTACTTGTCCTACGTACAAACTTAAGACCATAAAGCAGTAATTTAAACATTTGCATCCCAGTTGTGAGAATGGGCTCTTATCCGTGGAAACATTTATGATGGTTCTTACTAGGGAATTATCTCATTGCCTGAAGAGGCCAGAAAAAAACATTATATGAATTTCAGTAGATCGCTTCTTAATTTTCATCTGCAAATGTTTGGCAAGGGAGAATTTTCACGGTAAACTACTACTGATGTGGGTTTTTCCAACGGTATTTGCTTCCTGTTGCATGAGAGTATTTTAGCGGAAAGTGAAAAGTGTATGCCAGCCACAGACATAACTTCATAGAGCCTTATCACTTCTATTCATCCACCACAGTCCACAGATACATGTTTTTATGTCAGAGCCTTGTCAATGGCTTGGGATATGAAAGATCCAATTGGTCGCAAGTTGTGCATGCCATATTTCTTTGTCCTCCATGTTGGCGAGCATGCTCGTTTCAGACAGTCAATTGCATAGTGTAAAGGGTAGTATAATGCCATAACCAGATAAAAAGAGTGAAGAAATCAGTTTCTATTTAACTAGTACAATCTGACCCTTGTGAAGAACTGAAATACTGAATACCAATGTTTACAAAAAAAATCTTTGGTGTCCGCTTGCCATTGGCCAGAGTACTATAAGTATAATTATTTGACATCACTAATTTACTAATAAATATTAATTGCTTTGACATCACTAATTTACTAATAAATATTAATTGCTTTGACATCACTAATTTACTACGCCTCTATCTACCAGCCTCATTACAACTTCGATCGCCTGCAGGTACAATCACCGTGATCGCCTGCAGGTACAATCACCGTGATCGCCTCCATGTACAATCACCCTGATGAGGCTAGCACCTTTCGCAGTATACGTTACCATGCTTTAGTTAAGTAGTTGTCCCACTTGGAACAATACTGGTTACCATGCTTTAGTTAAGTAGTTGTCCCACTTGGAACAATACTGGCGAATTGGCTTATTTCTAATTCCCCATGGAAAAAATTATATCAAGGCCAGGAAACATGAAGCCTGTGTAATGAAGGAAAATAATGTTAACAGTATGAATATCAACACAAATCCTGGAAGGAAAACTAACAAAGCAACCATTTCCACACCAACTTTCAAACATACAATCACTGTCTACACTAGTAACAAGAGAAACAGTTTAGGTCTCTCAACTCCAGAAATAAAAACCGGATTATTTATTTAACCGTACCCGGAAGAGTAGATGGATACATTCCAATCCAAGCCCGATTATTTATTTAACCTCCGCTGAAACTGGATACTAACAGAAAACAGATACATTCACATCACACTTGCGTCTGAAAATTGTTGTCTGATCACATGTTTAGCTTCTTCTACCAGCCTTATTACGACTTCACCTGCAGGTAGTATCTCCTTGATGAGGCCAGCACCTTCCCCAGCATACATTACCATGCTTTCTATGTCACCTGTTGTTGTCACATTTGGAACAGTACCAGCAAAGCGGCGTATTTCTTTTTCCTGATGAGAAAGATGGTTCCAGATGATGGAGCAAGATACTAAAGTTAGTTTAACTTAACAAGATTACAAGGAAAATATATATATTCTCTCGAAACATATGTTCTGTTAGCTGAAGAACATTGGGAAGATAATAATATTGATCAGACAGATGAAAAGAAAACAGATGAACTGATGAACTTATTAAACACGTCCTCTGTATCATTTTATCCCACATTAAAAATGCTTCAAATAGCATTTCTATTAACAAACCATCCTGGTGCAAATATACTATATGTATGGACATATGGTTGCATAACCTATTAACATACCAATGGTGCATATCTATTAATAATCCACAGGCTGGGTGTTAATTATATTATATTTTCAGATTAATAACTCATGCATAGGCACTTACTTTCTAAAAATTTCTGTGTTTGGAAAATAGAACAGTCCTAGTTGCTTTTGAGAGATTGAAACTAATCAAGTATGAAGTTATAGGAATCAAATATCAGAAACTTACCATAGCATCAAGAGTACTTCCTATAGAAATAGACCGACTATTTGCAAAGGGATAGACTAATGTCTCTATTTCATAATGGTTTATGTTCTGCGAAATAATCTTTCCCAAAATAAACTACATAGATGTAATTAAAAGAGAAAGGAGCTGCTGACCGTGCCATGTATGGTAGAACGACCAATAACTGGCTGGTTTGCCTCGTTCTCATGATCTGGAAGAAGCTTCCAGTCAATAAAGAAAGGTGTTTGAAGGACCCTGTGTGGTGCACCAGGCCACCTTGCACGGCCAAATATATTGGTATACTCAGTTTTATTCAGTTCAACCAATTTTCTCTTGTATGTAGGGTGCGCGTAGCTTTCCTCAGTTGCGAGAAACCTGGATATATAACTTGACAACTTCAGATTTGAAGCTTGAATCTTCTAAAAAGTTGAACATAAGAATTCAGGGGACTTAAGGCCATACATGATTACAAGCACGAATACTTTTTTATACCTTGGACCAGTTCAAGACATTCATTTCAAGAGGATCAAAAACAACAGTTAAGGGGTGAGAAACATGTTATGGGTTCCATACGTTTTCCCACCTCATAGTCACTAGACACTAGTATCTCCATAACCAGCCCTACACAAATAGCCTAATGTAGAGAGAGTGCAGAATATTTCAAAAAAAAAAAAAAAACTGTTCAGAGGTATTGACCCAAAAATTTCAAGGAATTTCACATGCCATTTCTAAGAAACTAGTAAATCTACTAATAGCATGTATACGATGTTTCCAGTTTTCGAGCCGCTGGGATCCATCATTCTAGAATGAGAAAACAGAACCTCTCTTACTGGCATTAAATTCTTCGTAAGTTTCGAGTTCCTTAATCCCTGTTAAAAAAAAAAACGAATTTCTCACCTAGTGCCAAGACAGACTCCTTGAGCTCCTAGAGCAAGAGCAGCAACATAACCGCGCCCATCCACAATACTCCCTGCAGCAATTATAGGTATACTGTGACCTGCGGCAAGATCAACTACTCTTGGCAGCAGGGTAAACCACCCATCCTGCAAAATTAGAAAATATCATCAGTAATGACAGCAACAAAGATGTCATCTCTCTAGTCGTTGTACAAAACCAATCTATCATTTTTTTTTTGTCCATAAAGATGATATAAAGATATTAGTTATTGGGGAAGAGAAGAAAATATTAAGAATAGTCGACTCATGCAATAAATTAGCTCAAAAGTTTGCAATAGTTAAATATAAGTTAAGAATGAATTCAACTCTTCAAAATATTCCTGCAAACAAGTGTTACAGCTTACTATAAATTAGAAACTCTAGCTCAGCAGGCAGATTTTATGGGTGCAAGTTAATTGAACATACCTGTCCTATGACATGCCCCCCAGCTTCGCGTCCTTGGACAATGATTGCATCCACACCAGCTTTTATAGCTTTCTCAGCTTCTTCATAACTTCCAACCTTTCATGGTAACACAAGGGAGCAAATGAGGTGCATGGTGCGATAGTTAAATGGTTAACAAAATACCCATTTAACCAAAAATCATGATTGGTTATTGGTTCTACTTCCACTATCCAAATAATCTCATAACCACTGTGGTACCATTAAAAGTGCGTAATTGTAAATCTAATATACTCACTTGATGAACAATCTTGACGCCAGCTTTGTGAGCTATGAGTACATGCTCCTTTGGGAATTCACCCCAATAAACCTGCAATAATGCAACCTTTTCGTCCAGTACAGCTTTTATGTTTTCTTCATGTGGAAAAGCCAGAACAACACCAACTCCAAATGGTTTATCAGTCAAGGCTTGTGTCTTTCTTATTAGCTCCCTTACATAATCTGGACACTCCTACAAAAAAAAGAAAGTGTCACGATAAATAATGCCGTAAGGATAAGTAATACATTAAAAAACAATTGTAATAAACAAGCTTGGCCTGAATTTGACATGTGACTTATAGCAAACTTCACTAGTCTTCTTAATTCAAGTTTAAAATCACAAGACAACAACACCAATCCTTATTCATGAACTATTGATGTCTTCCTTGTTATTCCACCACAAATTGCTAAAGGGTTGTAGTAAAAAAATTATTATTTGTTGTTGAAACAAACATAGATAACAATATATAGCTAAAATAGAACTAATAGATAACATGATAATTATTGAAGAAAATCAAATGAATTACTTTTAAAAGAAAGAAGAAGAAGTGTACAAACCCAATCAGGGAGTCTAAGAATACCAATTGCACCAGCATTAGCAACAGCAGCAACAAGCTCTGGACCTGATATATCTGGACCAAGTGGAGCTTGAACTATCCCATAATCAAATCCTAATATCCCTCTCCAACCCATCTCTCTCTCTCTTTTTCTCTAAGTCATTTGAAGAGTTGGCTACCTGGTGGTACTGCACTGCTGCCACCTTGAGCTGATGTCTTATTTGTCTATCAAACAGAGTCACCTTGTTTGACCAACACAAACAACTTATGTGGGCTTGGACCACGGTTGGACTGGACTGTTACTCTATCAAAGTAGGTAAAATTATAGTAGTGACCCTAAGATAATGTGATCATATATATGATACTAGTTGTACCCGTGGCTTCGCCACGTTTGTTTATACTGTACACTTTACTTTTAAAATTTAGATTTTAAAATTGCCAATAAAATCATAAATAAAAATTACAAATATCATTTTTAATGAAATTACGAAATTATCATATATTTTTCTAATGAAAATTTTAAATTTCAGATATATTTTCATTTTTATCTAGATGCTTACTCTGGCTTGAATGTTTTTAGCAGTTATAGGCCATATATATCTGTAGTTGTTATTCGTCGTTTCTACTTCGTCTTGACAATCATTTTAAATAGTGGTAAAAGCAAAAGGTATTATTAAAGTTCTTGTGTTGTTGAACAATATCCAACCTCATTGGAATAGATAGTACGAAACCATCCAGTTTAATATTTAGCCCATATGGCCATAATTTTGTATCCACCACTGACTGGCATCAGATCAAAGCTTCTATATTGAGACACATTTCAGTTCAATGTGTAAATATTTTTTTGAAATATTTCTATAGCTATCTTGGAAAATAATATGTATGGCCGTTTAGTTTTCCATCCTTAAAATGAGTCATCTTTACAGTCCATCCTATACATAGATTTAATCTATTCCAAAGGTCCAGATTAATTTTTTTATTAGATGTTAATTAATCAAGGGGCATCATAGTAATTATTACATTTTTGTCTATTTCATAAGTCCTATTATCACCAGACCAGTAATATAGAGCTAAAAATTAATTAGCAAAGTTGTAAATCAATTATAATTTAAACATGTATAATTTATTTTTGAGTAGTTGCTTATAATTATTTGAACGAAAGGAAAAATTGAAACACACAAAAAGAAAAAATTTGCTATCATAGAAGGGGAGAAGGAAAGAATGAAGATTGAACATTGAAGAACCCTTGTCTAAGAAGGGTAAAAAGTTCAAGCGTGATATTAACTTTTAGTTATATTCTCATTGGTTTAGTTGTAAACAGAAGAGAGATTTAGAAGAAAATGAAGAGAAAGAGCAATTTACATTAGTGCCCATTTAGAGATTAAGTTTTCATGAGGAATATATATGGACCATTTGATTAAATTGAAATATATGGATAGGATGGGTTGTTAAGATGGTTGTTATTTTAAGGATGGCAACCTAGACAGCCCGTAATACCCTAGCAATTAATTAGCCGAGTAGCGAAAGAGCTCAGAGCATTCCCAATGGTAAAAGGGTTTTAAGGGTGCCACATAGGAGAGAGAGGGAAGGCTTTAGCATAAAATTAATGTTAAAAGTGATTAGTAGTTTTAGAATTTTCAATGGTGTGTTTTAAATTAAGTGTTAAAACTTAAGTTTTATTTTTCCCAAAATAAAAAATAATATATATTATGATAAAATTTAATTTTTAATTAGTTAAAAGATCCTATGAGGCACTTTTAACTCCTTAGCAAATTTGCCAAGGAGGTTAAAGTGTTTAGCTCGGAAAGTGTGTTAAAAGCTATCGTTGGCCAAAGTGTTTTTTAAAAGTGTTTAGCTCGGAAAGTGTGTTAAAACCTACAATTGGGAATGCTCTAAGGATTTCTATTTCTCTCATTCCCCATCTCTTCTCCAAAAAAAAATTCTGGTTGTTTCAAAATAGCTCCAATTTCAATTGATTTTCATTGTTTTCCTTCTTCAAATAAGCCATTTCATTTAATTTATTCATTCTGAATTGATTAATTTCCTAAATCTGAATTTATTGATTCAATTTTTAGAATAACCAATTGAATACAATTTCATCAATGTTAATTAATCATTTCGCTCTATATATCAATTTCTCCAATCTGGAATCCTTTATTCAATCTCAATTTTATTAATACGAATCATTAATTTCTTCATATGGATTCATCTATTTTATATCCAAGTTTAGATAGATTTTTATTTTCGTTGATTTAAACGACAATTTTCATCTCTAAGATGAAGGGATGGGAAGGAGATGATGAACCTGTTAATTCTGAAGGCCGGTCTGCCACAACTATTTGAGATGAAATTGTCTGAAGTTTTTTTAGAAAAAAAGTTGGTGGAGAAGTTCATGAAGGTATGATTTTTTTGTTTGGATTTTTGTTATCAATTATTATACACTGATTTGATTTGTTTTTTGATCTAAAGTTTTGAAATTTTCTATATTTTAATGAATAATTGAATAGAAAATATTAGATTTTGATGTCAAATGTTGGATGTTGATCTGATTTTAGTCCACTTAAATTATTTGAAATTATATTCAATGTACCATTCACTTTTTGAATGATCATTGTTTCGCAACTCGTTTTGTACATTGTTATTTTTTACCATATTATTTGAAAGTATAGAACACAAATTATCTTTTGTGGTTCATAATTTAATGCTTATTAATTGTGCTAGTTTTTTTTCCGAAGTTCATGCCTAAGCAAGACATCAAGAGACCTTTATGTTGGGATGTTGTTTTGTTATTTGTAGGTCGATGTGAATTGACTAATTGCTAGACTTTATTACAAAAACACTTGATATATAGTACATGTGTATAGTGTGTAAGTTAATAGATCCACTTGATATACAGTACAATACAAAGGCATATTTTTTTTCACATCTTAGGTAAACTAAAATTCCTGCTGCTATACTAAGTTTCACGGTAGTCTTATTATAGGCACCTTTTTTTATTCACATCCTAAACCTTTAAATTTATCCTTCCATGCTGAGATACCACAAACCAATGAGTTTCTAATGAATCTTTATATTGTTTTTGTAGGATTAATGATTCTGAAATTTAACTTGAATGAGCCAGTTTTGAACAATATTATTAAGAAGACTACTAAATTCTCAAGTTTCAATTTATATTTTCTACGTTAAGTTTCAACTTATTAAAGTTGACATTAAAAAAGATATCTGTATTAAACTTAATTCTATTTAACTTGTACTATTGTATTAAGAAAAATAAATATAAAAATAAATTTTGCAGTAGCAATTTTCATTGTTCCATTGTCTAATTATCCCTCAAGTACTCTTGTTTGCAGCTTATGTTTGTACTTCCATTTGCTTCATACCAGTATTTCTTACTTTGGTTGATGTAGTTTCTTCTCTTGTACTTTTTTGATATATGTAGTTGTGCATGTACTTTACTGATTTGTATCCGGATGTTGGATCGATGATTTTGTAGTCGTCTATGTTTGTGTTGATGCAGTTTGGATCTTCATCTATGTCTTCCATTTGTGTATCTTCTCTTTGTTGCTTTATGTATCCTCTTTGATTTGTCCTTACGTAGTTTGGATATTCATCTATGCTTGAAACATTTTCTGCTCTTTTTGAGCTAATGTTATATTTGCATCTTTTTATGTCATAGAATTCACCAGTGTATGGATTTCTTCTTTTCTTTTCCATTGTTTTTGCTTCGGCGTCATCCACGTACCTTTTGTAGCGGCAGGTCTCTAGAATGCATATTACATGCCTATTTTTCTTTTTGTTGTGCTTGAATTTCTGCATCACTCTTGTTAATCCGGTGCATCCAATTTGGCTACACTTCATGTACAGATAAGGACAAACAGGTTTGACATGTCCAACCATACTACAAAACTGGCACAAATGCTTGGGATTGTTGATCCATTCGTTTGTTAGGTATGGTAAGCTTATTTCTTCTATATTTGTTGAGCATTCATGTTTGTTTTTGTCTCCTTCCATTATCTGTTTTGGAAAAATAACCCACAATTCAGTCAACAGAGAATAGTGCAAATCAACCAAAAAAAAAAAAAAAGTTCAATAATCATTGATAAAAATAGTATTGTAATTGATATTATCTTATAATTTTTACGTGGGTAACTAAAGTTTTGTATTTGAAACCTGGTCTGCCCAAAAAAATCTGACTATTACAAAATATCTTTTTATAGAATTTTAAATTTTGTGATTTAATAACACTTTATCTTCTTAAAGAGATATTGTAACTATATAATCTGAAGATCATAAATTTGTAGGCAAGGTATGATACTATAACTGTGAGAATTTAATTTGCATGTTTGTGCAGAATTGTTGAATTTAGACATGTGTGAATGTAATAAGTACAATAACAAAAGGTAAATTAAGCTATAGAATTTAAACTACCATATAATAAATATCATGACTTACCACTTTTGCTATTCAGTTCCAGTCTCAATGAAACTGGGATCGAATAAGTGGTCTAAAGCTGAAACAGTGTACTTATTCATAGATACTGCCTTTTACTATAACATCTTCTTCTAATTAGTACTTATTCAACTATATATATTGCATACGTAATATATATAGTATCCAAATTCTGTTATATTCAATGAAATAGTGGCAATATCATCGACCGAAGAGCTAGGTTTTGGGCTTGAGAAGAACTCAGTTCCCTCGTTAGCACAAACACCCTCATTGGCACAAATAGAACTATGTGCCAGTGCACCCCACAAGATTGGATCATTAAGCATTCTTGTAAACCCAGGAAGATAAGATGGAAACTGATCCTCCATAACTAATATAAAGATCTATAAATTCAACAACAGAAATAACTAAAGAGAAAGAGAAATGATGTTAAAGATGGTAGAGTGCTATAAATATTGAAACCATAGTACACCTCATGTGACAGGTATATTTGTTATTAGGAGTCTTTGATTTATCAAAGGACCCACTCATGGTTAACATAGTGTACTTCAAATGGTCCTAGTCAGATTTGGATCGTTTGTTGATAAAGAAAAAGTTCTCCATCTTCCACCCCCATACTTCATGAACTCCAAGGTTTAATACTCGAGGTTACCCAAAACTGTACATACACTTAGTGATCATCATCACTTTCACTCCATCATATATGTTCACTCCCCCATACATGTAGTATACCTGCAACATGACCAAAAACTGTACAACCTCTAAACATCAACACGTTCACTCCCCCATACGTGTAGCATACCTGAAACATAACCCAAAAATACACTAACAAGGAAGAAGAAGGTGTTAGTATTAGAGTCATAAATCTCCCCCTTTTTGTCACAAATGAAGCAAGGTAACAAAAGAAAGAGAAAAGATAAATACCAAACCATAACAAATAAGATTAAAGAAGAAAAGTAAGAGAACAATCATGTTAACAACAAAAAAGATATGCAACGGAAGTCATAAAATAAACACTTGTTAACACGACGTCAATACAAAGAATTCTCCCCCTAAACAAAAGCGTCACCTAAATGCAATGCATATGAGAAAGATGCACCTAGAACAAACTAACCAAATAAGGATATTTGAAGCACACAAAGAACCAATCATACAAGGGTAGAAGAGAGTAAAGAGAAAACCATACCATAAATCTGGAATCCATGACACACAAAACTAAAAAACATGAGAGAAATCTAGGCTTATAAATGAAGAAGAAAGAGTACCAACACAGACACAAGACACTGAATACTTATATAGGTAACAGAGGGAAGAAAAGAAAACATAACATGAATCCCTGATAGAAACCAAGAGAATCCTATACATAGAAGAAACAGTCAGGACACCAACAATCGGAACAAATGATTCACTAGAATATCACTTTAAACAACCGACCATAACCACCTGAGATAGATTCCAGAGAAACGACTTCATAGTAGCAAGATATCTAGAGAAAAAGAGGAAACAAACAAAAAGGAAGAAATACCATACCTGATGAAATTGGGAAGGTACAATAAAGACCAAGAACCAAATAGTCAAACCTGGGAGAAATGTGCAAGAAAAGAATATGCGAAAAGAGAAAGAAGAAGAGATAAACAATAGTTAGTAGGAGATATGAAAGAGAATAGGGAAACCATGCATATTAGACACATCCAACAATATCCCATGACAAAACTACAGGAATATGAGTATCTGCAGAAAAAGATACGTAAAGTATAAGAAAATCCATTGAGAATCCATAGGGAAATCCAATCTGTACATGTTCCTGAGACAACTCATCCAACCACAAAAAAGAATTAGAGAATCTTATAAACAAGGATAAGAAAATATTATCCCAAACACAATGGAATAGAGACATAAAAGGAATAAACCTGTAAGCCCACCCCTAGTGAAACCCAAAAATTAGTTCAACATATGCCAAACAAGATAGACAATCATCAAGCTCAAAAAAAACTTTAACTGAAGAATGAGCAAGGATTATCGATGTCACCAAGTCACAAAGCAACAATCCAACTTCAGAGTAAATTTCCTGCCAAAACACTAAGACTCCGATGACATGCCACACATTGTCAGAAAGATTAGAGAGTCAATAGAAGAGAATTGCTAACAATAGATGATCAAACTGAGGATATGCATCCCAAAGTAGAACAGTGGTAGCCCAAAACCATTGCATGAGGATTATTGCAGAAGACTACCAAGAACACATCGAATCAAACCTATTGCAGGAAAAAAAATAGGATCAACCAGGCACAAGAAGCAACAATAAGAGGATAGGCAAGTCTCATAAGCATTTAATTAAACACCATCTAGCCAACAAGGTAATTCAAGAATATTAGCCCAACATAGAAAAGTATGATGAGAACCTATGAGAAAACATGAATCAATATAAATCATGACAACCGAATACACCAATAACATGATTTCATCACCAAAATATGCTTATGCATACCTTGTAGCCTTCTTAAAACAAATTGAGAACTATTACCTTAGTATGTCAATGAAACACCGACTGAAAAGAATTACCAAGGAATAGAACCAAAATAGATTAAGCCATAAACACTTTCAGCAAGAACATCTACAAGAATCCAAAGGAATGGCGCCTCTACTCCTTCAAGCACGAGGAGGACGTGTGCCCGATGACGAAGCACCCTTGGAACCGGGTGTTTCTTTGGTGGGAGTAGTCCGAGCGCGCTTAGGAGGCATGTCCTGCATAAACACAACATTAACCAAACTAACAAATGTAAGAGAAATGGCGAACCTAGCACAAGAAATGTGAGAATACCCATGTAGACATTTTATCGAACACATGGTGTGCATAATCATGAAGTGTGCACACGATAACAACCAAGCAATGAGAATCGCACTAAACTTGTTAGACTAGGATAATGAAGAACCAAACACAAACAATAGCAAATAGAGGCTGCACCATATCTAAGAATCAATTTTAACGACAAAACTAACAACCCATATCCAACCATGTGAAGACTAACCTTAAGGACTAACTTGAATAGCAGAAAGACAAACCTAATAACTAACAACACAAACCATAATAAGAAGATAAAAGGAAAAGAACCGATGTACCATAGAAGTGAAGAGGAATACATCATGAACTTCCAAAAACAGTAGCCAATCCCAATCCGTACAAAAATAAGAGGCAATATATGGGGGTAAACAAAAGATTGAACAAATAAGAGAATTGAAGTGCATCATAAACTAAACCTCGGTGTGTGTAGATGCAATGCATAAAAAGAGAGAAAGTTCACCACTAGAACACACCCTTTGAAGACCTAGAATATAGAACCATCAACAAGAGACATACGATTAGATTAGTAAGTGAGCATAGAAGAAACAAACTTCAACCCCCTTTGAAACAAACGTTATGAGTAGAAGACAAACGAATATAAATATATAAATATGATCTTTCAAATGAAAACCAAGACATTAAAAAGGCAAAGGAATATAAACTTTGTATGCCTTTCATAAAAAAAAACAATGAATATGCGCTTGGATTTTTATTTTGCCGCATATGGTGGAGTTTAGTCTACATCACTCTAATGTCATTCCCGCGTGGGAGGGATTTTTGCCTCCATCTTTTCAAATACACGAGGGTAGGGTGTAGCCTACATCTTTTTGACAAACACAAACTCAAGAAGTGCAATACCATGATAACGTGCAACACAAGAACTAACATCTCTTGAGTGCATCCGTCAGAGCATGACCCTCACAACCCCAACGGGTTCTTAGCCAACTGATATTGCTTCAAAGACAATCAAATGGCTGGGGATAAAGTGAGTCATTGACCACTAACAAGAGTTGTAAAAGGAAGATAAGAATGTTCAATAACACTAACAACAAGATGAACATTAACCAAAACAAAGGAGAGATAGCTCAAGATCACATAAATACTCGAGAGATAGAGAAGTTCTATGAGCTCAAGGAATATGTAAGTGGTTTCCAAAAACTCCCATTATGCAAGCATGCCGTGCACTGTGCAAACAAGCGAGGAAAAATGCATGATACATACCAAAACATACTTAAGGGTTCAGAAGGAGAAAACACCCAAACATATTGCAACTTATTTAAGACAATTGAATTTAAACCAATATCTCAGAAAAGATGCATCCAACAACACATACATGGAGTAAATAAATAAAACAAAAAAAAAATAGAAGGAATAACCAACAACCCCCTTTTTTTTTTATTAACAATATATTCAGACATGCAACATGATCTGCAAGCTAAACAAACAAAACATAAAAAAAAATAGAAGCACCAAACAAATAGCCTATGTGATAAGAGAAATATGCAATTCAAATAACACAAGGCTAGAAACAAACTACATCATCCCAAATATGGGACACCACCAGACCTTTGCAAGTCCAGAAAAACCTTCAACTTATCCTTTCTTACCCATACTTGTTTAACACTAGGCGTGCACACCTTGGAAGGTGAAAAGATATGAGATTTTCCCTTAACACGCTTTGCAATACACTTGTCCTTAACTAATTCCACCTTAGTCTTAGATTTCCTTTTGTTGGAATACCTGTTTTTCTTAAACCTGTGATGAGAACCATTATAATTCCAAGGTCTAGAAAATGCACAAGAAGGAACATTAGAATCAACATGATTATAACGATGAGGATCACGAGAATATGATGAAACATGTTGATCAAAATCCCAACAAAAGATATCCAAATGACCAACTCTACCACAATAAGAACAATGAAAAACATTAGACTTACTCAAAGAATTCTTATAAGAAGATGTGGTAGTAGAAGATGAAACATGTATGTCACCATTGTATTTATGACATGGTGCCTTAACATGACCTATACCTCCATTATGAGAACAATATGGCTTATCAGTAAAAACAGCCTTACCATTAACCTTAGACTTAAAATTCTTATGAGAAACATGCTGAAAATTAGTAGCATTAAGTCTAGTCTCAATAGGTGGGGTAGGCAAAAGGGCAGGCAAACTAGTAGATTTTACAGGAGTAATCACACTAGATGAACTAGTAGAACTATCAATAGGAGAATCAAATCTAGTTTTGTCCAAAACCTGCAATTGGAGTTGAGTAGACGTTAAATCGTTCTTTGTTACCTCATACTCCACCAATAGAGATTTGTATTTCTCATCGACCTCCTGATTGGCCTTCTCTAAAGCTGCAATTCTACATGACAAGTCAAGTTTTTCTTTGTCAAATAATTGAGAAATAGAAATTGCATCATCTGCAGCACAAGAAATCTGTTTTTCAAGAATCTCAATTTTATCCTGCAAAGAAAGATTAGCCTTTTCCAAATTTTCAATTTTGGATTCATAAACTTCCCCTTGAAGCATATAGTCCTCTGCACAATGTCTGAGTCGTTGTTCTAGAGAATCAACCTTAGTCTGCAAAACACCATTATCTTCAAAACAAACATTATCAGAAATAGTAGACATATTACAATTAGCTTTATTAAATTTTTCCTGCAAATCAATATTAGCTTTTTGTAATCTTTCACATTCTTTTGCAGAAAGTCTGTAAAGAAGAGCCCAATCACTATTGCTAACAACATACAAATTATCATCCTTTTCAAAATCAGATTTTGGTTTTGTAGATTTAGACGATTTAGCAATAAAATAATTATGACCAGACTCATGAACCATCATAGCACTCATAGGATCGTTAGCGTGAGCCTTGACGCTCCTTAACCAGCCCCCAGCGACTGATACCAATTGTAAAACTACAAATAGTGCTAATGTAACAGTTGAATATTCAAAACAAATCAAACAATATGCAGAAAGTAAATAACACACAGAAATTTTTAACGTGGTAAAACCCAATAAGGGAAACGTCCACGGTTGTCCTCTCGACAACAAATAATCCACTAGATGAAAAGAGATGTACAAACCTATCAACTACCTGCAATCACTGCGAGTTGACACTCCTGGTTATCTCTAACACCTTGACTTCACCAGAGCACCTTGATGTACGCACAAGACACTCGACTTCTTGATGAACAAACAAGAAGACTCGAAGCCGAACTATGAAACAAGCTTACACCAGAGTTCCTTGATGAACACACAAGGATACTCGACTTCTTGATGAACACACAAGAAGACTCGAAGCCGAACTATGAAACAAGCTTACACCAGAGTTCCTTGATGAACACACAAGGATACTCGACTTCTTGATGAACACACAAGAAGACTCGAAGCTAAATCACTATTCAACAATGAAGAAGAAGATGAATAGGGAAGAAGGAAGAAGAAGATGAATGGGGAAGAAGAAGATGAGTTCAATCACCAAAACAACCTAAACCAAAACCTAAACAAACTCCAAGACTAGAGATGAATTGGACGGCCAAAGAACTATCTTGTTCTATAGAAGAGAAACCCTATTTATACTTAGGGTTGAAAACCTAGGAAAATGGGCCGAAACAGTGCAAACCGACTTTGGACGTTCGTACGTCGATATGACGTTCGAACGTCGCAACACAAAAATAAGCCTGCTGCCTAACATGACGTACGAACGCTCTAACTCGGTACGTACGTCTCCATACGAAAACACGTCTGCTGCCTACTTGGACGTACGAACTTCCTAACAGCGTACGTACGTCCTGACCAAAAGATGTTTGCTGCTTCAGTGGACGTACGTACGTCCTAACTCGGTACGTACGTCCAGAACCCAATAACTTTTCCTGAACAGACCTAAGAGACACAAGGACACGAGACGACCATGCGTACATCTTGATTTTCCTAACAATGAATTCAAGGCGAGATAACCAAAGACACTTTGTCACAAAATTGATGTCAAACCACTTCGTGTCGGCTTCACCATGCTAGCTTCATGTATTTACACTAAAGAGACCATCCACCTTCCAGCTCATATTTATACCATATAGTGTATTTATGCCCGAATACATAAAACCCGAAAAATTTAAAAACCAAGGTTAAGATTTCGATTTATAATTCAAAGAAAAAATTCTCTGGTTGAGAACTTGAGAAACATATACAGACAGATTCAGTTAATATGATACTATAGCCTATAGGCTTAATAATACTTCATTAAGGATTTAATTAAGCGATGTATTCTATTAGTGATTATGTGGTTTTTATAGCACCCCACATGTTTTTCGTAACTTTTACTTTCTTGATTGATTTTTATATGGATCATGTCAATGTGATGGACACGTTAAGCAGACTCAGCTATGACACTGATCAAGGAGTTGGTATTTTTTGGGGAAGCTATATGATTATATTGAATTGGCAGGGTGCAACCATTTCTTTGGATTTAATTGTTCCTGGCACAAACAATTCTCGACTTGTTGTCATGCTTTGCATTCTTTCTGGCCACTACAAAGACGTTGATCTCCTATTCTGAGTATGCTACTTCAGAAACACACTTGAGAAAGTTAAGGTACACATGTTAAATCTATTGATATTTTTGCTTTTAATTTGGTATCCAAAAAATAGACGGGCCCAAAGTGATTGGTCATTTTTCGTAATATAATAAATACATGTGTAGTGCAGATGAACAATATGTAGGAGGCTTACGAATCTTGTAGTTACCTCTATACGATGTTGCCATCCCTGTACTACTTTGTGAATGCTAATATCTTCTATTCCTATCAAAACAAAAACAATTGGAAACTGTTGAACTCAATTGTATACCTTTTTTCTTAATGTGACTTAAAGTTCTGAGAAAGTCAATACTTGTAAAAAGGGTATGCTTCTGCAGGTAGTTTTAGACCCCTTGAAAATGCGTCAATGCACATACTGGTGCTATAGTTTGCTTGGTTTTAGGATCCCGTCTGAATGTGCATCACATGTTATGAAAGATGAGATATATATTTAGATATTCACGCAGGATGGACAAAATCGAGGAGAATGCTCAGTCGTATTTCAGTGAAGGGCATATTCAGGCTTCAAGTGATCTTCATAGCTATATAGAGGTATCCTCTGCTCATGTAGACAATACTACTTTGTATTTATCGTTTTTATTTTTCATGTCTCCCTGATATTTTATTTGATTCTCGCTACAGAACAAACTGGAAGGTGAAAGGGTTACTGGAGAGAACCTATTTTGTCCGTAAGTGTACTACTGCCCTTGTATGGGAAATCATGCATATGTAGTTCTTTATTGCTGTTACATAGATATCATTTGAAATTTGTTGAAGCTCATGTTGTTGGTGCTTGTGATTGCGTTTAGAATGAGTTTTTGTTCCTTTGGTAAGAAACTGTGATTGCTTTGTTCAGGAAGTAAAAAGTATTAATATTATTATTTATCACGTGCGACATTATTGAACTACAATAGATCCTAAAGAAAGCAGGATACGCAGAAGCTCATAAACATCCATTCCAAAAAATTTAAATATTGATTATATTAAATTAATTTCAGTAATGGAATTAAAATCTAATAGAACTATATTTTGTTCTTAAAAAAGTAATTAATTTTGTCTAAATATTACTTTTGAAATAAAAAATATTCCAATCTAGCCGTATTCCATATCCAATCATTAGTAGATGATATTCTTCATTCCTGCAAGATTAAATAGATTTTTTTTTTTAAATTAGTATATTATATAAGTATGAAATAAATGATTAGGATAAATTTTACTAAATCAATAAAATTACCTCTGGTTCTTTTTTTATTGTCTTTTGCCTCTTGTTGTATGTGTTGTCGTTAAGTGAGTCAATGTCAACAATTTCTTTCCGTGCTGTTTTTTTGGTTGATGGTGTTGAAACCTTTTCTGTTTTCTTGTATTTTGCAGCAAATTTCATTACTTCCGGGATTTCTTCAACCTTAATGACCGACATTGAAGAGGTATCTTTTGTTTTCAAGTTGTACTCTTTGATTTTGATGTGGAAAGTTGTTGTCTTTCCAATTAATTGATCAAATAAACTCTTAATCTTTTTATCTCCATTTTCCTGTTAATCGAAAAAAAAAATTTAATATTGCAAGAAGTAATTGAAAAAAGATATATTATAAGTAGGATAATTTTTTAAAAAAGTAACTTACTTGTTGACTTATATCAAGCATCTCATAGACCGAAAGGTTGAAAATATTCTTTATCACTTCATCAAAACCAGTAATCATCATTATAGAGTTCCCATCTTCAATATCCATACTAAGCTTATACCTATAATCATAGTGGCATTAGTACATTAAAGAAAATATGAACATTAATGAGTTTATATCTTTGTTCAGAAAACTACTTACAATTCCATTGTTTCTGCCACCACCTTTTTACATTTTTTGCAGTAATATTCTTCTTCATCTGTTATTTCTAATTTTCCGCGACATTTTTTGCATGCCAAATAATGCCATTCCGTCTTGTTGAATACTTTATTAATTTTTGCCGAGCATTTGAAAACATCCTTCTATAGAAAAACAATAAAAAGTAGTTATATTAAATGTGAATGAAGAGTTGTATTAAGTTAACCTTCAATAGTTTGGTAAGAATTGTACAAACCTCAAGCTTTTCACCTTCGTCAACCATGTCAAATATTTGTGATATTGTTCGGATGTTGTCATTGTTGGTAGTAGCTATACCTTCCATTCTGAGCATGAAATCTTTTATTTCTGGTATTTCTTGGTCTAAGAGTATTCTTGTAGCATATGTTGATTGTACATGGCATCCTACACACAGTTGGTTTTTGTTATTTTTTTTTTAAAGTAATATTCACTTTCAAAAATTATGTAATTCATAGTGTATGTTACCATTAAATTTATTCCCTGTTGTAGAAGTGATGATGATTACTATTTTTTCTCTCCTTTCTGTTGCTTCGATTGCTTCATTAATATCATCGCCTAGTTTTTCCCATAGCTTCACTTTTAGTATTTCATTGCTGCATAAAAATTAGGGTGATTTAGGTTTTGGTCACCACTTTTTAGTATAAATTAGGTTTTGGAGCCGGTTTTTATCTTTATTAGGGTTTAGAGCTGAACAGACAATTGACCCAAGTAATTGTTTATAATGGCCAAAATACCCCTGATCAAAACTATATTAGGGTTAGTGATCACGTGTATGATATATATATATATATATATATATATATATATATATATATATATATATATCATCCCATCCATGTGTTCCTGTGTTCCCAAAATAGTCGATTTGAAGTTTCAAAACTCCAATCCTTAACTGGTAAAGGCATGTTTGGAAATTCCGATAACTTTCTACCACTTTGTAATAGGTATTCATTCAAAAGGAACAAACCATAATCGCAAATATCTTCGTCAGATGGTTTTGAAATATTGAATTTAGTTCTAAGTTGGTATGGTAGGTCATCACACAACTTCAAAGCATATGTATTCCATAAATATTCTGGTCGTGAAGGATTACATTCAGCAAGAATCAAACAAAAAAGTTTTCTTGCCTGTAAGAAAATAGAATTAAAGTTCGGTTAATGAACTAATAATAATATTAAACTATAGTAGATAGTAGTAATATAACGTGTATGTAATTTTAGATTCTGAAACATATTAGTAAAATTCCAATATCAAGTGTTTGTAAGTTTATTAGTTTGAACTGATCAATATGGTTACAATATATAATTTCGAAATTCTGATATGTATTAAAAAGAAAATCATTTCAACTACGAATTAAAATTATTCACAACAATAAAATAAAAGGAAAGTAATAGAATAACAATAGAAGTGATTGAATCTCAAAATATTCAATTTCATAAGGGGTGAATCATGGAGATCAAAATACTCAATTTCTGTTGTGTCAATCTGCAGTTGGTACGTACACGTTCACTATATCTATTAATTTCTGTTGATATGTTGGTACGTACATGTATTAACCTATTTCTAGATTAATGCACTACTAGATCAGGTCGTTGGGAGACTTGACCAAAGGGGGATGTTTGAGATCGGGGTGGCTGCACCTCGTTGAGATTGAGATTGCCTACGTACTCTAGCTCGGGGGAGTTGAACTTAGAGATCAAGCCATCGTAGTTCTGTTTATATAGAAGGTGGAAGGGCGTGGATCATGGATCTTGCAGATTCTCTGTCATCATAATGAGGATTGATTGTGTAACGACCGAGGATCATCCCTGTGAATTAATTATGTAACTGACGAGGATATTCTGTGCATTGAATGAGAGCACGTGTGTACAAGAAGGTCGCTGCTGGTTACGTGGTCGAGTCGTTGTTGTCGAGCTACTAGCAGGTAGGGATCGTGGCGACCTGATGGATGAATGACTGTGCCACGTGGCTGCTTTTGATTGGCTGGAGTATGTAGTACCCCTACATAAGCCCCCTCTTTTTAGATCGGCTGTATAAGTCGGGCTGAAAAGACTAAGAACTCTGATCGATGCTGATTTGTAGTTTGCTTTTTGAATTTGCGGACGTGGCAGTCATACAGGCTTGTCTGTACTAATCATGGCGCTCTTATGGGGAAGTGGAGGATTTTTCTCGAGCAGTTAGCTGTGCAGTTATGGCAACTGAAGCACTTCTTGCTTGATTAAGTCTTTGCGTTGCACGTGGGTTGATCCGACGGTGGATGTGAATCGTTTATTAAGTGAAAATAACTGTAATAGATGTGGATTCTCTGCTCGATCTCAGCCGTCTACCTGTTTCGAACCGATGGCTGGGATTACATGTGCTTCAGTATTTAAACTGTAGCTTTCTTGAGAAGGGTTTACCTATCTCGCCTTCATTTGAATTGCTGCCGCTTTTGCTCTTGCGATCTGAAGAACTTTGAGAGCTCGTGAGGTTAGTTTTCTTCTCCTTCTTTTCTTTCATCTTCTATTTTCTTTTCTGTTGTTTGAGAGAAATGTCTGACGTGAGTGACTCTCAAAATGATAACTTGAGTGGTGGTGGCGGTGAGGAGTATGAGTTTGAAAGGACTCATTCTGAAGCCTCGTCTCCCATTCATGGTGTGGACCCTGATAGCCCCCAGGATAGCGGCTCTCATGGGGAGGACACGTCTGATGAAGAAATGGTGGAAGGAGACGATGGTTCAATGTGTAGAGTAGTGAACCTGAAGTATGTAAATAGGCACATTACATTTAGGAAGCAATATGGGCTTGACTCGATTGAGCATCTGGAGATTAGATTTTTAGGAGAACGTTTGTTTTCTTCTGATTATCGACCTAAAAATCCTTTCTCGACTGTTTTTACCTTGACTTAATTCTGAGCTGGGCTGAGGCTGCCATTGTCTTGTTTGGTGGTCGACCTGTTGAATGCTATTGGTCGAGCTCCATGCCAGATGAATGGCAATTTCTGGAGAAACATGAGGGTAATTGATGACCTCAACAAGTTGCATAGGTGGAACATCACTGTGAAAGATGTACTGGACCACTTCACCTTCAAACGTTCTTCAAAGGCCGATTTCGCGGGCTATAATATGCAAGTTAGGCCAGAACGTTTGCCTTTGATCTACCCGATAAGTAGTGAGCCATGGTGGAAAGATCCCATGCTGATTACTGGGTCGATCTTTGAGGGGAGTATCCAGTTGCGTCATGTGACTAGAAATGATTCTCGTGAGTTTCTGGTTATTAGTCTGAACATGGTAGATGATTTTCCTGTTTCCGGACTTGATGATTTTGTATCTTTTTTGCAGCGATCAGGGACGATCATCTGGTGAGGAAGAACGATTTGCGGTCCGCTTTGAACGGTTTTGGTTTTTTGGCTGACAAGCGGAAGATAAAGCTCTTACCCCACCTAAGGGAACATTTTATTCCCAAAGGTGGTCCAAAAACAGTTGAGGAAGAGCTCGAGAGGAGGAAGTCGTTGAGGAAAGCCCATATGACTGCTGTACAAAAAGCTGAGGCTGGGCATTCTGGTAGTAGTTCGCGTGCTGGGGAGAAGGAACGAGCTGGTGGTAGCTCGAGGACTGGTGAGAGAGAGCGGTCTGGTGGCGCTGCTCGGAGGTCGGAGAAGGAACGACCTGTGGAGAAGGAGAGAGTTGGTGGTAGCTCGCGCCAGGCGGAGGTAGTGGCGAGCCCCCTAGTCGTGTCTCCTCCGCCCTCACTTCCCAAACTGCCTGCCTTGTCTGGGCAGAAGAAGAGGTCTTTTTCAGGTAACCTGAAGCTGTTGGAGCGGCCCACTGTGCCGACCTCTGCTCCTGCCCCATCTGCTAGAGCTCCTGAGATGTCTGTTGTGTCCAGGAAGACTGCTGTTCGGCCCTCGCAGAAAGGCAAGGGTGTGTCGTCTGAGTTTCGCCCTGGGCCGTTCGACTATTTGGATGGCCGTGGTGAGAGGCATGTCGTATATGATAACGACAGTGCTATTGACGACCCCTGCGTCGCCCGGGCTGTGAATGAGGGCATCGTTCTGGAAGCTGATGCTCGAGCAGTGAAGTCTCAGACTTTGTTGGTCACTTGCTCAAAGTTAAATGCGGCGCTGTCTTTGGTGAGTGCTGCCATAATTATTATTTTCTTTGTTTCTGCTTAGTCGTTGTTGCCTAATTCTGCTTGCACTTGCAGGTTAACGCAAGCTTCCAGGAAGTGCGTCTGGTCGCTGAAGTTGGTGCCCGAGCTGAGGTTGAGTTGAAGGAGCTGAACGAGAAGCTTGAGCAGGCGAAGCACGTTGCTTTTGTTGCGGAGTGCAAGGTGAAGGACAGGGATACTCAGGTCGCAACGTTGAAGGAGACGGTGGAGCAGTTAAAGGAAAATTTGGCTGCTGCTAAGGCTTCTGCTGAACACTGGCAGAACGTAAGCCAGGAGAATGGTGCGGCGTGGCAGGCCTACTGTGAGCAACTGCAAAAAGCTATGATGGGGTCGCCTGAAGGAGAGGAGACGCGAGGTGGGGCCGAAGAAACTTTGGCGCCAGCTCAGGACGCCTTGATGGGCCCTAGTGACCAGGTCGCCAGTGGCTGTATGGAAATTGATGTTTCCAGCGACCATGTTACGCAGCAGTGAACTAGTCTTGGTCCCTTATACTGGAGTCTTCTTGTATTGGGTGACCTGGTGCAAAGCTTGCTTCTTGCACTCCTTGTTCTTGCAGTAAGTCTTTTTTGGCGTAAGATCCAGATTGTATTCCTCAGAGCAGCCTTGTAGATTTGTGAGATTGAGTGAACAATCGTTTGTTTTGTTTGAATAGCAGTAATTGGTCTTTCACTTGATGAGCTTGTATATAAGTTTTTCTGATCGGCTAGTTTCCAGGGAGTCCTGGTAGCTCGTTCAGAAGGCAGGTAGACGAGATGAATGGCTGCAAGCAGGACGGACTGAAACAGTTCTTCTTGCATGCCTTAGTCTACTTTTGCTTTTGTCTGTAATTGTTAGAATCTCATCAAGTAAAAAGGAAATTCAACGATTTACCTTTCATTGTAGTTTATTTTGTTTTGTCTGCTTGTATGGGCTCCGCAAACAATAAGTAACGTGCATAGTGTTGGACCTGCTTGAGAATGAGGTCGCATACCATTGAGTTATGTTGTGCGTGGGTCGCGGGAAGGGAATGACCAGTGCACCAAGTTAAGTTGTTAATGTTGTAACTTAACAAAATTTAAATTATCAAAGGGACTAGAGTTTTGATAATTTATAGGTCGAGGGATTGGACCTTTAGTAGCCATTCATGTTTGAGCAGAGATGAAGGCAAAAGTGGATTTATTCATTGAAATGTGATGAACAGATGCTTACATTTCATTGATAGAATTTCTTCAAGTGAAAAGCATTCTACGGGTTCTTAACGATCTCCCCTTCTGGTGTTTGAAGACGATAAGAACCGTTGCTCTGAACCTTTGTGATAATGTAAGGGCCTTCCCAATTGGCGTTGAGCTTGCCGATAGTGTCCTTTCTTTTGTTGTGGAACATTTTCCTTAGGACTAGTTCCCCTGGCTGAAAAGTTCTTGGTCGTACGCCTTTGTTATAAGCTCGCTTGAGTCTCTGCTGGTATTGCTCGAGTTTTATAGCGGCGTGATTCCGTCGTTCTTCGAGGAGGTCGATTCCGAACGACCAGGCCTGATTGTTGAGTTTAGTGTCGACCAGAAGCGATTTGGTCGTTCCGAATGTTAGCTCGGTGGGAATAACGGCCTCAACTCCGTAGCACAGACTGAATGGTGACATCCCTGTGGATGTACGAGGAGTTGTCCTATAAGCCCATAGGATGTTCTCCAACTGCTGTGGCCATTGATCATGCTGATCTTCGAGCTTCTTCTTCAGGTTGTTTAGAATCTGTCGATTTGCAGCTTCGACCTGGCCATTGGCTTGTGGATATCTAGGCGTTGACCTTGAATGCTTGATTTTCCATAGGTCGTAGAAAGCCTTGATGTTTTTGCCAACGAACTGAGTGCCATTGTCTGTGACTATTCGTTTTGGTAGGCCAAACCTTGTGATGATGTTTTCCCACATGAATCTCTGCACATCCGCTTGAGTAACCTTGGTTAGTACAACAGCTTCCACCCATTTAGTGAAATAGTCGACGGCCACTAGAACGAATCTCTTCTCTGATTTCTTCTCTTTGATTAGGGGGCCCATGATATCAAGCCCCCACATGTGGAATGGTCATGGTGCAGTGACGTTGATGAGATCATTGGGATGCTGATGTTGCTTATCAGCAAATCGTTGGCATTTTTTACACTTCAAAACGAATTTCTTGGCATCTTCCTTCATTCTTGGCCAGAAGTATCCCTGGGAGATTGCTTTATGGGCTAAGGTTCGCCCTCCGGAGTGGTTTCCACATTCCCCTTCATGGATTTCTTGAAATATCATCTGGCCCTGTTTGGGGATTAGGCACCGTAATAACAAACCAATTGCAGACTTTCTGAAAAGTTTACCCTCATGGAGTTTGTACATTGTGACTTTATGTAACGGCTGACTGGCTTCCTTTTTGTTGGATGGTAGTACACCAGTTTGAAGGTAAGTAATGAAAGGCTCCATCCAAGTCCCTTGGATGTCTGCTGGAGTTGTCTCTAGTAGATCGGAGATTTGATGAACACCTTCTTCCTTGAATAGATATGCGGGCTGTGTACTGATTGCTATGGTGAGAGCCCTCGGTCTGTCTGACTCGATCTTGGATGCTAAGAATGCCAATGAATCTGCGTGCCTGTTGTCATCTCTTGGTATGTGATCGATTGTGAAATAACTGAGCTTGCTGATGAGCTCCTTTGCCTTGCTAGCATATCTTATTAAGTTGACCCCATTGATCTGGTAACGAACTGCTTGTAGGTCAATGGCCATCTGTAAGCCCTGGATGAGTGCTTCGTATTCGGCTTCGTTGTTGGAGGTCGAGAAGTCGAGACGAGTTGCTCTCTCGAGCTGTGAACCCTCAGGAGAAATTAATACAGCACCTATGCCACTTCCGTTGGAGTTGTGGGAACCATCTAGATATAGCTGCCATGTGTCAGGAGGGCTGTCTTGGACTTGCCTTGTTTCCTGGTTCCCAATTGGTATTCTCTGCTGGATAGTCTACTAAGAAATCTGCAACGACCTGGCCCTTGACGGCCTGCCGTGAAACGAACTCAAAAGTGCAATCACCCAACTCGGCTGCCCATCGAGCCATACGACCTGTTTTGTTCTTCTTTTCTAGTATATGGCGTAGTGGCTGGTCGGTGATTACTTTTACACTGTGGGCTTGGAAATAAGGTTTGAATTTGCATGCAGCGTAAAGTAAAGCTAATGCTAACTTCTCTAGAGGTGTGTACCTTATTTCGGCCTGCTGTAAGACTTTGCTTGTGAAGTGGATAGGTCGTTCGACCTGGTTTTCTTCCTTAAAGAGTACTGCACTGATCGCGAAATCTGATGTTGTGAGGTAAACGCCGAGTACATCTCCATCGTTAGGCCTCGTGAGCACTGGTGGAGTAGATAAATATGCCTTGAGATCATTGAAGGCCTTCTCGCATTCTTCTGTCCACTCATAGGTAGCCCCCTTCTTTAGGATATGAAGCATTGGTCGACATTTGTCTGATGCTCTGGAAATGAATCTATTTAGAGCTGATACCATGCCGTTGAGCTTCTGGATCTGTTTCTTTGTCTTTGGGCTGGGCATGTCGATCAGGGCTCTGATCTGGTCTGGATTTGCTTCAATACCTCGTCTGGTGACTAGGTAGCCGAGGAATTTTCCTGATGCAACCCTGAACAGACACTTCTCTGGATTGAGACGCATTCTGTATTGTCTTAATCTTTGGAATGCCTGGTCGAGATTGTACAAATGATCTTGCTCTTGGTTACTCTTCACTAGCATGTCGTCAATGTAGACTTCCATTGTTCGACCTAAGAGGTCGTCGAACATTCTGGTGACCAGTCTTTGATAGGTCGCTCCTGCATTCCTTAACCCGAATGGCATAACCTTGTAGCAGAAAATACCTTGCTCTGTTGTGAAAGAGGTCTTCTCTTGGTCAGGTTCGTACATTGGGATCTGGTTATACCCTGAGTATGCGTCCATGAATGACAGTAGCTCAAAACCGCATGTCTGATCGACTAGCCTATCGATTCGTGGCAGTGGGAATGAATCTTTAGGACAAGCTTTGTTCAAACTTGTGAAGTCGATACAGACTCTTGTTTTCCCATTTTTCTTTAGGACTGGCACGATGTTGGCTAGCCAGTCTGGAGTATCGACTTCTCTGATGAAGCCGACCTGTTTAAATCTGCTGATCTCTTCATTGACAGCTTCGTGAAATTTGGGAGCAAGCCTTCTTGATTTCTGCTTGACAGGTCGATAATTGGGATTGACCCGCAGTTTATGGCATGCAATTGATGGGTCTATTCCAGGCATATCGATATATGACCAAGCAAAAACATCTTTATTAGTTGAAAGAAAATTTACAAAGTTATTGAACTTATCTCCTTCCAACTCTGCACCTACATAGACATATCTTGGGTCCTCGTCTGACCCAATGTTCACACGCACACCTGGATCAGTACTTCCGAGGCTAAGCTTGGGGGAGCTCGCTAGCTCCTTCTGTAGTTGCTATTTGGTGGCCTCACTCTTTTCTTTGGATGGGCTTTTTGACTTGTTGTCGCCCTGTTGAGCCTCTGGTGAGATTGGGCTCTTTCCTTTGACTCCAACATCCTTGGCTCCAGAGGTGGATGGCTTTGACGGTGGTACAGCTTCAATAATGCCATGGCATTCCTGTGCGATGTTCTGATTGCCGCGAAGTTCCATTATCCCATGAGGGCCAGGATAGCGGAATACTTGATGATACGTTGACGGCACACCTCTCATAGCATGGATCCACTTTCGACCCAGAATCGCATTGTACTTGCTTGCGATATTGAGGATGCTGAACTTGGTGGTTAAAACGACTTTGTCTTCCTTTCTGCCCACAGTGACGGGCAAAAGAATTTCACCCTTAGGATCTTCCCTTGAACCATTGAAGCCTAGGATGGGTGTGAAATCGGGGATGAGAACTGAATCGGGCAACCTCATGTCTTTGAAGGTTCTGTACATGAGGATGTTGCATGATGCGCCAGGGTCTATGAATACCCTCTTGATGGTATAGTCTGCTATCCGCAGTTCAATGACAAGGTCGTCGGTTTGAGGAGTAACGACCTTGTTGAGATCGTCCTCGGTGAAAGTGATGTCGGACTCTTGGTGGGCAGGGATGTTGGCACGAGCTGCTCGGCCAGTAAGGGAGTAGACATGATGAAGATGTTCTACTCGTCTTTTCTTTTCTCGTGAGACAGGGGTGTGGTAGGATTCGTCAATCATGTAGACTACATGACTTTCCAATTCGCTATCACTGTCGATCTTATGCGCGACCTTTTTGTTGAGCTAGTCACGTAGGTCTCCTGTTGGACCTAAACGTTGGGAGAGGCTACGCCCTCTGCTGCAGACTGGGCTTGCTGAGGCCGTTCTGGCCTTGCTGTGATTTCTTTTTGGGGAACGGGGAGGCGTTCTGGACTCCTTCCTCGCCCGCTTGCCTGTGGATTCCTCATTCCTTCCGAGGATCCAATTGTTGAGCCTCTTTTCATCGGCCCATGTTTGGAGAGTGCGTTTCAGAACGCGGCAGTCATCTGTCTGATGACACCGTACCTTTTGGACTTTGCAGTACGGTCGACCGGATGTATCCTCAAACTGTGTGAAGGTAGGAATCTTGCACCAATGGTTGTGCTTGATCCGCTCGTAAATATAACCGGCTGGTCGTGTGAACCGGTGATACTCTCGCTGCTCAGTAGGCAACGACTTAGCTTTAAACCTCTTTCCATATGACCGAGGTCGCTTGGTTGAGCCAGACTCCACATTGCTGACTACGTGATTCTTTTCCCTCCCAGTGAGGGCTTCTTCGAGCTTGATATAACGATCTACCTTCAGGTAGAGCTCGTCCAGTGATGAAGGTCTCTTCATGGCTAGAGACTTGTGGAGGTCGGATCCCTGGATCAGACCGTGGGAGAATGCAATGGTTGCAAAGGTCTCATGCTCCTTTGCAAAATCCTGAATTGAATGTAATTCAGACTTAAAACGAGCAAAGAAAGTGCTCAGTGACTCACCATCTCGCTGCTTGACTTTGAAGATGGAATCGATGGTGACTGGGCGCTTCTTGTTGTGGATGTAGAAGATGACAAATTGCTTCTCGAGCTCTGCAAAGGAGCTGATGGATCCTGACTTCAAACGGTGAAACCAGTCAAGAGCAGGTCCGGTGAGACTAGACTGGAACAGCAAACACAAAAGGTGATCTTCCTTGATCAGAGGAAGGGATTTCTGGAATCCCTTAATGTGGTCGGTTGGATCTCCGACTCCTGCATACTGGTCGAACTTGGGGGCATTCAGCTTGTTAGGCAATTCGTGTTCCAGGATCTCCTTGGAGAAAAGAGATTCCTGGAACTGCTGGAGGGACTGGACGGCAAGTTGCTCCGCAGTGTGGCTCTTGGAATGGTGAAGGAGAGCCTGGGAGGCTAACTCCGCCAGTTGTTGGCTGAGTTGTTCGTATTTCTGGTTGGAATCATCAGCAGGAATGACTCCATGTCCGCCATTTTCAACTTGTGCGGGGTTGGTTTGTGCGGCCTTCAAACGTGCATTTTCTTCCTGCAAAAGAGTGATTTGTGCATGCAGATCTTAGATAGTTAGCTCCTGGTTAGCCATTTGAACGAGTGATTTTTGAATTCGGGTGGGAGGGTTTGGGTTTTTCGATTATATCGAATTCCTTGCAGTCGGCGCCAAATGTATTAACCTATTTCTAGATTAATGCACTACTAGATCAGGTCGTTGGGAGACTTGTCCAAAGGGGGATGTTTGAGATCGGGGTGGCTGCACCTCGTTGAGATTGAGATTGCCTACGTACTCTAGCTCGGGGGAGTTGAACTTAGAGATCAAGCCATCGTAGTTCTGTTTATGTAGAAGGTGGAAGGGCGTGGATCATGGATCTTGCAGATTCTCCGTCATCATAATGAGGATTGATTGTGTAACGACCGAGGATCATCCCTGTGAATTAATTATGTAACTGACGAGGATATTCTGTGCATTGAATGAGAGCACGTGTGTACAAGAAGGTCGCTGCTGGTTACGTGGTCGAGTCGTTGCGGTCGAGCTACTAGCATGTCGGGATCGTGGCGACCTGATGGATGAATGACTGTGCCACGTGGCTGCTTTTGATTGGCTGGAGTATGTAGTACCCCTACAGTACACGTTCACTATATCTATTAATTTCTGTTGATATAGTTTTTTTGCATGGTTTTAACAGATATAGGAAGCTTGTTACTTGAGTATTGTTTAATAATATATTAACTAAATATGTTAGCATTCTATAAAAAAACGATACATTTATTTTAAATGACATACCTGAACACCAGTTCTAATTTTGCACGCTTCATCAATACATTTATCCCATTCGTTGTCATCTTCTAGCATTCCACGGGCAAGGCATGCTTCTCTGTATGTTTTATACTTTGTATCTCCAACGACATATAGAGATTCAAATGAATTTGGACCTTTTACAATAGTTAATAGTAACCTGGGGTAGAATCGTTCCCCAGAATTAGGATTTGCAAAGTACATTCTCCCTATTGCTGTTCCTTGTTTCCTCAGTGACCAAACTTTATCATGCTTGTCCCATGTAAAATGTTGTGGAAATTCTTGATAAGTATATTGTGTTGTCTCTGGGTGGTCAAGATAGTAGTTAAAGAATTCGGTCAAAGTTGATTTTTGATTATCAGCTTTATCTTTAATCTTCTTTTTACTTGATTTTGGATTGAACACAACCAAATGTTCTCCCTTGAGATGAAGTGCCAATCTTGTGACAGTTGGATATTCCTCATGTATTTTATTTCCAAGCAATCTCCACGCTGCTTCTGTAGGACTTACATATCGAGAGTCAAGATATTGTTTAATTTCATCATTTTCATCACCGACAACCATTGTAGTCCTGTCATGACCTTTGTAAATATATTTGTGAATGTACTTGACTGCACGTACTGAAGCACACACTTCAACATTAATGTGGCAATCAAACAACTCTGACAGATAAGGATTATACGGAACTACATCTCTGTTATCCACTTGATGACCTCTGACAGTATATGTAATTCCTGTTTTACGTCTTCTGTAAATTGGATAACCATTCGTATCCAAAGATGTATCATCTGCAGTTGGTTTAGAATACCTTGATTTGCAGAAACCATTAACCATACATGAAGACAAACTATTTCTTTCGCCACATGGACCATGCACCATACATTTCTTGATCGTTTCAAATAAAGCAGGATGTTTTTTCGGATCTGGAAATTCTGCACAAACAATTCTATCAACTTGTTCTACTGTTCGGATCTTATCTTCATGTCCAAGGAAAAATCAGAGCATGCATATGTGGAAGTCCTCTCTTTTGAAATTCTATAGTATAAACATATCCAACTACTTTCCCAAATATTTGCATGTTAGTTATTAGATTCATAATGGCCTTTCGTTTAAGCTCAAAAACACGTGCCACTAAATCAGGACGATCTAGAGCATTCTGGAACGGTTTCAATTCATTTACTATTTCTGGCCACTTAGGATTTGCAGTAGCCGTCAAAAAAAGATCAGGATGTTTATTAAATCTAGTGATAGCCATAGAATCTTGATATATCTCATACATATGTCTTGGACTACCCAAATGAGATGACGGTAGAATGAATTTCTTACCTAGATGATTTGGATCCTCGCCATTGTGAACAATGTCTGTTAGGCCGCTGTAAACTTCAGCTCGAAGTTCATGTTGATTCGTCCTGAGGAAGTACAATTTATTCTGTTCGTAAGCAGCCCACGCATCAACCAGAAATTGTTGAAATAAAGGTCCAGCACGTAGTATAGCTGAATATTCTGTACTTCTCTCAAACAATCGATAGTAGAAGTATTCCAACTGTGTCAATGTATTTCTTGGTGCATCTGGCTTATATACTTGTTTTAACACATCCCAATGTCTTAATTCAGTTGACCAACCGAGTTCCCCCCTTGGGAAAAGCAGAACGTAATGTGAAGGTAAATACATTGGATGACACTCGCTTATTCTTTCCAAATGACGATTCCTTAAATGTAGGACAATATCTCTTTTTTCAGCTTCTTTAGACCCATCACCAGGTAAAATTACAGCAATATCATCTGATGTCGGAAGGTTATATCGTCTACAATCTGTTCCAGCTTTGAACATTAGCCTCACAGGTACTTCACTGTGTTCTTCCCTATTAGCATCTTTCAATATCTCAAAGGCCTGCTTGTACAACTTGCACATTTCATTTGATTCTAATAATGTTTTTTGAATGATCTCTAAAACTTCTGGAAGTAGATGTAAGTTCCTTTTCTTTCGAAATTCGAACGCATTATTAGGATCATATATGTAAAGTTGTGCATAAGATGGAACTTTACCAGGTTCATGTAAAAGAGAACCGACCTTATGGCATAATTCTCCATGTATGGTGAATGAAGTAGGCCCTCTACCAGGAATTACACGATCATCTACTGAAACTCTAAGACTTGAAAATGCATTAGAAGCATTGTATGATCTGATGTTTTTTCTGAAAGATCTGGACAATTTTTCCAACCCTTCATACAATGATTTCAATGCAGTAGGTAATGGCTTCAATAGTGGCAACTTAATTTTTCCTTGTAGACAACACATTCCAAACAGAGCTTTGCCCACTTTTGATTTTACCAACTTCTCGTCAAGCCAATGATATGCATCACAATGTGGGCACTTAACATCCATGCTCCCTAGATAATGACGCTCTTTTGGTAGATCGACAACCTTTTCTGAAGGAATATCAAGCTCATCCATGAATATAGTATCATAATGAGAATCAATTGTAGCAGAAATTTCTTCGCGAGAATATGGCGAGCTTTCTTGGGTACTGTATTAATGACACATAAATAATTTTAATATATTTTAAAAATATGCTAAAATGAATATATAAAATTAATATGGAAAAACAAATAAGTTTGTAACAGTTTGTCCCATCCTCACAATATCAAAAACAATATCAGAATGTAATAACTTACTTGTTAAGGAATGGTTTCTTGATGATTTTATTTTCACGACTGGAATCTCCGGTAGATGAAGAACCGTATAAAAATACAATAACTTCAGGCTCAACAACTGTTTTTTTTCCCTTTATCTGTAGCTGATATCCTACTGTTTATACCATCCATTGAGTAAGAATAATCTAGTCTATCAATTTGTTTTTTATTTTTTCGACAACGCTTTCTCTTCCTGTAGAAGAAATATGTGTGGAAATTTGTGAAAAATTGCAACAGTATAATAATTAAAGCAATGTGGACATAACATTATCATATGAACTTACTTTGGCTCAGCTTCTTTATTTTGAGATACAACATTGTTGGATGCATTCCTTTCAGATAATTCCCTTTCTCTTCGTTTACGTTGGCCTTCTTGATATTTGTTTGATTTAACAGTTTGACTAATAAATATAGAAAAACTTGATATATCAATTTATTGTACCAAACATTTTAAAAGCAAAAAAATAAAAATAAAAAATTAAGTTAGAAAGAATCAGCCAGTAAAGGACATTATCTGTCATTATCAAATAAAAATAAGATTGAAAACCAAATAACTTCATGTTTCCTACTAAAATAGATATTTAGGATTGTTGTTTGAATGTGGATTGAACAATGTGTATGATCCAGTTTACGCCATGAGTTTAGTTCTGTTAAGTACTAAACAATTCCTAATGGATTTGATCATTGTACTCATTAGGTGATCAGAAAATATGTGCATCTAAACCAACTAAGTTGTCCCTCGCACAGATCTGTTAGAACCCCAAATAACCAGCCCCAGACTCCCCCTATCACAGAACTGCCAGACTCTCATTTGCTAGCTTGTCTTGTTCAGAAAATATGTGCAGATCTAAACCAACCCCACAGACCTAGGAACCATTTTAAGATCTTGCGTATTCAGGTAATGGAGAAACCATTACTAATACTACAATGGTTTGGCATATATATCAATGGAACTACGCCTACAGAATATCATTTATCTATTCTTCAGTCACTGTCTATATGGCATTCTATGTAGTTTGCATAAAAACATTTGGGATACCAACCAATTATAGTTAGACCATTAATTAACTGAAAACTGTAAAAGGATGAATGAAACTAATGGAAATGAATGGGAATCAGGAGAGTTAAAACTTGGTGAGAACTACAATGTCTCATCTATATTAGTTCATATTATATGTTGATCACTACCATACCAAATAATTCAAATTAGCATTTTTTCAAATTATTTTTTCAAATAATTGAGCTAGCATTTTGTTTGGAAGATCTGACAGATAAGAAGGTTCGCCTAAATTGGTTAGTGTCTGACAGTCCTTAGTGAATGTCATCTTACGTACACTGCAAATGGTTAAGTTATGGCTGACTAAATGTGTGGTTGTTGCAAGTAGATCCTAAAACCCATTGTGGCTTGCTTAGTTTTACACATTAACAAAATGTTTTCTGCCAATTATATTAATATAAAAAATAGAAAATAATATTTAGAATAACATACCTTAATCCATCAATGCTTGTATTTTTCAATATTTGTCCTCTTTCTCTTATCCTCCTTTCACGTTGCGCTATTTTGCGTTTATTAGGAGCTAACTTTTCAGAAACTTCATTATTTTTGGCTCTTTTTTATATTGTATTATTTGTTTGGCTCATTGATTCTATTAGCCTCCTTTTACGTTGGGCTTGTTGACATTTATTTGGAGTTAACTCTTCTGAAATAGTAGGACTTTTTGCTTTCTTTGGTTCTCTTTGCTTCCTACCATGTTCTTCAGAGTTTGTTGAATATTGCATTGTCTGTAAAGATAAACAAAATTTAAGAAATATTAGAATGCAGATATAATAAAAAAAAATAAATAAATCATGTAATCGTTATTGAAATATGAATATCTATAACAATGAGCATTGGACATGTATAATAACCTCTACATGAAATTTTCTGAGATTTACATCTATCTATTGTACATGATTTTTCAGAATTAACATATTCCATCATAATAAATTATTTCTTTCACCATATTATAATTAACCACCATGGTTAATGATAGCCTTCGGAAGTGTATACAATTGTAATTAAATCTCAAAAATTGTTATGTACGGTCAACACAAATAGTATTTCATTCTGTTTAATCACATTCCATCATATTATCATTATATATTTTGGTGGCAGTAGTACATTCTACCAAAATATGGTGAGGACTACCAACATGTTTTATAACTTGATCGATAAAGTTATAATTTTCCATTCAATATTTGTCCTCTTTCAAGAGCTTTTCCTCGTCCAGAATCATATTCAGTAAATCCTACAATGTCTACGAGTCAGCTTAAAGTTTATGTTTTTGTGAGGGTGTATGAGGATGTTGGTGTGTTAAAACTAAAATCGAGTTTCTTACGCTCCTAATGCTTTTTCTACCTAGCTACACTGGCAACAAAAAGTAACATTCTTTTTTTTTCGAACAATGATCTATTACCATAGAGTCAGTTATATGTGTATACAACAACCATTTTTCATTGATTATCGATTCTACATGAATATCTATAACAATCTATCTATTGTACATGATTTTTCCAGTACACTTGTAAACACAGGACATGACACACATGAATATATATAACCATGAGCTTTGGACATGTATAATAACCATTCTACATGAAATTTTCTGAGATTTACATCTATCTATTGTATATCTTACACAGATCACCCAATTGCACAGGGGAGGACATGGCACACATGAATATTTGTGCAATATAATTACTCAATTGCACAGGGGTCTTGGATCACCCAAAAAAAATTAAAATTATGCATCTCATAAAAATTGCACAGGGACCTTATCTAAGAAAGTAATTATACATCTTCATAAGAAATTTGTACCTGACAAGTTTGCAGAAGTTTTTGTGATTGGGTGCCAACAATTGGAAAAAGGAAATCGATTTGTTTGATTTTGTGTCTATTCGAAAAGCTTTGATCTGGTTAGAACAATTATATAGAAGTGAAGGAAGAAGAAGTAAATCGATTTCCATTACAATTTGTATTGAAAATCAATTTTTATTTTTATTTCCATTACAATTTGATTTGAAGTTGTAAAGGAGGCGGCTTTGAAGTGCAGGAAGTTGGGAGCGAAGGAAGAAGAAAAGGAATCATTAACAATCTGTTTAATCTCGATGCAATCCTAACCATTGAACACAACTAAAGTTTGGACCCAACCATTTATTTAATCTCACCCACAGCCCTCACACAGATCTCAAAACGATCCTAATCCTTGAACACAACTTAAGTTTGGACCCAACCGTGGATTTAATCTCACCCACAGATCTATCACTATCAACACATCTCAAGACGATCCTAACCATTGAACACAACTTAAGTTTGGACCCAACCATTGATTTAATCTCACCCACAGATCAACCCTCATACACAGATATCTAGACGATCTAGACCCTCCTTTGTTTTATCTAGACAAACTGTGTTTGTGCCATCCTCACGGTATAATATAGATATCTAGCAAATTTACACTCATTTAGCAAATGCAATATGAAAATGATTAGTTATGGGACTTATGGGATTACAGTAGTTATCATTTCATTGTTTGTATATGGTTGTGGAGAACATAGTACAAAATATCGCGATATATCACGATATATCGCGATATTTATCGGTTTCAAAAGAAAACGATACGATATATTTCCGAAATTTTCGCCTTAAAGTATCTGTAAAATATCGGCCGATATTTTTCGATATATTCCGATATATTCGATATTTTCCGATATTTACTGATATTTTCCGATATTTTTTGGAAATATTATTTTTTTTCAAATTTTTTTTTTTTGGAAATAATTTGTTTGTTCTATTTTTAGTAGATATGATGTATTTTAGGTAAATACTATGAAAATATACTTCCAAATTTGATTTTATATATATTTTGTATAACAAATTGATATATTAGTCGATACATTCCATGTAAAATATCCACCGATAGATTCCAATATATCCCGATATATCTATTTTTTGAAGATCGATACATTAGTCGATAACGATATTTTGTACTATGGTGGAGAAGTCATAGCAACAGATGTGGGTTGTTAAAGATTTATATTCTGCAATGATGCAAGGAAGATTGATGCCAATATTTTTATTCTTTTAGGTAATCAGTGTTATTCTGGAGTCCAGGTAACTACTTGTACAATTAGATGACATGAAAGATTCATAAAGTTAATTCCATCATGCTCTCTATGATCAAATTGCTTTTGCAAACAGTCTGTGCAAGGATAATGCAAACAATAATTTGCTGGGTATGTCGGCGAGTCAGTGACTCATACCCTTATCCATTGCTCTTACTTATGTTGAGTCTGGTCTATTTTGTACAGTTAGGTTTGTTGCATCTGTCAATGCTCAATAAGGCTCTTATCCTCGATAGTTCATTCCAGACAGGGAGCAAGAGGACCATTATACCTTTTGCAGTCATGCCACACCTTTAATTGGACAAGTTATCTGCGGCTTTTGCAGTGTCTACAGACCATGATCACATTCTCAGTAGACACTACAAAACCGTGGGAAAAAAAACTCCTACAAGTAATAAAATCTTCACACTTATGAACAAAAACAATACAAATGCAAGTAAGGAAAAAGAGAACATAGGAAGACATTACACCCTATGCAGATTCAGATGTAGCAGATAATGCATAGGTCTTGGCCATATTATATTACAGATTATGAAAAGAAGAAACTGAGGAGGAATTACTCTAACTCAAATGATAACATGTTATATTGATGTATTATATATCTATGATATCAAATATGCTTATCTGACGCTAAGAAATAGCAGTTAAAAAGACTCCTACACGTTAATATAAAGTTTCAAAAAACATGAAAATGGTTCTGGGACCTCATTAAGAGTCCACCACAAATGGCCCAGCTAAGACCCGATTTATAATATTGGCCCTGATTAAGTATTTGTCAAATAAAAAAATACATATTTAACGTTGAAATTGTAAAAATGGCCTTTTTACTACCAATAATACCCTTCTGTTTATGCAAACAAGTCTTTGCATTTTATGATTTATGTGGTTGTTCTTGCGAGTATGCAAACATATCTTTGCATTATATTCTATGTTCATGTGTGTTGTGACTGATGCAAACAAGTCTTTACATTTTTATGGTTTATGTGATTGTTGTTGCGAGTATGCAAACAAGTTTTTGCATTTTTTTTGCAAATAGCTCTATATCAATGCATTGAAAACAATGTATGCAATGAGTTCTTTGCACTCTAGTTATTGTGCAAAGATGTATCGACAAGGTATGCAAAGAGCTCATGGCATTAAAACACTAGAAATTATGTGAGGGCATGTTGGAATGTTATGCCCATGTTGTAGCATGATATGCAATGAACTCTTTGCAATGTATTTATTGTGCCAAGATATGTGTTGGTAAGATATGCAAAGACCTCGTTGCAGATTTTTTTTTCTCCAAGAAACTTGAAATTATGTCAACTCCTGGAACAAAATTTTAACGCTTTCCTTCATCTCCAATTTCATAATTAAACCTTTAAAAAAATATCAAATTAGCAAAAAAAAAAAAAAAAATACCCATCACCACTGAACATCAAATTGAACTTAAAAAATAAACCCATCAAAATAAAATAAAAATTAAACATAAAAGATGATGATATTAATGAAGATGAACAACAACATCACCACCAGCAACAAATATTTCTTCAAGTTGTTTTGAAATTATAGTAACAAACTCTTGATATTTTAAGGTTTAAGGTTAAGGGAGATGGAATGAAGGAAACCGAACTTTCGAACGATTAAATCAATTACGTTAAACTGTATGAAAACAATCGAAGTTGTTAAATCCCCACATCTTCTTCTATCAATCACAATAGTTAACAACAATCTCCTTCTTCATCTTCATTCCAACAAGCAATTCCCCAATCTTTTTTACTGTTTCATCATCTAATTAAACAATAACAATTCCCCTCTTCATCACTTGAAGATTTTTTTAATTGAATCATTTTGATGGATGCTCATTTTTTCATTCTCAAGGCTAAAATCACAACATAGTTTTGAAGAGAATTAAAGAGAAAAGAGAGAGAGAGAGAGAGAGAGAGAGAGAGAGAGAGAGAGAGAGAGAATTTTTGTTCATAAAAATAGAAAAGAAGAGAGATACAGAAGAGAGAGGAGGAGGTTGGGGAAGAAATAGTTTTGAAGAGAGAAGAAGATTAGGAAAAGCTGCAGGGGTAGTTTTGCCCACTAGAGTCGTAATTGAACAGAGGGGCCTTTTTTACAATTGATTCCCTAACCGGGCCAGATGTGATTTTTGAAACCTTATGGGGGTCCCTCTTTTTTTTTCCCTGGTTTCAAAAGGAGGAGAAAAAAAAAAGGATAATATTTATACTTCAGAACTGAAAGGCACAAACCACAAGGATCTAAAATGCAGGGGAAAGTATAAGGGTCTTTCAGTGTTAAACTTTGCAAACTAGTCCTAACATACAAGATCTTAATACAATATAATAACAGATACCATTTCCCAATCAAATATAAGTTTGACTTTGACCGTCTCTCAGCCCAAAAGTGGAAATCACTTGAGACTAGAGGTGCTGAACCTGCCCCGTGACCCGACCCCAACCCGGTCCCGCACCGTTTTTCATCTCCCCGCCCTGCCCCGTCTCCATCCCAGTTGGTTGTAGGGCAGGGATGGGTTTCATACTCTAGGTTAAAACCCCGCCCCGTTCCTCGACCCGTATCCCCGTCTGGTTTATCCTATAGGTCGAAGAGTGCAGCAGCAGTAAAATTTGGTGTACAAGGTGTGTCTGTAGTTCTGAGTCTGTATATCCCTTTTGTCAACTAAACTGGTGATGCAGTTTGTCCACACTAACTAGTTGAATATGTAACTTCTGTTCATTTTAATGAAACTTTACCTTTATCAAAGAAAAAAAAAACATTGTTTTCTATTGGCATTCCTAGTTTCAATACACTTATGATGCAGAATTTTTGAATCTTTTTGCTCATGATTAGGGGTCATCTTTTTAATAGTAATCTGAGAGTATTTATGAATTTTTAAAATCTGTAAATTACACTATGAGTCTGCAATGGGCCTTTCCCCATCCCCGGCACGCCCCGCCCCCGACCTGTACAAGGCAGGGATGGGGACGAACCTTCTTATAACCAACCATTCCCCGCCCCACCCCGCCTAAGAACGGGGCTTATTTGACCCCGCCCCGCCCCAACCCCGCGCACTGTTCCCCCGCCCCAATCAGCACCCCTACTTGAGACTGAGAGTACCCAAAATACCATACTCTGGAGAGCCGAAAGTGGCTCAGGCAGAATGCAACTACATCATCAGATTCAAGTACTTTCATCATTTAAATATTTACCTTGAACATTGGTAATGATAAGATTCCTTTTGGAGGAAACTTTCCAATTTCTATATCTTCAGATGTTGCATATGATTTTGGCTCCAAGCCCTCTTTGGCTGGCTCCCCCGACCCCTTCATGTTGTTATCATCATCCTTAAGTTCATTCTGCATGGGTTTACCAGCAAATTTGATCTGCACACATAAAAAAAAGTATGTAACTAACAAAAACTATTAAAGAAATCCAATGCATTGAGCTAATAACCCTCTCAAGGATGAGAAGATTCAACCTGCAGAACAGGGTTCTTCTTCTTTATCATTGAGATCTCTTTCGGAACCAATGATGCAGATTTAAAATCAACAGCCTCATGAGCAATCTTTATCAACTCGGGCCTATAATAGCTTCCCATCTGGAACACTTTCGACAATGCTTAATTTCACTTGGATCACTGGCATAGCAAGTTTTCCGTTTATCATCTCCCTGCATAATTACAAGAATTCCAAAGTATAAGGCGTTACAATTACTTTGCATTATCTAGTATTAAGATATGAACAATTACATTACTTGTATATTGGACAAATATACCTTTACAAATTGAAACATTCTTTATAGTTGCATGTTAAAATAGTAAATTGCATGTTTGTGCATCATAGCTACATAAGGATAGTGGAATACCTAATAGATATCACTTGCTAAAGTGATAGCTACATAATTTCTGAAGATTCCAATTCTGACTCATCACTGGATAAGTCTGCCAAATGAGGTTTAGAACCTACAGCAGGAGGAAGAGGTGGTGATGGTGGCAGTGGAGCGCACAGATACTGAAGTTGGTAAAGGTGGAGAGGCCAGTGGGTAGTGCCATAAGGAATGGAGCAAGAACATTCATTTGTTCATCAAATGTAAAACCTGCAGTTGAATTTTTGAACTAGTGAGGTGACTACAGTTCGAGAAAGTTTACAAGTGTCCAAATAGAAATCTCTAATAGATATCACTTGCTAAAGGAAGATATAAGTCAAATTATACTTAAATGTGCAGGAAACTACTCGTTACCAGTGTATAAAAGAGGAACAGAAATAAGATCATGCACAATGTTTGTCATAATGTTGCCATCTGCAGGGGTGAAAAAACATCAAAACTTTCCACCTTCATTTTTTTTTTGGGGGGGGGGGGGGGGGGGGGTTAGCAAAAAAAACATGTGGTAAGAACAAACTGCTTCTGAGCTATCAGAGCCAGGTAAAAGATTTGCAGGTAAGCCTGTTTATAATGAGACAGTAACTCGATTCTGATAGGGCTCAAACCCCCCAGACCTCTTGTATCATCACCCAAAGGTTTAAATAACTGAGCTCAGACAATATCTGCAAACTTTATTTCATTGCCGGAATTTGAACCCAGGTCACCTGGGTGAAAGTCAAGTATTCTAACCAGACTGGACTCCAATGGATGACTAAACTACCTTAATTGACTACGAAGGAGGGTAAGTTATCATTCCCTTAGAGACAAGCTTCTTAATTTCCTTCCTGTCTTAATGATATTATAGTTACAAACTTACAGGCTAACTTTATGGTACTCTTAAATGTTCATTTTAGTCCAGTAGTTCATTACTTTTCTTTCGTGAGGCTTAGTTGGGGAAGCATAATTGCATAAATAAACTGATACAAGTATGAAACTTCATAATTGGTAAAAAATAAGGAAAAGAGATTTCTTTCTCTGACAAGTAAAGTTATCCGCTGATAAAACTTTGATTACATCAAGAAGAAGAAGAAAAGAAAGATTCAGTTAGACACTAACTCTCTACAAACCCCAGGACCACGACACCCCGAAATCCCAAGACCCCCAAAAATTACACCATTACTCTTCCCAGTGTACAGCAGTAGCTGCTCCCATCTCATTCCTCCTCCCTTAAAATCATTTCGAGTTCATAATCGTACTATTTATCACTGTAGTTATATCGTTGAATATGTAATACACACCACAAGCAGATATCTCCTCGGTAAAATCAGTCGCTAGAATCGTCAATCATCAGTCCATCACAAACATATATACTTATGGTCAGAACAATGAATATATACTTCATTTTACAATTGACAAACTGGTCAGCAATCACTACATATTATATGCGCATTGCATAGTACATAATGAATGTTTATAGTTTATACTACAAAGGACAAATGCATTCAAGTACTGTTTGCTCAGCCAGAAGATCAAGTAGAAACTTAAATAGCATTATAGTATTGTATGTAGAATCAGATGGCAAAACATACCCGTTTAACAAAAATTTACAAGGAAATAAAAATCAAGGTAAAAGACAGAAAATATAATAACAAGTTTATAAGTGAACGGTAACTCAACATACCCAACATGAGGAGGAAAATTGTATTCTACACCAAGGCTTGGTGCAATTGATTCACCAACAGGATTGGCTCCTTCGGTAAGATTTGTTGTTAAAGAAGCGCTCGTGTTCAATGATGTAGGTAGAAAACTGTAGTCCTTATCGTATGGTGCTTCACCCTGTTGATTATGTTTATTTGTTGACACTGTATTTTCTCTTTCTTCTGTTATGACTTTCCCAAGAACCTTCAACCTGATCACACCACAATTCCTCTGGTTAGATTCTTCCAGAAAGAGTTTACAGGAAAGAATTCCTTTTTTTGTTTTAGAATTCCTTATGACTTTATGAAGCAACATAAAATGAAGCAAAGACTTATACGATGTTATCATAGAAATTGTAGTTTCTTAAAGGTGATTGCAACTGACGGAATTTGATTGTGAGGAAACTTCATTCTTACCTTTATTTTTCCTTTAGCTAATCTCAAGAAGTCAATTTAACTTATTTTCCAACATCACCAAACAAGAAAAGAACATAATTTTCCAAGACTAAATTATTTTCCCAACAGATGCTTCGGTTTGGACATCCACAAATGCACAGTTCCTCATCCTGTAAGAAATAAAGTAATTAGTTATAAGAACAATTGCCAAATACAATATATTTGATATGACTATATAACAACCTTACCTTCCAGCAGTACAAAGACAGACAGAGGAAGCACCGTAATGAGAACAAAGGCAAAAAAGAGTGTCATAAGGAATGGCTTTGGGTAGATGCCTGACCAAAAGGGTGACTGCTGCAGCAACTGATTCTAATGTCTGAACCTTCCCCTTGAGGAGGAAGACCAGTATACTCATCATCATGCTTCAAGCATGAGGCGAAGGAAAAAGGTAGATCAATTAGTAAGCAAGAACTAATATTATATAATGAAAAAGATCAAAAGAAATCAAATTCTCATATTGTTAAATCATGGGTGTCAAAGCTCAGACCCAAGAATTTATGTTGCGGCCTTGCAGGGAGCTAGTATGTAGTTCCCTAAAGCACCGCTCACTACGCTCATCCAACACAAGGAACTCATTTTCTTAATCATAACATCAACTAAACTCACTACTTGGATGAAGTTAAAATCTATAGTTTTGATTCAACCGCACTAGAAAATAACTTGAATAAATTTACAAAGAAGAAATGAAGTATATTTGAGGAAATCCAATCTCCAATTATGAGGGGAACCGAAATTCCATTCACACAAAGTAAGCAAAATAAGAATCAATTATCTCCTACACGCTCTTTATCTAATCAAGACTTATATATAAGATCATATTAAGGGCAAGCAGGCGCACTTCTTCATGCCAGGCGTATTCTAGTCAGGTTTCCTTCAACAAATGAAACTATTGATGACCACAGAAAGAGAAGAGTTCTGCAGTAAGCCTCTAAAGTACCTTGCTAGAGTTTGTGATTATGTGAACGGGGGGTTTCTCGATAATGTCTTGTCTAAGATGATCTCGGTGAGAAGTGGTGGGGTAGATCAATCAGGAATTGCATTTCTACTGCCACCCTCTCCTTTCTGATCAATCCTTCCATATATGACTTCAATGGGAGCTCAAGAGAACTTAGATGGGAGACCCTCTTGAGCCCTCCTGCTATCATGGTGGCTGGTGTCCTTGAATGATTGCTAAAGCTAAGTTAGCAAAGGACCATAAGCCTTATACGTAGGGAAGGATTTAGTGCTTATGTCCCATATTCAGCTTTATGATGATACCATTATTTTCTCATCAAATTTGGGGAGCAAGTGAGACCGTTGTGAAATATAATATTGTTACGTCGGGGAGCATGTCTTTGGAACTAGGTTAGTATAGTATTCACACCTTCAATATTTCTCTTCTGGGAAAATGACTTCGCGAGATTTAGCGGTAGAGAGATAGAGTTTGGAAAAGAGTTGTAGCATGTCTTTGAACTAGGTTAGTGTAGTATTCACACCTTCAATATTTCTCTTCTGGGAAAATGACTTCGCGAGATTTAGCGGTAGAGAGAGATAGAGTTTGGAAAAGAGTTGTAGCCTTTCGTTAAGGTAGTTCTCATTTGAATGGGAGAATGACCCCACTCATCTCCCTTACAGGTGTTGGTTTAGAGGAACATATGAATGTGTTCCTTAATGTCAAAGAAGGATTTGTTTTAGCTCGAGAAGTGGTTATTGAATATTATTTTGGGAAGATCTGTGGCTTAATGGACATCCTGAAAAAGAATCTCAACACCACTATTCGGCATGTTTACTACAAAAGGTTAGGCCTGTCAATGGATCGGTTCGGTTTGGATCTTCCACTGATCCGAACCGATCCAAATTATTATTATCCAAACCGAACCAATCCAATTTAAGAATGGATAGTAAACGTTGGATAGTAAACCGATCCAAAAATAATACTGGATAATCCGATCCGAACCGATCCGATCCGAATTGTTTTTTTTTCTAGCTTTACTGATTAGATGAATTCCTTTTTTTTTTAGATTAGATGAATTCCTCGATTTCCTCAATTGGATGAATTTTGTTAATGAAATGGATATCACACTATTTGGAGAAAGATCGAGATTCAATTTGTCAAGCTTCAACCTTAATCAATTGCTTATTGAAGAAGAAAATTGATTTCCATCGACAACGAGCTCTCTTAAACTAAACTAGATTTCAACCCCACCATTAATGGTGCTTTAATTGGTTCAAAGATTGTTTTCATCAAACAACAATTTTAGAACATAAGAAAAACAGCTTTAGATGCATATTGAAGAAGCCTTTGGAATGAATTTTCTATTTAAGAGAAGATTAAGTGAAATTGATGAGACGATTTTATGATGAATGAGAAAGATCAATTTAGTTTGCCAATATTGAATTTTAAAGTTAAAAATGTTGGTTATATTAAAGATAATTTGATATCCGTTGAAAGCTTCAAGCTGATGAGAGACAGAGAGAAGTTAATGGGAGAATTGGGTTTTTGTTTTTTCAACCAGAAAGATAAGAAGATGATGATGGCTCCATTGAAATTTTGATTTTACTAAAACAAGCACTATCGGATCGGATCGGTTTTCCTTTGATATGATCCGAACCAAACCAAAATTGAAATGGATATCCAAAAACCATTTTATGTGATCCGAAATCCAAATGGATATCCAAAACTCAAAAAATAACGGATCGGAGCGGTTTTGGATCAGTTCGGATCACGGATCGGTTTGGATAGTTGACAGCCCTACAAAAGGTTGCAGTGTTAGTGAATGCATGATTAGGCGGAATGTTCTACTTTCCTGGAATATTGAAATCCATTGATCCTTTAAAGATTGAGCAAATGATGAGATAGCTAGCCTCAATGATGGCCACGATCGAGGCTATAATTCTCTTGAATGGATCCTGATCCAAGGTATGGTGCCTTAGCAAAAAAAAAAGTCCCCCCCCTCTCTCTCTCTCTATGTAAGTCTATACTTGATTTTCTAGGGCAACTGTTTGGGATACAAAGGTATTAACTAGAATATCATATTTGTGCGATGTGCGATGTGCGATGTGCGATGTGCGATGTGCGACTTTGGAGCGTACTGCAATAGATAACCTTAGGAAGTATAGCTTCCTTGGCCACACCTGATACCCCAGACCAGTGCATGATGTGTTCTCCATAGTCAAGAGTCTGTCAACATATTCTCTTCTAGTGCCCACATCCTTGGCAGGTTTGGTCTTATTTCTGCTTGAGGCCCCGTTTCCTTAGTCTTTCCTGGTCGGGTAAAGGGCCATTTCTTTCCAAGGGGTATATATCCATACATGGATGGGAGCTTGGTGCATTTTGTGGTGATGTGTGAAATTTGACTCAAGCTAAAATGAGGCATGTTGAGGTGTTGAGCCCATAATAGCTATTTTCAGACGGTTATCTTGTCTATCAAAAGTCTTGTATGCTTCTGGGGAACAATCATGTAGAGCTGAAAGATGTACACTTCAAGACTTTTGTAGCTTCATGGCGGCAGTTAATAGATAAGGAGTAGTCTCAAAGGCTAGGGGATTTTATCGTTGCAGGAGTGGTGTATTACACTATTACTTTTTCAACATCTATGTTATCAAACAATTTCCATCCATAATAAAATTGTAATGAGAACAAAACAGTCGTAATCATTGAAGCCCCGTATGGTTAGTAGTTTATTTAAAGTTAATACAACTTCTTCGCGTCTTCTAGTATAACTAACAACATAAAGAAGATAAATTGCTATGCGCTCCCTTATCTAGCTCAATTATTAGTTCATACCGACACATCAACCATGTATTATGTGTGTGTACATGGAACACGATACAAACCTGTTCTATCTTTCTCCTAGTAAAAGTCATACAATCCTAATCCATTATTTTTTTTTCTAGCAAATCTTGACATGGAAAACGTTTGAAGGCATATAAGCAGTCACAACTTATACATACTTCACTTGTTTTCTGCAGAGTTACTTTCTTGATAGAACCATTTTATAATAACAAAACAAACTTAAATTTCAAAATAAGTTACCCACCAATTTGAGTATCAAGTCAGCATATAAGAAGTCCCATATCATCAATATAATAAAATAGCAAAAGTGAAGTGAACCCGTTCCTATCAGTAATTTCTACAAACACTTGAAACCCATCATTTGTAATACATTAAAAAACTATCTTGTGAAGTGTTCAAGTGCAGTATGATTTTAAACTTGCTAAAAGCCTTAAAAACATTGAAAAAAAACAGAGATATATATCTAGAGTGAGAGAGACAGACTTACTTCGTGAAGAAACTGAAGTTGAGGAAGCTTTCCACAATTGAGAGAGAGAAGAGTTTTCTGGTTTGAACGCACATATTTTAACAAAGATTGGCAAGAATTTGGTTATGGCGAAACGGACTCCATTAAGTTGGGTTTGGAACTAAATTTGGGTAAGTTGGGTTCAAAGTTTCAAGCCAGTTGTTTTTGCTAGTAGAGTTCAATCCATCTTGGCAATGTGATATTCTCAAGTTCCTGCCAAGCAGTTCCTTGAAATCTAGTTCATCAGTAAACCCAGGGTTCTTCCCTTTACAGTATCTTCCGAGTTCAAATTCATCATTCATTCTTCAATATCATCTCCATATTCTGTCTGAACTCATGGTGGTATTTCTTGGAACCCTTCCGAGTTTATGTTCACCAAAAGCCTATGTACTTCTTAATAGTGTTATGGCCAAACTGCAAGAACATGCAAAGTACAATGACCAAAATGAATATTTTATCCTTCTTAATACCACCATGAGTTCAGACAGAATATGGAGATACAGGATTAAACAGTTGGTCTTCAACATGAAGACACAGGATTCTTACAGGTAATGGCATGATCGGTGTACTAAAGAGCATTAATAATGTGTGTGCAACATAAAAACCATATTCACCCTTAACAGTTGGTTTTTCTTTTTCTAACTAAAATAGCTTTGGAGAAACAACACACCACCCAATATATATAAGGGTGGGCAACATTACAACCACAAACAATGCTTTCAGATCCCCACTAGTTTTATTATCATCAGAAAACCGACAAAAAATGGATGTAAATTCTCTGGTAACTTGTGTAACTACGGCCAGATCTTTGTATAGGTAGGTATCTGCAAAAATGTACACACATGCATCGGGTGTCAGGTGTATCATGTCCAATTAGCTGAGTGTAATCTTCTGTTTTGGGAGAAAAGTGCTCCATTCTTCCCCAAAAGAAAGCACCTTGATTATACTGAAACTTTTGAGTGCCTCGATCAAAGTTGTAAGAGTTTGTTAGGTTGGTAAGAGGCTCCACAACAAAATTTTGAAGAAAGATTCTACTGCTTCTCAAGCCAAGGAGCACACCTTGTCTGGGAACAAAATAGCATACCATTTGTAAGCATAACTGTATCTATATGGTTTTACAATGTAAAATGCTCAAACACAAAAGAAAAGAAAAAGATACCCAAATTAAAGATCTCCCATTTAGGAACAGACTCTTGCAATTTTTATTTTACCCATTTTTATCTTCTTTTTTTTTTTTTTTCTTTTCCTTTCTTTCAAAAATACAAGTAGTTGACTTTTCTTTTTACTGAGATAAAAGAGAACATTAAAACTTAAAAGCAAAAAACCACACATGAAATGGGTGCTAAATCCCCTCATCCTCTATCACTAATAGTAAAATATTGTACATTGTCTCTGGCTTTCTAAACCAGCTGCAGTCTTCAAGGTCTTTCCAAGAAAGGGAATGTCCATATAAAAACACTCGTATCTTGACACTTTACACAATCTTCTATGGTCTTCCATGACACCATTATTTTGCATGTTGCAGCAGCGACAACACTGCCTGACATGACTTATTTCCAGACTTCATTGAAGTATCAAGGAGTCCCCTAATTAATAGTTGTTTGTGACAGTTCCAGATTTTATTTTTATTGGAATAATATAACGTTTACAAGAGATCATGAAGTCTACCATCTTCACTTCCATTTTTATTTTTAACAAGTAACGTCCAAATGTTCTACCAAACATGCTAGATGTATTTTGGGGACTAGAGGTCCTCCTACACTACTGAAATATGTCTTCAGTGCCCACATAAAAAAATCATCACAACAGCAAAGAATGTATGAATATGGAAAAAACTAATTAACAGCATTGAAGAAAATTATACACCTTCTTCAGAGGCACTGCAGCAAAAATGATTGTTATCAACATAAGTAGCCTCAAGGCCCATCATCCAAGACCCAACTGATATATCTTCATGAGCATAAGTTTGCAGAGATGCACTGCACGCGAAGAAATTGGAAATGAGTAGTTCCGTAAAAGTGATATTTGGAATCAGAGAAAAGTATTGACTTAGATATATGGCCGACCTGTTTATGTTAATATATTGAGCCAAACTTTTTGAGAGTACAAGTAATGGACCAGCTGCATGTCGGAAGTATCTGGGGAAAAGAATGAAAATTCAAATAAATAAAATACGTCCAACTGATTCTAGAGTATAATTACTTCACTATTGTACACAGTGCAGCTATGATGCAATTTATGGTACAATTTTCACTAAAGAGAAGTAAAAGGATACATTCATGAATCAAGAACATGTAGATACTAACAAACCCTAAGCAGACTGATATGGATATGTTAAATTTTTTTATAAGCCCAAACTCTTATTCCCTTTCGTAGGACCCCTCTAGAAGGTAGAGTATCCACCCCAGCCCTGTCACTTCGATAGGTTCCTGGAGACAGGGCAATTTGAAACTAGTCTTTCTTTTAGAAAGCACTCTATTGTTCATAGGATTTTCAGTGTTTCGTTATTTAGCATTAATATTACATCCACTGGCGTAGTAAGAGTGTAAGACACAGCCCAGCCCTATCACTAGGATAGGTTCCTGGAGATAGTTGGACAAATTTCAACCAACTCTTTCTTTTAGAAAACACTCTTTTGTTCATAGTCATTTACTCATTTCAGTGTTTTTTATTTAGCATTTCAGTGTTTCTTTATTTTGCATTAATATATATAATTATACATTACATCCACTGGATACAAGGTCAACCTGATCCATCCTTCTCGTTAACATGCATGGATAAGCCCATCTGCATAAAGGGATGCTAGGTTTTACACTCTAACGACAGGCACTCAAAGGAGTGGCTGTCGTAGAAGCCTACAATCCCAACATGGACATCTAGATGTGTGATTGCATTTATGAATATCATATGTTTTCAACGCAAAAATCCACGAGGATACATAAGTGATTTGCTTGAATTACTTTCAATAAGGGCACAAGACACTAAAGGTATGCTTGAAGTGGATATTCAACAAGCTGAATGAAATACTAAATCGAGAATGCATAAAACTCTGACACTTACGACTTCTCGTCACCGAATTTCCACCACGCAGGTTCATACCATGGCCTTCCCCTGAAAAATCAGTCAGGTTTCCAAGATCAAATGCTATATATAAATGAGGTAATTATCATAACTAAGCCAAACAAGTCATAAACTACAAAAGACCCATCACAGGAATAACAAGTGTTTAGTGTAGCAAACATGAATCAAAAGGAAGAAGGTAAGAAGCCGTTACTCGTCTGTTATCACATCTCCTGATTTCATACACCCCATATACAAACTTTTTTGACCACGTTGGCTTTCAAGAATTCCAATCAACCCATCTGATAAATCAAAACAAAGTGTTAATGCATAAGATCGACTAATTATAGACACCCACAAAAGAATTATATTTATTCCACTTGAGAGAGGAGACTTTACCAAGGTCAAGGTTGATGTCATCATCAACTTTCACATAAAATTCTGCATCCCAAATTTCAACAGCAGCACTAAAGAAGAACTTCCCTTTTTTGGCCAACTCTTCTTGAGCCTCTTCATGACCATCCTTACAATCACAAAGCAAGGCATCTCAATGTCTAAATAAACTTCAAAAACCTAAAAGACTTGAAAAGGATGAAAGATAATTAAACTACAACAATAAAGCAAATTGTGCTTCCTGGGCAATCTCAAAAGTCTGTACTTCTTGAAAGATTGAAATATCAATAAACTTGACACAATCTTGCCTTGTTTTGTCTTTTGATAAATCAACATCTACTTAGTTGAACATATTTGTACAATCTTCCCAAAATAAAAAAAATTGCAGCTTTAGGATTAAAACGAAACTTCGGTTCCTGCAAGTCCAGTTCATATTTTTTGTCAGTCTTTAGGGTTTGTTCAGAGCTACATCTAAGTTTTCTTCCGATCAAGGGCTACATTTTCCCACAAACCCAACAAATATTGGTAAGTCAGTTATGCACCAAGCTCAAATCAACCCCCTGAATCCATGAAACATCTTTGTTGATGTAGGACACTCATAAAATTGATGGATTAGGAAATTCGCAACAATAAACAAACATGTGCCTTTTATCATGGGGTGACCAACAAAACACAGAAGTCTGCAACACATTTATAGCTATACAACATACAAAACCATTAAACTTTTCTTAAAACCAAATCAACTGCTCCTTGGAATGATGTTTGTAAATCTAGATTATAAAAAAAGAAAGTAAAATATACAACATTTATTCACTGACATAGACATAGAAATAATTCTGCATACATATGACTGAAAACCTATTGTGGTGGCTTCATTTTGATGGCTATATTTGTAGATGGAAGGATTTTGTTTTAGCTGTCATTGATATTAAATCCTTGTATGTTGGGTTGTAGTGTAACCACTAATCGAATTCAAGCCCCACTTCTCCAGGAGCAATACCACGGCTGGCAATGACACACAGCCAATATTATTAGACTCCTAGGACTCTTAAGATGGAGTTGGATATTTAAGACCTCTGCGCAAGGTGCTGAACGGGATACCGTAGCCACACACGAGTGCCCAAAGATTACAACTCAAATCATCCAACTTGCAACAAGGTCCTGAAACACAAATTATAAGGTCTTTCGACAAATTCTACAACTCCCAAATGTTGAAATTGATGTTTTCCATGCCATGTTCGCTTTTCGTTTATATTGCCAGGGTACTGCAACTACCATCGTCCAATCAGAAAACCATCTTCTCTTGGTAGAGAGAAAAATCTATCAGAGTGACGCATAAAAGACCTGTGAATAGAACCGGGAATGATTCATTGACTAAATCAAAACTAAAGCCCAAAATTCTGGCCCAAACTTTTCATTAAAAACTATAATAAAAAGGTAGCTAGTTGATGTCTTCCTCTTCTTTTGTACATGGGACATACCGACGAGGACTGGGCAATTGGGCATAACTTTTTTCCTCAATCAACCAATAGTCGACTCGTTTATTTGTTGTAGAGCCACCATTCGGCGAAAGAAAGTAATAAAACAAAATAGAAGGCTTTCTGACTCTCTTGTAAAGCCACCATCCAGCAAAATTACTTTAAATAGTAGTTTACCAACATTAAAGTCTTTTTTTCAGTTTTGTCAATCATTAGATAGATATTCCACATATTCTTAGCTCCAGAGTGTAAGAGACTTGGTAGAAAGACGGAGCCTAATCTACAAATCAATAGCTCAGCAATGTGCTCAACATCGCAGTTCACACTGACCTCCATAATTATTGACTTGGCAAGATTAATGAGAAGTCCAGCTACTAACTCAATTACTCAACCGTACAAACAAGAGTTTGAGTACTCAGTACTCTCAACATTCCCATTTTGGCTTCCAAGAAAAGTCCCAACTTTATGTCACATAAAAGTTGAAACCATGAATCCATGACACGAACCTAAGCTACCAAGAAATCTTAATGCTCCACCGATAAATAAAATAATAAATTAAAGTATAAGAGGGTCACTTGCCTCAGACCTCTTGCTTTTTTAAGAATCTGGATGACAAGCCATTGATGGTATGAAAATTTTGACCTACAAATACAAGCTTTCACCCACTTTCTCTGATTTAGCTCAAAAATTGACCTCCTATGTTACGTGGTAGCAAGTGTTCATTGTATCAACTTTAACATAAATAGGTTTTACTGTTTACCTGGATAAGACTTGCTGTGACCTCTAGTTTTTCGGTGTCCTACACTTATCAGATAAGGCATTTTGACAGGACATCATGAATGACAAATGTGTGATTTATTCGTGTCCAGATGATTATGTGAAAGAAAGAAAAAGTTGAAATTAATGGACTTTCTTATGCGGAGGGAGAAATACAAGGCATTAGAATTTCCTAATTCAATGGATTGCGCTTATCTGCTCTAAATTAGTCCTCTGAGCCGGTTAGTTGATTGGAAAGATAAGCTCTACCAGATCTATAACTAATATGGTTCAGAATCTAGGCAATATGTCAACCCTCTCCATATATACAATGGAAACGAGACATAATTGAGACTCAAGAGTGTCTACTGGTTCACTGGTCAGGAATTGGGGGATTGTACTCAAAGCCTTGCAATCAGTTTCCAGTTTCACCAGGGCTGGGCACTATAAAGTAGCCCTAAATCTTTTGTAAGAACCATTTGACCTTTCCAAAGATTTGTCATCTCACATTCACTTTGTTAGTGCCTCATGCCGACACCTGGAAAAAGGTTCAATTTAATATTTCTATTCTCCCTCATTATACCTTAATGTGCTGTACAAATATGCGCCGATTATAGAACAAAAATTAAATTAAGCGTAATCAAATGCCATGTCTATGTTATACATAAATTCGAAAATATTGATTTAAGGCCTGAATGGCTGAATCTATAATGCAACTAAATTTGTTTATATTACTAACCTTAAGGACTAACTTCAGCTTTTCTAATACAAAAACATATAAGTCAACTATGGAAAACCTGAAGAGCCTTATTCATCAAATCTGAGTTGGAGTCCATTGACTTGTATGAAATTATCCACACCTTTCTAGGGAAGAATATAAAATATTGAAATCGAAAGTTCAGAGTTACTTCCAGAAATTCCAAGTCCCAAAGAAACTGGAGTGGGCAATGCTTTAAATCCTCAACTTTCATATCACAAACATGATAGCCAACATTTACGAGGTTTTTATACAATGGCATCCAATCTGACATTACCAAGCACTTCTTAAATAGAAACTACAACCCAAAATTGTCAAAGGACCTTAACAAACAAACTTAGGACGATATGCAGAAATTCAATTGCATTGACCCACATATATTGGTCTATTTTCTAGACTGAAACAAACAATGTATACAAATGAATCAAAAGTCATAGACTCAGAAGGCTCAGATGGCTTTTACATTTATAGGCAGTACTCAAGAGTCAAGACATGCTAACCTAAAGTGTCGATTATGCACCACAAATATATTTGTTCTCTAATTAGTCCCTCCAAACTCCCCTTTACACCACTCATCAATCAATAACTTAGCTTAGTATTATAATTTGACAAATGACATTATGCAGACACAAGTTAAGCCACTGCTTTTCTACCATTAGTTCATTAACATCTCTAATACAATAATACCGTAATACCCCTTTCCCTTCTACACAGGCATAAGTATTTTTTGAGCTTTATCTATCCACGGACTCAAACGTTCCCTTTTAGTGTATATTACCACGCCCACTAATTTGTTTCCTTTAAAAATCTGCTAAAACAGGATATAAACGCAAATGGGATGTAATATTGTTGTTCGTAGGTGCTTTGCTTCAGGATCCGTTACCCTCAGTGCCTTTCTAAGGAGGCAAATGGGAGGCCTCTATATACAGCTATGTAACCACTATATCAATAAAATATCATGAATAAAATCAAATAAAAGTACTTATTAACCAAGATAATAAAGATTATTGAGGCAATGACCATTCTAACAGATGATAAATCAAATCACAAAGAATGTATAAGATGAACTTCTTTCCTAAAAAAAACAACTTAATCCGCCAAGAAAAAGAATACGAAATCTAGTTGAACCAAGTCTGTAAACCATTTAACTTACAAGAATCAAGAAATCCTTCATCAGGCGATTTTCCTCGTCGATATTACGGTCTAAGCTATCGCCTCTATTAGCACTGTCAGATCATAAGATTGAAGTAATGGTACACGATTAGAAGATTTGATGTGGCAAAGAAATAACAGTGGAGGAAATAACAAAGTTTTAAGTGTTAGGGGAAACCTCCGACCAATTACAAAACGTATGACCACTCCCTTTTCCTCAAGTTTTTTCAGGGCATCACCTGTAAGAAATGAAGAGTGGTAATACTTAGTTTCTGGATGCGATGCATAGATTCTTTTTGTTAATAACAAAAGGATATTCATTGAAATAAAGGTTTTTACAACCAGATAGTTAATAGAGGAGTATCAGATATTAATCCTAATTTACCATCCATAAATCTCCACGGCCCCACCCAATTAAATTGCCATTTTGCCTAATAGATTTTTATAAATCATCTGGTATCAGAACACTGAATTTGCAATTATGAATCAACTGAGACTCATCAAAAAAAAAAAAGAAAAAAACAGCAGATAACCATAATCAAGGCGGTAATCGATAAATAAATGCCTGGCCAAAAATATTAAGTGGTGCCTAAGACTGAATCTTACTCTAGTTGTGATGTTCAAATTTTGTGTTCGATTGGGTTTTATCCTCATCCGTGCTTTAAATTTGTGTAGTATAGTAATTTTGCCAAAGTGTAGGATGTCTGACAGAGATACTAGAAATTAAAAATTAATTTTCGACCTTTTCTTCTTCTAAATTTCCACATGTCGTAAGCGTAAATCCATACGTCCAAAGTTGGTGGATTCAGCATTGTCAATTAACTTCCTTTGGTGTCAATGAAACAAGACCCAGGACAAACAAAATAATTGTATCAACTATCAACATATTTTACATGACAACACATGAAAAGTGGATGGGTGAGCCAAAAGTGCATAGATTACGAATAAAAAAATTGGAGGGGCAGGGGTCGGGAGGGAGGTAAACTATCAGTAAAAGTATTATATGAGGAAAATACAAGCATTAAAGCAGAAGGATAGGGCAATCCTCGCCAGAGTAAATAAACAAAATGGACAAAACAATAGCTACCCATTACCAAGGTATACTATGTATCCTTGAAGTTGATCATAAGATGCTCTATTGCTCTAACCCATGTCCACTAAAGCAAAACTTTTCAACTAATCCAAATAATGGTGATTCTTATATAGTCAAAGATCTTTCGTTTGGTTGATCAATGATCACCATTTAAACATTCTTTTGGGGAGCCAGGTTTAGCTATGGTAGGAAGAGAAACACCCTGTAAACGAGGATAACAAAGTCTTGAGGGTACATGTAACCTATTGTAGGAAGAGAAACACCCACAAGGGTCCTCTACTATTGTTTGATGGTATATACTGTTGTAATGGAGTACTAACATCCCAAGTGCTGTTCCAAAGGCTGATAACTACCATAGTCCCTTGGCAAATTTGTCGCCATGGATTTTATGCTCCTCCACAATGTTTTACCAGATGGGCAAGAAGATTTCCCATCATCGACCTCTTGTCGAATGTAACATATTTGATCATAATAAATTAATAACCTTGTGTGAAATATTATCCGCTTCCCCATACTGACATTGCCATTTTCATTCACTATAATCTACATACTATTATCTTTTGATACAGAAATTAAAAACCAAATAACAAGGTAAAGTAACTGAAGATGTCATACCTGTTGGCATCCAAGACCCTCTGAACAAATTACGTTTTAAACGACTACCAAACCCAGTATAAACTCCTATAACAGCAAAAAGCTTTTGCGGAGACCCAGTTTGTTGTTTACTTTTAAGAAACCCTTGACTCTTTGCCAATGTCAAGTCCATCTCAACTTCTGTAATCCTTTTCGCCAAATCTCTAATAAATCACAAAACAAAAGAAAACATTAATCCAATATCAAATCACCCACCAAACTAAAAAACAAACAATCAAAAGTAACTCACTTGCATCCAAGTACCATCAATTTATCTTCAACAGTAAGGACTTTCGGTCGCTACAAGAAGAAAAAAAAATCATCTATTGAGATCACAAGTAGAAAAAAAATCAAAACAAAATCTTAACAAATAAACAAGGTGAAGACAAAACCTGGCCAGAATTCTTCTTAAGAAGATCATTCAATAGAGTTCTATTCTCTGCATCTTGCCATAATCTGATTAACAATTAACAACAAAACTTAAGTACATTTAAGATCAATTGAATAGAAATCGAAATAATTAATAATTAAGAAATTGAATCGAATAGAAGTCGAAAGAAGAAATTAACCTGCCAGCTACGTAAAGCCAAGCAAGACAAGAGAAGAAAGCCATAACAAGAGAAGTTTTACTAGTGTGAAAAGATGAAGAAGATTTAGATTTCCATCGTCTTTCGTTCTTCATCATTGTTGTTGCTAAGCTTTCTCGAAATGGAGGTGAACCGTTCTCCATTCTCTTCTACAACTTCGAATACTCAGAAGTCAGAAGTCAGAACTGAAATTGAAATGAGAGAGAGAGAGAGAGAGAAGACAGAGAGTGAAGCAGCAGTGAAGACAGTTACTTTGTGTTGGGTTTTGGGCCGAATTATACACAATCTTTGGCCAAATCCATAACCCATATGCCCACCAACAAATTTATGTGTAGCCCACTACTTGTATGGCCTTTGTGATTGGGTGTACACACCCACATACAAGTAGGCTACACATATAAAATTCTCTGATACGCCCACGTATCTTGGTATTTATTAGACTAGAGATGAGACAAAAAAAAAATAATAATAACAATAACAAACCGTAGACCAAAAACCGAAAGCAAACCAAACCGAGCGGTTCTGACAGTTTTTAGTAGTTATGGTTTGGTCTACGATTCTAATTTTGTTTAGATTGTCGCATACAGTTCGGTTTGTGGTTTAATTTCTTAAAATATACAGTTAACCGAACCAAATTGTATTGTATACCTATCAATAGCTAGACTACTTTACGCCTCTTACGAGGTTTTCTCTAAAGTTTAATCTCCTCCCAAAATCTATAATTTCTAATATCTCCAATCTTCTTTAGTAATAATTATAAGTGTATTAACATGTTTCCAAATTAATGCATTAATCAGGGTGATATGGTCATGTCGCAAGGAGGCTGAGATCGGAGGTGGCTGCATCTCGTGAGATCGAGATTGCCTACGTACTCAAGCCATCGTAATTTTGTCGGTTTTATAGAAGGTGGAAGAGCGCAGATCGTGGGGTCATGCAGATTCTCCGGTACTCAATAATTATGTAATAACTGGTAATTAACGTGTAACGGTTCGGGTATTGTAACACCCCGGGTCGGCAAGTGGTTTGTCCTACGGCACCTAAGAGGAGATGTCCTGACATTGGAATATAGGTATAGATCCATCGTATATTATCACTGAGGCCTTTTGGGCTCACTTGGTTCCAGAGTTTGAAAGAACTTCGGAGTTAAGCGTGCTCGGGTGGGAGTAGACTCAGGATGGGTGACCTTCTGGGAAGCAGGCTGCTGCCCATAAAACCCCACACTGTCGGATGTCCGTAGTGGCTAAGTGGGGACAATATCGGTGGTGATATAGGTCGGGTCGCTATAGGTATCTTCTGAGTATTGACTTAGCTCACATGTTTGTATTGAGGTCGCCAACGGTGATATGTCCGAGTTGCTCTGGTCGGATCATGCGATGGCGTGTTGTGTGCGACCTGATTGATGAAAATGGTGTGCCACATGTCGTGATGTGATTGGATCTTGTATGTAGAACCCCTACTATAAGTTTTTATCCACTCTAATGTTTTTATTATTTCATCATCTTCTACCTATTTCTTTGTTAATTGTCTATTATTACTGCAAATCTGCAATTGTATTTGTAAGCAATTTCATCACTTTAGATTTTCTTATCAGTTTGTTAAGTTTTATTTTATACTATTTGGCTATCTGTTTTATAGCCTTATTGATACAAATTACTAGGTAAAGATACTATTGAATGCAGAATTAAACAATAGCAGTAAATAAGATAAACAAAACACAAGATCTCGAAGAAACTATCTTTTTTATTGAATATTATGAAGATTACAAGAATCTCTGCCTCACAATATACTCTAGACAAGCTAAGCCCTAGCTACCTCTCTTATGTTTTGGCCTTGGCCAAAACACCTTTTTATAGACCTTGGACGACTTCGAATCATACAAGGAAACTTATTTCCTATTCACCTGGCCCCAGCCAGGGGCTGCGCCCTGGACCCGCAGCGTCGTCGCTTCGCGACGACCAAGTCGTAGGGTGGCAAATGTCTATCCTCACGACATCAATCTCGAGGATCACTAAGCTCCTAATAGGATACACTTGTATCACTTATAATGACAATATTACTTTTTTTATTACGATGGACTGGATATTTTCTTCTCAAAATGTAATTAACTAATTACTGAGTGATTTTTTCTCTACTTGACTTGTGGTGTTAACTACTTTTACCGTTTAATTAAGCAAATTCATAACTTGTTAACTGTAAAGTTGTATAAATTGAGGTTGATAAAGATGATCAGAAAGTGGGGGAGAAAGGATTTGTGGTGGAGGAGTGGCTGAGCTATCTGTGGAAGATAGTTGCCTACATATCTGAGAGTGACCAAGTCCCAGAATCAACCCTACATATGTCATTTTATAGGTGATTTGGGACAACAATTAGATTACTATTTTCCAACGGTAGGAACAGTTAATGAGCAAGCGTTACAAATCAATTTGAAAGATTTGGTAACTGAAAGAGAATAAACGTGCGAAATAAGGTTGAGCTCGGAGTAAGGTCGAGCAAAATAAGCCCCAGCTTGAGTGAGCTCGAGTAAAAAATGGTTCACGTCGAGTGATGTCGAATAGAATGTGGATCCATGTCGGATTATGAATGAAATTGGTGAGCTCGGGGTGAAGTCGAGTAAAAAGGCCTTCACCTCGTTTCATGTCGATCGTTTTAAATGAATGTGGCTATTTACGAAGTGGTCACTAGGTGAGCTTAAGTGAGCTCGAATATATGGGTATATACATAAACTACTTTTGCCAATGAATAATTTGTAATATAAATCTTTGATTCAACATTTTTAAGTGTTTTTTACTATTGTTCAGGTGGTACTACTGTTTGTTAATTTTTTTTTTTTTTTTTTTTTTTTTGCGTCATGTAGGAATCATGTTAGCTCCAGTAAATGAAGTGAATATAGAAGCTGATGAGTAGTTTGCTTGGCAGTTGGCACACGGAGAATCTAATAAGGATGATGAACCTAACGAAAGCCCAAAGAAAAAAAAAATACAAGGAAATAAAAAATCTGAGGGATGGAATCATTTTACAAGAATATTTTAATGACCCACCTAAGGCATTTTGTAATTATTGTGGAACATCATTCGCAACCGCCTCTTAAAATGGCACATCCACTATGAGAGCTCATTTGCATTTTTATATGTAAAATATATGCACCCTCATCGTGTTAATCCGGACATTAAGCAAACAACCTTGACTCTTGTACCAAAAGAAAATGGAAGTCAATAACTTGTGCCCACTGTTTTTAGTGTTGAGGCTTGTAAAAAAACTCTTGCTGAAATGATTATCTTACATGAGCTAACATTTAAGTTTGTGGATTGGAGGGTGAGGGGTTTGTGAACTTTTGTCGTATTCTTTGTCCAAGATTTAAAATTCCATTTCGTGCCACAGTTGCTAAAGATTGCATTGCTATTCACTTGGAAGAGAAAAGGAAGTTGAAAAGTAGTTTGAAAAATAGTTTAAATTTTTGTTAAATTTCGCGAAATTTTGACGGTATATGCCAATATTTGAGAGTTCGGTATGACAAAATCTCGCAAAACTTCACGAATCTCGGCTTGCACTGTGATTTCCAGTGTCAAAATCTCGGCATATGTCGTTATTTCAAAAAACAAAATTTCGCTCGAAATCAAAATTTTAAACTAGAGATTTTTGGACATACCCCCCCCCCCCCCCCCCTATTTGAAAGTCGAAATTGGAGATACCCCCTATTACAGCCGTAGGTTAGTTTTATGATGGACGGCTAAGATAACAACACATCTTGAAATAAGGGGTGTCTCAAAAAAAAAATTCAAATGGGGGGGGGGGGTATCTCAAATTTCGACTTTCAAATGGGGGTATGTCCAAAAATCTCTTTAAACTATGGTTTGAAAGGGCGTAAAATCTGCATTACCACCGACACTTGGACATCCATCCAAAATAGAAATTACATGTGTCTCACCAGCCATTATATTGATAGTGAATGGAACTTGAAGAAAAAAATACTGAATTTATGTGTAGTTCCAAATCATTAATGGTGAAACAATTGAAAAAATTGTGGAAAAGTGTTTACTTGAGTGGGGAATAGATAACCTTTTTACAATTACATGTAATAATACTAGTTCAAACAACGTATCTATTGGATATTTAAGAAGAAAAATCAGACATTGGAAAGATGTGGTTCTTGAACATGAATTTTTACATATTAGATGTTCGACACGTATTTTAAATGGTATTGTTCGAGATGGTTTAACCACATTTAATGAATTTATTGTTCGAGTTCGAGATGCAGTGAGGTATGTGAGGTCATCTCCATCTAGGTGGGAAATTTAGGAAAAATATATTAGTGAAGAGAAAATTGATTGTTGTAAGAATGTATGCCTAGATGTGGCTTCTAGGTACTCCACGTACTTGATGTTGGAGGCAGCTGAGAAGTTTGAACATGCTTTTGGGAAATTATAAGAAAATGATAATGGATATAGTGAATATTTTGATTAACTAGTTGATGTTGGGGATGGCGATAAGAATGGGAATGAAGGTGATGTTCAAAGAGAGGGAAGTAAGAAAAAGGAAAAGGAAAAAAAGTGTAAGTTTGCCCCCTCTAAGAAAGATGATTGGAAAAGAGCTAGCTTATTTGTTCAATTTCTTGAAGTTTTTTTCAATACAACGACAAGAATTTTTTGTTCCAATTATGTGACATCTGACCTTTTGTTTAGTGAGCTTCTCAAGGTCAAAAATAATTTGACACAATTATCTCTTTATGTTGATACTACGTTATATACAGTGAGTGTAGGGGTACTATATACAACATACATGTGGCACCATCTCTACCGTCCATCATGGTGCCACATGTCATCATCTAATGGGCTTTCTCTTGATGGCACAAGTTACAAAGTTAAAGCCAATTACTACAAAGATATTCTCTCATTATTACCCTAGTAAATGCTAAGAATGGAGTTACATTGTAAGCCTATAAATATGAAGGCAAATCACTCATTCCTGTCATCTCTTCTCACATGTTCTAATCTGCTGATAGTCTAATGCTTTCAACACTATCTCATGGTGAGGTCTCATGATCAACGACCTCCCCAATCTCTCATGATGAGACCTCACCTCTCAGGTCTCATTTCTCTCGAGCTCTCCTCATAATCGAGCTCCCATTTTGTATCACCACCACTACTATAATAAACTTCTTTCTCCCTCTCCGTGGATGTAGGCACAATTGCCGAACCACGTATACAATGGTGTTCATGTCTCTACTTTATTATTATTGTTCATATCATTTACACATCATCTTTCATTAATGTATTGACCAACCTCACAAATATGGTTAATACAGTGAGTGTTAAGATGATTGAGAAATATGACAAGTATTGGACCTTAAAAAAGCTTAATCCATTGTTATATGTTGATGTGGTTCTTGATCCTAATTTAAATTGGATTATGTGGTGTTTAGCCTTGCTAATTTATATGATGAAGATCTTGCTACATTTATAAAGAAAAAAGTAAAACATACTTTGGAGCGTTTGTAGGAGTGGTATCATGGTTATACTAACCGTAACTCCGTAAGGCATTATCAAATGCAAGTCGACCAAATGCAACTGTGAATGAGGATGTGGGGACCCAAAATCTAAGCATGGATCATATAAACATGGAAGTTTGAATGGTATGTCAGAAATTAATAAGTATCTGCTCCAACCTGATGAAGAAAATGAAGAAGGGAAGTGTTTTGACCTCTTTGGAAGGTGGAAGATGAATACCACAAAGTTTCCAATTTTATCTCTTATAGCTAAGGATGTTTTAGCCATTTTTGTTTCTTCAGTTGCCTTAGACTCTGCCTTAGCACTGGCGATCGCATTCTTGATCCTTTTCGTAGTTCATAGAAACATGGAAGTTTGAATGGTATGTCAGAAATTAATAAGTATTTGCTCCAACCTGATGAAGAAAATGAAGAAGGGAAGTGTTTTGACCTCTTTGGAAGGTGGAAGATGAATACCACAACGTTTCCAATTTTATCTCTTATAGCTAAGGATGTTTTAGCCATTTTTGTTTCTTCAGTTGCCTTAGACTCTGCCTTAGCACTGGCGATCGCATTCTTGATCCTTTTCGTAGTTCATAGCGTCCTTATACTGTAGAAGCTCTCATTTGTACACAAAATTGGCTTCGAACAAGACCAAAGATTGATCTCCAAGTTTCATTGGAGGAAATTGAACAATTTGATACAATTGATTCATGTAATAACATTTCTGAATATTTCTAGAACTGTTGTAGAATTTATGCTGTAATTTGTACATGGCTAATATCAGAATTTATTTGCAGAATTGTTCACGCCAGCAACTTCTTCATCAACAAAAACAACAACAACGGATGTTTGATTAAGACGAGTGAATGATAGTTTCAATTGTGTAAGTCATTATATAACTGTGATATAGAGTAGCACAATATTATGAAATTTCACCCACTCTATATGTATTTTTAAACATACACTTTCAATATTTTGCTTTGTTCCTTATCATACTCTCATCACCATCCATCAAACACTAAGTAGAGTCCAGAGTGCAGACTCAATATGACTTATAAGATTATTCATTCACACATTAAATAATGGGAGGGGTTCCAGGGACTCAGAAAATGTTTAACTCAATCCTATTTAGGGTACTTGTACATATTGGATTGGCATGATTTTTGGTAGATATGATCTCCTTATTATAAAGATCTACTACATAAAAATCAGCTCATTTGAATATATTTAGACCCATTAAATGTAATATTAAATTCAATGGTAAAAATGAACGTTCCACAATGCATTAACTTGTAATATAATTTTTCTAGGGTTAGAAGATTCAGATTATGATAAATTTTGGTGAAGATGTCGTACGTAATGAGAACATTCATCCTACAAAAAATCATGCCAATCCAACATGTACAAGTACTCTAAATAGGATTGAGTCAAACATTTCCCGAGTCCCTGGAACCCCTCGATCCCTTAAATAATTAGTATGTAGTAAATATCTCACTAAAGTATATATATATATATATATATATATATATATATATATATATATATATATAGTATGTAGTCAAATATTAATTAAACTAGATTTGTATAGAATGATAAATTCATGTTTATAGTTAGTAGAAATTGATTTTTATATTCATTAGTATATATGGCAGAAGGCTTTTGATTTATAAAATGGTTTTGTAGAGCTTATGACTTAGGTCTGAACAATGATTTTTGGGGGGATTTATAGTATAGTGTGCATTCTTTGATTTTTGCGACATCGGGTGGTTTTAAATGGCCAATAATATAGCTTTTACATTTGCAGGGAAAGATATTAGTGTGGAAGTTTGGTTAAAGGATCAACATCATTAGAGGTTGTTAGATGGTTATTTGTACCTTTTTAATGGATATTCATATTCTTGTTTCTATGGCCGGATATATAATTGTAATAGACTAATGGGGATGTATTTTGGATTCTGTTATGATGGGATATGGGCTTATGGTGTTGTGAACCATAGTTTAAAATATCGGGGATATCCGCAGATATCCCATAATTTATGTCGGGATTTGAGAAATTGAATATACAAAAATTCACAAATATCCACGAATACTTAGATTCCAATTTTTTTTTTTTTTTTTTTTTTTTTTTTTTTTTGTCGAAATATCAACGTATACCGTTTTTCCAGGATTCAAAAGTTTGCTCGAAATCAACGTTTTAAACTATGTTGTGAACTATTTGTAATGGGTTTTAATTGTTTTAAGTTGATTGGGCCTTATTGAAGAAAGATGTGGTATTTTTTTTAGCATAATAGGTAAGTTTTAGGTTTGTACAAAAGCCCAAAATAATACTAGATTGATATTGATAGTGCAAAACCAAAACCCCCAAAAAAGCCCAAACCGTTAAAATCAAACCGTGATTCACGGTTCGGTTCGACACCGATTTTGAAACTTCACGGTTCAATTTCGGTTTCTGTATTTTTGGAATCGTGCTATACAGTTTGGTTTACTGTTTCACCTGGAACCGTTCAAAACCGAACAATGCTCACCCCTACATTAAAACATCTCGAATGACATGCTTAAACTTGGAGTACCACCTACAACACATGTAGTCGTACAAATTTTAAAAAAAAATAAGTATTTCTGCTAAACTAAAAATTCAGTCCAAATGGTTTTGTTTAGAGTTTTGTTAAAAAAAAAGTCATCACACTGCACTTGTGGTTTGAAAAGCCAAAAGGTCGGGTGACCAAAACTCATAAAATGAGCGAGGTCTTTTTTCCTCTTCTTCAATTCTTCTTATTTCTCTTTCATTTTTTTATTGGGTTTTCAAAAACCTTGATTTTCAGAGCTTTAATCCATTGTTTTCCAAGGTTCTTAGATTTTATAGTCTCTAATATATGGACTATAATAGATATACAGGAGGCGGTAAAACAAAAAGAAATATAAATTATGAGCAGAAAATATTTATAACTTTTTGTATTATGTAAGCGATGAAAGCTAGTATGAATATTATTTGAGTTATTTAGTGTTATCCCCCTCAACTTTCAAATTTTGGCCAAAAAAAGAGATGAACCACCTAAGTTACCCTTATGCCACATCAAACTGTTTTTAGTGGTTTTGAGTTAAACCAAAGCAGTTTTAACCAAGACCCTTAGATTAAACCTGATATAACTTATCAAATCTAACGGTTTAAAACACAACACATGAATTAGACAAAAAACTACTTTACAAATTAATCTTAACTTTACCAAATCAATACATAAAAGAAAAACCTAAAATTCTAACCAAATTATTACAACTTGTTCTTCATTGTCTTAATTACATACCCCAAAATTGAAATTATTGGAGGCGTTGATAAAGATGAAACCAATTGAACCATTATACTACAACAAACAAAAAAAATTTGAAATACCTTAAAAGAAAAATTGAAACTTGATGGGGAAGATGAGTGAATTTGAAGAAGAAGAAGGGTTTGGGGTTTTGTGGAATTGGAGTTTGAATGAAAATGATTGGTAAAGTAAAGATGTATTTTATAATAATTGATGAAATTCTCTCTCCGTATTTTAATATTTCCCAGCAAAATTTATTCATATTACTACTATTCGTGTAAATCGTAAGCTCATGTGGAATTTCATTACCTAAATTCCCATAACTAACAAAAATTTGATTCTCTGAATTAATTTTGTGATACCCCCCCCCCCCCCCTCCCACACACACACACACACACACACACACACACCTCCACCTCATGTAATTTATAAGAACCCTAATTCGTATAAGATAATGCACACATAAGTTAAATTCAACTTCATTATTGGTGGTGAGAAAGAAATTACCTTTATTTTACCTTCAGATTTGCCAATTTTCATGGACACAATTGATCTAAGAAACTAGGGTTTTCTGTATAGGTTCGAGGAAGGTTGGTGAAAGTGAAGATGAACAAAAGAGACGATGATCTTGCAGAATGCTTCTTGTTTCTTCCATTGAGTTCATCTAGTTCGTTAATGGTGAAGGTGAAAACGAAGGTTTTGCACTGAGTGTTAATGGTGAAGATGACGAAAGGGAGAAGATGAAGTTAAATGAGGATAAATTGATAATTTGTGGCTTACAAAGGTCAGATCCAGGTATCATGTTAATAGTTGTTGGATTACTCAAATCTAATCTAATGGTGTAAATTAAAACCGTTTTGGGTTTGATGTGGCAAAGTGGATTTTAGTTTAAACCACTAAGGGTGCGTTTGATAAATTTTCCTGGTAGATTATCGTTTTCAGCAATCCGGCAAATATTGAAGCAAATGGTGATTTGCTGGCTTCAGGCAAATATATTTTGAGGCAAACAAAATTTGCAAGTGTTTGATAACTCGACGGGCAAACACTAGAAAACTGGGTTTTGCCACTATTACATTGTTTGATAACCTCAAATGACCTAGGCAAACACTTAAACTGACCACGGGCCAATTTGTTTAGCCCATCAATCTTAAGCCCATCAATCCTAAGCCCATGAACAAAACACATGTCTTATCAACCCAACCCAATAACATAATATATACTTGAGATTTGTAGTAGTAATACAAAAGGAACCTAAAAAAAAAAAAATATATATATATATATATATAATATATATATATATATATATAATATATATATATATATATATATATATATATATATATATATAATTAAAAAAATTTATTAATAAAATTTTAAAATTTTAATTAACGAAAAAAAAGGTAGTGGTTGTTATAGAAGATAAATGGGGATAAAAAAAATCCTGGTGGAAAAAATGAAATGGTTAATAGCCCTGTGTGTAGTTAACACAAGGACCTTCAACTCGATAAACATAAGCATGTGTAAGAATGATAAATTAAATATGGTATTTTATAAGCATTTGTCGGATGCAATTTTATAAGCATTACCAACTATACACATCGACATTATAAAAAAAAATACAAGGACATGTATAAAAAATCATCACTCACAATATCCAAAATAACCTGTATGCACATGACTCTAATGCACGATTAATAAACAAACCAAAAATAACCAAAAAAAAAAAAATTAAATAAAATAATACACAAGTTATAAACTAGCCCATAAACAAATTTATATCGTCCACTCGACCACCATTCATAAATATCAACATATTTACATAATTAAAAGAAACCCAAAACAAATGTCATCATAAAAACCCAAAATATTTACACAACTTCAAAATCCTCCCAAGTCTGATAAAATTGTCAAATTTGTTAACCCAAAACAAATGTCATCACCAAAATACTATGCAGATTACATGTAGCTAGAATACCCCAGAGTCAGAATCAGTGTCAATCACAATTGTGGAGTCTGAAATCTCATCTGCGACATCGACATTCATTGATTCTGATCAGTTCTTGAAAATTTCTGCTACACAGTCCCAATTACCATCGACGCCATAATTGTCAAAGCATGAACATGGTTCTTGACCAGTACAAACAACTTCATCATCGCCAATCTTCATCTTTTTTTTCCAGCCCTATCAACCTTGCTTGTTGCCACCTTGCGTGCCTTGTTAGCCTTGGGTGTTGCTGCCTTGGGTGCTGCCTTGGTTCTTGCTGCCTTGTTTGCTGCCTTGGGTGTTGCCTTGGTTGTTGCCTTGGGTGTTGATGCCTTGGGTGTTGCTGCCTTGGGTGCTGCTGCCTCGGGAATCCTGAACTTCATTCTTTTGGCATGATCACTCGCATTTTCGGTTTCTTCGCCAGTGATTTTGTCTCCGATCCAGATGTGCCATCTGTCTTCCCAGCTCCAATACCAAGTGATACCATCTTTGAAGTAGTGTGGCGGCGGCTGGCCGGAGTACGAACCTGATTTGACCCCAAATCTCTAAACGATGCTGAACATACCCCAGAATTTCAAATAATATTTCTTCACCTGCAGCCAATTTGGTGTTTTTTATGAAAGTGTGCCAGCCGAGATGTTTAAAGTAGCATGCATGGTCCGAATCCCACAACAAGACGATCTTATGGTCATAATCACAGGACCACATATTGACAACCAACCCAGAATGAAAATTGCCGTTCAACCTTGCCGGAATTTTCTTTTGAAGACAGGTTACATATATAAATATGTTATCTCCCTAATTTCGTCAGTGCCATGGTATTACATGCATTCAAAAAAAATTCAAATATATATAAGATTGAAAAAAGAAGGGATTAGACTTACCATAATTTTTGAATTAGTGACGTTCGCTTTCGTCACGGTCTTCGACTACCAAATATTACGCTCTCCGTCAATTGGCTTTAGTTCTTTCGCATTGGCCATCTAATATGAACAGAAAAAAAAAAAACAAATATACAGTAATAATAATAAACAATACATAGCCTAGCAAAATAATATACAAAAAAATACAAGATGGCTGTAATGGTTGAATTGAACATGTCAAATTTAAACATCGCCAAAAAATTGTTTTAAAATAAGCATAAAAATGTCGAAAGACAAAGTAACAGAATAATTAAACATGTGATAGTGGCACATCTATGCCACTTTTAAGATGCATGACGTACATCATTTATGGTTGATAATAAACATCGTCGGGTGCATGTCGAAAACTGTCCTCGCCATTTCATAATACGAGATGACTTTGTCTTTGTACTTCTTATACAACAACATTTCAGGTGGGAACGACTCCCAAGCGTCATCGGTGGCAATGAGTTTGTACGTTGTGGGGCAAAATACAAACGCTTCATTCTCACACAAGAGTTCTATTTGCCTTGCAACCCTCCTAGCCACATGCAATCGAGTTGCAATAAAAGCCTCAGTGATTTCACGCCCCAATACAATTTTTAATTCAATAGCAACATCGCGTACTACGTTTTTCGTCACCCTACGTGTTGGTTCGACCATTACTTTGGTCCACAACAAGTCATCCATTGATGTTGTCCATCGGACACGTCGTTTACAAAAACCCCTTCCACCTTCCATTATCAAATTCTGTGTGAACACATTCCAATCAAACAAGTATATAATTAAGTGCGGCGAAACATTAATGAAAAGGTTGTACTTGTCCGAGTTTCATACGAAAAATCCCAATCATCACATAATATTACTTATTAATAAGGTACACAAGTTTTTTTTAATTTGTTACAAAATGTCATATTAAACATCATGAGTCCGACTCGACTCATTATCAAAAGTTATCGTTATCACAAAACCTAAAACATTCGTTAGGACATGGTGTATTCGAGCAATGCATACACTTCTTGACTTCTTTTGCTTTATAGTGAAACCATGCGTAAGAGCAATCTTCGCGACAAGGATGTTGAAGGCATCGAGCACATATCATCCCCATGTCATTTGTCGGAGGCGATCGAAGTATCGGAAACAAGTACTCGATTGAATTTACATAGTTCAACGGAACACTTCACAAGAGTTATCCACTTTTCATCAAGCTTATTCCCACTTCCAGTGTAGATTTGCATCACACCGGTACAACCAGGTTGTTCACAACGTATGTATGGTTCTAAGATTGGCAAACAAGAATCGAATTCGAAGTCTTTATGTTGGACAAAATAGATATATATGGCATTCAATAAAGTTGTCATTAAACAAATTTGTTTATAAAAGTAGTCATTACATACATTACAGATAAGAGTCACTCATGGACGCAGACTATACACAACTACTATAGTAGACATTGGCAAGTAGGTTGGCATACACCTATCCTTAATGTCGTCGTAATGGCCTGGATTTTCTTTATTGACCTTGTCCCACTCTTCATTGGCTCCTCTAACTTTTAACGTGACATTGTCAAAATAAAAACCATAGTCTTCGCACAATTCTTGGACTAGCTTAAATTCTCTCTTAAAATACGAGATCGACATCGAATCTCGTCGAAACCAACTTCGACGTTAAAACCATGTTTCACACTATTGGTAAAATGTTCATAAGCCGACCGGAGTCGGACCATCACAAGTACATTGCCTGTTGCATGGAAGAGCAGCACATCACACAATAACTTATCCATATCTCCAGTCCAATGCACATTGTGCTGCCTATATAGCCTCACAATGTTTCTTCTAAAATTACCAGGATACATTCCTATCAAATTGAGCAGAGCATTGCCATCACCAATATAAAATCAAATAATAAAAATGACAAAACCGACTACTACAAACTCCATAATATAAGCTTTCCGGTGTTAGAAAAACACCCCAAACATTGTTTCAATAAACTGTCTAAAGGTGTAGTTTGCAACATCCGAACTAACTTAACACAATATTGTTAACATATTTAAACAACCACATATGCAGAACCAAAAACAAACAGACACAACAAGGAAATTCAACGACTTCGATAATAGGCATTACTGGCAGCATTTGCCAACTTCTTAAGCAACCAAGGACGCTGCAGTTTTTCATTCAACCCCATGAACACAGACGCAAGGGCTTTGTTCTCACCGAGTAAGTCTAATGCCTCCAAAAGTACATCTTCTTCATCACCTCGGACCTTCGATAATGCTTCAGTAAGATCGTCGATCTTTGGACCAGAAAAATGATCTGCCAAAGATTTCACAGTGTCCATCATCCCTTTGTTATATTCTGCGTCACTTGGATCAACGCTACCTAGGCGTGACTTCTTACGCTTGTTCTGCAAGGGTACAATGGGAGGTGGTATGGTATGTCTACGAGGACCTTCTGAACTAGAGCTTTCATTAGTACTCAACCCAGAATTTCCGGTGTGCGGAGCTTATGGACTCTTACTTGTGCCAGCTCCGTCCATTACCACAAAATCTTCTACTTCATCAGATTCTGTCCCTAATGAATACACATTTTACGAGACTTTAGGGATAATGATTGGACACAAACGCCTAAACAATAGTTAACGTACAACAAAGGTTTACCATTTGGTGAATCAACAGCGAAGAATTCTTCTTCTTGATCTCCAGCGTCACCCCCATGACCATTTGCAGTCTCATTACCGATGATAATATACAGCTGGTCATAATATGGAAATTCTTTCCCACGTAAAGGTACTGCTTCGGGATGGGCATACATTAACATATATATGTATATATGTGTATTAGTAGTTGGTATAGACATGGGGCCGATTTAATTGAATGGAGTTCAAACACTAGAACAATTACCAGAAAATATCTATTCCAAGCGTCTTCGTCTCCGGATATAGTCCTGGTTCCACTATCGAAAGTGAAACCAAAACCACTAGCATCAATGAGCGCCTTCGCTGTGAGGTATGAAGCCCTCAAAGTCTTCATGCTCGATCTAACATTCTCAGGCCCAACTAGCATCCCTAATGCCTTGTTCACAGCCACAGCGGCTGCCTTAAGGGATTCAGTTTTTATCCCATTGTCGACACGCTTACCTCGAAGCGCAACCTCTTCACACAAGGTATCGAGCATGACCTCGATCATTGGCTTCGTCCACCTAATCTGCGTTTTACCAGTTTGGCGAGAACTACCCTGGTTATGGGGTAGAAAGTACATCGGTTCTTGAGCTTGCGGTTGAGTAGGTTGAGTAGGTTGTGGAGGTGTAGTCTGTTTGGGTTTCTTAGTCCTCCTTAGTGGTTTGAAGTTAATGGTTGACATGCTTAACAATATATCTATTCATCAAAACAACAAATACTTCAAATAGTAATACAAATACAAATCAAATATCCAAATACATAAATTATTATAAATCGTACATAACCATGAAAATAAAATAATAGATGATTCTCATTCTAGTTCGCCATTGTGGTAGTCCACATAATCAGCCCACATTTCATTGCATAAATTGTCACGCCAATTTGTGCAAGCTTGGTACGGACCAATAAGAATCCCACCCCCACCATTTCCATTATCGACTTCAGGTATTGGTTCTGGTTGGTCGTCCTCCCTCGGTACCCATGGCTGCCAAACATCCGTGGGATCGATGTCTTTCAGAAAATTGTGCAACGCACAACAAGCCAAGATAATCTTGGTATGCGTTCTCACATCATGGAAAGGAGCATTCCTAAGGTACGCGAATTTCTTTTTCATCACACCAATAATCCTCTCAACCACTCCACGCATTGATGAATGTCTCCAATTATACAACTCATCAGCATTTTGGGGAGAGTTGGTTCCTCGCTCTCGAAGATGGTACCGGACACTGCGGTAAGGGGGTAAAAACCCTGGACTTAATGCAAAACCTGCATCGGCAAGGTAGTATTTACCATCCGGTATAGTTAACCTCCTTCCCTGACGAGTAACTGCGTTCCGCAGCAATCAACCATCGTGGGTCGATCCCTCCCACCCCGCTAGCACGTAAGTAAACCTCATGTCAAACGTGCACGCTACAAGGACATTTTGGGATATATACCCTTTCGGTTGATGTACCTAGTATGATCTGTGATGGGGACCATGGTAGGAAAATGGGTACCATCGACCGCACCAACAACATCCTATCGTATCAAAAAAGGTTTGATTAGTCTAGATGGTGGTTTTAAAAATATTTTATTTTGGAGTTCGTTCTAGAGTTAAGAATCAGACCTTCAAAAACTTGTGGTAGTACACAGGGTTGTCATGGTTGGTTAGTGGTGAGTTGGCTTCGGTAGCATTGTTGACAACCTCCATAAACAATTTTATCATCGCGTCCAAGACAACATGGAAGAATCGGCTCACGGTTTCACCCGATCGTTGGAACTCAAATCGTGTTCTCCGATTGCGGTTATCATGTCCCACTATCAATAAGAACATGGCAACTTGCTCTTCCACAGTCACGTAACATGAATTTGCTAGACCTAAGCGGCGTAAGCGACAACATAGTTGATGGAATGCATTATGCCTCATTCTTAGGTTATCATGGCAGCTAATGTCGTTGTCTATATAGAATCTTGATAGCCTAGATAGACGCTCGGGATCTTGGTAGGTGTATGGCTCCCTAGGTATACTAGGGGATCTGATATACCTCCTAGACCATCGTCGACGTTGCATCACAGAATGGACAGCTACAATTGTCACAATTGCAGCCACCAACCTACGTTCTTCCTCCTCAGTTGGCCTTCTACAAAACCCCCAACCCTTTATATATATATATATAGAGAGAGAGAGAGAGAGAGAGAGAGAGAGAGAGATAAGAAAAATATAACGACAAAAAACCAAGTTCCATGATTAAAAAAAGTTTCTGGTATTAATATAAAATAGTTCGTACATTTTATGATAAAAAATGACAAACAACCAAGTTCCATGATTAACAAATTTTACAACCCAAGTTACAACACAAACAACAACTTCAATAGAATGGCGATCAACATAACCAAAAGAACAACCACTAGCTTCCTCACCAGCCACCAACTATCGGACATAATTGGAAGCGTAGCAGGGACCGTAGCTGGAAAGGTGATCGCCGACAGCAAATAGGGTTGCACAGGTTGTTGGATGTTCTGCGGCCCAATAACTTCCCTAGCATCTACACGACCCACACGACCAGATAAGTACTGGTCATACAAAAATTGGGCTTGGGCGATAGATTCACAGCCCTGATAATCATTGTTTGGAAAACTGTCTACTTGAGCCTTGGCTTCCGACCAGCTTAGGTATATACCCGGACGTACCCCACGACGCACAACATAACAAGCATACTTAACCATAATGGTATCTGAAACAGTATATGTACCGATAGTGAATTTTCTTGTGTACATATATGTACATAATAAACATACTTAACCAGCTTGGGTAATGAACTAACCTAACCTTGTGTTATCTATAGTTCTATACTTATACAGTGCAACACGTCTAAGTGCAACATGTATAGTTCTATACTTACATTTCTGAATACAACATGTCGTTCAAATAATTTAACTATACAGTAAAACAACATATATAACAAGTACACCTAAGCATGATAAACACAAAAAACGAGGCAATCATAATACTTTTTAGAAAAAATACATGTAACTCTTAACATGCTATTATCAATTACACGCAGCAACATATATGACATGTCGTACAGATAATTCATAGTGTAACATGCTATTATTAATTACACGCAACATAGATAACACATGTAACTTGGAGTGGTCGAAGATAATTCATGAATGAGTTCGTGCTTTACTAAACAGGGCAACTTTACATGCATTAATACTTAACATGGCAACACACTCGGTTCATATGAACATTCATTAGATAGAAAAAATACCTGGTTCAATTCAGTGCACAGCAAAGAAATAAAGCAGAGAGTGACGACCGAAAACCGAGATGCGAGACTTCGAGACTGCAACTTGGAAAAGAAAAAGATTAGATTGTGCTAATCATTTTGATTAAAGATTAAAAATAATATGTAGAAATGAATTACCAGGAATTTTGAAGAAGATCGAAAACCGAGATGCCAAACTTCGAGACTGCAACTTGGAAAACAAAATGGATTAGATTGTGCTAACCATTTCGATTAAAGATTAAAAAATATGTAGAAATGAATTACCAGGAATTTTGAAGAAATCTCCGAACTGAACTGCTGAAAATATTGAATAAAAAAATATTATAAGCAATTATAAAAATAGATAATATAAAAAGTTGTAAACAGATAATATACTAGTTGTAATCAAAATTGAAACAATTTTACAAATGTTTGCAAATGTTTTCTAATTGAGAAAAACCTATTGAAAAACATAAATATTCTCTTTTAATCGGAAAAAAATAAATTTTTTTAAGTTTCGATTTATGAGACATACGCCTCACACTGCCTCGAGGTATTAACTAGAATTTGGGATAAGTGTTTAAGTTCATATATTTCTCCCTTAAGGCCCTTGCTGTAACCTGCAATCCCGCGTAAATGCCTAATTCCTAGCAAGCCACTTGTGCGACGGTTGCTTGGATAAGTGGATACTTAACGGACAACAAGATTTACCTCTCACTTGGCACTCTAAAAGGGAAATCATTCTTCATATAGCTCAACATATAGCTCAACGACTGTCATACCTTCACCCAGAATGTCAAAAAACAATAATTCATTTCGATATAAAGGCCTCTAGAAGACTGCATATTACATTCCTACCTTCAATCGAGGTTTACGTTAACCACATTTTTTTTCCATTTTGTGGTATTTTGATTGCTCAAAGCAAACAAGAAGAAATGGATAATCAATTCAATCAATCATGATATATACCCACAAAGAAACAAGCTTTAGAATGCTTTTACCCATTTCGCAGACTGATGAAAGTGTGACAAATTTTGACAAATGTTTGACAAATTTAAAACATTTATTAACACAGTTAAGATCTGCCACTTTTTTTAAACATCTACATACTACATTTAACACAATTAACTCTAGGTATTAACTCATGAGCATTTTACAGTTTGTATATTACAGAAACCACCATGTTAGGGTTTTCGTCATTCCTTGTGTTTATAAATAGATAGCAAACGGAAAATTCCCCAGTTTCGAATAACCCCCAAATTTAGGGTTAGGGTTTTCAAAATTTGAAATTGTATCATCAATCAATCAGAAAATTACCTAATTTTGAAAATCCCCCAAATTTTAGGGTTAGGGTTTTCAAAATTTGGAATTGTATCATGAATCAAACAGAAAATTCCCCAATTTTGGAAAACCCCCAAATTTTGGATTAGGGTTTTCAAAATTTGGAATTGTAGCATGAATCAAAGAGAAATTACCCAATTTCGAATAACCCCCAAATTTTAGGGTTAGGGTTTTCAAAATTTGGAATTGTATCTTCAATCAATCAAAAAATTACCTAATTTCAAAAAAACCCCAAATTTTAGGGTTAGGGTTTTCAAAATTTGCAATTGTATCATCAATCAAACTAGAAAAATTACCTAATTTCGAAAACCCCCCAAATTTTAGGGTTATGGTTTTCAAAATTTGCAATTGTATCATGAAATCAAACAGAAAATTACCCAATTTCGAAAAACCCCCAAATATTTAAGGGTTGGGATTTCAAAATTTGCAATTGTATCATCAAATCAAACAGAAAAGTATCCAATTTCGAAAAAAACCCCAAATTTATACAAATTAACGATTTTTAATGAAATTTTAGGTTGTAGAATCAATATAGCATTTGTTGTTATAATCCAAAACAAAAAAGAAGAAATTTGCTGAAGAAGAAAACCAAAAAAGAAAAAAAAAATCGCAATTTTCTGTCGAAGAAAACTCACCGTTGATGGTGGAGACGATGAGAGAAGGTGGACGTCGATGATGATGAGAGAAGGTGGAGGTCGATTGATGGTGGAGACGATGAGAGATAATCAATCGGTAGAGACGAGAGAGAGATAGGTTTCGCCGCCATTGTTGTCGAGAGAGATAGGTTTTGGTTGCTGTTTTTTTTTGTTTTTTTTTTGGTTTGGTTTTATACCTGGCAAATGGAAAAAATTTCCTGAGGCAAAGAAATATTTTCCTATGGGGGGGGGGGGGGGGGGGAAATTATTTTCCTGCATTTTTGTGGCAAATAGAAGCACGTGACCATCTTAGGCAAAATTTGCAGGATTTTTGCCCGATCGCTCAAAACGTTATCAAACAATGTCAATCCAAAAATTACGGGAAAATACACATTTGCCTGAGGCAAAATGGGTTATCAAACGCACCCTAATGGAAAAGGTTTTAGGTGGCACAAGGTATAAATGGTAATTCATTTTTTTGTGGAATTTGAAAGTAGGGGGAATCACAAAACTTTTTTAAGTGTGTGTGTGTGGGGGGGGGGGGGGGGGGGTAGGTAACGCTAAATAACTCATATTATTTTAATTATAAAATATTTAATGATAATTTTGCAATACGTAGTTTATCTTGATTTTCGAAAGCATTCAATTTCTTTGGTCATCGAAACATTAACCAAAATCAAAATTTAGAACCTTGGTGGAAACTAAGAAAGGATCGGAAGGTTGTGTTCGCATACGTTAGAGATAAGATAATACTATTTATAGGTGTCATGCATCATGCATGCATGCATCATACGGTTTAACCCCGATAAGATAATACTCGATAAATTAATTATCTCCTTTAAATAATATTTTTGGTTGGTCCTAACTTGTGCATCGGTTGATAAATTAATATTTCGGTAAATTTATTCCCTAAAATCTATTTATAGATGTCATCGCAATCATTCAACTTAAATCGTATGATGCATACATGAAGTTTTTGAGGTTTGGTTTGATTTCAGTTAATCTTCAAAAATTTTGAATTAGCAAAAAAAAAAAAAAAAAATCCCATTTGAATTAGAACAATGGCTAAGAAGAAGAGAAAGAAAACTAATAATGGGGAGGGTAGTTCATGATCAAATGGGTCTAATGAGAAAGAATTACTTAGTAATAGTTGGAGCAACTTAACTAATGATATTTTAGTAAATATATTCAATAAACTAGAAGATGAAGAATTTTTATGGTTAATTTTTTCAGTTTGTCAATCATGACAAATAGCTTGTTAAGAAATTTTGTTTTGACTAAAATATCAAGATAATGAAACACTTAATTTGGGCATGCCAGCATGTTTATGTTATGATGCAGAGAAAGATAATTATAATTTATTAGACTTAGTTTTGCCAAGAATGATTAGGAGTATATTTGATCGAAGTGGTGATATATATAACGACATTCCCTTTTGGAAGTCTTTATACGTTGATATGGTGTTTCCCCTAGGTCGATTGTCAGACAAGTATCTTGTTTATGTTGTTGAGAGGTATGATCTTTTGTTTGTTATAGGAGCTTCAATTGCTTAAAGTTTGTATATATGTTATTTGCCGCCATCCTTAAATTGACAGCAATCTTAACAGCCCATCTCAGTCATTGATTATAACATAATCTAAAGATCAAGATTTCTTTCATTATTATGCTTTAATTTGGCAAATGTCACTATCGTAATTTGACCTATTTTATCTCTCTTCAATCTCATCCAACAAGAAAGAGAAATTCACCCCTACAATGAAATTTCATTGTTCAAATCATACCAACTGCCCAAAGGGACCGCTAACCACCAAGGGAAAGTCAGGTCAATTTTTGCCACTACTTACAATTTTCTCAATAACAGAGGAACGGTCGTTACAGTGAACAAAGTGGTAATACTCGACACCCACACAATCATTATTTTTTCTCAGGGAATACACTTGTCTAATGTGACCAAAATGAATACCACCCTTGTAGTTCAACGTATTAATAACTCGCATTACCCTCCAAAAAATCTCAGTACCCAAACCAGGAGTGATACGGTAAAAGTTCAGAATTTGTATGTCCAAGAGAATCAACGGGAACCGGAATCCCCGGGCAATTTGATACGCCGTCACCATAATAGTATCCGAACCTACGTCATGATGGGAGAACCTAAGGAAGACTGGTAATTAATGCCCTAATTTTATCTTATCAGGTATTTTATACACGCTCCTAAATAAACCTAAGTTAGGCCACCACTCGAAAGTAACAAGATTATATACATCTAAGAAATAAGTACTGTTTGATCTTATACTTCGTGATGGTTCTGAAGTCTTCTCAGTATTTTCTGAGCCAGAAACCGTTGCCCCTTATGTTTCTTCAATAATTCTTTTTTTTTTCTTTTTATCTTTATTTCCTGTCATGGTGTTGGTCACAGATTAAATAGAACAAAAGTGGGGGCACCAAGGGTCAACCTCACGAGTTCCTAGAAACAGAAAAGGGAAATACAAGAGGGACACATGCAGAACTATGATGTTCGGATAAAAGTATGTTCTACCACGAGCATCAAATATTTTTCCCTTTGTGTGTGCAAATAACTAGACTAGACTAATTAACTAAAACTAGCAAAATGATAAGCATCAGGAATCAATCCACTCTTCTAAAGGATTGAGTTATAACGTAATGATGCAAACTAAGAAATATACCTATGATGATAATGATGATGTCGTTTTGATGAAAATGGAATAATGATTTTGTTGTTTTGAAATTAATTTTTGTTTGGAGGTTTTGATTATGATTATAACTAAATAATTAAATAAAACTAAACTAATTAAAAGCAAGTAAATTTAGGGTTTGTGTATATATATATGAGATGAAAATGGGGATCACTTCACCATCCTAGACAAAGTCATGACCTTTTTTTCTATGTATTTAATTTCATGCAACTAACTATCCCTATCTCTATGCCATAATTAGTAGTGAGTTCTTTATCTCTCGATGCCAAAACTCACTCACCTTAAGCTATACAAAAGTTTTTGCGGAAAATTCTTCTAGCATAAACCTAAGGGCCTTGAAATACAAAACAATGACCCTCAACCAACCCGTCGCTATAGTCGATTACTTTCCTTATATTTCAACAAAAGATATAAAATTAGCTTATTTTCTCTCTCTTGATGCCAAAATAAACTAAACTAAGCACATGAGGTATTAAAAAGTCTCTACATGTAAAAATATCTCTCTTTTATTGTGATTAAGAATAAGAGTAAAATTATCCTAAGGTGATTAATCTTAAAATAATACCTTTTCATGCATGAGAATCAAATACATATAAAAATCATAAATTCATCTAGTAGGCTAGCTCACCTCATAATGGATAATAATTGAACATGGAGATGGATGATGATGACATGGTGGTAGGGAAAAGTAAAGAGATGATTAAACCATAAAAGATAAATACGAAAAGATAAATTACATATATTAATTAAAAACTTACTAAAGGTACCATAAATATCAAGAAAGTTCTTCTTCTTCTTCTTCTTCTTTTTAATGAATCTAAATCTAGGGTTTGATATTTCAATTGTAAGTAGAAACATGCCCCAAATTTGTGGAGAACATTGCTTATATACATATAGAGTTAAAGTTTCACCGAAATACTTCATTAAATGGTAAAAACTTGACTTTACGGTTTCCTTGACCTAGGGTTGACCAAATAACTTGTAACTTTCCAGTTTAGACCTTCAACATGGTTGGAATGGACTCCAAGTGGGCCTTGGAAGAAATTTCAACTTTGGATTTTGAGTTGTCTATTTTGCAATCTACGAAACTGCAGTCTGTCAGATTTTCAGGCCTCTTTTCGAGCTGCTTCTTCAACTCCTTTTGCTAATGTTTCTTGACAGTCTTGAAGTACACAATGAGATCTTTGTAACGGTGTCTTCGGATCGTAAATCAGAGTTCTCTACCAAAGGCTCAAAGTTGTTGCGTTAATGCAATTTTCTGTACTTTTTTTTTTCTTTTTTCTTCCTTTTGCCATTTCTTTATGTTTTGATCCTATAAACATGTAAACTAAACAAAGTCACGCGTATCATATCACTTTATACATTAACTTGGGAAAAACATGTGCGCTTTAGGGGCTTAAATATACACTTTTTGGAACTTATCAAACCACTTAAAAAAAAACGAAGAAAAGGGAAAACCCCAAACCCCACATAGTTTTACTTTGAAATTAGATTCAAACAAAACAACAAGTTCGATACTCCTAATTTTCAAGGGTGTTTTATCAAAAAAATCGATCAATTTAACTAAATCAGTAACGGTTAAAACCAATTTGGTCAATCTAATTAAACCACTAACAATGGAAATAAAATACCAAAACCTAGTTTATTTCCTAACAAACATGCAGTAAGAAAATACTATAAAATTGGAAAGAAGAAGCATAAACTAACTTTCTTGTTCTCGAAAAACTTGTCACAAATCCAAAAGAGGAAGAATAACCAATAACAAGCCACAGGAAGTTAATCGCGAAAGATTTTTTGAAGAAAATAAGAGCAAAGAGAAGATGAACAGTAGCAGAGAACGAAAGCGAAGATGATGGAGAGAATAAAGGAAAATTAATGAGAGATTTTTTTTTTTTTTTTTACCAAAGTGGTTAATAGAAGATATGAAGAGAGAGAAAGGAAAAGTGCTCTTTGAGAAACACGGGGGAAGCACAATTACGATTGCTTCGACTTTACCCGAGGTAATTAAAGGGGCACGTGGTCCCTAAGCCACACAAAATTGGCATGTTGATTCCACTAGAGTGAATAGAAACTAAAGCTAAACCACGTGCGTAACATGTGGCCCACTAAGATAAAAATTCAAAACTAGTCTTTAATTCAAAATAGATTTGCGCGGGAAAAACAAAGAGCACTCTGAACAGAGATAATTTGCCAAGTGTTCAGCTAGATACCGCTTACCTAACGGTATCCAAATCATGTTCCAACTTTCACCTTCATAGTTCACGGTTGCTAAGAGTTCAGTTCTTTGATGTATTTCACTGGTAAGACCCGCTGGGCTGACGATTTTATATGATCAGAGAGGGGGTGATGGAAGTGCACGATTCTGCACTACTATGTGGAATAACAACAATAGTGACAGAATATCATTGTTAAACTAAGATCGGGTGCATGAAATAATATTCATGAAACTTAGTGAAAAAGTCAGGCGAAACTTTTTTAACAAACTAATAGAGGCACGTGACTCAAAACTAATAAGAGGGAAACTTCGTTAGGGAAGCTCTACGTGGAACCCCCACAACCACACATCCAACAGAGATCTTACAGATACAATAGATCATGAACTACTATAAATACAAGAACATTTACTACCTCAAAAAGGTTAGACATTTACTCCCCACACCTACCCCATTGTTATACATTCATACCTTCAAGAACTAACTTGGTCATTAGAGTGTTATTCACCAAAACAACTCCGGTGAGTTCCTCCAGGTACACGGAGCTGAAGACCAAAGAATAGCAAAACCTTCAAGTATATAGTGCAAGATCAAAAGTCATCGTTTCCTTAGTTCAAAGTGGGCTTACACTTTTAACCATAATTATCAAACAGACCCAAAGACAAAAGGCTTTATCCCAATTCAAGACGTTGTACCTGGTATGCGGTTCAAATACAATTAGGTCTTGAATGGGAGGTAACATATATTTTACAATGTAACTACTATTCGCGCATGTTTTTAGTTGGAGCATTGGCGTGTTGGAACTTTTTTTTTTTTAAGTTTTACAAATCAATCAAATTTTGTACATATATGTGAGGATGAAACAATTATACATTTGCCATTCCTAAAATGAGTTATCATATATGTCCTCTAAATTGAAGGACAAACCAGGGAAATGAAAACAAAATAAATAAATAAATAAATACAAATCAATCAATAAAAATAACAATTTGAAAAGCTCGATCACAACAAACCACCACATTTTAATCGACGATAAACCTTCAAATACCATTTTTTTTAACTGTGATCTCAATTGGGGATCAATGGATGCAAAACTGAAGATAGACTTGAAAATTAAGAAAACTTTGAAAATGAAGCAAGAAGAAGAAGAATCAACAGTAGAAAAGATCATCTTGAGTAAATACGTGAAGAAATCTTAAATTGTATATGTACGTGCTAATTTCTGATTGGCCTAAACCAAACTGTGTCTGTTCAGTATGGGACATGTGGCTGAAAATTTGTTACTGATTACAAAGGACACTGCTGACATCAGGTTGACTGTTTGCTATTTTAACCGGGTAACTCAAATTTCCACTTTGATTTCCGCGGGTTAACTGGTAAATGCCAATACGCAATTAAAATTTGATAGGGGAAGAGAATATCTTTTACTTGTTCAACGTCAAACATTGAAGTCTCACCTTTTTTTCATAAAACAGACGTCACCGTTTCTTCTTCATATCCAATTATCCATCCAAATTTTTCTCGAGATAATAATAATCATGATATATCTCCACATGTCAAGTATCTGTTAAACAAAATGGTCCCCACAGTGTAGACTTTTACCTAACAACGAACAACCAAAACGTCGTGCTTTCGTCTTCACACCAGTGAAAGAGAAAGGAAGATTTGACCAAAATTGAGTTACCAAGTCAAGACGATGATGACCTTTACCAATATACAACAGGTGTGTTTGTGTGTGTTTCATTCAATTCTCATTCTTCTCTTCTCTTCTTCTTCTTCTTCTTCTAAACTTCTAATGGAATTATTATTATTTAGAGATTCTGTTTTGTTAATTCTATTGATTATCTCGAGAAATTGTTTAAGTTTATGTTATGGATTTGGAACATTTGGATTTGATATTCATCATAGATATTCTGATCAAGTTAAACAAGTTTTCTCTATTGCTGATGATGAATTACCAGAAAAAGGAACACTTAATTACTATGCAACTATGGCTCATCGAGATAAAATGATTCGTGGTCGTCATCTTGCTGCAACTCAAACACAACAATTGGTTACTTTTGCTGATGGAAATAAAACTGTTCGCATTAGCTCATTAGGATTGTAAGTATTTTTAAACTGTTTGATTAAATTTTTATTATTATTTTGGTATGAAATTAAAGGGATTTTGGTTTAATTTTCAGTTTACATTATGCAAATGTTTCGTTGGGAACACCCAGTGTATCGTTTCTTGTGGCATTGGATACTGGAAGTGACTTGTTTTGGGTTCCTTGCGATTGTACAAAGTGTACAAAGTACTTGTCCACCACTTCTGGAGCTGTATGTGTTTTTCTTTACACCGCTTTTTACTTTGTTTAATTGAGTTCTTGAGTTTAAGTTATAAATAAATGTTATAAATGAGTTTAAGTAGAACTTTTATTCATTTGAACCAGTATTGATATAAAGGCAAAAAGGAAGGGTGAGACTTGAGAGAGCTCCTCATTCCTCAACCAAACCAATAATATGCAAAACATAAAAAAGGAAACAGTGATAAATACAATTCTTAGAATTAAACATCCAACATAGAGTTAGCTTAAAACCAATGTCTCAAAACGATGATGACGCCTCTCAGCTGAACCCTATAACTAATACCATACTGTAGCTTTAACCTTCATCACGAGATTGCCATGACCATTTACAAATTTAGCTTTACTAGCTATTTGTGTATATCCATAACATTCAGAAAATCAAATACCAGAAATAGTAGAGACTGAAGAGATTGACATGACTATGGTTTAGGGACATATTGGTGCCATCTAAAAGCTTACTGGTGGTGAATTTCACTTTCATGTAAACACCAATAAATGTTGGACATAAAAGGGGAGGATTGTATCCCCACCATTCCCCAGATGAAATATGATAGGCCTCATGTTTTGATTATGAACTCCTTAAATGTAAAAATATCATCAGATAAGACTGTCTTCATGCAGTACACTAGTCACTAGGGGTGGCAAATGGTGAAATGGGTCATGTCAGGGTCGGGTTGCGGGTCAAAATAGGTTAAACACGAAATGACCCGGTTATTAAACAGGTCAACCGAACACGACCCTGCTGATATATGGGTCACATGATCAGACACGGTTGAGACGCGACACTCTATAGTAGATTTGAAGAAGATGAGTGGATTCAGAAGATGAGATTTGGGCTTTATGATCAATTATCATCATCATCACCTATGTTCATTAGAAACTTCCATTTTCAAACTCAAATCCCTAACATTATTCATCATTTACTGAAGAAATTGAACTTGGGTTTGCTTTAGATCTTACTCCTAGCCCCTTTGATTTTAATCCACCATGTTTAATTCTCCGTACTTCTTTTAACACCATTGCTGATCTGATCAAGATAAAAAAAACCCAAAAGCTTGAAACTAATTTAAAGTTAATGTCGATTTTTTATGTGATAGAGTTTCTGCTCTTGAGTTAGGTTTTAAAAAGTTGGTGAAAGCGAAGAAGTTTAAGAAAGATTAAGAGGAAAGATGATGGAATTAATAAGAAGAAAGAAGTATGAAGGGACAACTAAGATCAAAGGAGGGAAGAAGAAAGAGAAGAATTATAAGTATGTTGCCAAGTTTAAAGGGAAAGGAAAATATTCTGCTAACCAGCAATTAAGAAGGAATAGAAGTAGAAAACGTACAGAGGGGGAAGAAGGGTTGGAGACAAACACGACCCATTTAGAAAATATACTTAGTGGGTCAGACACGTTAGGTCCGTGTCAAAACTGCCACCCCACAGTACACTAGAACAGGAGAATATAGTGGGTGCCTGGGTGAATTGACTTCGTAACTCTAAATTCTCTTGTTGGAGTGTACTTAATATAAACTCAAGCGTGGTCACTGATTAGAGTTGTAACTTTATTGAGTATCTTCTAAATGATTTCTGCGTAAACCTCATCTCCTTATATACTAGAGCCTGCTATTAGCTGCTGAATTTTGTGTTTATTGACTTGATGATGCAATGTCTTTGTCAGTGTAATTATGTTCTTTTGTGAACTACTGGTGTTAGGACTGACACGAACAGTGAATCGGTTGTCATATATCATGGTAGAAGGGTAGTTTTGTGTCCACATCGCAGTGACACATATTTGTGCATCGGTGTCCAGCGCAAGTATCAAGTGGTGATACAGAAACCATATACCATACCAGAGCTTCTTTTTATGTATATGACATGTGGAATTTCCTTATATTAGTGCCCTATTTTACGCCTATAACATAGTTCACAAATAATTAATGAGCTAATTAGTTGCATTTGTATTACAGAGCTCAGCTCTAATTTTTCTTTTTATCTTTTTAGGGTGATCAAATTACATTGACCATGGAGATTATCTGTTGTCTCTGCCTTTTAATAGTATGAAATGGAGGCCTGGTGTTTGATTTTGTTAATCAGTCTATCTTAATTGTCAATGCAGAGATTCAATCTCAACATTTACAGTCCCAAAGCCTCGTCCACAAGCAAGAGTGTCCCCTGCAATACCAGTTCAGGGGTATTCAGTGCATGTCCGTATCAAGTTGAATATCTTTCTAATGATACCTCATCTTCTGGGGTTTTGGTCAAGGATGTTTTGCACTTGATAACAGAACAGAATCCTCCAGCAGCTGTTCCTGCTCCAATTACACTTGGGTAGGGAAACTGTATTATGCCGTGTTGGATTTGTTAGAGTAGGTCTATTTGCTTATAAAAACTGAGATATCATTATTCACAAATATTAAAATTTGAGAGCAGTTTTTTTATGTCCCTATTATCTTATTCTTCTAGGGTGTTTTTTCCCTCCTCTGATCATTTAGTTTATTTGGATGAAACAGATGTGGTCTGGTTCAGACTGGTTCATTTTTGGATGGTGCAGCTCCCAATGGTTTGTTTGGGCTTGGTATGTCTAAGTCATCAGTTCCTTCCATTTTATCAACTTCTGGCATTGCTGCGAATTCTTTTTCCATGTGTTTTGGTGATGATGGGATTGGAAGAATTAGCTTTGGAGACAAAGGTAGCCCAAAGCAGGATGAAACTCCATTTGATATCAACCAGTTACAGTGAGTTCTTGTTTCTTTGTGTGATTATTTCTGATGGCAAGTATACCAGATTTGGATTATATCCGATTTGACCATATATAATTATATTTATTATAACCTTTTCTCTTTGTTCTCCAGTCCTACTTATAACATCAGTGTCACCAGAATAACAGTTGAGACAAATCGAAGCAATATTGTATTTAATGCAATTTTTGATTCTGGAACATCATTCACATATCTAAATGATCCAGCTTACACTCTTCTTTCTGAAAGCGTGAGTACATTAATGGATTTTGTTGTAATGCCTGAAGAACCAGTGTCATAATCTAATATTCAATAAATCTTGCTTTTGCAGTTTGATTTCCACACCCAAGATAGACGGCTTCCATCTGATCCTGCGATTCCTTTTGAGTATTGCTATAATATTAGGTTATTTATATGAAACCTTTACTGTGCAAGTGTTTTGTCCATTCTTTATTCTCAATTATTAACTTATTTGGAATTCACAGTCCTACTCAAACCAGCATTCTGCTCCCCAATGTGAATTTAACCATGAAGGGTGGGAGTCTCTTTCCTGTTCTGGATCCAATAGTTGTCTTCTCTGACCAGGTAATTATTTTTCAGAAGTTATGTGAACGCCTCTTTAATATATTGTTAATATCTCTTTAATATGAAATCGTTTCTTAACCTCAAAATATGCAGAATGATGCAAGATATTGCTTGGGAGTTGTCAGAAGTCCAGATGTTAACATCATCGGACGTAAGTGTTTCCATTTAAACTATATTTCCAGTTTGATATTAGATATTTCACTGTTCAACTTATCGACCCCCCCCCCCAAAAAAAACAAAAACTTATGGGTAGGTTTCATTTGAGCTTTGGCTTGTAAATTGTTTGTATCCACTAACATTTCTATTTCAGTTCCCATTTATACTCATTAAAGCATTAACCTTCCATTCATTTTCTTAGAAAGGTTTTCCATTGTTCTCATTTTGCGGAAAACACGATAGGATTGTTGAGTAACTGCAATCAAAGAATAAGTGCCACACGTTTTCTTTTAAGACTACCACTTAATGCAAAATTTAGTTTTTTGATACCGTGTATATCCTAACATTGCTATGGAAAGACAGGTCCTATATTAAGCTAATAAGTAATAAACCCACAAATCCATTGAGCCCTTAAGGTTTATATGATTCTTATCAACCATTTCCAGTGTCAGTGCCACAACCTTTATCATGGGCCAGTTTCATTCCACATGAAGCATTTCTTCAACCATTGCAACATAAATGAGGACTTACACTTGCTCAGCTTACGAACAGCCAACCTTGAAATGAAATGTGAAGATTAAATGGAGGTAGTAATGATTGATAGAGTTCATGTATACATTTGGACTTGCCAGAACAACGGAGATGGTCTGAGATGGTTATCTGAAGCATTGGATCCCCTACTTTGTTTAAGCATATTGATCTGGCTCCATAACTTGAGCTTATTTGTGTCGTCCACACTCTTGATGGTTTAGCTTTAATTCAAGAATACATTCTGATTGTATTTCTATATCTGTGGCTTTAATAATCAAACTTTAACTTGCACCTAGTCATGAGAATCATGTTTTATTTCTTTTTGTCCATCTGAGATGATACTTCTTTATAGATGTAGGAAAACTGATCTTAAGACTAACCATATTTTGCTGAGTTGTAAGACAGTGTTTATGTTAGATACCTCGTAACGGTGGTTTATGAAGTTGGTTGCTGATTTTTTAACATATCATCTGCAACACTTTGCTACATCACTAGTGTGGTTGCTCACATGACTAATTTTTATGCAGAGAACTTCATGACCGGCTACAATATAATCTTTGATCGTGAGAAGTTGGTGTTGGGTTGGGAGAAATCTAATTGTGAGTGAAACGCTTTAACAGATTGTGATTTTTATCTTAGAAACAGAAGGTTTTAGCCTTTGAGGGTGTGATAACTGACAACAACAAGAATATGTCTTATTCACAGGTTATAATCTCCAGGGCTCCAGTATGGTGCCATTTAAACCTCCAAACAACACTGTTGTTCCTCCTGCTACTGCTGCTGAACCGCGTGCTATCACCCCAGAAGCCACAAGAAATACAAGAAGTGGTTCTCCTAATTCAGAGGCTCCACGACCTTCAGTTGGCATATCTTCCCATTTGAGTGCTGCTGCCTGCGCCCTCTTCATACTATTTTTTCACCTTATAGCCAATGTTTGATTAAATTCTTCTCTGGATACTTTTGCAGCCCGGAAACCCAATACATAGAAATATATACAGAGCTAGCATTGTATCAAATTGGTTATTGTGGCATTTTGTATTGCCATTTGTTAAACTGATCATACAACCATTTTTTTTTTTCTGTATTTTCTTCACATTTTAGTTGTAAATATGACTTGTGTTTACTTCCTTGTATTACCAAACAAGGAGAGAATAATACAACATACCTGTAGATTTATTTGTGTTAACTGTTAACTGATGTCCTGTTTTATGGCTTGGCTTGTGACTTGTGAGTATATATATATATATTCTTACTGGTCATCTGTTTTCACTAATAATAATAACCAGAATCACACACAAAAAAAAAAGTGGTGAAGTGAATCATAATATCCAACCTTTACAAGAGTTGATTGAGTAAATGAAACATGGATTGGTAGTATAGAAGATTTCTTGGACAAAACTGATGGATATATCATCTGGGCCGTGCTTGATTGCACAGAAAACTTCCTTAAAACCAGTTTCTGCAATTTTTTACTAATTCCATAAAGCCCGTGTAGAATTAGTGAAGTCTGAACATACCAGTGATACGAACAAACCCTACTCCTCAATTCATTCAATCGATCGATTGAACGAACTTGAATCTCTCCAATTAAAAAAAAAAAAAATGGTAATGTGGTCTAGAATTCATTATTCGAGAATCAAAACTTTAACCAATCAATGCAAGAAACACTACTATTTCTTTCACTCTTCTTCATCTTCTTCTTATTCATTTCATTTCTCTTCATTTAATCACATTACTACTGAATTCACCAAAACTAGGGTTTCACATTATCCAAACAATTCTTTCTTTAATCAAAATGAGCTTTATGCTTCTATCAGATTCTTTGCAACCACGAAGCCTTTCTTTGTAAGCTCTCTTTCTCTTTCTCTCATCTTTCTTTCTTTCTCTTTTTATAATATAATTATTATGATGTTGATTAATTGTGATTAATGTTTTAATAGAAAAAGCAACAACAACAACAACAAGCAGAAAAGAAAGTTGAGGAAGAACGTAAGATGAATGACAAAATCACCTCGGAGTACATAAGACTTGTTACTGATGATGGTATTTCATTCTTATTTCCCTTTTACATATTCTGATTCATGTTCATTGTATAAATGTAGTTTTTTTTTTATATACTAGTTTAATGGGAAAAAAAAAAAAAAACTTTGAGTATATAGCAAAAAATTTATTGACAATATTAGGTGATTCTAATTACACCCACTATCTGATAATAACCCTAAAATGCATTCTAGTGTAGTGTTCATATTGGTTAAACTGATTTAAATGGAGCTAATAAACTAGAATTTCCGATATTTATATTGGTTATCGTTATTCTCTTATCAAGACTTGTACTTATTTAACGAAATTTTTCGTATATGTCTTTGTTCATACTCCTCGGCATATAGCATGAAATGATACTCTCCAAATGCAAACGATCTACAATAGAAAGACTGGTATATTTATGGTTGGCAAATGTATGCCAAGTATCCCCTCCCGGCACAGACTGAATATCTGAACAAAGCCATGAAGGAAACCCAGAATTGTTGACAAAGCGCCACTACACAACTCGGTGGTGGATGCTTTTTTTTCTTCCCGGAGACTTATAACTTGTGTATTTGACATTACCTGGCCTCTCTTCACCTTAGTTAGAGTATGGCCCCAAATCTGAAAATTCCGTATAATGAAACACCTATCAGATTGTATTTTCAGTCCAGACACCTTTCAAGACGAGAATAATGTTCTGTTAAAGCTCCATAAGTGTTCTTCCCTTTAACAATTCATACAAATGGCTTATAGCCTTATAGGGACTGAAGAGAGAAAGGGTTTACGACCGAGGAGTCAATATTTTGTTAGGGAAGAATCATTGGATCCTAATTTATATTTTTGGCTTTATTTTCACGTTTCTTTAAAACTAGGTGTGAGCTTCTCACTCACGCATAATGTAGTGTGTAAAACTGTTTGTTACAATGAAAAGTTTTATTTAGCTGAAAAAAGAAAAAAAGAAAAGAGGTGAAAGGCATGGCGCTTCTCGTCCACTTTCTCCTATCCTGAATCCTGATTCTCACATTTCCTTTCATTGGTGATCAACTCCAGAAAGCTGTCATCTTCTCCATTTCTTTTCATATAAACCCCTTCTTGAACTAGCCAAATATGCCATTTTCTTCCACTAGGCACTGCTGGACAGTCCCAAGTTGAAATATTAAGTCACTAAAGCAACAATTTGAATGTCTTGTAGTAGCACCTTCTGTCATTCCAAAGAAGAAGTTGAATACTGTCATCCACTGTAAAGATATTATCATCAGAACTGAATTCCTTACAGTTCATTGATGCTGTGCCATGGTGAAAAGCCATAGGTATGTAGAGCTCTCTTAAATCATCACTTCCAAATAGCCAACCCACTTATGGTGCGGGGATCTGGTTCACATTCTTGGTCTGTCAAAGTTTGCCAGCTTATCTGTTTAGAGATTGTCTCAGTCATTTTTGTCACTTTTTTTCCGCAAAAGCTGCTACCCAAAGTATTGCCTCGTATGGATGTGCACCTGATGTGCCCAGTGTTCCATATCTAGCTTAAAGCACCACCCCTAATAGGTAAAGGTCGCTCACTTGCTTGTGTTTCACAATGTAACATGGACACCTGTCAAAAAAAATCTGTGGACGCGGAGTCGCGGACACTCGACACACGTGTTAGACACACATGGACACATGTTGGACACACGTATAAACTTTTGCATATAATTGGGGTTAGAATATGTAATAAAACTCTGATATATGAAGAAAAGGAAAGAGATGAGCTAGAATTTGTCCCTTCATCAAACTACAATCAAAGAAAAGATAAAACAGAAAAGTGAGAAGTAGAGATGGTATGTTCTATGTCTAAAAAATGGATTAGTAATAAATCAGAATCCGTATCCCCGTGTCGACTGGTTTTTGGATGCCGTGGTCGAACACTCTGTATCCGATACGGACACCGACACATGTACCCATGCCAATGTCACTATTGCACTTTTACGAGTTTTGGACAAAAATACATAAAGAATATTGGTAGAGAAATTGGATAAATGAGACCCATCTTAGTAGATCTATTTTTCTTCCTTCATCCTTTTGTCGATTCAGCGATGGGATGTCATACAACTTCACAAGACTACCATCCATGTGGCTTCCCTTTAACTCAACATTCAGAAACGTCATCGCAAAGTTGAAGTACAGAACATCATTACGACTTTTAGCTTTAGATTATTTATAACAACAAAAGGATGTATTTGTTAATTATCAATATTATGTAGTTCTCTTTATAATACATAAACTTGTGTTCCTCAAACTTGTTGACATGTCTATGACATATGGATTTATTGTTTTTATATCTTTGTTTGTGTTTTCCTTTAAAAAATTTCTTTTTTGTATGTATTTTTTTATGTACGTAAAAGTATCTTGATATTTAGATACTCAACATTATAATGTTACTTTTAGGTTGCACCTGATTTGGGTTATAGGTGTTGATGCACGAAATGGCTTACTAACTATTTGACACAGAACAAGCGACATTCAAATAGTCAGAAAATGATGTAGTTAACAATTTGGTTAAATGCATCATCGGGTGCTAACTAGTTCAGGTGATAAAGTTTATGGGAGTTGTTATGTTAGACTTGGGTCTCCGCAAAAGCGGTGGAGGTCTTCTTCACCCCACATTCCTATTGGGTGTCTTATTTAAAAGATTTTCAGACTTACCCCCCCCCCCCCCCCCCCCCCCCCCCCCCCCAACACACACACACACACACCCCCGCACACAAACGAAAGTTGAAATTAGACATACACCTCATTCAAGAGATTTCATTTGGAGGGGAAGGGGTGAGGGTTTAGTCTGATTTTATTTTATTTTATATAAGTAAAAATAAATTATATTGGTGAAATAAATTGTTAACAAATAAATATGGTTTTACCTGACAAAAAGTATGTAATAATATCTTCGCAGGGCATGAGGTTGTCTCTAGACGCGAGGCACTGGACCGTGCAAAGGCGCTCAAAATGGACTTAGTTGAGGTATACTTGTTTTCCAAAATTTCATTCTTTATCCCTATTGTTTGTTAAATGATTCAAGAAAGAATTTCTAGAGCATATATTTATGTCAGATCCCAAGATCATTTTTTTATTATTTTAATCATCTTATTGTCCTATATAGAGACAAGATGCCAAATTTTGACAGGTGGTGTCTAAAACGGTAAATGGAGACTTCCCTTTTTAAAATCAAATCAGAAGGGCATGAACAACTGAATGAAAAATTGCATTTTATAGTTTCTTATTGGACCAAGGTACACTCACATAAGATTGGGTCCAAGGAAAAATTGGACTAAATTGTTTCAAGAATAAGGCAACAAAACAACACATGGTTCACCAACTTTCTGTCCCTTTAAGAATCAGAGAAATTTTTAGGATAGACTTAATGAAGTGAGTGGATACTGTATATATGTTTTTTAGTAATCAGAAATTATATAAATAGAGGTCTAACAGTCTGATAGATTACAAAACACAGAATCTAACTTCAGCTGGTCTACAAGCCAAGTTGGAGCAGGGGAAAAGAAGCTAGGAACTGTTGCGCCTTTCTCCGCAGAGTGTGCCATGATATGAGCACAAGAGTCCCAGTTCTGTTACAGAAAGTAAAACAAACATAATCAAAATACATAGCAATAATAGAACACGTCCAAGAGATTTGCTGCAATTCAGGACAGGTTGGAAGGCTTTCCTGTCGGATAATTTACTGCACTTAGTGTGGATATATGTCATGATTTCTCCTAGTGTGATGTTAGGAACGTAGGCTTACTTTTGGCATTAATAATTTCCTGCTAAAAAATGGTACTTGTTTTTTTTTATTGGTACTCTTATTGTTCCAACTATTTTTTAGCAACTTTCTTAAGTTTTGTTAGGATTTTTACATTTCAGGAACTCAGTCGTGACTCTTCGCTGGATAATCTTGCAGGAGTTGATATTCTTAATCGAATGCATGTGATAATCTGAAGTTTTGGTATTAAATTTTGCAGGTTGATCGACGTTCAAAACCACCTGTTTGCAGAATCATGGACTACCATAAAGAAATGTACAAAAAGAGAATAAAGGAAAAAGAGCTAACCAAAATCAAGGCATGTTCCAATTTTAGTTTTTTGTCAAAAGTTTTAAAATCTAATGATTGCTGACATGAACTTTACGTGAATGTGATTTTATGGCAACATGCTAAATTTATCTAGCGAAGTAAATATGATCTATCACCCAACTCTTTACTATCACTACGACTTTAGTGAATGTAGCAGTCCTTTGTGCATGCATCTGTCTATAGACTCACAAAGACGGGGTTGATAACATTCCTTTGAGTTGGATAGTTCCTATTCATGAAGTTTTTTCAACTTTTATTGGTTTAGTCTTTTGTTCATCCTGGCAACAAATGAATTTGCAACTTTCAAATGCCACACATGAGCACATGCTCTATCATAAAATTATTTGAAATGCAGGAGGAGGTGGATGACTTTTACACCCATGAGATGAAACATAAATTCGTATTTTGATAGAGCATCTTATTGAGGAAAATAAAACATTTGGTGGCCTTTTTGGGGATTGTGAATGTGATTTAGTGAGATCTAAGTTGCATTGTGTGTTATGAACATTTTAATTCTGCTATTATACAGGTCTTCCATGATTACATTGTGATATATATATATATATATATATATATATATATATTAAGCACCATTAATAACGTAAGGGTGTACATGTAATTTTGTCTCCTAACAGATCATCTTCTTCTTAGATGAAACAACAAAGATCTAACCCCATTTTGGGATGAACGACGAACTTTTGAAAGGATGAATAAAATTTTAAACTAAATAGAAAACATTCTACCAGATGGCATAAATAAATTCAACTTGACCAATGATTCTCTTTCCTGCATACAAAGAGTAGTGAGGGAAAAAAGAATTCACAGGAAACCGATATCGAGATTGAGAACAATGCGAAATCGAAATGAGGAAATTTTAAAAACCAATATGGATTCTTAATTTTTGAATGAAAAATAGGAATGTTTAGGATGCAAAACTTGTTCGGTGAATCTTTCAACATAGAATTTGGTGATTGTGGGTGTCGGATTTGGTGATTGTAGAATATGGATTCTTAATTTTTGAATGAAAAATAGGAATGTTTATGATGCAGAACTTGTTCGGTGAATCTTTCAACATAGAATTTGGTGATTGTAGAATTTGGTGATTTGGTGATTGTGGGTGTCTGATTGGTAGTTTGATTTGTTTGATTACATAAACCCATTTTTCCAAAAATAAAAAAGAAAGTATTTTTATAATTTTGTTATCCTATTAGTGGATTACTGATTACCCAAGATTAGGTAGATTCCTAGACCTTTTTTGCTCGCTTAACTATTGCAAAAGAAATCAAGCTTGCACTTGCAGAGAATAGATCTAGTATAGTTAACCAAATCTTTTGAAGTAAAACACAAAAGAGTGTACCCTGTAGGATTTTGTCTTTTGAACTATATAGATCTACTATATAGTTCTATGTATATTTGGAATAGTTTTACAGCCGGAAAGGTAGAGGGTCTCACCCAGACTATAGAAAGAAAAGAAACATGGAAGATAAATAGTGCACAATTAAAAAATACAAGATTTCCAATCTAAATTAAAGGCCACGACTTTTTGGAGGACTATAAATAGATTCTAGGTATATATGATACTTCATCTAACAATGAGCTTAGAAAGTAGGTGCATAGTGTTGTGAATTTGTGATATTTACTCTTTCTTCCAAATGTAATTTATCCTTGAAATTTTTTATAAGTACCTCATGTTTATCTCTTTAATGCAGGCAGACAAGAGAGTACGTAAAGGACCGGGAAAAGAAGTCCGCTTTAATGGGAAAATAGTAAGTTATTGTCGACACTTATTTATAAACTCTCCAAGTTTTTTTGCATGGATTTTCATTCGTTTTATGAGAGGTAAACTTCAATTTATTAATAAAATTGTTCATTACATAAAGTTGCTGGGGGATAAGATATTTTACTTGCTATATTGGTAAACAACAAAATACGTAAACAAGGGAACACAATAAAAAAAAAATTCATCAAGGTCCATGATAATATCTTCCCGAGAGAAGAAAAAAGTCTCAAACAGCGTCAAACAGTACTCTTTGCATTGTCTCTGAAATTATCGATAAGCATCCCCTGAAAGGTGCCACCTTTTTCACATCTTCTAAATTCCCCGTTGTATCGTGAAGGGATTAATGCTTCACAACTTCCTCTTCGCCTGCGTGGAGGCCCCTTGGTTGCACCATATTAAGTGGATATCAGAGACTGGCTGTGGACCTGTCCAAACAACCAAAGTTGACATAAGAAAGTAAGATCATATAACGAATATGGACAACAAATAAGAATATGACCCACAGATTCCCTGCCTCTTAATAAAATGGACAAAAGTTAGTAATGATCTTATGTTTGCAAATGTTCTATCAATAGTTAAATTTTTACTGAGGGTGGCACACCAGAAAAAAAGACTCTAAAAGAGGCTTTAGCACCCCCAACAGTACGTCAGTACGTCCAGCTTTCGTAGTGAATGTAAACCAGACGAGTTTCCCACCCTATCGGTGCCACTGTGACCAGAGGCAATGACACATATCCAAAGACAATCCTCTTCACTCCTAAATCTTCCCAACCATTTGGTGAGCAAGGCCTTGTTCATGATCTTAATATTAGCACACTGGCTTGTTTGCTAAATTGTAGGCTCAAGTGTAATTTAACTGTTAAATTACGCATATTACTTTCAGCTAAATTACCTTTAGCCAGGGCACCGATTCAAAACAAACCAAGAGACAATCCTTATTCATGATGACTTCTAAGGTATCAAGAATAATATAGTATCATCAGCAAACTGGAGGTGTTATACTATATAGTATCTGTCCCAACCATAAACCTGGAAATCACATCCCACTTATTAGCTCTCCTCATGATACGACTACGTGCCACTCTACAACAATGATGAAACGAAAGGTAGAGTGGGGACCGATTGCATAAGGCCCCTAGAGCTATTAAACCACCTATCAAGCGGTCCATTAACTAAGACAAAGAAGGTAGCCGTGGAAATACTATTACGGGTCCAACTTTTCCATACGGTCCTAAACCGCATACGACCCACCAAGTAGTCAAGAAATGACCAACTAACATGATCGTACGCTTTGAATTATTCGACCTTATAACCAAGCTTGCCTCACCTCTCTGTCATCAAATGCTTCATTAGCAATGAGCACCCCATCCAAGGTTTGCCTGGAAGAAGATCCCTTGTTCCTTCAGAATAAGCCTATCCATCACTTCCTTCAACCTAATTGACAAGAACTTGGGATATTTTTTTTTGGCATGAGGTTTTGCATATTTTTAGTTCCTACTCTTACAGTTACAGTTTTTTTGTGGAGCTAGCATAGCTGACTCTATCGAAAATTGTATCATGTCATTATTACTGTTTGTGTGGCACTCCATGTTTCCTAAACTAATTGATATCTGGTTTCGTGTATTTCACGAGTCTACTAAATGGGACTTTCTGTGCGACCAGCTTGTTATGGACTATCTAGTGCTCAATGCAAACAAACGAGAGCCTTTTTTTTTTTTTTCCTTACCAGTAAAACACTGATTTCATTGATAAAGAAAGTCACATAGAAAATGCAAACAAATGAGAGACTGAAACTTTAATGAATGAAAAAACCATTGTTTAAGTCTGGTGTCTGGCATAAGTTTTCTGGATCAGGCTCCTGTTTACTTATGTTCCTGGATGAGCATAATGAGAAGCTAGAGCTGGCTAAACCAGTCCATGAATGTTTCCATATAAACTACTCTCATCTTTGAAGGTTGCCAATAATTTAATAATCGACATAGTCACAATTTATGTTTTGAATGTCTGTCACCCTTCCAGATCAATGTAAAACTCGACTTTAATAGCATCAAATATCAACTAATGGGAGGCCAATAACAACTAAGGCATCATGGCGTGAAGCCGTGAATACTTGTATCTTTAGTGGTCTTGTTGGGGTCTTTCGAGAGTTAGCACCTAGCTACTTCCTATTTTCAACTTTCTCTTCATGTAATACTTTTGTTACTATACAATGAATATTTTTTACTGATAAAAAAAAAAAAAAAAAAATAGCATCAAATATTCTAACAAGTAATCCTGATTTCATACTTTAGGGTTTTATAGGACTTACATTATCATTTTAAAGAAATATTTTATAAATTTGGTATAGACTGTAAAACGCGGAAAACATGATCAGTAACTGTCTTTACTCCAACCATTATCTAGTTGAATAACTTATACCATATTATCTGGTTGCTTGTACTTCCAGGAACAAAAGGACCTTCAAACAAAAGCTGATACTATAAAGAAAATGATGGATAAAGGTTATAGAGTAAAGGTACTGGATTTTTCTCAGATAAACCTGGATGGTTGAGTTTTCCTGATAATGTCTAATGTTTGTGTTATGGTTTTTGTAGCTAGTATTTCTGAAAACTATTATTCTGTTTGTTATTAGTCATTTGTAATTTTTGCGAACGGAGATTCTTAGCATGATATTCTGCATTACGCACCATATCAGTTTAAATCAATTTTCCCCAATAGCAAAATGTTTCCATGACATGCATGGCAATTCTTAATTTTTACGATGGGAACTATGGTAAATGTGCATCAAATCATTCTCTGATGAATTACATACTTTGTATGTTATGTCATGTTTTAAATCCGATTGATTTACATACTTTTTTTATTCGAAGTTCTTCTGTTGTTTGACTTGTTTCTTACAGTGAACATTGACTTGCATGGGTCTACTAACGGCCTCTAAAATGTAATTATAATTTTTTATTGCCAGGCAATTTGCCATATTCATTCTTATAAGTTACATATCAAATAATTTTATGGTTAATTTGTTTAACCGAGTTACCAATATCGTTCAGTAAAATGGACCTTAACACATTTCTTATAATACGGTTTAAGTCAGCTGCTGATTGTGAACCCCTACCACTAATTTTAAGCTGGTTGAATTGAAAAATATGGCCATTGTTTCATAAGGGGTTACACCACTGAATCAACAACCATTATCACGGTCATCCTAATTTTTACACTAAATTGACCGTCCAGTAAACATCCTAGATGATTGCCATATTTCCTATTAAGCTGAAATATGCAACTTTTCTTCATAAATAGAATGTATTTGATGATATAAATCAACCGTATTGTAATTACATCTAGAAGCCTATTTAGGGGATCAAACAGTAATTGATTCCCGACAACCCACACACCCAATTAACCATAAATCCCTAAGAGACTAAGAATCCATGATTGATAAGTTACACCCTCTATCATTCTATCTACCCTTCGACCCAATAATAAATCACTAAGTGTCATGCTGATCCCAACATTCAATCTGATCTAAAGCCTAAACTGCCACCCATGCATGTGTCAGGGCTTCATTTTGTCCAGCCTTTAACATGAAGCTCCATACAGTCATTGTTTTAGGGCTTCACTGGACAGGTGTTACTGTTGATTAAATCTTTCTCGACATTAAATGGTATATTATGTAATACTAATAGTATCCTCTCTTTCATAACTTTTAATATAGAAGCGTTATGTCAACACTACAGTTTGACTTATTTTATGCAAGTTTTATCCATTTATGTGCTCCTTAGCAAGTTAGCAGTGCATTATGTCGAATTACTAGTTAAAACAGTTTCTGAGCATCAAGTATAACAACCTTTTTATCAAAAAAAAGCATAACAACCTTCCCTTGTTATGCAACAGTGTATGGCTGTGGGCACTGAAGATGAAGATCTGGGAGGATTATTAGCTCGTCTATCAGCTTTGGTATGGCTGCATTTTCTTTTCTCATACTCTACTTAAAGTTATCTGAAGGCAAATTGTTTGTAATCTGTTAATTCATATATTAACTATGTCTGAATCAGCCTGTTGAAACAACAGTGGTTGAATCCCCCCCCTCCCCCCCTCTCTCTCTCTCTTCTCTCTCCTCTTTTATTGGCTTTTCATGTTTGTAAATGCATTATATGTGCAGATTGAAGATGTTGCTGTTATTGAAAGTGGTCCTAGGGTGGAGAAAAAGCAAGCATATGTTGTAGTAAGGCATGCGAAATTTGGTTTTAAGAAAGGCAAGAAAGCTTCCCAGGCAACTACTTCATCACCAGATAATCTCAATGATGGGCTTGATGAAGATTTGGATGGCACGGTATCACATTCAGAATCTGAAGACGATATTGATTCTGACAAAATGGAAACACCTTCTACATCATCAAATGAATTGGCTCATGGAGATCTTGGAGAAAACGAAACGACTTGGTCAATTTCGGATGTAAATGAGGATTTGGAGACGATATTTTCGTTTGATGATAACAAGGGTGTTGCTTCAAGTTCCATTACCAGACAAATGGGCGGTGAGACAGGTGGTGTTTTGCCTTTGGAAGAAGTCGCCAATGCAAGCTTACCTTACTCCAAGCCAGGATTACCTCCCGTGGCACAGGGACCTATGCAGAAGGACGACAACAGATATCGTGGACCTACACATATGGGTGAGAACAGATATGGTGGACAAACTGAAGTTAAGAGCCGGTTCCAGCCTACAGATGGTGCTGTACCTCAGAAAGATGTTGCAAGTGCAAGCACACCTTACTCGAAGCCAGATCCTACGTCTACCAATCCAAAGTTACCTTTCCTGGCACAAGGACCTACACAAATGGATGACAACAGATATCGTGGACCTACACAGATGGGTGAGAATAGATATGGTGGACGAACTGAAGTTAGGAGCCGGTTCCAGCCTACTGATGGTGCTGTACCTCAGAAAGATGTTGCCAGTGCAAGCATACCTTACTCCAAGCCAGATCCTAGATCTACCAATCCTAAATTACCTTTCGTGGCACAAGGACCTACACAAATGGATGACAACAGATATCGTGGACCTACACAGATGGTTGAGAACAGATATGGTGGAGCTGCACAGATGGGTGAGAACAGATATGGTGGACGAACTGAAGTCAGGAGCCGGTTCCAGCCTACAGATATAACAAATAGTGCTTCACCTCAGAAAGATGTTGCCAATGCAAGCATAACTTACTCAAAGCAGGACGTAGGACCTAGGCAGGTAAGTGAAAACAGATATGGTGAACCAAGTGAAGTTAGGAGCAGTTTCCAGCCTACAATGTCAAGAGAGAGGCCTGCTGGAAATACTAAACCATCTGAATTTTCTTCAGATTATTCAAGCCAAGCTAATAGGGGTCTAGGTGCATCAAAAAGAGTACATCAAGATCCTGAGTCACCATATCAAGGAAAACAATCACAAAATAATGTGAGCCTCTCTCCGTCGACAGAGCATGGGCCTGTAAGAAATATTGCACCCCCATTTGGAAATTCCACACAGCCTCCTACAGATGAGGCTTTTATGCAAGAACAGTCTATTCCCAATGCTTCTGGTTCCCAAGGACGTTTTGGCATTTTCAGTGCTCCAAAACATGCTGTGGCTACTAGGCAGAGTGTAGCAACAGAAGTTGGTGGTGATGGAGGAAATAACATACTGACTTCTTCGAAGACTCAATGATGCGAAACCAAAAGCTGATGACAGCCCAAAGCCACAGAGTCAAACAAACAAAAGTGGCTTATATTCAAACCAGCATGGTAACTCAGACAATCAAACCAAAGTACAAAGATAATTGATAGGGTTAATTGTTTATTGTGCATTTCGGATGAGTGCCACATTACTGCAAAGTGATGCCATGACATCCTTGGTACCAAAGGTTTCTTTAATCTTTTTTTGCCCGCCAACAGGTATCTTTGATCTCTATCTCGCAGAGATGTTGATGGAAATTTTTGTTGATTATTTGGAACCTAGTAATTTTTTTTTTTTATATATTTAAAACAGAAGGAAATAAATTCGTCTGTGCATTGCATGTATTGTTGGTCACATGTGAATAAGTAGGTCCTATGTTGCTTACTGCTTTGCTAGGAATTTTGTTCTGCTGATATGCATGTGGTAAACAGATATTGTAAACAAAATCTCATTTTCTAGTAGTGAGTTTGGTGTTTGCAAGGGTCACTTGCCACAGTTTGATGTTATCATGGGACATTGAACAGTTCAGTTATGCTTTGAGTAAGCAGGACGTAGGACCTAGGGTGGTTGAAAAGATGTTATCATCCCTTATCAACCACCCTAGTGTTCAATGTAGGCCATTCCAATAAGAACTGCTTAAATTATGGTTCTTGACTTCTTCAGAACAATGTGGTTAACCCTTTTCAAAATAGTTAAGTGAAATGCTATCAACATAACAGTAAATATTTCTGGACTCCTTCCAGCATTTATGCAGTCGTTTCTTATGCAAAACATCTAAACAAATTCACACGATATTTAGTCAGGGTTACCATTTTGAAATGCAATATATGCACTTGCAATTATAAGAAAGAATTAGATATCAATTGATCTTCGTATATATATATATATATATATGTGTATATACCATTGCATTCAAGCTCGTGAACCTCGCCACTCAATGTGTATATCGACCTAACTCGACGAGAACCTATTTTTATTTGAGCTCACCCGACGCTCATTATTTTCAATGTCACCCGACCTATACTATTCTCTATATCGAGCTCACTCGACGTGAACACCTTTTTATTCGACCTTCATCGACTCTGTTTAAATCACATACGTTTTGATTCTCTCCAGTTACAATATATTTTTATATCCAAAATATCCGCTCATTAATTGATCCCACCGTTGGATAATTAATGAGCAATCCGTTGTCCCAATTCACCTATAAATACGAACTACGTAGGCTTGATTATGGGACTTGGTCAACCTCACATACGTAGGCAACTATCTCTCTAGATAGCTCAGCCACTTCCACACTAATAATCCTTTCTCCTCTACTTTCCGATCGTCTTCTCCGACTAACATTTCCCTTACATTTACATTGGCGCCGACTGATTCGTGATCGAATATTAACCAGACAACGACCATGACAACCATCACTTCCGATCAGTTTGAGCAGCTCCAGAAGCAGATGGCAGACCAGCAAGAACAGATTAACAGATTGGTGGCCGAAAACATTCAACTCAAGAACACCACCACCATCGGAATGCCACTCAACGGAGTTGCTACAAATGGACTCACCATTGAAGAAGTCAACACCACCCCTATCAACAACCCTGTTCTACCCACTTCCAGCAACACCACCCCCCCCCACCATCGCTGACCTTCAAACCGCTCATGATCGCATACTCCAACTGTCCGAAAAACTTGACAAAAATCACCAAGACTCCCTCAAAGCCAACACAGCCCAAAAAGTTGCTTCCACAACCCTAGAGTGCTATAAGACAGAACCCCTTGATGAAGATCTCCTCCAACAGGAGCCACCCCAGAATTTCATGCCACCAAAATTTACTACCTACGACGGAAGTGGAGATCCAATGGACCACGTCCTTCAATTTAAGACCAGTATGGCCTTATGGCCAAAGTATAAAGACATATTTTGCAGATTGTTCTAGGCTTCACTCTGTGGGAGTGCCATTGATTGGTACCATCGACTTCCAGAGAAGTCCATCACCTCATATAATCAACTCGAGTCTCTCTTTGTCACTCAATATATTCACAATAAGAGAAGAAGAATCAAGCTCACTGCTATGTTTCGACTTAAACAAGACGAGTCTGAAACTACTAAAAAGTTCATGGCAAGATTCAAGAAAGAATGCTTGCGAGCTGAAAACCCAGATGAGAACTCATGCCTCTTAGCCTTCATCTCGGCTGTCAGCCCCAACACAACGCTAGGAAAGAACATCATCTTGGATGCCCCTGCAACACTGGAAGACCTCTATGTACGAGCTGATAAATACATCAAGCTCGAGGAAACCCTAACAAAATCCAAAGAACGAGTAGCTGTGGTTCAAACTACACAGCCTACTTATTTTAAACCAAATATGGCCAGGTCAGATTACAAAAGCAAACCAAAATCAACTTCCAAATACAAGTTTCCAAACCCCTTCAAATGTTCCTACAACCAACTCTTTGACTTAATCAAAGATGAGCCCTACTTCCAACCTCAAGTTCACGACCTTGAACCTATCGAAGGGAATCCATACTGCAAGCTTCATAAATGTCGACATCACCTCACAGAAGACTATCGCATTCTGAGAGCTTACTGTCACAAGCTCAAAGAGGAGGGTCACCTTGATGACTTTCTCTCGGAAAACGAGCCAGATCTTTGCAACAAACTTGATGCAAAACGGCAAAAGACCTTCGAAGAAAAGGGTAAAAAACCCAAAGAAACCATCAACATGATAATGGATGTTCGACCTCTAGAATGGTCAGCTCGATCCAAGAAACAGAAGATTCATCACATCCACCATACCTTTCATCTAACCCACAAAGCAATCGTGGTTAAGCAGATCGCGGGCAACAATGCCATCATATTTTCAGATTTCGACCTCAGGAAGGTGTGTCTTCCACACAATGACACACTCGTCGTCCACATCAACATTGGTGGATGGTTGATCAAAAAAGTACTTATAGATCCAGGCAGCTCATGCGACGTGCTCTTCAACAAGGCATTCGGTCAAATGCAAATGCCTGACTCAGTTCTCAACAAGCCACAATTCACCCTCTTTGCGTTCAATTCCACTGAAACAGAAGCAAAGGGTGAAATTTGCCTTCCTGTGGCAACTGGCAAAAATGAAGATGAAGTCACTGTTCATTGCACTTTTTTCGTGCTTGACGTTCCTACCCAGTTCAATGCAATCCTGGGAAGGAAATGGATCCATAGGATGGAAGTTGTTCCTTCGACTTATCATCAAGTCATCAAGTTTCCTGGCCCCAGAGGCATCGTGGAAGTACGAGGTGAACAGATTGAGGCACACGGATGCCATGCAATATCTGAGGTCGTTCCACTTCCTAATAAGGCGGAGACCTCCAAGACAGTTACGAGCTCACTTCAGCCCACTGTCAATGCGATCTCTGCAACTAGCAAGACAGGCGCGGGCACATCTAAGCCCACTGTCGATGAGATCCCATAGGCCGACAAAGGCAAGGCTATCATTTAGCCATCCGACCCACCAGTCATTGAAAAAGGTGAAAAGATCAACATAGGATCGGACGACGATCCAAAATATGTCTATGTAAGGGCTAACTTGGACCCCATTGTAAAAGAGCAACTTATTGCTACTCTTAAGATGAATAAGAATGTTTTTACTTTTGCTTATACCAATATGCCAGGGATAAATCCTAACATTGCATGCCATAGGTTAAATGTTGATTCTAACAAAAAACCTGTTAAACAAAAAGCTCGCAAACTTGCAGCTTATCTCGCTAATGCAGTTAATGCAGAGATACAAAAATTAAAAGATGTCAAGTTTATTCGTGGAGTCGCATACCCCGAATGGCTCGCTAACAGTGTCGCAGTCATAAAACCAAATGATAAAGTCAGGGTATGCATCAACTTCACGGATCTCAACAAAGTTTGTCCAAAGGATAGCTTCCCTCTACCTCGAATAGACAAGCTCGTCGACTCAACAACAGGTCACGAGCTCATCTCCTTGATGGATGGCTATTCAGGTTACAATTAAATCAAACAGCAGATGAAGATCAAGAGAAAACCGTGTTCATTACTGAACAAGGTACCTTTTGCTATACAGTCATACCATTCGGATTAAGAAATGCAGGGGCTACGAATCAGCGACTTGCAACAAAAATGTTCGAAGACATGATTGGCAACACAATGGAGGTATACGTCAACGATATGATTGTAAAAAACAAACAAAAATCATCTCACGTATCCGACCTCGAAAAAGCATTTCACCGACTTCATGAATACAACATGAAGCTCAACCCAGAAAAATGTTTATTCGGTGTTGCCTCCGGAAAATTCTTGGGATAGCTCATTACACAACGAGGGATAGAGGCAAACCCAGAGAAGATCAAGGCTATAATAGAAATGCCAAGCCCAAAAACCAAGAAGCAAGTTCAAAAGCTCAACGGCATGCTAGCAGCCTTGAACAGATTCATAGCTCGTTCATCAGATAAACACGCTATCTACTTCAAATACTGAAGAAAGGAGCAACATATAATTGGACTCCAGAATGCCAACAAGCATTCGACGAGCTCAAACTATACCTTGCAACTCCCCCTGTCATCACAGTACCTCAAGAAGACGACGTACTGGGGCTTTACCTCGGAACTTCAGAACATGCGATCAGCGGAGTATTATTCCGAGATGAAGGTGGTATCGAAAGACCAATATACTTTATCAGCAAGACTTTGTTGCACTCTGAAGCTCGATACTCAAGTCTCGAAAAAGTAGGTTTAACCTTACTCTTCGCATCAAGAAAGCTAAAACCCTACTTCCAATCGCACAAGATCAGAGTCATCACAGATGCACCACTTCGACAAGTGCTTGAAAATAAAAACAAGTCAACCAGAATGGCAAAATGGGCTCAGGAACTCGGAGATCACGAGCTCATCTTCACCCCACGCAGTAGCAGAAAAGGTCAAATAGTGGCCGACCTCTTGGTCGATTATGCCATTGATAATACATGGGTACCAGATAATGAAATCAATGAAGGTTACTTATCAAAGCCCCGATATGGAAACTTTACGTTGACGGCTCAAAAAACCTTAATGGCTCAGGTGTTGGTGTAACACTCATCTCACCAGAAGAGGTCATCTTAGAAAAGTCAGTTCGGTTAAATTTCACCTTGTCCAACAACAACGCAGAATATGAAGCATTAATCACCGACATACAAATGGCCAGAACCTTACAAGTAACAGAATTACAAATTCTAAGGGACTCACAATTAGTGGTCAGCCAACTTCTTGGCGACTACGAAACAAGGGAAAAAACTCTAAAGTTATACTAAGAGCATACCAAGAAATTGCTAACTCATTTCACCAAATGGAAAATCCATCATATCTCAAAAGATGATAATCGTCATGCCTCCAGTCTAGCGTATCTAGCCTCGCAGATTGACACAGAATCACCTCGATCAATACAAATCGACACACAATCAGCTCCAACATATGAGACTCAGATCTACCAGATAAATGAGATCTCTAACTTCATCGACATTCATCAAATCGAGATCGATGATTCATGGATGGGCCCGATCATCAACTACTTAAGAGGAATATATCCAGAGGACGACTTTGAGCTACGTAAGCCCGAAAGAAAAGCTAAAAGCTACATATTGCTTGAGAATAAACTATACAGAAAGTCAAGCAGAGGGCCATACCTATGGTGCCTCCCACCAAATCAAGCACATATAATTCTAGCTAAAATTCATCACGGCGAATGTGGAAATCATGTAGGGGCTAGATCCCTAGCCCAAAAAATACGAAACCAAGGCTACTTTTGGCCTTATATGCAATCGGACTCAGAAAAATTCGTCCAACATTGTGATAAGTGCCAAAGATTCTCGCCGTACATACACCAGCCAGCTCGAGAACTCAAGACAATCTCAAGCCCTTGGCCATTCACTATTTGGGGGCTCGATATTGTAGGACCCATCCTAAGGGATAAAACCAAGAAAAGGTTTCTACTGGTAGCAACAGACTACTTCACTAAATGGGTCGAAACAATACCCCTACGATGCATAAGACAACAAGATGTAAAAAATTTCATATGGAAATTCATCATCACTCGATTTGGGCTACCACATACTTTAGTTACTGACAACGGGCAACAATTTTGAGGTAACACAATAGAGGAATTCTATCTAGATTGGAGAATTAACCACACACTCTCCACACCTCACTCTGCTCAAAGCAATGGTCAAGCTGAAGCCACTAACAAGACCATAATGAATAATTTGATGAAAAAGCTTGAAGCACACAAGGAAAAATGGATAGAGGAGCTCGATCGAGTCCTATGGGCTTATAGAATGACACCTCGCACGTCTACAGGAATGTCACCATTTATGTTATGCTATGGCACAAAAGCCATCATACCAACGGAGCTAAACTTCCTAACAACTAGGTCAGAGCTCGTCGAATCAAAAGAAAATGAAGAATTATGGGCACATGAGATAGACATGCTAGAAGAAAAGAGATATCAGGCTGCAATTACAACAGCTCACTACCAAAGAATACTCAAATGAAGCTACAACCAAAATGTCAGATCAAGAAAATTTCAAACAGGCGACCTCGTCCTCAGACAGGTTTTCTCCAACACAAAGAAATCAGGAGATGGAAAGCTAAACCCTAATTGGGAAGGTCCATATATTGTCAAGAACGACCTAGGAAATGGTGCGTACACACTCATTGACGCCGAAGGTGAACAAGTAGCTAGGCCTTGGAATTCAAAGTTCCTAAAACTTTACCTCCCTTAACTACTTTTCCAAGCAACTCTTTTTCTTTCCAAACTCAAGTCAAAAATTGGACCGCAAAGCATAAAACTGACATTTTGCGACCTCAACCATTTATACACACCCAAGCTCTAGAAAATAATTCCAATTCAATTGTTTACCCTTATGCTTGCAATCCAGTGTATACATCCATTCGAAAAACTACAATAAAAGTCTAAATTGGCATGTGCCTTAGACAAATTGTAAAGCCAAAACATTCATTACTTTTCAAAACAAACTTCAAACCATTTATTCAAAATATATCAACAAATATTTCAAATACAACCCCAAATCAAAATCGCAGGGCCGACCGAAGTCGGAATTCCCTACTATTGTTTTTACATTGGAACAAAAAACAATACATCAAATCTCTCAACTAAGTCTATTGCTGAGAAGGCTGTTGCTCATCCATCACCACATCACCAACTTCAACCGGAGAAACGACGTTGGCTTCCTCAGCAACCTCAGTCTCACCTTCAGCAACAGCCCTAGTCGAGCTAGAGTTGCCTGCTTCTCGACTCACGTCGACCTCATATCTCTCCAGGGTAGAAACTTTGATAGCATCCTAGTCTGAACTTGGGTTGAAACCTTCAACCAAAGATGCAATGTGAGCCTCGCCCCTAACGCACCTCTCCTCCCAAAAATAAGCGATCTTCTGCCATTGGGATATCACCTTGATGGACTTTTGAGCATCAGCATCCCAGCTCGAAGTCACAGACGTAACTTCACCCTCGAGCTTTAGAAACGCTTGGTGAGTCTCGTCAATGTCCTTATTCACTTGGACATTCTATTTTCTTGTGGAATCGAGCTTCAACTTCAGATCCTTGTTTTGAGCTCGGAGGGAGGTGACTTCAGTGTTTGCCTTCTGCAGCAGTTCAGCTTTCTTCCTAGCGTGCTCAAGCTTACAAATCCACTTGTTGTGAATCAAATTCATCTGCAAAGTTTGCAACACTTCAGCGAAAAAAAAAAAAAATTACCTTCTAAGCACAGTTGGCAAACTCCATGGAGTCCTCTTCCAAGGTTTGAGGTCGAATCTTCTTTGCATCCTCGAATAAAACTATGTTTTCCATCAGAGACAGTGACATTTCTTTATCATCGAGGGCAGAGTCATCAGCCTTTATATAGGCGCCGAGACAAGGAAAGACAGGGGCAAAATGATTTGCCTCCCCTGCAGAAAGATCATCGGAAAGGTCGATAGCCTTCCCCTTCCCGGATTTGGAAGTAGGAGCTGGAGTTTTATCGAACTCCCTCCCCTTCCCCCTATCGTTCTTCGGGGCAACAACCACCTCGGTCGGCTTTGCAACGACCTTCCTCTTTCGCTGAGGATTTTCAAGCTCGATACCCTTAGACCCAAAATAGTCACTAAGGCTAGGGCCATCAGGAATTTTGCTCATTGGGGCTATGATATTGCCAGTGAGAGGAAAGCTCGGATTCTTCTTGGGTGGCATGGGTAAGGCAATTAAAGGTTCAATGGGTAAGTCACCAGGACGACCACTTACTAATTCAACAACTGGAGTGGCAACTTCAAGCTCCTTTTTCTTTCTACCCTTTCTCGCAGGAGTAACTCTCGAACTCCCAGCTTTCCCTCGAGTTTCTTTTGAAAATTTCACCCGAGGTTCATGGAAAAATCGAGCTAGGTGTGGCAACAATTCTCTCTTCTCTGCCCAAGATTTTTCAGCAAACTCGATGATATTGCTAGGGTGCAGACGACCGTCTATTAGCTCGTTATACTCTTTCGTTTGACCTGCACAGAACGCACAAAGTTAAAATGAGGCTCATGCATAAAGATAATAGCCACATTCACACATATCAGTATACCTATACTTGGGATGGCATATCGAGCCAGAAACGCACTGGCCTACACAAATTGACCCCAAATTCTGTAAACAAGGGAGTTCTTCCAACCATCATTCGAGGTGGGTGGGTTAAAAAGTTTGGTCGGGCCACAACTCCTCTTTCTATTTAGGGAGCAAACATAATCCCTACTTCGACCAGTCACACAGCTGTAATAAGCAACGATGTCGGCCTTGCATATATCATAATTGTGTAACCTATTCAGCTCCTCAAATATTAACATCGACGTCCAGAAGCTAGTGGGCATCATGATTGGGGCAATACCGTAGTGATTCAAGATATCACATACGAACTTACTGAAAGGAAGACGCATCCCACCTCTCAGCTGAGCCATGCATATCAAACACGACGTTGTGTCCCCACACAAGTTGAATAACCTATCACTAACCCTATACATTTCAAGGTCGGGTATCCTAATGTTAAACTCCTCTCGAATCTCGGGAAAATATCTTCGAGCTTCGTCTAGTGTAAGCGATCTGCTACTGGTTATTTCTTCTTCGTCCCTTTGTCTACGGGAATTACTTACACTAAGCTCGATCCCCTCATCTAGCCTAATTTCATCTTCATTCTCACTAACACTTTCAGACTCCCTATCACTCATTTTTAGAGAATTTTCTCTAAACAAAGCTACAAATCAACCACAAGGTAATACCCAGCAAAATTGCGGCAAAAAGAAAGAGAAAGAAAAGAGATGAAGATTCAAAAGGTTCAAACACTCAACAATGGCGGAAAAGCTCAAGAACAACAGCAAAATAACAGGAATTTGAAAGAGCAAACAAGGGAATTGAACAGAAATCACAAGAACAACAACTACTCAAGCAGTAAATGAGGAGACAAACCACAAACAAGTATAAACAATGAAGAACAACAACACAAGAAACAAGAGCAGAAAAAAAGAGAAAGAAAAGTGGAGAAAAAATACCTTTCGCAAATGAGAGAAGAAGCTTTAAATCAACAATGCAGCAAACCCTTGGTTTTCCAACCTTACAGTTAAGTTTTATAAAACCCAACCAACCCATCTGCACCATTCAAGCAAATCCACATCAACGGTCAGATTTGGAGGAGAAGATCTAACTGCTGAAACCTTTGGTTTTCCCCCACTTCAGTTACTTTTCTCAAAAATCAAAATTCAAATCAAATATCCACGTGGCTATTACAGCACACTTACCATAACCGCAATCATCACTTTTGCCTCGAAAACCTATCATTACTTAATGTTGGACTTGGACTCTACTCTTTCTTGCTTGTCAGCTACCTGAGGTAGCTAAAGTCTGACATGCCCGATCCAAGTTGGAAGTTGGGTTATGTGGTGCAGGTGAAGAACCTAGAGTGGAGGGTACTGCGCCAGTATGGCTTCACAGAGCAGCGAAACCTCCCGCTCTCGACAATGGAAGGATAACCGGTCCTGGTCCTTGGGTCCAATATGGCCAGCTAGTTTCAGCCCAATGGACAATCACTTTTGGGCACAATTAATTTAATTTAATTATTACTCTGTATTTTGACACTTTTTCCCTCCTTGGGCAAAGTCAAGCTTTAGTAGTGTGATTCATACATTCTTCTTGGAACACATTCTCAGTCACCTTGCAAGCTTTGTCCTCTCAACAAAACACTCAGTGAGTTTCGCATTACCCTTTAGTTAAATGAGCAGGGAAGGTATCCTCTATGTACTTAGCAAGAAACACATAAACATGTTTTGATGATCAAAGCCTAACATGGTCATAGGCCTTGGAGCATTTTATAGTGAATACTCAATTGCAATAAGCCGAATTGCATGAAAGTAGTAATAGATTCTCCAATTTGAAGATAAAGTTTCATGAAATCCTCACATTATAATATAGATATAGATTGTATTTCTTCTTGAAGATGTAAGTAGAAGAATATATACTACTACTATAGGAAATCCATTAAACCTGGAGTATTTTCATCATTTAGAGGGTTGGGGACAGGGGTTGACTGTTAAAAGAATTTATATCAATTATATGAGTTGTGTAGCTATGAGATTGTTTTGGACTCTCATTAGTTATGTTTCTTCGCAAAATGAGATCATCGTAAGACGCTCTTTGAGCAAGAGCCAAAGTCGCTCCTAATAGTATTGTTATTATACCTACCAAAGAAATTATATTCATTATGTATAGCTGTAAAAAGAGGAAGAAGTCGAGCTACAAGAATAATGCCCGTGGCTACCATAGTAGATCCATGTATAAGAGTCCCTTGGGATGGACAGCATCCAGTTAGTCAGTCAGTCAGTGGAACGCTACCTATGCTTAACGTTCTTGCTCCAAGTGAATACAACATTGGCATGCCATATTTTGATCAGTTCAAATTCATATTCAGACTGCTATCTCACGCAAAACTTGGAAACAAATATTCAAATATTAATTAACAAGGTCATAATATATAGATTGAAAACAAATCACCCTCAATAATTAAGAGTGGGTCATTTGGGGTACCATTTGCACCGAAATATTCAAAGATGTTATTGCTTCCTACACTGACAAAGAAGAGCGATCCGGAGAGGAACGCATCTGTAGATTCTTGACCCCGCATGGCAATAATCATCTGGCGGATTATAGTAAAATGTTGGATCTGTTCGGCCAAGGGGATTACCCTTATTTGTTTATACATATTGTAAATGTAAGGGAAATGTTAGTCGTAGAAGACGATCGGAAAGTGGAGGAGAAAGGATTATTAGTGTGGAAGTGGTTGAGCTATCTAGAGAGATAGTTGCCTACGTATCTGAGGTTGACCAAGTCCCATAATCAAGTCTACGTAGTTCGTATTTATAGGTGAATTGGGACAACGGATTGCTCATTAATTATCCAACGGTGGGATCAATTAATGAGCAGATATTTTGGATCTGAAAATACATTGTAACTGAAGAGAATCAAAACGTATATGATTTAAACAGAGTCGATGAAGCTCGAATAAAAAGGTGTTCATGTCGAGTGAGCTCGATATGGAGAATAGTTTAGGTCGGGTGACATTGAAAATAATGAGCGTCAGGTGAGCTCGAATAAAAATAGGTTCACGTCGAGTTAGGTTGATATACGCATTGAGTGGCGAGGTTGGCGAGCTTGAATGCAATGGTATATACATAGCCCCTTTTTATTTAGTTCGAGGTTAAGGAATTGAAAGTTAGTGATATGATTTGGCTTCGATAAAAATAAAAATTGAGGAAGGTGTTCTTGGGGAGAGCATTTAGTTGCCTTGATGTTGTGGGTTTCCTTGATTTTTGAGACCAACAAAGATTCCTTTGCGTACATTAATGCCCTCACTTGAGTTACAAGCTTGCATTACCAAGCTCGACAATAGTTTCTGGTCGAATGGGCTTTATTTAAGTAATGCATTCTTTGTTCATTTAACAGTGTGAGACTAAGAACATCAGTTTGTCAGGATTTCTACTGATTCATAGGACTGACTGTAGAATTGATGCAAGTCATCATGCTCTTTTATTGCTTTTTGTGTTGTTCATTTTTGCGGCAAACAACTTAGTAGCCCCTCCCTAATCATCAAGACGTAGCAATTTTAATTTGATTACACCTTTTAAACGCTGATCTTCAAACTATTGCAGAAGAGGGCACTTAGCAAGCGAAATCTGTCAGAATTTGGTTATGTGGTGTGAGAGAGGATGCGTTGATGGAGTGTTATTCTAGGTCGTGGAAATCTTACTATCATCATGGTTTACACCTTCTCTATATGTATTAGATACTGTTTGGAGCAGCCATGTAAGGGTAGCTTCAAGGCATATAGTTTGATTACATAGATACTACAAACTGTTGCACAAGCGGGCACTTGGCAAGTAAAATCCGCCAAAATTGGTAATATGGTGGGAGAAAGCTCTGTTAGTTGAATGAATACTCACATCGTCTATGTGGATATTTTTACTATCATCGCTGGATAGGGCCAAGCACTAGCAGATGACTTGATCAAGAATTTTATTTGGTTATGTTTGAACTGTAAAGTTGCATCATGTTGACCCACGTCCAAGAATATGTTGCCACAGTGCCACCATACGTCAATAAAACCACTTCTCATGGTACTGGCACAAAATACAATATGTAGTTTGAAGAAGCTGGCAAGTAAGCTAAAGATAGATAACTGAATGCAAAATCCCTTGGCAAATCTGGAAGTTGGAGTTTATTTAGTCACCTAAGGGTCTGTTTGATTCGGGCGGGAAAAGATTTTACCGGGAAATAGATTTACCATGTGCAAATATTCGGGAAATAAAATTTTGATAAAATAGTTATAATTCTACATTGATCATGAATTTTTTTGAAAAATCATTTAAATATGTTTGTAGTGAGAGTTCAACAAAATTGAGCTCTAATTTGTCCCAACATTTTAACTTATCATGTCATTTTAAATATTTACCGCTTATTTTTCATTTAATCAAACATGGGAAATTGAGATTTCTCGGAAAATCTATTTCCCGGACTCGAATCAAACAGACCCTAAGTCTGTTACTCTGTTTGATTCGAGTCTGGGAAATAGATTTTCAGGGAAATCTCAATTTCCTATGTTTGATTAAATGGAAAATAAGTGGTAAATATTTAAAATGAAATGATAAGTTAAAATGTTGGAATATATTGGAGCTCAATTTTATCGAGCTCTCGCTATAAACATATTTAAATAATTTTCCAATGTTTTTCATGATCAATATAGCACTATAACCATTTTATCAAAATTTTATTTCCCAAAGATTTGCACATGGTAAATCTATTTCTCGGTAAATTCTTTTCCCACCCGAATCAACCAGACCTCTTTAATCTTATTTGAGTTTAGTTACTTATTTCTAGGGCCGGCAAAATGACCCGAGACCCGTTAACCTGACACGAACCCGACCTGAGATAAACAGGTTTGGGTTTAATCTTATTGGGTTTTCGGGTCATTTGACCCGAACTTATTAAACCTGTTTATTATACAGGTCATGTACGGGTATTCATACTAACAGGTCGGGTCGACCTGTTAACCTGTTAAATTTTATTTGTTTGTATTTTAATTATGAAAGGGAAGTCTATTGGATAATCTCTTGAAATTGAATACAACCCACACAACACAAATTATAACTTTTTCCTGTCTCAACTATCAAATCAAGACTTCTCTCTCCGCCTCTTCTTCTTCACCTCTTACCAATGTTTCTACCTTTTCTCCTGCACCTCTTTTCACTTATTCCTCCTTCCTACTTAGATTAATCCCATAACACCACCAACTGCTCATAGTGATATAAGTTCATCACCACTTTCAACTATTTTTCTTTCCATATACAAGGCTCGATCTATTTCTATTCGCCAAGACGATGATAAGTTTACCGATCACAAATTGAAAGAATTACTAGAGTAGTTTCATCACTTTCATGGATGGATTGTGCAAATAAAATAGTTACCTATATTAAGTTTTAAAGTACTTTTCTAGTACTTTGTTTGAGAATTTTTTATTTTGGTCTGTGCTTAATTTGATCAAGACAATGGAAAAGATAATGAAGGTTAACAGGTTGCAGGTTTTTGGGTTTTGACCATGGCTTATTTAAAACACAGGTTTAAAAAGGTCGACCTAAACTCGACCTGTTTAATTAGCAGATCAGGTTTGGGTTTAGAAAATTAAATTATACAGGTCAACAGGTCAGGTTCGGGTTAAGGTAAAAAATGCATCAACTCGACACGAACTCGACACGATTGCCACCCCTACTTATTTCCAACCGATAATTCAGAGATAGCTTGGAATGTTGATCATTACAAGTTTGGTACAGTAGAGCTAGTGAGAACCATCAGACTAAGGGGTCGTTCGGCAACTTAAAAACATTTGGAAGGAATTTCTATAAAAGTTTCTCCCCGGAAGAAGAAAGTAGAAAGAACTAAAGAAGAAAGCTTGAAATAGAAACTTCCCCGGAAATGCCTTATTTAACTTTCTGAGAATTACTTTTTGATTTTATTTTCATAATTAACGAACAAGCTTTCTACTTATCCCTTATGGAAAGCTACGGAATGCATTTTAACCTCATTGTCGAACGGCCCATAAGACAACCATCAAAACATTGAAATTCATGTCCTTCCTATTGTCATTATTAATTTTTTTAGTCAAAACACAATGAATTTCGAAATGAATAAACACACCATAAGATCGTGAATACATAAAAAAGGAAATTCAATAATGCATCAATGTAGAGAACTAGAGATGATAGAGACCAATGATGAGAAGAAATAGGAAAATTTCAGTGGGTAAATATAATGTTCAGATGTTCTGTATAATCTCAATGTTCAATGACAGAGATCGTAACAAATTTACAAGGATTTTCATGTCATTTCATGTTTCTCTTCGAATTTTCTTGTTGAATAATTTTAACCACGTACTGGGATAACTTGGTAAACTTATCTTTTTCCTAGCTATAAGATGAGTTTATCTTCCTCCTCTAGTTCCAGTAGACCCAATGGCCATCAGGACTCACCTCCTCTAGTTCCAAGTGGCGGATCCAGGAATTCAAGTTGGGGTGGGCTTGGATAAAATTCCCCGCAAAAAAAAAAAAAAAACAACAACGTCGATCTCTCAGAGTTGTTGTGTTAAATTATCGGGGGACTAGATATCAATAATATGAACTTCTCAAAGAAAAGAATTATTTGACTACATGCATAGAAAAGTTCAAAGTAAGAGCAAGGGAAAAATCTGATGAAAGTTTTTATGTTGTTATAAATAGATCTCCCTTCGCCAACAACCGAAACTATGGTAATAAATTATCATCAGCTATGACCATATCAGAGGCTTCCTTGGCAACCTGGAATAAACCCAAAGAGACATAAATCACAAAAATAAAGCTAAAAGTTATTGAGAATAGTCATCATATATGTGATCAAGCATATTATATAAAATGCTTGAATCAAGTTTGAAAGAAACAGAGAACATATACACGCTAATACGCCATATAGAAATGATAATTCTTATAATAGTACGTGAGTTGTTAAAACACTTGATTTACTTTACATATATCTTGTTTTCACTTTACATATATCTGCTACCGTCCCCTTCAGACCCCAACATGTCTTGGCGGAAGCATACTACAACAAGATTAGTTCTGGTCTTGAGAGGGAATTTGAGTTGTCAGCTAGACAAAAAGCCGTGATTGGATGCGTGCAGTCAGAACATGCCAAAGATTTTCTCCTTGCCATCCCGATGGAAGGGCTTGGACAACGCATGACGCCTGTAGAATATCGTGCCATTCTTCGTTATCAATTGATGATCCCTCTATATTCAGATGGTGAGCTTTGTCCAGTGTGCAAGAAGAGTAGACTTGATGCTTTCGGGGATCATGCGGCCCATTGTAAGCATTACCCCGGCTTCAAGTACAGGCATGACCACGTTAGAGATATCTTGTGTGATGTGTTCTGGCGGGCTGGCGTACAGGTTAAGAAGGAGGCTCCTGTTAACTTTCTTACTGATCCTAAGGAAGGAAGATCGACATTACGTCCTGCTGATATTCTGGTCTACAACTGGTCTGAAGGTAAACATGTGTGTGTTGATGTTACAGGGGCGTCTCCGATGGTTGGGCTGAGTGCTGGGATTTTTGAGGTGGGGCTAGCAGCTAGCGATACAGCAGCGGCAAACGTGGAGAAACATGACGGAGCTTGTAGGGCTAACCAACATAGTTTCATCCCCTTTGCATTTGACACATTTGGATTGCTAGGCTCAGAAGCAGTTGAGCTCCTCAGGAGAGTGCAGAAGATAATGGATAGCAACGTGATGACTGCAGGTTCGAACGAATATGTATTTAGGAGAATCGGGTTTGCTATCCAGAAAGGACATGTCACGTAGTTTGTAGCGCGTTTGTCCTCTACTTTTGTGTAATTCGTTGAGCTTATCAATAAAAGTTGAATTCTCGTTAAAAAAAAAAAAAAAAAAAAAAAAAAAAAAAAACCAGTACCACTACTTAGTGAGTAAATACATATGATCGACAAATAGTAAGTATTTTCAACATAATGCCGACTAACAAAAAAAAAGGCAAAATTAGTTGCACATTACAAGACACTATCGTAGTTTCACCCGACGATCCGTCATTTTATCACAGTCATTTGTAATCGAATCTATGTCGATGTTCTTAGCAAATTGCCTCTCGATGTAGATAACCATAATATCTCCAAGAAATTCATCTTCCATCTTGTTAGGAAGATCGATCTTGAGAATTTTCATAGTTGAAAGTTGCCGTAGAAACAAGAAGAGTCAAGACAAGTCGAATCAATTTATCGATCAAATTAAAAAAAATTGACTTTTTTGTTTTAACCAACATTTGACATAAATCTGAAATAGTGGCTATGTTATGAAATTGAGGATGAGTGGGCTAGGCTTGGTAGACTACTACTAGGTTGGGTTGGGCTTATCATATATAAGTACTAATTTTTTTCTTCTTCAAAAACTCCTTGGGCTTGAGCCTAGGGAAGCCCCTTGTTAGATCCGCCTCTTGTTCCACTACTGTACAAGTACCTTTTTCGAAGGTCCTCTGGCTCCCACTGGGTTTCCCACTTGACTTTATCTTCCTCGTCCAAGGTAAAGTCGTTATCAATGGATAATATCTTGCAGATCTCCTCTGTTGTCTTCCCTGAAATCATGGTCATCGCAGTTTGGCAGGTTAGATCAAACAAGCTCGCGATGTTCACAAAGTTTGTAGCTTGTAATATTTAACAAAAACAATATATATCTATATTATAATCTACAAAGGGTGCATAATTTGACTAGGACTAATTTCTATGACTAGGATTAAATTTGTATGACTAAGATTAATATTTAGTATGATTAGGATTAAATTAATGTGACTAGGATTAATAATTAGTGTGACTAATTATTAAAACCCCAATCTTCATCCCCGTCCCCATCTATATTATAATCTACAAATGGTGCATAATTTGACTAGGACTAATTTCTATGACTAGGATTAAATTTGTATATGACTAAGATTAATATTTAGTATGATTAGGATTAAATTAATGTGACTAGGATTAATAATTAGTGTGACTAATTATTAAAACCCCAATCTTCATCCCCGTCCCCATCTTTCTCTTCCCCAACTTCTGTCTTTCTCTTCTCAAATTTCACTGTAACAAATAATCGTTTGTTGTTTTTTAATTGTAATCTCCTCATGGAAATTAGACGAAGAGAAAGAATAATACGAAGAGAAAGAATAATACAAAGATTACATAAACAACCATCATTTTGATCCCTTCGCTTCCACCTATCATCATACCACTAGGTTTTCCTAATCATGCTCCTTTGGCTGCAACGAGCCAGTCAAGTATGGAGCATCCTTGTGGCGCACATACAAAGGAAGATCAAGAGCATTCTCCGCAATTTTTCGATCTTCGTAAATTTTTGATATCAGGCTCTCCAAGGATGGAAAATTGGCCTGCTCAATTAAACAAAAGCAGTCAGATAAATAAGAGGATGTAAGAACTTTGAAGTGATCAACTCAAGTACAGTATATGCTAATCTACCTCTGGTCGTATATAACCAACAATAGCAAGATGTAGCTCCTCACCATAGAAATCCTCACTGAAATCATGAAGTAACCAAGGCTCCTGAATGAAACAAAAAAAACCCCTTAAGATGCGAAAGAATACACAATGCCCAAAATGGCATATAGAAGAAATATACTCCCTCTAAAATACTGAAAATAGAAAAAAAATGTACTTAATACGCACTATGGTCTTCTCGGTGTTGTGGAAGTATGGGTTCCAACCAATACTCATGACCATTTTATAAACTCCTCGTGTTGACAGTCTAGCCCAGCCAAAATACACCCCTGAGGGATGTTCAGCAAGAATAGTTGAATAGCCCTCCGCAGATAAATTAGCTGAAAATTTGAGTAATTAGTGTTATAAGCTATCAATGATTTACATTGTCATTTCTTTATCCCACAGAGCTATATGGATAAAAACAAACAAACAATTACTTGAATCCATTATTAGGACTAACACAGTAACACATTGTTTAATATACATAACTTTTCCATAGATGAATAAGACTTCCAAGGGATACTAATAGTCACTCAAATCTGCAATACGACATATCGATACTCATCAAATAAAATATTTCAACTCCTTTGAAAGGTTATAGATACAAGACCATAATACAATCATGGTCCGTAATTATCCAAAGCGGTGGATCAAGGATTTCTGCCACAAGTCTGTTTTGTTCATTTTTGCTCATATGAATAGCAAAACTTGACCCAAACCCTCGTTCATTTACTGCATTCCCCCACCATCACACATAAAAACAAAAATAGAAAATATAAGATGCATATAGATATGGATGAAAGATAAAGGTCTTTCAAGTAAGAGCATCAAACAAACTGATGATTGAAATCTATGTCACAAACAGGCAACTATTTTTTATAGGTCAATAGTATTAGAACATATAGTTTAAGGATCACTTAAGCAAGCTCAGTGAACAAAAGGTCGCAGCCGCATGGGCCTTTCATGTTGATAGTTGGTACACATCTGTAGGTATCCCAAGTACCTTGGAGCCACGACCAAAACCCTTGATAACAGGGCCTCCAATATACCATGGTTCAATTGGTAAAGTACCTTCTATCCCTGCAATATCATATCAACAAGTGAATCAGGGTGATTATCCAAAATTATTTCTAATATAATTTTTTTTAAAAAAAAGGAAATGATGGTTTGAGGGGTATACAATCTAGAAATGGTGGCAGCCCCCACTTTTCAGGCTGCAGATCAAGTAAAGAGTTGATCACCTTATCGGCAGAAGTGGAAAGCTCAGACTGGTTTGGAAGAGACGGCACAGCAATCACTGACATTCCAGCAGCCTTACCAGCTATAACTCCTGGCCTATTACAGATTAAAACACAATCTTCACCCCATGAATCTAACATCAACAATATCAATAAAAATGGCGTACCAATTGTCATCCCATATATATAAAATCGTTATTTATAGTGGAAAGCTCAGACTGGTTTGGAAGAGACGGCACAGCAATCACTGACATTCCAGCAGCCTTACCAGCTATAACTCCTGGCCTATTACAGATTAAAACACATTCTTAACCCCATGAATCTAACATCAACAATATCAATAAAAATGGCGTACCAATTGTCATCCCATATATATAAAATCGTTATTTATATATATATTTTTAGGTAGGTAATCATACTAAACATAGATTACTCTACATTCTAATCATTCTATCTTGGCATGACTGACCTCCTTTACTATTCCAATAAATCACATAAATTAAGCAGTCTACAAATTACCAATCGATATGTAATCTTATCATTTTTAACATCTTTGGAATTGGTCAGGCTTCAGTTTGTCAATGATGAATGCTGGGGCTTACTGAATGTCATATGTTTGGTAAAGCATATTGAGAATGTGAATAGAAAATTTTAGGTTTGATAGTACAATATAACCAGGACTACTGAATGATGAGCTTTCTCAAAATATCTTTAGTTAGTTTTCTTAGGTAAGTAGGTGACTGCAACTAAACCCAAATGATTCTTCAAACCTGCAGTGAGACCCTGTGGTTGATGTCCTTGCAGAATGTTCTGTCATTTATCTATTGAAAATTGCTACTCTAATTGTGTTTCCTCAGTAGTATGCATAAATATATGTCCGTCAATCATCATGCCATTTGAAAAGGGCTACTGTTGTAGCGACCCGACCTATATCACCACCGATATTGTCCCCACTTAGCCACTGCGGACGTCCGACAGTGTGGGGTTTTTATGGGCAGCAGCCTGCTTCCCAGGAGGTCACCCTACCCATCCTGAGACTACTCCCACCCGAGCACGCTTAGATATAGGTCGGGTCGCTACAACAGTAATTGTGTGACTAGGACTAATATTTAGTATGACTAGGATTAGGATTAAATAGTGTGATTAGGATTAATATTTAGTGTGACTGGGATTAATAATTAGTATGACTAGGATCAAATTAGTGTCTCTTGAAACCCCAATCTTATTCCCCGTCTCCATCCCCATCCCATCCCCATCTTTCTCTTCCCCGGTCTTCTTTCTGTTCTTTTTGTGATTTAAAACCCTAATTTTCTTCACCAATCGATCGATCCACTATCAACCAATTTGAGAGCGTCCTTCTTCTTCAACTGTAAGTACCCAATCAAGTTGTTTTGAACTTTGTTTTACATTTTATTTTTTGCTAATTAACCTAATAGAGAACACCATTGGAAATTTGAGAGATTGAGTGATTTTACTGTAGATTCTATGGTTTGGCTTCTGTATTATGTTGTAGTTCAACTATATAAACTTGAAATCAGACTGTTTGTGAATTATATCTCATTCTCCAAGCGATGTCATCTAATAAAGCTTCACCTAACTCGATCTATTGAAACTGTACCATTGCCACCAGATGGCGAGTATATCATGGAATTCTATATAGGTACACCAACAGTTAAAACATATGCAATACTTGACACAGGGGATTATATATTGAGCTCTTCTATATCCGTTTCATGATTGCTACGAAGAGAAATTAGTCATACGTATCTCTTCCCTGTTTACATATCGTATCTCTGTCTTTCTCAATCTTCTGAACTTAAAACTCTCTCTCTCTCTTCAAATTCTTCAATTGGTCACTTACTATCAACCATTTTAAGAACGTCCTTCGTATTCAACTGTAATAACAATCTGATTTTTTCTTCTGAATTTTATACATCAACCAATTAAGTTGTTTTTTTTATTTGGAATTTCAATTTTGTTTACCCCATCTCATACAATGTGAAATAATGCCAGAAGGAACTAATAATTATATAAAATTTCTTATCCTCTGAAATACACCTATATTTCACCAATATTTGAAAACTATCATTATCGACTTAGTTTTGAACTTCCTTAAATAGCATAGAAATCATAATATGGAGGTTGTTTCTTTTCTTTATTGAAGCTGGAACATTCACACCAAATAGATTTCAAACTGTGGTCACCTAACTGTCCTTGCATAGATTTGTCTTATACTATAAGCACATCATTCACGAAGAAAAATCAAGCAATAATGGGGATTTGTTCCACCCACACAGTTCCTGCTTTTATTAAACTCAACACCATAAAAACCAGTGGAAGAGACCTTTTATAAGGCTAGATAATTTTGAACAATAGAGCTTGGACCTCCATTGGTGAAGAATCATAAGATCACTACAAAGACCAAATATATTACGCAATTTCGACATTAACAATCATTATATTGTACAAAAGGGTACTAAAGTTGCCTTCCTAAAAATATGCCTGTAACATTGTGCCTGAATTATTATCCTATCAAAACAGATGTACAAAGGGTACTAATGGTTATATTATCTAAAGAGCCTGATCATTAACATATCCCCTCTCTATAAGCCTAGAAGTGTCGATAATATTCAACGTGAATCCAGTTCGGGTGTGTGATACCGAAACAGATTGTGGTCCTCAGACTGTATGCAATATCAAACTCTTTATTGATAATGTATTCATTGCATTCCCGAACCAAGTTGTCATTTAAGTTTAACAGATCCAACATCAAAACCATTCATTGATTGTGCGACAAATCAGAATTCCATGTCATCATATATTAATCTGCGAATTTATTATATATTTTGGGCAGTCTGCGACAACTTTGTATTGTGTTTTAAGAACCCTACTGTGAATTTTACAGTAAATTTCAATCAGGTTTCACATATCAACATGGGGAACCAAATACCACCTTGCTGTAAAATATATGAATTGTGCCTTGACTGACCATTATTGATCCATATGACTCTGACTCATATCTAGACAGTTTAGTTTTATAAATGCAACCATAATGGTCATTCCATCTACTCAATACTGACAGTATTACTCTATATACTCTCTTAGACTCTCTTGATTAGTAGATTTTGTTGTTTTCCTAGAACACCAAAAGTGACAGTATTACTTTGGGAATGTTACTCTTATACTTTCATCTACTATTTTGAAAATGTTATGTTTATCTACGTTTTCATAAAGATTATGTTTTTGTTGTTACAGGGTTGATTTCGTACTATTATTCATAGGAAACTGAGAACCTGCCCCATTATAACAATAAACTTGCTCAATGAGGTATGCCCATTTTTTAATTTTTTTGGTTTATCTAAGGACTTACTTCAGTTAGATATCATTTTCTAACTCCATTCTCCAGTGATGGAATTACACGTAGTATAGTTGAAAAGAAAATTTAATACTACACATATTATTTATTTTATTTTATTTTTATTTGGATTAATTGTTGGCATAAAGCTTTATTTACATTATAATGCATGAAAAGGGATCTTCTGTAGGTGTAACACACATCACATGCATCTATTGCTTTTCTAACAATGGATATTGGAATTAATTCTACATTAAAGGTTTTCATTTCAGGCATGAACATTGGAAAAGGAAAAGGACAAAAGTGTCAAGACAATTCTTCTAACAATGGATGTTCAGGAGTACGCGTAACAAGAGAACAGTAAGTGTATAATTATATATACTATGATATATAATATTATCTTTATATGAATGAGATCGCGTAATGTGATATAACTATTTTTTTTTTCTAGGGAAGCCATCGCAGAAGATACTTAGGTCTCCCACTGGAGATGCCTGTGTTGGGTATGATAGGTAATTAACCTCAAAAGTCAACACAAGTTGGAAGTCTCTTTAGGACCATGATGATAGGAAGCACAAAGCTTACGAAAGGAATTATGTTGTTCTAAACTCATTGAGATATGCATACCTATTACCAAACTGCAGTTACTGGTATATAAAAGGTCAGCAAGCTCTTGACACTGAGAACTTTGGGTTTGGATCACTCTCTCCATACCAGCTCTGTCATATGCCAACATGTAAATTCCCAAGTCCGCCATAAATTCGTGCATGGGCAAATAATAGTCAAATTTATGTCGATCGTGTAGGCTGAATATGCGGTCATATGGTTTCTTCTATTTCATTTAACACTGCCAAACTACACAGTGTCATCTTTTGGTTTTTTCTTTATCTTTTTTCTTTTAAAATTTATATCTCTAAGGTTTGTTCGCTTTTGTTCCATTCGCATGTACTAGAGCTTAAAATACACTTGATTTTGTTGCTGGTTTTTATTCTTAATACAGTTCCCATTTTTCGTAGGTTATGATGGTTTGATTGTCACTTGCATTTGATTTATTTGCACCTAGGATCGCCTTGATTCGTAAGCAATATGAGGAAATGGTTTGACCATCATTTTTCAAGGTGAATAAAAGGTTTTTCATTTCTTAAGATTTATTCATCTTAGGAAGATAAAATTGCAATCCGCCTGACCACATTGAAGAGTCTTAGTTGTAGCAGTTATAGTTACCCTACTAAAGAAGATGAGTTTATAGTGTCATAGGCTGATAACGTAGTGTGAAACGCCTTTCTTCAATTTCTTTACCTTTTTCTTTCAACAAAAAAAATGCTAAAATCTCAAATGCTGCTTCATGAAGTTTTGCTTAATTGATGCTTTCCATGTTGTTAACCCGTTTTTCAAATTAAAGTTATGTACCAAGCACTAACCTATAGACGCTTTTTTTTAAATTGTTTAAAGAGTTTCTTGCTATATAGGATGGACTCATGGTAACAGATGATGAGGAGACTTGCCGCCTTTTCAAACACTGTTCAGTGCAGGTGATACTTACTCCCTGAATGGAAACAAGAAGAGGTTGGTTTGTTTTTCTATTTTTTTTATTTTACTATCTTACATGAATAATATGATCTAAATGCATTAACAAAAAGGTTGACTAAGAATTAACTAATAAATTCATTTAATGGACCAAATGTATAGGTTAATTGAGATCTTCCGAGGAAAGAACAAAACAAGATGAAGAACACATTGGATGGTTCTGCTTATCCATTTGTCTAGGTTTTATCCACAATATCGATATATGCAGTCTATGGGCTCTTTATTGTGTTATTCCAAAGAAACAATAGAGAATGGTTTAAGGTGCATTTCTCTGTCAACAACTGCACCAATAAGTTTCTTCCTTCTCCATTAACTAAGGTGAATTCTTCACTTCCACTAGACTATGATTGTAAAGATGTATATATTCCCTGTTGTAAAGCGTCACTTCTGGAATTGTCTTCGTTTAATTTATGATTTGCTCTACTAAAATATTTTTGTTTGCAATTTTGTTGTGCTTGATTATCTCAAATGATTGCTAATTAAATTCTGAAATTTTCTTTTCTCCTCTTTTCTCTTCAACATCATCACAACTCAAATTAGGGTTTGTTCAACAACTATTTCTCTCAATTCAAAAACTAATTGGTGCAGGTGTCGTTTATGTTCATTAAACTAATGGCTTCACAAGAACGGTCTATGGATGAAAGTTTCAAAGTAGTACTTTTAAATTTATCATTATTCAAGTTTTCAACTTTTAGGATGTCTTTTAAGGGTTTTTGAATTTTAGTACCCATGTACTGCAATAATTTTTTTTCATTCAGTACAATTCTATTTGCGAATTAACTATTGATTAAGTTTTCTTGAGTTTTATAATTTATTATTTTGGAGGAAGTGTGATCAGTAACAAAATTATCACTATATAAATTTGATGTTACGTAAATTTCCTGTACTTTTTATGTTCATGTTAATGTACTGTATATGGTTATCAGGTACTTTATACGCAAGCAGTTGATCAATGGCCCAACGAAATCCAAACCATAGCCTTATGCGAACATAAATACGAACAATTGAAACTGGCAAATAGTTTATGCAGGGCTGATGTCTGAACTTCTGAAGGTATGGTGGTATAGCAATGGTGTGGAAGCTCCAAAACAAGATGTGTCAGCAAAACAAAGTGCAGCAATTTTTCAGTCTTCAACGAAACTGTTTTGGGAGAGCAAAACAGTAGTACCACAATCAGTAGTGTAGTTTTTTTGGCAGGTGACTTGGGTAGTTCTTTATAAGCTTTTTTTAGTGTTGTTTTCCACAGTTGTATGTATGACTATTTTATGGGGCTACAAGGGGAAATTTGAGTGTTACTTTCTGAAATTGTAAAATGAGGGTATGTCCCCATGAGTAGAACTGTTACTTGACAATGTACGCTGCTCAGGCATGTATTTTTTTCTCATATTAATATATTTCCATAAAATTTAGTACAATTGACTGCATATAGCCTCGCTGGGTATTGAAGTTTGGTTTGGATCTTCCAAAATTTTTGGAGAAGTTTTTTACCTGTATTTTTCATGTCTCTCTAATCTTCTGACAGTTTTCCCTGGTGGGGGCGGCTCCTCCGTTGTGGGTAAACGGGAAACCCGATCCTACGAACCTGAGGAAAGGCTGAACAGTCTTCAGGTGCTTTCTATTTCATTTAGATCAATGCAACTTATTTACTAGGTATACAATTCTATGGATGAGTCTAACTTCTATTAACTTATGTAATTTTTGGCAGGTGATCCTTTTGGATGGTGAGTCTATTTTGGAAGTGATCATTGGCTGCATTCTCTTTTCTCTCAACAAACAAGTTGACAACACGCTACAAACTACGATGCAAGCCCTTTCTAAATAGCAAAACCAATCCTACGAAATACATATTCATGGAACCCGTCGTCAACACATTGTTATTCATCACCTTTGTACCATCTTGAGAAGTTCAACTGCTTCTGGTTGGTATTAATGTAGAATATTTAGATGAAACTCAGCAACCAAAGTACAACTGAGTTACATTATAGAAATTGCAGACTCCTTATATATTTTTCCAAAGTAGAAATTGCAGACTCCATACAACACTACCATAGTTTGTCATCGGCACTACATCAAGTGTAATATCGGCACTACATCAAGTGTAATGAAATTGGTTGTGAATTTGTGATGGATTAAAAAAAAATGGATACTTTAGTCGGAAAGATAAAAAAAAAATTGCTCTCTGATAATTTCTCTGAGTGTGTTCACGCTCTGATTGGTATGGCTTTGAATTCAAATAACCTCAATGTTAATGGTTCAAAAATTGGTGTTGTTCTTTGGTTCATATGGCTTGCAAGAAATGAAGCGGTGTTCAATAGTACGAAAGTTAACCCTCTGGTTTGTGCTACGAAGGTCAAGAAGATGCACCAGTTAATGGATGGTGAGAATAATAAACAGGTTGATGCAGCAAGAAATATAGTCCTACACCTATCATGGATTCCACCACCTGCTTCATGGGTAAAACTTAATTCTGATGGCTCTTCTTATGGAAATCCAGGACCAGCTGGGGCAGGCTCTATTGTTAGAGATGAGTTCGGTAATTGTTTGTTTGCACAATCATGTCCTATTCTCCATGCAACAAATAATTATGCTGAATTCCTAGCAATGCTTCAAGGTCTTAAAGTGCTTCAGAAGCTTAACTTCACCAAAGTGCAAATTGAAACTGATTCTCAACTGCTTCATGGGGCAACAATTAAAAAAATTGTTGGTGTTCATTGGGAGTTGCAAGACATTTTGGATGATATTCTTAATATCATTCAATCATTTTCGGAGGTGGAAATAGTATGGAACTACAGGGAATCCAACGGCTGTGCAGACACATTAGCTAAATTGGGATCACAGATGGCTGCCAATGAAGACTGGTGTAGGACACGAACAACAACTAGAGTCAACTGGCCTATGGAGTTAATAGATGCTTTAGATGTTAATACTTTGGGATGGTGGCATAATGTGCCTTCTTTTCTGTCTGATAGTTTTGTAAAAGATCTGAGAGGCGTCACAACCTCTAGAGCTATAAATAAATAAATTTAGCCTTCTACCAAAAAAAAAAATGAATAAAAACTGTCGTGCGGACAAGATTTTAGAAGAAGAAGATTGCAAACAAATAGCAAACAAAAGAATCAATTTATTTACGAATGAAATGTTCGAGGTGAAGACTGAAGAAAAGGATATATAACTATAAAAAAACATGAAAAATAATTTAATTCAAAGTAGAAATTTTTTGGATAATATAGGTATTCTATTAATATATTCGATTAATATATCTGCTGCACAAATATGTATTAGAATTGCCTTGATTATTTTTTTTTTTTTTTTTTTTTTTTTTTAGGTTTCAATTCAATTTCTCCCATAGTGGTTAGCAACACATGTTCTATTTGGCCATACTCCTCCATGCCTTCTCTTCATAAATGAACTTATGCCTCTAACCTATGTGTATCTCTCCTTACCATACCAATTATATAGCTACATTTGAATGACAAACAAACTCTGTAATTATGTGAATTTATAGTTATCAAATTTAAGTAGAACAAACAAAATATATTCATAAAAATTAGAATTTACTATGCAATATACAATTAATTGGCAAACGTGGCAGCGCCACGGGTATTACTAGTATATATATATATCACAACACATAAACCTTATAAGTAAGAAGACACCTATATTCCATAAAAAAAAAAAAAAAAAAAGACACCGATGAACAAACACTTTGATTAGGTAATCCTACTATATGTGTACAACTTGTGGATTCCCTAATCTGACACACCTTATACACAATTTTCAAGTCGGAACAAGTGAAGTAGAACACTCTAAAGCTTATGCTAAGAAAAGTTGAAAGTGAAAACTACCTATCCTGAGGCAATGTTGTTCCAAGTTTACTCTTAGAACATCAGTTGATTGTGGACAATTTATCATTCATGTGGGGGATTATCAGGGATATGAATACAAAATTTATCATTCACGTGGGGGATTGTTTGAAATTGTAAGAGAATTGAATGAAAAAATAGTTTCATATCATACCTGGAATTTGAATAGAACTAGTGATTCGAATTGACGATGAACACTTGAATCAAATTGACGATGAATATGGGTTGTTCAATCTATATGAGATCTAATTTGTGTAAGACAACGAAGAAGAAATTCTTCTCAATCTCTATGATGACATTTGTCCATTGAAGTTGTGTCTTTTAAGAACTCTTTCTACAAGTTCTAGAGAAAACAAATATTGGTTATGCAACGTGTGTATTACATGAAAAGATATAAGTCTCTAAACCAACAACATGAATAGGTGTTACGGTCTTGTAAATATAGATGGCCCCTCAAGCCATTGAAACACACCAAATTGGTTGAATACAATCTCAACCTTTCTCTCTCCTCTCCCTCTCTATCATACTCTCTCTAATTGAAGAGTTTTCTTATTTAGTTCGCCGAGACTCTATTATTTAAGTGCAAACTAATAGAGTGACGAATTGTTGTATCTTGGAAGACTACCATCCGTTCAATTGTTTGCACCGTAACAGGAGTGGAAATATTGTCTTAAGGAAATTGCTTCAACAAACCCCAGTTCATTTCCTTCGTAACATTTCTAAATTTGTATAGTAATTGGTTACTTTGTTTATTTCGAATTTATTGAGTATATAAATTTTATTTTTTTAGTGTGTTATTACTTTCTTTATTGTAATTTTTTATTACTTGAAATACATTCTTGAGTTCATAGATTATAATACCAACATAACTCTCATGAAACCTTTATCTTTTTGGGATATTAAAAATGGGGATTCAGTTAATATATAGAAATAATTCTGGATACTGATTTTACTAGGTTACAAACTACCCATCTCTCTCACTCATCCTTCTGGTATCACTCAGGTAGGGATGTAAATGGTGCGGGTTTGACCCGAATCCGACCTATATTCGTATCCATTTTATCGGGTTTGGATCTTCTAAACAGATCCGAATTATAAAATGGATCGGATCTAGCTTCAAAAAATAAACCTGACTCAGATCTGGGTTGGATACGGGTTTACATGAATTTGGGTCGGATCCTCCCATATTTGTAAAATATATAATATTTTTAATTTTGGTAATATGATTAATGGTGTTCAAATTAATGATTTATAAACTTTTATTATTAAGGAAAGAAATATTAATCTTTGATTTCATGGATACAAAATATTTTTTTTATTAGAAGAGCATAATAAAAAAATAATTGAAGTAGGAATTTCTAATTAGCGAGATTTTATATTTGTTTATTTCTATTTTAAAATTCGGGTCTGGCAGGTCGGATTCGGATCCGATTAATGTAAAACGGTTCGAATATGGTTCATGTATGAAAATTTAATTCGGGTTCGGATCCGGATCTGGTTTGAAGTAAAAAAATATGATGTTGAATATAGACATACCCTGATCCGACCCAAACCCGCACCATTTACATCCCTACACTCAGGTAAGTCATCTGCTTCTCCCCTTAATTCTAATAGGTGGAAATTATCACTTCTTTATCTCTTGTTTGATACAAATATTGTACATCATATCAAAGGCATACATAGTAGAGTTCTTCTTGAAAATGATGTCCTCAGGTTGATGGAATAAAAAAATGGTAATCATTTTGTCAAGTCTCTCTATAGAGTTATAGGCACTAATGATAAAGAGAAGACAAATTTACCTTAAATTGTGGAAAGCTAATGCCCAACCTAGAGCTATCTTGTTTGCTTGGAAATCTCTCCATAATATGGTTGCCACTAGATCCTACATAGGATAATACATAAATATTCCTTCAAATCTTTATCCTATGTATGGTTTATGCATATCATATGCTTCTAGAATTTCACACATGCAGTAGGGTTATCCAATTATTGGAATTTCAATTTAATTCACTTTCAACATCTGTCAGTTTCAACTTGGATTATATTTTGGTTCAAGGCACCCCAAACATGGTTAATCGATAAAGAAATCTGGACTACTTATTGTATTATGTGTTCATGAGAAATATGGAAATCAAGTTGTCTTTACATCTTCTCTAATATTTTGTTTGATCATATTAGACTTGCATCACAGATTGAAGGAAAACTGAGGAAACAACTTCAGAAATCTTAAAAGATCACTCTTCTACAACATCCTGCCAGTCTAGTACATGTCTTGATAGATACCATTTGGATACCCCTATAGAACCCAATCTGAAAATAAATGTACGTTGATATAACATTTAAAAACTGTTACTCTAACATTGGCATTGGATATATAATGAGTAATGCTAGTGGAAAGTTTTTTTTATGGCAGGAACATGCATTGATAGTGCAGGGAGCTCAGAAGAGGGAGAATGCAAAGGCATACTAGCAGCAGCAAAATGGGGATTATTACATGGTGTGAGCAAAATAGAGCTGGAAACGGATTGTAAAAGTGTTAGCGAACTATCTCACTGGGAAGCAAATCAACTTGTCGTGGAGATCGATAGCTATCTTAGAAGAAATATTAGAGGTGTTTAAAGCTTATAGCTATATACAGGTTAATTTTTGCCACAGGGAAGGGAACTTCGCAGCTCACCTGTTAGCGAGTAAAGCTAATTTAAACTCCTTAACCCCTTATTCTATTACTACTATACTAGACAGGTTGTTCTCACAACTTGATCATGATAGGTTATTTTGTTTGGATACTTAAAGTTATATATAGATGTATGATGATTGTTGAAAAAAAAAAAAAACAACCACTAGGAGAAAATATTACCCAAGATGAAACAAACTAATTAGTTTCATTATTAACAAGCTTCAAATTATGAATTCATATAATAAATATCACTTTAATCAAAATTTGTTCATTAAGAATAAAACCAAGACCACAAGTATTTGGGAGCATTAAACTGAAAATCGGAAAATGAGGAAATAATAAATTAGAGAAAATAACAATTCCCTTAACTTTCCAGTTTGTATATTGGGATTAACCTCAAGACACTAGAGAAGAGAGTATATTAGGGCATAGAAAGGTTATCTTGAAACCAACGTGAAGGACTGAGAGGAGAGATTTTAAGTTAACCTTAAATATGCTTTTGAAATAACTTGAACTCAGCCCATTAATTCTTATGAATTATGTATGATACATGGTACCACTCCACTCATCTATATATCTATATAATAGCTAGACCCATGCGGTCCCACATTCTCTCTCCTAAGTGGCATCCTAAATGATCTCCAAGCTCTCACAATTTTTCTATTTAAAAAAAAAAAAAAAAAAAAAAAAATTGGTTACTTTAAAACTAATTTTTGTTTTTCTCTATATTTCTTATCCATTTTTCATTAAACAAATAACCTCTACACTTTTTATCCACTCTCCCACTAAGCACAAACCTCTCAAATCAAAATAAAAACACAATAAAATAGTAAAAACATGAATTAATCAAACATAAATAACACAGACAATCTAATGAAGCTTTTTCTCATACCCTGGTGCGTAGCGCGGGTTCCCAGCTTGTATCACACAAGAAGTTGAGTCCACTCATGCACATCACACAAAATGCAGTTGACTCTATGGATACTAACTTTGGATACATGATCAAAGTTATGAAATACTTGGTAATGCAGGATGCAGATGAAATGGTATTCACCACTTCAGGGTGAAGTTCTTGTTGTATATTGGCTCGTAATAGTTGGGTACACAGGATCATACCTTACAAGAGGTGTGATCCATAGGGTCAGTTCCTATATTGGTTAAGGAAACCATATATGTGCAGGAGTTCTTATTGGACTCGGTTTCCTATTTATCTCAGTTTTGAACAAGTAATCCTATATTGGTTTCTATCCATAGGCTATAAATACCCAAGTAACTTGATATTTGTAAGACAAGAAAAAAGAGTAGAAAACAATAGAAACATAGAGATAGAAAGAGTAAGTGAGAGAGAACTTTGGGAGCCAAGGGTGTATTGGGTTTAAGGTGAGAGATTAAGATCTTGAGAAAGATACTAGGGAGATTATTGTAATCTGTGTTTCTTTTCTTATAGTGATTCTTCTCATTGTTCCCCGAGGAGGTAGGCATTGCCGAACCACGTACATTTTGGTGTTATTGTTCTTTATTGTTTTATTCTTCTTGTACTATTGTTTATTGTTTGGTAATCTTTGACTTCATTAACAAAATGAATCCTGTATTGCAAAGGAGGTGTTCTCACGAATATCTAGGTTGCGGGTTGTTGACGTTGTTGGGATTTAATTAATCACTGCATATAGTTCAACAAGTGGTATCAAGAGCTAAGGTTGAATTTAAGGTTTTGTCAAAGATAACGGAGACTACAGGTGTTCCTGCGAATAGTTACGCTAAGAAACCAGCGGTTACTACTCTTGGCGGCGGTGTAGAAGTTGAGATTAAACCGTTTGACGGTAGAGATAACTTTACACTATGGCAAAGGAAGATGAAAAATGTTTTGATCCAACAAGATCTTCATGTGGTTCTTGACGGGAAAGACAAGAAACCAAAAGACATGTCAGATGACGAGTGGAATAAAGCAGATCTCAAAGTCATGAGTTCCATCGAACTACATATCTCGGACGAGGTGATGTTTAATGTGATGGAGGAAACTAGCGCTAAAAGAACATGGGAAAAGCTCGAGAAGTTGTATATGGGTAAGTCTTTATCCAATAAACTTTTCTTGAAAGATGAACTATTGAATCTTCGGATGAAATAAGGTGGTGATCTTATGGAACATCTAAACGTGTTCAATAAGTGTATCACAAATTTGCTACGGGTGGATGTGAAGTATGACGATGAAGATAAGTCTCTGTACCTACTCAGATCTTTGCCTCCATCTTTCAAGCACTTCAGGACAACATTGATGTTCGACAAGGATACTTTAAAGTATGATGAAGTTGTTCATGATATAATCTCTCATGTGAAGATGAATAAGAACACAGGTGAAAACTCTCAAGCAGAAGGACTATATGTTAAGAATTCTAATGAGAGGGGTCGAACAAATAAGAGAAGTAGCAAATCAAAAGGCAGGGGCAGATCTAAATCCAGGGATAAAGAAGGTTTCTTTGAATGTGGTGTGACAGACCACTGGAAACGAGATTGTAAGAAATATAAAGAAAAGAAGAAGAAGGCCAAAAATTCAAATTCAGCCAGCGTTGTTATAGATGATAGCGACGGAGAAATTTTGGCGACTTCTTCAGGTAATGATATTTCTTCGCCTTGGATTTTAGATTATGGCGCTTCTTATCATATGTGTTCAAACAAAGACTGGTTTGACACGTTTGAAAAAAAAAAAGACGATGTAGTTTTTATGGGGAATAATTCCAGTTGTAAAGTTTGTGGAATCGGTACGGTAAAGTTGAAGATGCATGATCAAATTGTTTGGACTCTGGGTAACGTGAAATACGTTCCTGCACTAAGGAAGAATCTTATTTCTCTGGGTTATTTGGATAAGAATGAGTAGTCATACAAATCCAAAGATGAGAATCTCATAGTCTCAAAGGGTTCACTTGTGGTTATGAGAGGAGTAAGACTTTCTAACAATTTGTGTAAGCTTTTAGGAAATACAGTAATTGATGGAGTTGTAGTTTCTACACAAAAAGATCGCACTCAGCTTTGGCACTTGAGGCTAGGGCATATAAATGAAGGAGCCATGGAAGAACTACACAAGCGACAATTGTTGAAAGGTGTAGGAGAGTGTAAACTTGAGTTCTGCAAGTATTGTATTATAAGAAAGCAAACTAAAATACTCTTCAAAGCTGCAGATACAAAGAACCGAAGTACAAAAGTACTTAACTATATTCACTCAGATCTGTTGGGGCCTTCACCTACTTAATCAAAAGGTGGAGCTCACTACTTTGTCACTTTCATGGATGATTTTTCGAGGAAAGTTTGGGTCTACTTCATGAAGGAGAAATCCGAAGTTTTCACTAAATTCCAGGAGTGGAAGGCAGAGATAGAGAATCAAACAGGCAAAAAAATCAAGTATCTAAGAACCGACAATGGCGGTGAATATAAGGATAGGAAGTTTCTACAGTACTGCAAAGATGAAGGTATTGCAAGGCATTTTAGCGTGAAGAAGAATCCCCAACAGAATGGAGCTGCATAAAGGATGAATAGAACTCTTGTGAATAAAGAGAGGTGCATGAGGTTTCATGCAGGTCCGCTAGAAATGTTTTGGGCAGAGTCGCTTAACCATGCTTGTCAGTTGGTTAATCGTTCACCATCCAAGATGCTTGATTTCAGATGTGCAGAAGAGGTATGGTCAGGTAATAAGTCGGTAGACTACTCTACTTTGGAGGTATTTGGATGTAGTGCATATGCTCTTATTCCCAGTGATGAGAGAACCAACTTAAACCTAAATCTCATGAATGCATTTTCATCGGCTTCGAGAAGGGAGTGAGGGTTATAAGTTATGGGATCAAGTGAAGCGAAAGAAAATCCTTAGTAGAGATGTTGTGTTTGATGAGAAGACTATGCCTATGAATCAAGACATGAAGAATGGTGAGAAAAACACTATTGTTAAGAAAGCAACTACAGAGATATCTCCTCTTACTAAGGTATCCAACAGGGAGACTCCTGTTCAGGTGGAGGAGTCAGATGTAGGGGTTGAAGAGGATAGGCCAGAACAACGACAATGTGAAAAGAAGGTTGAATCTAATAAAGATAAACAACAACCTTACAGCATATCAAAGAACCGGGGCCAAAGACAAGTCAAAGCACCTATTAGACTTGGGTTCGAGGAAGAAGTTCATTATGCTTTAAGCATTAGTGAAGGTCATGCTACTTCTTATCGTGAAGCAGTTGAAAGTAACGAAAGAGAAGAGTGGATTGAAGCTATGGCTGAAGAGATGAAATCTCTATACAAGAACTCTGTTTGGGAGTTGGTTCCTAAACCCGCGGAAAAAAAATTGTTGGTTGTAAGTGGGTTTACAGGAAGAAGGAAGGAATGCATGAGAAAGAATCACCAAAGTTCAAAGCACGTTTGGTGGCGAAGGGGTACTCACAGAAGGAAGGAGTTGATTACGATGAAATTTGCTCTTCGGTAGTGAAACATACTTCTAATAGAGTGTTACTATAACTGGTTGCTCAGCAGGATATGGAGCTTGAGCAGTTAGATGTCAAAACTACTTTTCTCCATGGTGAATTAGAGGAAGTCATCTACATGGCTCAACCTCAGGGTTTTATTGAAGTTGGTAAGGAAAATCTGGTTTGTAGGTTAAAAAAGTCTTTTTACAGGCTCAAACAATCTTCAAGGCAGTGGTACATTCGCTTCGACTCTTATATGCTGAACATTGGGTATAGAAGATGTGACTATGGTTATTGTGTGTACACTCATGTGTTCGATAATGGGATGGTGATCCTATTGCTAGTTTATGTGGATGACATGATTATTGTTTGTCGAGATATCTCTAGAATTAAGGAGCTGAAGACGTTATTAAGCAAGAAATTCGACACGAAGGATCTTGGTTCTGCACAGAAGATCCTAGGTATGGTGATAAGGAGAGACAAGAAAGCGGGAAAATTATGGCTGTTACAAGTCAAGTACATTCAAAAGGTACTTGAGCGCTTCAATATGATTGATATAGATCCTATGTCAAGTCCTTTGAACAACAGTTTTGTTTTAAACAAAAGTCAATGTTCTTCCACAGATGCTGAAGTGGAAGAGATGAAGAAGAAGCCATATGCAAGCGCAGTAGGGTGTCTCATTTACACAATGGTATGCATAAGACCTGATTTAGCTCAAGCATTAAGTTTAATATTAAGATACATGGCGAATTCGGAAAAGCCACACTGAAAAGTTGTGACATGGATTCTCAAGTATCTGAAGGGCACTAAGACGTTGGGTATCTTGTTTGAAAGACAACAAGGGAAAGCATGAGTTTTGGGTTATGTCGATGGTGATTATGCAGGAGATTTAGATAAGCGAAGATCCACCAAAGGGTACGTCTTCACTTATGGTGGAGGACCAGTTAGTTGGAGATCAATGCTCCAAACGGTTATTGCTTTATCTACTACTGAGGCGGAGTATATGGCAGTAACAAAAGCTTGCAAGGAAGCTATTTGGCTGAAGGGATTAGTAACCACATTCGGGTTAGATCAAAGTTCTATGATGATAAGATGTGACAGTCAGAGTGCTATTTGCCTTGCGAAGAATCAAATGTTTCATGTAAGAACGAAACATTTTGATATTCTCTATCATCGGATTAGGGATTGGTTGGACTCGGGTGAAATTACAATCGAGAAGGTTCACACGGATGAGAATGTTTCAGATTATCGTACTAAACCGGTTTCAGTTGAGAAGTTCAGACATTGTTTGAGGTGGAGCACCTCCTCACTTGAGGTGCGTTGAGGCAAGAGGATTCTTGCCAATGTGAGAATGCTTGAAGAAATTCAAGCTGCAATGATCTTGTTTTTTGGTCGATGGCTCGCCAAGGTAGAGATTGTTGTATATTGGCTCGCAATAGTTGGGTGCACAGGATCATACCTTACAAGAGGTGTGATCCATAGGATCAGTTCCTATATTGGTTAAGGAAACCATATATGTGCAGGAGTTCTTATTGGACTCGGTTTCCTATTTATCTTAGTTTTGAACAAGTAATCCTATATGGATTTGGTTTCTATCTATAGGATATAAATACCTAAGTAACTTGATATTTTTAAGACAAGAAAAGAGAGTAGAAAACAATAGAAACATATAGATAGAAAGAGTAGGTGAGAGAGAACTTTGGGAGCCAAGGGTGTATTGGGTTTAAGGTGAGAGATTAAGATCTTGAGAAAGATACTAGGGAGATTATTGTAATCGGTCTTTCTTTTCTTATAGTGATTCTTCTCATTGTTCCCCGTGGAGGTAGGCATTGCCAAACCACGTATATTTTGGTGTTATTGTTCTTTATTGTTTTATTCTTCTTATACTATTGTTTATTGTTTGGTAATATTTGACTTCATTGACAAAACGGATCATGTATTGCAAAGAAAGTGTTCTCACGAATATCTAGTTTGCGGGTTGTTGACGTTGTTGGGATTTAATTAATCACTGCATATAATTCAACAGTTCTCTTGTACACTCATATAGTTCAACAGTTCTCTTGTACACTCAAATTCCTTTCCCATATAGAAAATAATAAAACAGACATTTTGAAACCAAAATACAAAAATCACTTTATATCAAAGCTTAAAGACATTAAAGAAAATGTGCTTAGCAAAAAACACACATTTTTTGTCCAAGAGTAAATAGGATGAGATCAATTAATATCTTCAATTGTTGATCTGCCAAAAATAATAAAATCACACGACAAGTAGGGGTGTTAAACGAGCCGAGCTTTGTATGTTCAAACTCGGTTAGTTTATAAACGAGTCGAGCTCGAGCCCAAATTTTATACGAGCTTTATTTTATGTTCAAGTTCGGCTCGTTTAGCTATACGAACGAGCTCGAGCCGATCTCGAGCTACTCGATTAAATTACACTTAAAAGTAGGATTTTATCTAAACGAGCCGAGCTTTGGTATGTTTGAGCTCGGTTCGTTTATAAACGAGCAAAGCTCGAGTCGAGCCCAAATTCTATGCGAGCTTTATTTTATGTTCAACCTTGGCTCGTTTAGCTATACGAACGAGCTCGAGCTGTTCAGTTCGTTTAACAGCCCTAATGACAAGTGAGTGAATAGGGGTAAACATTTTGAGGATGTTATTTTGCTCTTACATCAGAAAAATAAAGAAGTTTCCTTTCTGCACCTACAATAAGCAGGACAGAAAAGCAATTATTGATGAAACCTGTATTACCAAAACATCCTAATCTCAAAATGTTCTCCCATATAGGCTTCTCTTCCATCCTTGGTTCCGTGTTGTGTATATGAGCAAAATAGCCACACCGTTTCTCTCTTAATTTCTTCTTGTTCCTTAAACTATCACAGTCATAAATGCCATGTAATTACCAAGTACAATACCAACAGAAAAAATCTTTTTCAGTTTCCAGCTATCAGGCATTAGAAATGCATGGCTTCACTCTATCTTTTGAGATATAGTCATGTTTGTTCCTGGAAAAAAACATGATGCATTGAATTAGGATCAGAATCTCACTTAGCCGACTAAAAAAGGAATCTCACTTTCAAGTATGCTACTTATTAGACAATATGCAAGACAAGAATGTAAGGTTAATATAAGAGTTCCCAAAATACAATCTTACCATCAATCAAGATGAAAATGATCAAAACCATGAACGCAGAGAAATCAAACTTCCAGAGCAAAGCAATTAACATAAAACCAAACTGCATCAAGAAGCAAAGGTGCAATAAGAAAATCAATTTCCACATGTAAGGACATCTATTCTTGGGAATCAACATCTCTATTCAGAAAACACTTGTAACAACATGTATTATTATTAAGATTACATACATGTGTAAAAGAAGAGTAACAATCACATCACAATCGAGTGAAATCAAGAAACAATGATAAGAGAAAACAAATAAGAGAACTCATCGTTCCGTTCTTCATCCCAAATATAGCTCTGTCCAAAACCATTGGAATTTTTCTAAGTGCGTCCAAAAGCACTGTGTTCCGACCACCAGCCTGCACCATTTTATAATCATAAATGCAAAAACATAATTTTAATCTAAATAAACTAACTCATTTTGACAGAACAATTTAACCTTTACGTTAATCTTGAGGGCCACGTTTTTGAGGTACAGGTTATTAAGTTTCTGAGCTTGTTCAGCAACAGCTAAACCTATATCTGCTTTCTCTAGTGCAAGTGCATCGTTCACACCATCTCTTGTCATTCCACAGAAGTGTTTCCTCTCTTGTGACATCTTTAAGCTTCCATATTTATGCTCTGCATGGAAACTTAGTTAGAACAAAATCTTGACAGATAACAAACGTAAGAAAGGGTTCCACATTTTCAGGTATAGGTCATACCCGGAGATACTCCTGCAACACGATCAACATTCTTAATAAACAAATCTACAAGAAGCTAGGGAGGCAATGGACACATCATCCAAAATGTATACAGAAGAACAAATTGAAAAATGGCTAAGTAAGAGAGATCGTAGGTGAATAAATCAAAACAAACAAACCTATAATCATCTTAACCACTCCTAAGATAAGATTCCTCTGGATGGTTTCTGCACTATCATGCCTAGGTGGATCAAAAATATTCAACAGTTCAACAAATTGGCAAGAAGCATGTTGTTCAGTTTTGAGTTAGAAAGTGGACTTGTCTGGCTTTCTAACGGAGTATGGCATGTCTTCTAACTCTCAGTATTCAGTCGGGAAATCGTCCTAAAAGTTCTGACAGGCAGCAGACCTGGTAGTAGCAACAGACTGGACAACAGATTTTGGCCTCAATCATGGGCCTAGTTTAGGCCCAACTTCGTGGAAAACCCTAAGTTTGTTGTAAGTTGTTCCTATAAAGCCAATGATGTAGGAAATCTGAAAGAAAGTTTTGGAAGCCACAAGAAGCAATAGTCTAAGGGAGTTTTGAGAGATTCAAAACTTGGAGATTTGAGGTTTGGGAGGCTTTGGCGAAAACTTGGGAGCAATCTCTATGGGGATTTCTAGGTTTGTGTTCTTCTTGTAAAGGGTGTGAGGTTGAGTTGTGTGAGATCTCATCTTGTAATAGTGCCGTATCTGAGATTTTAGTGGCCCCAGAATTGTTTTGTATATACTTGAAGACATAGCGGTGATGCCATTCACACCTTCGCCTTCATATGAAAAAAACATGAAAAAAAATAAATATATACAAAAATACTTTATGAAAAAAAAAAGTAAACTCTTTTTTTTTTTAGAGGTGGAATTTGAAGAAAAAAAAAAGAGATGTTGAAACTTGAGAGAGGCCAGTAGGCCACGTCTAATGTCTATTTCATCAAAATTTGGGCTTGGTAAGTGGGCTTTTATTCAAAATTACACAAAAAATAGAAAGCAAAGAAAAATATTTTTAGATGGGCTGGATCAATCCGAGGACCTTAAGGTTTTTTTTTTTAAGGTTGGTAAGCGAGGTTGAGGGGATCCCTACCCCTTTTAAATTACGTGTGGAAACTTATATCAACAATCCGTTGTTGACGTGTTTCGAACCCACGACCTCTCCGTTGTTGACGTGTTTCGAACCCACGACCTCTCCACTTTGTGAGAGGGTTGCTACCACTGAGCCACAGGCTCATTCACAAGGCCCTTAAGGTTAGGTGGCCCTAGATAGCTGCCTAGCTTGCCTAGCCCCAAATACGGGCCCGTCTTGTAATCCTTTTGGTGGAAGATAATAAAGTTCTTTGTTTTGCTTGTGGTGGTTTATTCCCCTCGAGGTTTCACCACGTATATCTTGTGTATTGGTTTCGTTTGTTTTCTTATCATTATTACTTGTTTCTTGTAGATCTTGGGTTATTCCGCACTTAGGGTTTATTGATTTATTATCGATTTTCCCAACAAAGCACCAACATTTTCCTTTGTTATTTCTGCAATTTTAGTTCTTGCAACACCAAGTGATTGAAGCCCTCGTTCAGCAAACTTCTCAATCACAGAGTGAACTTTGTTCCTCACATTTTCTTTACAGTTACAAAGGTCAATTATCTATTTCCAAAGACGGAGAAACAAAGAATTTAATTACCTTGACTTAATTACTGCAAGAAGTTAAGAGCAATTGTCAAACTCACCTGCCCAGGAGCACCCTTGCTAGCTCGATGTCAGGGACCGGTGAGTCTTATATCAAAACTTTGCATGGCACAAAGACGAGGGACCAAATGGTTGACTCCTTCTGGATGTTATATGGGTGTAAAACCTGTTTTATCAAGTTATGATGGGTGTGTTTAAGTTTTTTTTATAAGGAGTGTGCAATATAAAAAGGGATGTGCATTTAGCCTTAGCCTAAATTATTAACCATCTTATCAATAATCCTTCGGTAAATTGATATAAAACTGTTATACCATGGATCCACTCCGTTGTTGATTATATCACGCCTGAAAAATAAACCGCAGCTTCGCCACGAACACCTACCAATTGCATTAATTGGATCATAGTACAAAATATCGTTATCGACTAATGTATCGATCTCCAAAAAATAGATATATCGGAATATATTGGAATCTATCGGTGGATATTTTACATGGAATGTATCGACTAATATATCAATTTGTTATACAAAATATATATAAAATCAAATTTGGAAGTATATTTTCATAGTATTTACCTAAAAAACATAATATCTACTAAAAATAGAACAAACAAATTATTTCCAAAAAAAAAAATTTGAAAAAAAATAATATTTCCAGAAAATATCGAAAAATATCGGTAAATATCGGAAAATATCGAATATATCGGAATATATCGAAAAATATCGGCCGATATTTTACAGATACTTTAAGGCGAAAATTTCGAGAATATATCGTATCGTTTTCTTTGGAAACCGATAAATATCGCGATATATCGTGATATATCGCGATATTTTGTACTATGAATTGGATTGTCAAAAAATCTGATTCATATTTTATACCATGGTTGAAGTAGGCAAATATCATCCTAAGAGAAAAATATCCCAAGCTCCCAACTAAAACAACTCTCTGACTCATCTTTTTCAGAAAAACAACGACTGGAGACAACATCCAGGTTATAGACATAATCTAATAGAACATTTCTTCATTAGAATGACGAAGTAGCACATGAGACATCTCTTATGCTACCACAAACTGAAGAGGAAGGCCTTGTAATTGACAAATAGAAGAAATGAAGGCAAAAATAATACCACATGAAGCGAAAACGGTAAGACAGTGGAAGGAAGAGATAATGAGTAAGCATCAAAACACACAAATTTGTTGAAGAATTGGGAATATGAATGACCATTAGGTAAGGAATTTAAAAAATTTGGTAAAACTTTGACATAAGTTCTGACTTCGGAATTTAAAATTAAAAACGGGGCAACATTAACATTTTTTTTTTTTTTTTTTTTTTTTAACTTTTGAAAAGTCTTAAAAACCATGAATTCTCTACCTATCGCTGGATAAGGAGAGGAATCGAGGTCTGTTCGTAACATGTGTCCTATCGAACGAGCAACACAAAAATGTGCCACCAATGGTGGCTAACCCATTGGTGGCCACAAATCGTATTGTGCTAATCTTCTGCCAAAAAAAAAAAAAAAAAATTTGAATTCACTCAACATCTTTCTTCTCTCATATGCACTTGTGATTTGTGAGGTGAATATTCAGAAAGGAGAAATGAGTGATGACAAAAGATACAAGTATATGGTTAAAATTGAATCAATTATTCAATGAGATTGAAAGTTTGGTATAAGTTATGCTTAAGTATGAAAACTAATTGCACTTAATCCTATTTATCTTCATAAAGTTCAATGAGATTGAAAGTATGTGTTTTTTTTTTTTTGCTTATTATGCAGAAATTTCTTGACTATGTACATTTGTCTTTTTTAAAAGACAGTGGCACTTACCTAAAAAAATCTTTTGATTAGTGCATGTTCAGAAAGTTCAACTCAATCCATGTATATTGACTAACTAAATTTTTAACTAGGCGTTAAGCAATGGGCGATGCGTAACAGTAAAAATCGCTAACAACTAGGCGACTTAAGTTTTTTTTTTTTTTTTTTCTTATCTCTAATCGATATCCATATGTCAATTTCTTTCTAACAAGTAACAACTCGTACAACTGGTATCGATAAATAATTTTCTTATCTAATCGCTACCTAGTTGGCAATGCGCACAAGTATAACTCGCTAGCTATATAGCGATTTTGAGAAAAAATATTTTCTCTTTAATCAATATCAATATATCGATTATTGTGCAAATACATGTTAAATTGCTATCGATTTATCAAATTTCCAATCTGATCGATACTTAATTGACGAGGCGTATCAAAAAACGCTAGATTAACATCGAATAAGGATTAATTTTCACCATTGTCAACTTCTATTGAAGAATCCAACAATTGTTTTGCCTATGTGTGTGCTTGAACAACCAACTTCCACATTTAATCTTTGATTTTGTTCCATTATTAAAACAAGAGATAAGGGTTTGGGGTTTGAGAAATCAATAAGAGTTGCGAAGGAATTTGGGTTTTGAATGGGTTGTGAATAGTCGTCTACTTTAACGGTACAACTTTGATATTTTTTGGTGACAAATAAAAATTAAAAGATTTGGTGACTAATAGAATTCGGTAACGAATAGCAAAAAAACCGTCTATTTAATAGCAACGGTCTTCTCAACAGAATCATAAATCAAACCAAAGACGGTAGATTTTCAACCATCAAAGTGAGTTCCAAACTTGAACAAGAAGACACTTCAAATATCTTACATAACTTCTCCTTCAAGTCCAACCTTCAATTCAAAAGTAATATGTATGGACTGAAAAAAATCCTATCTAAACAAAAAAAAATCGAAATAAACCAAACCAAACAACAAAAATAAAGCAAACTCATAACAAAAGCTTGTTATTCTTGATATGCAGCTAGAGAAAACTAGAAAGAACACCTAGGGTTGGGTAACAGGGTAAGAGGTTTTGTATATGAGTTTTGGGGGTCGAACTGGGGCAGATCAACCTAAAACCCATACCAACCCAAAATCTCTTCATCTCCTTCTTTTTTCTCATCTTTTTTTTTTTCGTTTGTTTACCTTTTTTTTCCCAAGGTCTATATAGTAATTTCACCGGAAGTGTTTTTTTTTTTATCAATAATTTTATTGAGAAGATAATTTTCAACTTCAACTTATCTCTCCCAAATCTTAATTCTTCTTTAAGATCTAGATTACTGGACATAGATTTGAAATTGGGAGGAGATTAACTTCTCAATAAGAGGCCCCTTTCAAATCTTAATTACTGAGATGGAGACTCTGAATTGCTATAAAGAGATCCCTCTCAAATCTTAATTCTTCTTCAATACTGGGAATAGAATTCAATTGAGAAAAGAGTTGCGTAATTGATGATACTCTGAATTTCTATGAAAGAGATTTTTTAAATTAAAATTGAAAATTGAAAATAGGCTCGAGATGAGGAAAGGTTTGTATATTTGTTGAGTCTCTGAATTACTACGAAGATCGATCTGAGAATTAGTGCTTCCTATTAAGAGGTTTTGATACCTTATAATATTTCTAATGAAAAATGTAAATGTTTTGATTTGACTTGCTTTGCTATTGATATAAATGATGAGAAATTTAGACTTAGATGTGAGCAAAACTTACAATTAAACACAAGTAAAAGATCAAGCATACACACACTAGATAAGATATGATCACGGAGAACCGTAGGTCTAACTACCCCGGCTAAATCTCTGGTACGTATTTTAGTCCACGCACAAACCAACTATCTACTGTGAATAAAGTAAAGTAGTTGATGGAGCCCGATATACGGGTTGTCTAGGTTGCCATCCTTAGGATGACATCCATCTTGACAAACCATGTAGTGTGTTGATTTAATCTGATCCAACATCTCAGATTAGTTATCTATATTATAATCTACAAAGGATAGATAAAATAGACAAGTTGGGTTATAAGTAGTGGTCCAGATTCTCTCGAGTTCAAAGTTGTAGATTAGATCTGCGGCTGTGATTGTATTAGAGATAAATTTGTTTATTAGTCCTTGGATTAGATTGGGTCCAAACTTAAGTCTATTGAATGGTTCAGATCATATGGTTGAGATCAGCAAACCATTTCCCCTCTCTCCTTCTCTCTCTAGTAGCAAAACCTTAATTCCTTCATAGCAATCGAACTCAAAACCTTAATTCCTCCATCAGCAATCGAACTCTCTAAAATCTGCATAAATTTCGAATAGATTAGTTTTAGTCAACGATTGTTTGAGATCAATCTGCAGCAATTTCGCCAAACCAATTTCGAGATCCAATCAACGATTCTTTCGAGCAGCAGCAGCAACATCGTTAAAAGTAGCAGCAGCAGCAGCAGTAGGTTCTTCTTCTTCATTAGAATTTATTTGATTTTACAGTATGCATCTTTACAAATTGATATCCAACCAATGTTAAATTCATCAATTAAAAGTAGCATCAGCAGCAGCAGGAGGTTCTTCTTCTTCATTACAAATTAATGTTAGTATACCTTACATAGAGAAACATGAAGTGATAACCTTTTCCAGAATAATAAACTCATTAGAACTTTGGCCCAAAAGCTAACAATAGTTTCAGTGTATTTTCTATGCTCTAGATGTAACCAATGCTATTGTGATGGATCAATAGAATTCCAAAAAACATTCATATAACAATGTCTTTTCTATTAATTTTATTGGATTTTCTGCTTAAATTATGGATTAATTTTAATTTAAAATTTGTGCTATTAATGATCACAGGTCGTCATTTTGAAGGGTATTATTGATTTGTTAGTGACCACAGATACAAGGTAATTTTTTTTATTGTTTTCTTCAACATTTTATTCTACCTACAGTATATATGTATTCACCTATAGAACTGGACGTCCGGTACGCAGACTTTTCCCTTCACTTTTAATTTTTAGGGTGTAATACTTTCAAGGTTTTGTATCGTTTTATAAGTATTCGGATAGATACCAATAGTTTTCGATTGATGTATTTATCTAAAAATAATAATAATCATCGTTTGATCTTTCATAAATCGGAGTTCAGAAAGGGGATTGATGTATTTATCTAAAAAATTCCAGGTCCTCTTCAATAGCAATCTTAGGTTCTTCTTCTTCAGTATCATTGGGGATTGATGTATTATTATTATTATCAATAGAAAGGGGATTGATGTATTTATCTAAAAATAATAATAATCATCGTTTACAAAACCAGAGTTCAGATCAACACAAACTTATCTATTCAATTCCATTCATTACTGTTTCCAAATTATAGAGTCCGCCCACAGTATAAATGTCGGTACCCTGTATAACACTTTTTACATTAGTATTTATGTCTGGTGTACGTCCAAACATTGGACGAGCCCCATTGTCTTTCCAAAAGTAGAGTCTTTCCAACCAGATTTTTCCGCATTTAATAGCTTTTTGAATGTTATAGAGTATAAACCTAGCAGAACAGTAGTAGGTTAATTGAAAGGACACCGCCCGATGTTTACTGTTGTTATTAGCTGGGACGAGCCGGGAATGCTTCTTTTTTTTTCAAATTTGAAATTTCGTCCGAATTTGGAATTCCATTCACAATAACATGAATGCCTGTAACACTTTTTACATTAGTATTTATGTCTGGTGTATGTCCAAACATCGGACGAGCCTCATTGACTTTCCAAAAGTAGAGTCTTTCCAACCAGATTTTTACGCATTTCATAGCTTTTTGAATGTTATAGAGTACCTAAAGGGGATTAGTGATATCTGCAACAATTTTGAATTCAAAGGAGATTAATTCCTCTCTCTCTAGCAGCAAAACCTTAATTCGAATTCAAAGGAGGCAGCAATTTCGAATAGATTGGAAGAGAGCAGCAAAACCTTAATTCTTGGAAGAGAGATTAAGCAAAACCAGTTTCTTATAAGCAGGTTCTTCTTCTTCTTCTTCAGTAGTAATTCTAATCTAAGATTAATTTTGATTGTTGCTGCTATTTTAATTTTTTATTTCTTTTGCCTTTTGTTCTAATCTCTGCAAATTGTTGTTTGATTGTCCAATCTCCAATATCTCCAATCTAACTAGCGGCGACAGCAGCAGCAACAACAACAGTAGCACCAGCAACAGCAGGTTCTTCTTCTTCAATGACACGATTGAATACAATTAGTAAACAATTAATCTGTTTCACAGTACTCCTTTGTTAGTATACAATTAATTTGTTTATTGTTCAAAAAAATCTCTATATATTGGTATCCAATGTTAGTATACCTTACATAGAAAAACATGAAGTGATAACCTTTTCCAGAATAATCAACTTATTAGAACTTTGGCCCAAAAGCTAACAATAGTTTCAGCGAATAGGTTCATCACTTTCGCTAATCTGCCCATCATCTCTACTCCAAATACCATAAATGCTGGTACCCTGTACAACACTTTTTACATTAGTATTTATGTCTGGTGTACGTCCAAACATCGGACAAGTCCTATTGGCTTTCCAAAAGTAGAGTCTTTCCAACCAGATTTTTCCACATTTCATAGCTTTTTGAATGTTATAGAGTATAAACCTAGCATAACAGTAGTAGGTTATATTGAAAGAGAACCGCCCAATGTTTACTGTAGGTGTTAGCCGGGACGACTAGCCAAACCGAGTAAAAGTCTTGGACTTGGACTTTAGTGTCAAGCCAAACCGAGTAAAAGTCTGTTGACAGTCCACAAGCCTAACCAAGTCAATGGAATTGCAGAGTTTCATACCATATGGTATATCAATGCCATAGGTCAATATTCAAGTTTATTTGTCATTACCTTTAAAGACTCAACCATTATGTTAATCTCTATTTTTGATTAAATTGTTTGATTTGCTACTAAAATTGTTTGAGTAATTTGTCTTAAATTGTGTTATGTTAATAAACGCTGACTTAAATTGTGTTATGTTAATGAACGTAGATTGCGTCCTCGAAGGGTATTTTGAATACCTTCAAATATTATGGTACTTCAAGTCCGAACTCGAGAGAATTTGGATGGATTGCAAAGAACTGGAGTAAGTCAGGATTGCTTAATTACGACTTTGCAACCTCAATTCCACTTTTATTTTTTGTTGCCCTCCTATTTTAATATTTTTCACATTTTCAAATCTTATATTTTACAGGCAACAAACACTTCCAATAAAATTGCTCGAGACATTGATATTTCGTTGATAACAAATATTCAAAATGATATGCCAGTAAGTAAACGGAAACAAGCTTAACAAAAAAAGACGAGAGAGAAATGAATGAAAAGAATCAAATGGAACATATATGCAATGCAAATGAAGGGATATCCAAGCGTTCTGAAAGTCAGCGGAAACGAAGAGAAAGAGAAAAGGAAATATCTGCCCTAAACAAGTAAGCTCGATTCATGTTATATTTTTCAAATTTTTAATTTCAATTCATATGTCTCAAAAAAAAAAAAAACAACTATTTGTTATTGACGACAGTTCATCAGTTACAAAGAAGCAGCGACAAAGAAAAGATGATGAACTCAGTGAATCAACATCAAATAAGTAAGTTCAATTAATATACACACCATGAATCAACATTAAATAAGTTCAATAACTTACTAATTTTGATTTCTTTCCCCTTAACAGTTTAACAATCACAAGGAATAATAGTCAAACAAACGAGGATTGCTCAAATAAAAATAGCACACAAAGGCGATGCCCTATCAAGTAAGTACTACTACTGTTACTTTATAAATATTTTAAAAACAATTTAAGCAACTAAATTTATTACTTTAAAAATGCAGCGAACCAGCTGCAAAGAAACAAAGACAAATAAGGGATGACTGCGCAGAGAAAACGAATGAAGAAGTAACAACCTTTAATGAACCTGTGTTAAGCAAGTATGGAAAAAATAACAAATTCTAACATATATTTTTTGACCAGTGTTCCAAGGCAAAACAAAAGAAGTTTAGCTCAAAGGGCCCGAAGAAAGAGTGAACGTTCTAAGCAATGTGAGTTTTCGTATACAATGGATGGAATAATGAATGAAAATTCACAACCATTACAAGATGGAGAATATCAAAGAGGCAAAGGAAAACAACCTATTATTGAAAATGATGATGTGGATGAACTTATAGTTGAAGATGATGAAGAGGATGAAGATGATGGGATTATATATTATTTGTATGGTTCTTCATCAACTGGAGATTCGACCCGTGAAAACCAAGTTATGAAACGATACCCTATCAAGTAAGTTAATCCTACATATTAATCGCAAAACACATATTCAGATTAATTATATATTCAGGAATACGTTAGTCTTAATTTTTATGCAACTACAGTTATTTTATGGTCTCACCATTGGGTTAAAACCTACTACAGTCGTAATCAATTTAATCAATAAGGTTTTTTTTCCTGAAATTAGATTTACTGACCTTGCCTTAATTTGGTGACCTCTCCCTCTTAAAGTAGTAAAGCACAAGTCTAAAATAAGACCAATTAAGGCCAGAATTGACAGACACACTACTGCATAGTAGTTTAATAGCAAGTTCCCCTGATTTGTAAGTCCATGAGCCAATCTTTTCCTTGTACAAGCGGAAAGTTCCATCGAGTCTAATGTTGACAGAAACATTAATTGTGAAGTATGATGTTCTGAAATCAGCTAATAGCTGCTAGGTTCATTAGTCGAGTCCAATCTTTATTTCTTACACAAGTTTATTTCTTAAACATTAATGTTGCTGCTGCTGCTAGGTTCATTAATCGAGTCCAATCTTTAATCTTTAAACATTAATGCTGTTGTTGCTGCTGCTAGGTTCATTAATCAAATTGGTACGGTAGAAATGGTCTACACAATCTCATTTACATTTCATGATCTGTTTCCCAGGATCCTATTTTTATTTATTAAACTCTTTCCCATGGAGCAACAACAAACTAGACCTCCTCCCGGCCAAAGTTAGATTTACTGGCTCCATAATAAGATTGTTTCCTTCCATGAGCCAATCTTTTCCCTCTACAAGCAGAAAGTTCTACCGAGTCTAATGTTGCCAGAAACATTAATTGTTAAGTCTAATTTTTTTCTTAGACAAGTTTATTTCTTGGGTGATTTAGGTTTTGGTCACCACTTTTTAGTATAAATTAGGTTTTGGAGCTGGTTTTTTTCTTTATTAGGGTTTAGAGCTCATTTTCGAACCAACAACTAAAAAAACCCGGTTGAACCGAAAATATTTTCAAAATACCTAAGTTTACCCCTGAAACTCACGTGATCTGCACGTGATCACTAACCCTAATATAGTTTTGATCAGGGGTATTTTGGCCATTATAAACAATTACTTGGGTCAATTGTCGGTTCAGCTCTAAACCCTAATAAAGAAAAAAATCGGCTCCAAAACCTAATTTATACTAAAAAGTGGTGACCAAAACCTAAATCACCCTTATTTCTTAAACATTAATGTTGCTGTTGCTGCTGCTGTTCATTAATCGAGTCTAATCTTTAATCTTTAAACATTAATGCTGCAGTTGCTGCTGCTAATAGGTTCATTAATCAAGTTTATTTAAATATTTCTTAAACATTAATCGAGTCCAATCTTTTATTAATAGTTAATCTACTGTTGCTGCTGCTATAGCAGGAAAAAAGAACTAATGTTTATTTTCTTAGACAAGTTTATTTCTTAGATAAGCAGGTTCTTCTTCTTCTTCTTCTTCTTGACCAGAAAAATTATTTCTTAGACAAGTTTATTTTCTTTTAATTTTTAAATTTGAGAATTATGTTTAAGAACTAATATTTTTCTCCATTTGTTGATTTTTTTTTTCCAGAGAAAGGACAAATATGGAAGGAAATGATTGTACTACTGTTGTTCATCCTGTAAGTGATTCTCATTACGATACTATATTAGAAGATGAAATTCACATACCAATCGATCCAGTAGAAAATGTTCCAAAAGAAAGACACTATCTTGGAAAAATGGATGTCATATGTCCATCATGTTCTGCTTATCATTGGTTAGATGAACGATTGACTAAATCCACTAAAAAGAAGTCATTCTTCGGTATGTGTTGCCTGCAAGGAAAGATAAAGTTGCCACTACTTACACCATTGCCTTCTGCTATTAAATTGCTATACGAAGGGAGAAATTCACTGGCAAGGTCTTTCAGGAAAGATATTAGATCCTATAATGCTGCTAATGCCTTCTCCAGTTTGGGTGTTTCGATGGACAAACGTATTCTAAAAGGTCGAGGACCAACTTCTTTCACAATTCATGGTCAGTTGTCCCATCAAATTGGATCGTTGTTACCGGAATCAGACAAATCTCCAAGTTATTCACAGCTATATATTTATGATCCTCATATTGCATTGGAATGCCGACAGAAAAGGAACCTGCACTTAAATCCAGCTATTCTGAAAATAATTCAAGAAGCTCTATTGGAATCAAATGAGTTGTGCAAAATATACAAAGGTGTGTATGATGTTCTGAAATCAGCTAATAGCAATATCGGTGAAAGTATACCTATAAGGTTAGTTTATACGCCCACTACTGATCCTAGACGCTATAATCTCCCAACGTCTGAAGATATTGCTGTTATTATTCCTGGGGATGAGACTGAACCGACTTCGAAATGAGACATAATACTGCACCTGAAGAATAACAATCTCGAAAGAATAAGCGAGTGCCACCCACTGTATTTGCCGTCACACTATGTCTTACTATTTCCAACTGGAGATCTTGGTTGGTCTACAGATATGAAATATTGGGATGTCAAGAATGAACGGTATTTTACAGTTACAGGTAAAGAAAAAAAGAATAGATTGACTCAGCTTCATTATTTCTGCTATCGCTTATTTGAGAGAACGACTGAATATTCTGTTTTATTTCAAGCTGGCCTTTTGTTCCAACAATTTATTGTAGATGCCTGGGCGTCCTATGAACAAAATCGATTATATTGGATTAGAACACACCAAGCTGATCTGCGCTGCGATGTATATAGTGGATTGACAGATATTGTTACCAATGGTCACAATCCTAATGACATTGGGAAAAAATTCATTCTACCGTCCACTCATTTAAGCACTCCAAGGCATATGTATGAAATCTACCAGGATTCTATGGCGATTACCAGATACTACAAACATCCAGATATATTCATGACGGTGACTTCTAATCCAAAATGGCCAGAAATTCAGAATGAGCTTAAGCCAGGTCAAGCTGCATTAGATCGTCCTGATTTAGTTGCACGTGTGTTCGAGCTTAAAAGAAAAGCAATTATGCATGAAATATAAAATAAAAGATTATTTGGAAGAGTTGTTGCAAAGGTGTATACAATAGAATTTCAAAAACGCGGCCTTCCACATATGCATGCATTGCTCAAGTCTAGATATCCAAGAGAAAATGTAAATGATAGCAGAATAGATGTGGATGGCTACCCAATCTATAGGCGAAAAAAAATTGGTAAAAGTTATCATGTTAGAGGACACCTGGTTGATAACAAAGATGTAGTCCCATACAATCCTCATTTATCAAAAATGTTTGATTGCCACATTAATGTGGAAATTTGTGCATCAGTAAGGGCAGTCAAATATATTCACAAGTACATTTACAAAGGCCATGATAGAACCACAATGGTGGTTGGGGCGGAAGATGATGAAATTCAACAGTATCTTGATGCTCGATATGTAGGTCCTACTGAAGCAGCGTGGAGATTATTTGGATTTCGAATACATGAAGAACTACCATGTGTCACTAGACTTGCGCTTCATCTGAAAGGTATGCATGTGTGTGTCTTCACTCCTAACGACATGCCAGAACAAGTAAAAGAAAAAGGCTGAAAATCAGAAATCATCTTTGACTGCATATTTCGATTGGTATGAAAAAAAATCCTACTACTAAAGCTTATACTTACCAACAATTCCCTGAACATTTTAGATGGTGCAAAGATAACAAGAAATGGACACCAAGAGTTACTTTAACCTTTTCTATTGGTCGGATGTATTTTGCCAATCCGAATTCTGGTGAAAGGTTTTACCTTAGGTTACTATTAACCGTTGTGAAAGGACCATCGTCATTTGAATCCTTATATAGTGTGGATGGCATCGAACATAAGACATACAGAGAAGCATGCATTTCTCGTGGTCTTCTAGAAGATGACAATGAATGGGACAAATGCCTAGAAGAAGCTGTAATAATGAAAACTGGTCATTAGGTACTCGCAATTTATGTTTAAATTCTTTTTATATGTCTAAATATTAAACTGTTTTATCTAAATATGGAAACTGTTTACTGTTGCATCTATAGCTATTAACACTGTTGCATCTATAGCTACGGTGTAGCATCTGGACATGTTTTCCAAGTGCACCGAGCTACTTTAAGATCTCGATACCCAAATAGACAACTCAATCCCATTGTTGTTGCTGTTAAAGTTACGCATCCTGGTATCAAGGAATCAATTTAGAGGGATTTTATTATTATCGAGTCCTTTGCCAACACACACCATAACAGTCCCTAATAATTTACCCTTCCACCTGCTGCACTGTAGCCTTCAGTTTCATTGAATAATATACTTACTGATGTATTCCCTTGCTGTTTTACTTTGCAAAAAATAATTATTAAATTCCATATATTTTGTTTATTGAAAATCCGCCACTAATTCATAGTTTTTATATGGTAAACAGGTACGGAGATTATTCTGTTTGATCCTAACTGAATGTAATCCTTCTCGACCGGAAATTCTATGGGAGAAAAATGCTTTAAAAATATGTGACGACTTGCCGTACCAACTGAAAACAAAATTTGGCATTCAAGATCCCAGTGATAGTGATGTTTGTGACTATGGGTTGTTCTTAATGAACGACTACTTGCTGGAGAGTGGTAAGACATTATCAGATTTCCCAAACATGCCTTTACCGTGTAAAACATGGAATGAAGTAGTTACCAACCGTCTCATTACAGAGCATCAGAATTTCGTGTATCAGGGATTATATGAAAAGGCTCAAGAAAAAGTTGCAAGATTTAATACTGAACAACTAAATGCCTATACAGAGATTACAAATTCTGTTCGTAATGATAGTGGACAAGTATTTTTCCTAAGTGCTCCGGCTGGAACAGGAAAAACGTTCGTCTATAATACTGTAGCAGATACATTGAGAAGTGAAGGTCATATTGTGATAATGGTTGCTTCATCAGGAATTGCATCTTTATTATTGACAGGAGGAAGAACAGCTCATTCTACATTCAAAATTCCATTTGAAGTTCTAGACGACTCTGTTTGTTCAGTCACAAAGCAAACAATCCATGCAGAATTATTCAAGAGAGCGAAACTGATTATATGGGATGAAGTACCAATGCAACATAGGTTCTGCGTGGAAGCTGTTGATCGTACACTAAGGGATATTCGTGAAATTAAAGAACCGTTTGGAGGAGTTACAGTTGTTCTGGGCGGTGACTTCAAACAGACTCTCCCTGTCATTACTAAAGGAACTAGACAAGAAATTGTTCGTGCATGTCTAACAAAATCACATTTGTGGAGTGGTGTTAGACTCTTAACTTTGGTTAAAAATATACGACTGAACAGTAATGATACTGAAAATGTCAAGTTCGCAGATTATTTGATTGAGGTAATTTTTAAATTTCAACAATATTTGTTATTTTCATATCTACGTAATTTTTAAATTTCAACAATAGTTCTTATGTTTATATCTACGTTTAAACCTTTGCTTATTATACCCTTAATATTATAATTTACAGATAGGAACAAATCCTAAAGAAGATGTGGAATTGCCTTCAGAGATCAAAAGGTATAAGAGTACCATGGATCTTTTGTTTAAAGTTTACCCCAATCTGAATGTGGAAGAGGTAGCTACCGAGACCTACTTGCAAGAACGATCTATTCTCTCTGCTCGCAATGATGATGTAGTTACTCTTAATGAATTAGCAATAAATCATTTTCCCGGTGAATTACATGAGTACCTAGTTGCTGATAAAGCCATTGAAGATGATCAACCAATCGAGAATAGGGGAAACAGTATATCAAACGAGAATATGCAAGCACTGGATCCACCGAGTCTTCCACCATTCAAACTCCAACTTAAAGTTGGTTGTCCAATAATGTTGCTACGGAACCTTCAACCGAGAGATGGTTTATGTAATGGAACGCGTCTAATGGTTGTCCAGTTTGCTACAAGAGTTATAGAAGCAAAGATACTTAATGGTAGCCATGCTGGAAATTATGTATTCATACCACGTATAACTCTTCAACCATCTGTTTCAGAAACGCCTTTCCAAATGGCACGACGACAATTCCCAGTTCGATTGGCATTTGCAATGACTATTAATAAGTCACAAGGACAATCAGTTAAGTATGTGGGTATAGACTTGCGAAACCATGTCTTCAGTCATGGCCAATTATATGTGGCATTATCAAGGTGTACTTCTTCCAATCGAATATCTGTTCTCCTAGGGAATGAAGATGATGACAAAACAACCAATGTTGTTTATCCTGAAGTTCTTCTCTAATTGATTACAGGTATGACCAGATTACTCATTCGTAAAGTACTATTTTCCTCAATTTTATTATGTATTCTATCTCTCATTTCTATTTAAATCTTTCTCCAGTTTCTGGTTTGATAACTTTAGAATTTAGATTTTTGCAATGGCATTAAATGTTTGGTAACGGTGAGACCATTTTGCAAACGTTTCGAAAGATTTGGGACCAAATTGACCAATTTAAACTTTGGGGACTCAACTGAAAATTTGGACAAAGTTAGGGGACCAAAATAGCTAATTTATCGTTTTCAGTTGGATTCTCATTGTATCATCATGATTGTCCACTCTGGTATGATTAATTGTTGTGACACACCATTGGACTCCCAGACAAATATTGAATTTTAAATTCAAAAACTATACTTTGGAGGTGCCCCAACATTAAACAATTTGTAACGTGTTATGTGCTTGGGTTTGAATTTTATTTAGCACATACGCAAACCTCAGTTTAAACTCCTTCAATTATGTTGTTGACTGAATTATTTGCATTTTGCCTTTTATTTTTTCAGTTGCAAATTATTCTAACTTTCCAGATTGTGGCAAAGATCATCAAACAATAGACTACAGAAGAGACTCAACATCAAGAATGATTTCAGTCCAGAGCAAGAAAAGGTTAGGAAGGACAACCGGTGGGCCTTTAAATGAAGGACCGAGATAGAGTGTAATTTGAGTGGACGGGATCATTATTTTATTTCCATTGAAAATAGTTACTTTTGTCTAGAGTTTTGGGCTATTTGATAGATACTGGTTAGGGAAGAACTTTTAATACTCTACCATTTGGTAAATATCTAATACTAATTTTATTTAGTTTATATTAATTGATATTGATGTGATATGATTCTGATATCAACTACCTAATGATAACTGCCCCTATTTTGTTCATACTTTTGTAATGTCTGTTGGTGTTAGTGCAGTTAATAACTCCACAAGGGATGTTTATTATATGTTTGTTCCATATGTCCTTGAGGAAGTATTTGTTTTGGTTTTGAATATATATGTTTAGTTTTAGTCATTTCGAATTTGGATGTTGGTCTTCAGTTTTGTTCTCTGGCTTCGTTCTGGGATGCATATTATTGTATTCATCAATCAACCTCTTATTATAGAACCTGCTACTATATGATCATTGAGATGTAATTTCAAAAACCTAAAAATATACAAATGATGTTTTTTTTTTAATCAAAAACAAATTTAGAGGACAAACGAGCTACAAACTACGCTGTAAGCCTCTATTATTATTATTATTATTATTAGTAAGCGAGGTTAACTTAACGGGGGCCCTCCCCCTAAATTATTGGAAATACTAATTATGGCTGCTCAAAAGCTTTAGAGACGACCTTCAATGCTTAGAGCAAATCAAAAAACATACATACGACAAAAATGCAATGTTATGTAAACTGTCAATACAAACTACAAACACGTTGCTCCGAGTTTGCGACTTGATATAGAATATTTAAGTATAATGATATATCCAAGATTTAATTAATTTTTAATGCTTTCTTTCTTATTCTTCTAAAACATCCTTAACAGTAGTAGAATTCACAGTACAATTATTACCAAGAGTGCAGACTACGGGATTGCAACTTCAAGTTCAACCAACTCTAAATCATATATCAACTAATTAAAAAAAAAAAAAATAATAGTCAAATTTTAATCGAACAAACAAAATATTTTAATCTAAATTAAAATTTACTATGCAGTATAAAATTAATTGACAATCGTGGCACGCGCCACGGGTTTTACTAGTATACTTATAACCTAAAACACTATAAGGGTAAATTTGTAAATAAGTTAATTAATATGCTTCCCTTTCAGTTTCTCACGTACTGCAACTCAAAGAGACTTCTCTCTCCTTAACTCAAAAAGAAAAACAAATCTCTGCCCCAAGATTCATCAAAGGTTAGTCATACAACCTGTTTTCGTTTTATTTCTTTTTATATTTTCGTATTTTTTTTTTCTTTTTCGTTTTTGGTTTTCTTAAAATTTTCTAATATGATTCACCTTAATCTGCTTATTGATACTCTGAATGCATCACAAAAACATTCAAAGCTTGATCATACAGTAGCTTACCTCCAAAATTCATCCAAATAAATTGAAAGAATTTTGATTGACGGACTTTTTACGTTGCGAAAAGAATGTATAAACACTTAAGTAACCTAATCGGTTAAAGCTCACTAATAATCTTCCTAATCGGTTAAAGCTCACTAACAGTAACCTTGGCTCCAATGGATGCCACTTAAGGATTTATACATATATATTTGCCTTTATTAAACACATATTCATTATTGACAGTACAGAATTACGAAAGCTTATTAAACCTTTCTCTGGTGTTTCACACTAATGACTTATTTAAATATTTTGTAAACTACAGTCATGGCATCACCAATTATTTTGTTGAACTGAATTTTCTGTATTGTATCTGATAGGATTGTAAATTTAAGCTTTTTAACGAAGATGGAATTAAGCAAGGATGATGGGGTTAATAATCTTGAGCCAATTGACTTGTCTGGTGATGATGGTGAGCCAAATAAATGTTGCAATATTGGCTCACCTTCCAATGTAACACCAAAGAAAGACATATCAAGGGTTGAAACACCACATCGAGGAATGACATTTAAGACGGTTGATGATGCAAAGACTTTTTACAGGGAGTATGGTCGACAAAAAGGTTATTCTACTCGTATTCGAACTATAGATAGGAAACAACATGGTTCAAATATGATAACGAGTTGTCTTTTGGTGTGTTCTCGTGAAGGAGTACATAACAGAAAAGAAGTAAAATTTGGAGGAATTTCGAGAAACCAAGAAACACTTCAACGGTGAGATGTGAATGTAAAGCAAGCATGAGGGTGACAAAAAGAAAATTTGAAGAAATGTATGAAGTGACCATGGTTGAAAATACACATAGTCATGGTTTGGTCTCTCCCTGCAAAAGGATGAATATGAGAGCTAATAAATGCATGCCAAAAGCTGCAAAGAAGTTGACTATGGTATTTCACGATGAGGGTTTACCAGTAGCGAAAGTAGTATCCGTGTTTTGTGGTGATACAATCGGGTTCACTACAAAAGATTGTCATAATCATTTTGGTTCCACTAGGAAGAAACCTAAAGAAGGTGATGCAACATCTGTCCTCCATTATTTTGAGAAGATGAGTGCAGAAGATCCCCAATTTTACTATGCCATACAATCAGATGCCAAAGGTCGTGCAGTTAATTTTTTTTGGGTAGATGGGCGCTCTCGAATGCAGTATGAGTATTTTGGGGATGTGGTGTCTTTTGATACGACATACAGGATAAATGCTTACAAAATGCCTTTTGCCCCTTTCACTGGAGTCAACCACCATTTGATGTCCATCCAATTTGGTTGTGGATTATTACTTGATGAAACTGAGGGAACTTTTGTCTGGTTATTTAAGACATGGCTTGCAGCTATGGGTGGACGCCCCCCAACTTCAATGATCACTGATCAAGATAAAGCGATGACTTCAGCGGTTGCTAGAGTGTTCCCGAATACTAGTCATAGACATTGTCTTTGGCACATTACAAATAAGTTTCCTGAAAAGTTGGCTCACGTTATGCACGTAAATGAAATTTTTTCTGAGGAGCTTAAATTAATCATTTCAGGTTCTTACAGGACATATGATTTTGAAAGGAAGTGGAATGAACATATGGTAAAGTATAAGTTGGTGGATCATAGTTGGTTAAAGGGTATTTATGAGGCAAGAAGAACTTGGGTCCCAGCTTACCACTTAGATACTTTCTTCGCAGGAATGAACATAACTGGGCGAAGTGAATCAATGAACTCCTATTATGATATGTTTCTCAAGCCGACAACTACTCTTTCAGATTTTGTTTACAGCATCGATAAGTTATTAAGATTGATTATTAAAAATGAAAGAGATTCTGATTATAGAACCGAACATTCTTCCCGCATTGTAGGTAAGGACGACTTCCTCTTAAAGCATGCTGGTAAAGTGTACACCATAAATGCTTTTGGTAAATTCAAGTCTCAATGGGATAAGGCTAAAGGTGTCTACAAGATTGATAAGGAGGAGGGTGGAGACAATGGCTTCAATACTTATACCTTGAAATCGAGAAATATTAATAATCCAAATTTTTGGAAAGTGATTTTTAATACATCAACTTTACAAGGTGAATGTGAGTGTAAGTATTTTTCATTTATGGGATTACCATGTGGCCACCTTTTGAAAGGTGTTTTGGCGTCATGATATTGATCAGATTCCAGATCACTTTATTATGAGAAGGTGGACACAAAAGGCAAACACTTATAGAGCCATGTTTGAGGGTGGACTAGTGGATGGTCATGAAACTTCAGAGGCTTTGAGACTTACCCATGGTTGTAGGCTTGCAACTCAATTGGCATTTGATGCATCTACTCATGATGAGATTTACAAATATTTGGTGGAAAAGTTTGATGAGTTATCAATTGAAATCACTAAACGCAAGGAAACTCTGAACAAAAGTGCGAACTCGAAGGTCGCTTCTAATCAAGTTAGTGAGGAGCTTTCTATTGTCGATCCATCACAGGTATTTATTAATATTTGTAAAGTTTGGAAAGAGTTTGGTAATTTTGTTCCTAAATTTAATTTAACTCCTCATATTTGAACCTACATTTACAGGTATTACTTTTGAATCCAAATATTTCTCAAACAAAAGGGATGAGGAAAGAAAAAAATAAGGCTAGCGATTCTGGTAGAATAAAACGTGGTATTGAAATATCACAAGAGAAGAAAGGAAGGAGATGTAGTTGTTGCCAAAAGGTTGTTAACCACGACTTGCGAACTTGTCCCAATAATCCAAATAGGAAAAAGAAAACTACATGCGCGAATGATGATCACTATCCTGAAGAAAGCTAAGAAAATGAATGGTAAGGTATTTCCCTTAATGTCCTATTTTGTTTGATTTTGGTATGCTGTATGTACTAGATATTAATTAAGTTCTTCATTTTTCTATCTGCAGGCTTGCAAGATGTTGAAACCTGAAAGTGGTTGAAGAAAATAACATGAGGAAAGATGTTTGAAAGAGTGATTAGTATATGGAAAAACTTTTAAGTGTTATGCAAAATAGATGATCTTGGGAGTGTCAGTTCCTTCTAGATATGGACATACAAAACCTTGAATTTAATGTATCTTGTTAATCAATTGTCACTTTAGCTATGCTTGTTTTCTTTTATTGGAAGATAAAATTGATACTGTATTGATTATTTCTCTGTAGGTTTCCATTTTTATAGCAGTGGCATTAGCAGTGATTTCTGAATTCTGATAAGGATTCTGCCATAGGTATTTGCAAATGAAAATTGATCTCTGTTGTTGTAATTGCAAGAATCTTCATTGTCTTCTGCATTATGCATTGTATGGCAGTAGGTGTCTAGTAATAAAATGAATGTTACACTCTACGAAAAAAAAATAATACTAGGTAGGCAGTTGAAACCCACCATAAATCATATGTTGCAGTGACAAAGAAGGGTGATGCGATTGCAAGCTACAAACATGAATAAAATACTTGAAAGCACCTACAAGCTAGAGTACCCAGTACACAATGTTCTTATTCCTGAATACACAGTACAAAATATTGCATTCATCATCATAAAAAGAAAAACTACAAAGATAGCTACAGAGTCTAAATAACAGTGGTGAGCTATACAATTACAAACAACAAGACTACGCTTGGTATCGAATTGTGAACTAGCTGGAGAGTCGTGTTAATTACAGTCCACAATCAGCAGCACTAGTGGTTTCCAGTCTCAGTTCCAGCCCCAAAACAAAGTCAGTTTGCAGTCCACCAACACGCGAAGTAGCCGGACACTTTCTTAACAGCCTACTTCTCACGAATTGTCCCGTATCAACCCAGAACCTTCACCAGTAAAGTCTGCAGCACATCCATCCTTCCGAGGTACCCAATCAAACTACTCCACACCATAAGAGATGTGTCGCATTGATTAGATAGAGAAGAAGAGATGATTATGGTTTGATTTTGAATGTTATGAGTCAAAGGAAAAAATTGATTCAAGACCTCTTATCTCTAATTGAAATTCATGAGATGGGGTGAAGAAAAAAGAGATGTATGTAGTAGTTGATGGAGCCATGGAGGTACGGTTATTTGAGAATTGAGAAGAGAGAGAGGTTTCTTCAAGTTCAATTGTGAGATTGGAACATTCAATTCATGAGAAACGGCAAGGGAAGCATATTAATTAGCCTATTTACAAATTTACCCTTATAGTGTTTTAGGTTATAAGCATACAACTAATCTGAGACGTTGGATCAGATTAAAATCAACACACTACATGGGCTGTCAAGATGGATGTCATCCTAAAGATGGCAACCTAGACAGCCCGATATATATATATATATATATATATATATATATATATATATATATATATATATATATATAGGGAGGCTCAGGTATAGGTCTGTCCGCATGCGGACTGGAGGGTATAACTGGGTGTAATTTCTTTTGGTTGAGCACTCAGAGCATCGTAAATGTGGAGTTCTTACAAGGGTCTTGTATTAACCTGTTTCCAGATTAATGCACTACTAGGTCAGGTCGCTGGAAGACTTGACCAAATGGGGATGTTTGAGATCGGGGTGGCTGCACCTCGTTGAGATCGAGATTGCCTACGTACTCTAGCTCGGGGGAATTGAACTTAGAGATCAAGCCATCATAGTTCTGTTTATATAGAAGATAGAAGGGCGTGGATCGTGGATCTTGCAGATTCTCCGCCATCATAATGAGGATTAAATGTGTAACGCGCGAGGATCATCCCTGTGAATTAATTATGTAACTGATGAGAATATTCTGTGCATTGAATAAGAACACGTGTGTATAGCAGGTCGCTGCTCGTTGCGTAGTCGGGTCGCTTTAGTCGAGCTGCTAGCAGGTAGAGACCGTGGCGACCTGATGGATGGATGACTGTGCCACGTGGCTGCTTTTGATTGGTCGGAGTATGTAGTACCCCTACATAAGCCCCCTCTTTTTAGGTCGACTGTAGAAGTCGGGCTGAAAAGACTAAGAACTCTGATCGATGCTGATTTGTAGTTTGCTTTTTAAATTCGCGGATGTGGCAGTCATGCAGGCCTGTCTGTACTAATCATGGCGCTTTTACGGGGAAGTGGATGATTTTTCTCGAGCCGTTATCCGTGTAGTTATGGTAACTGACGCACGTATTGCTTGATTGAATATCTGTCTTGCACGTGGACTGATCCAACGGTGGATTTGAACCGTTATGTGAGTGGAGAATAACTGTAATGCATATGGATCCTTGTTCGATCTCAGCCGTTCACTTGTTTTGAACCGATGGCTGGAATTGCTCGTGCTACAGTATTTAAACTGTAGTTACCTTGAGAAGGGTTTACCTATCTTGCCTTGATTTGAATTGCTGCCGCTTTTCAGTTGCGATCTGAAGGACTTTGAGAACTCGTGAGGTTTGTTTTCTTCTCTTTTTATTTCTTTGATCTTCTCCTTTCTTTCGGCTTCTGTTTTCTTGTATATTGCTTGAAAGAAATGTCTGACGCTAGTGATTCCCAAAACGATAACTTGAGTGGTGGTGGTGAGGAGATTGAGTCTGAGAGTACTCAATCTGATACTCCGTCTCCCGTTCGTGGTGAGGAGCTAGATAGCCCCCAGAGTAGTGGTTCTCATGGGCCAGACTCTTCTGATGATGAAATGGTAGAGGGCGAAGATGGTGCAATGTGTAGAGTGGTGAACATGAATTATGTACATAGGCATTTTGCTGTTAGGAGGGTTTATGAGCTTAGGTCGATTAGGCATTTGGAGATTAGATTTCTTGGAGATCGTTTACTTTCTTCTGACTATCGACCTAATAATCCTTCTTCTACTGTATTTACTTTGAATCAATTCCGTGCCGGGTTGAGGTTGCCACTGTCTCGGTTGGTGGTCGACCTGTTGAATGCCATTGGTCGAGCCCCCTGCCAGATGAATGGTAATTTTTGGCGGAATATGAGGGTAATTGACGACCTCAACAAGTTGCACAGGTGGAACATTACTGTGAAAGATGTACTGAACCACTTTAGCTTCAAACGCTCCTCGAAGGTTGAACTCTCGGGCTATAACATGCAAGTTAGGCCAGACCGTTTGCCATTGATCTATCCAGTAAGTAGTGAGCCATGGTGGAAAGATCCCATGCTGTTTACTGGGTCGTTTGTTGAAGGGGATATCCAGTTGCGTCATGTGATTAGGAATGACGCTCGTAAGTTTGTGGTCTTTAGCACTAGGGTTTGTTGATTCGTCTTCCTGTTTCTGAACTTGACGTCTTTGTATTTTTTTTGTTGCAGCGATCAGGGATGATCATTTGATTAGAAAGAACGATCTGAAATCCGCCCTGAACTGCTTTGGTAAGTTGAGCGACGAGCGGAAGATCTCGTTTCTACCTCACCTAAAGGAGCATTTCATTCCTAAAGGTGGTCCAAAAACTGTTTGGGACGAGCTCGAGAGGAGGAAAGCTTTGAAGAAAGCATATATGTCTTCTGTTCACAAATCTGGAGGTGGGCGATCTGGTAGTAGCTCGCGAGCTGATGACAGCGAACGGGCTAGTGGTGGCTCGAGGCAGGGGGAGAGAGAGCGTTCTGTTGGTGCTCCTCGGAGGTCGGAAAAGAGTCGACCTGTTGACAAGGATCGACCTCTGGTGCAGGAACGATCTGTGGAGAGAGAGCTACCTGTGGAAAGGGAGCGTTCTGCTGGTAGTTCTCGCCAGGTTGAAGCAATGGCGAGCCCTCCAGTCTCCGGTCCTCCCGTCTCACTTCCTAAAGTAGGTGCCTTGGCTGGGAAGAAGAGGTCCTTCGCAGGGAATCTTAAGCTGATGGAGTTCCCAGCTATGCCAGCCCCTGTTTCTTCAATGCCTTTGACGTCTCCTGGGATGTCGGCTTTGTCCAGGAAGACTGCTCCTCGGCCTTTGCAGAAAGGCAAAGGTACTTTGTCTGAATTCCGCCCCGGGCCATTCGATTATTTGGATGGTCAAGGAGAGAAGCATGTCGTTTATGATAACGACAGTGCTATCGATGACCCTTGCGTTGCCCGGGCTGTGAATGAGGGTATCGTCCTGGACGTTGATGCCCGAGCAGTGAAGTCGCAGCCTTTGTTGGTGACCTGCTCGAAGATAAATGCGGCGCTGTCTTTGGTGAGTGTGAGCATAAGTCGCATTTGTCTTGTTTATGCTTTGACATTTGGTCTAAATTCTGTTGTTGGTTGCAGCTCAATGCCAGCTTCCAGGAGGTGCGTCTGGTTGCTGAGATTGGTGCTCAAGCTGAAATTGAGTTGAAGGCGCTCAACGAGAAGCTCGAGCAGGCGAAGAACATTGCTGTCGTTGCTGAGTGCAAGGTTAAGGACAGGGATGCCCAGGTCGCTTCGCTGAAAGAGACGGTGGAGCAATTAAAGGAACGTAATGCTGCTTCTCAATCTTCTGCTGAGTACTGGCAGAGGGTATGTCAGGAGAATGAAGCGGCGTGGAAGACCTACTGCGACCAACTGGTGAAAGCTATGACGGGGTCGCCCGAAGGAGAGGAGACGCGAGGTGGTGTTGAGGGTACCTTGGCGCCAGCTCAGGACGCCTCGATGGGCCCTAGTGACCAGGTCGCTGGAGTCCTTGTTGAAGTTGATGCTTCAGGCGACCAGTCTACGCAGCAGTAAGCTAGTCTTTGTGTCCCTTTTCTTGTATTGGGTAACCTTGTGCAAAGCTTGCTTCTTGCACTCCTTGTTCTTGCAGTATGTCTTCTTGTACTCCTTGTACTTGGCATAGCTTCCAGAGCACATTCTTGAGAGCCCCCTTTTAATTTTGAGAGCTTGAGTGGATAATTCTTTGTTTTTTGTATTTGCCATCAGTAATCAGTTTTTACTTTGATGACTTTGTATGGATTCCTTTTGACCAGCTAGTTTCCAGGGAGTCCTGGTAGCTCGTTCAGAAGGCAGGTAGACGAGATGAATGGCTGCAAGCAGGACGTACTGAAACAGTTCCTCTTGTATGCCTTGATTCTATTTTGCTTGTACCTGTAATTGTTAAAATCTCATAAAGTAAAAAGTTAATTCAACGATTTACCTTGCATTGTTGTTCATGTCGTTTTGTCTGCTTGAATGGAATTGCAAACAATAAGTGACATTTGCTCGACCTGATGGGGTTTGAGGTCGCATTCAATATAATTGTGCTTGGGTCGTGGGAAGAGAATGACCAATGCACCAAGTTAAGTTGTTAGTGATTTAACTTAACAAACTTTTAAATTATCAAAGGGACTAGATTTTTGATAATTTGTAGGTCGAGGGATTGGACCTTTAGTAGCCATTCATGTTTGAGCAGAGATGAAGGCAAAAGTGAATTTATACATTGAAATGCAATGAATGGATGCTTACATTTCATTGATAAAATTTCTTTAAGTGAAAAGCATTCCATGGGTTCTTAACGATCTCCCCTTCTGGTGTTTGAAGACGATAAGAACCGTTGCTCTGGACCTTTGTGATAATGTAAGGACCTTCCCAATTGGCGTTTAGTTTGCCAATCATGTCCTTTCTTTTGTTGTGGAACATTTTCCTTAGGACTAGTTCCCCTGGCTGGAAAGTTCTTGGTCGCACGCCTTTGTTATAAGCTCGCTTGAGTCTCTGTTGGTATTGCTCGAGCTTTATAGCGGCGTGGTTACGTCGTTCTTCGAGGAGGTCGACTCCAAACAACCAGGCTTGATTGTTGAGTTCAGTATCGACCAGAAGTGATTTGGTCGTTCCAAATGTTAGCTCGGTGGGAATAACTGCCTTAACTCCGTAGCATAGGCTGAAAGGTGACATCCCAGTTGACGTACGAGGGGTTGTCCTATAGGCCCACAGGATGTTTTCTAACTGCTGTGGCCATTGATCATGCTGGTCTTCGAGCTTCTTCTTCAAATTGTTTAGAATCTGTCGATTTGCAGCTTCGACCTGGCCGTTGGCTTGCGGGTATCTAGGTGTTGATCTTGAATGCTCGATTTTCCATAGGTCGTAGAATGCCTTGATATTTTTTCCAACGAACTGAGTGCCATTATCTGTGACTACTCGTTTTGGTAGTCCAAACCTTGTGATGATGTTTTCCCACATGAATCTTTGGACATCTGCTTGTTTTACGTTGGTTAGTGCAACAGCTTCTACCCATTTTGTGAAATAGTCGACGGCCACTAGAACGAACCTCTTTTCAGACTTCTTTTCTTTGATTAGGGGGCCCATGATATCAAGCCCCCACATGTGGAATGGCCATGGTGCAGTGATGTTAATGAGATCGTTTGGATGCTGGTGCTGCTTATCGGCAAATCGCTGGCATTCTTTGCACTTCAAAATAAATTTCTTGGCATCTTCCTTCATTCTTGGCCAGAAGTATCCTTGAGAGATTGCTTTATGGGCTAAGGTACGCCCCCCGGAATGGTTTCCACATTCACCTTCATGGATTTCTTGAAATATCATCTCGCCTTGTTTTGGGATCAGACATCGTAATAACAATCCAGTTGCAGACTTTCTGAAAAGTTTACCTTCATGGATTTTGTACATTGTGACTTTATGGAGCAATTGACTAGCTTCCTTTTTGTTGGATGGTAGGACACCAGTTTGAAGGTAAACCATGAAAGGTTCCATCCAAGTCCCTTGGATGTCTGCTAGAGTTGTTTGTAGTAGGTCGGAGATTTGATGAACATTTTCATCTTTGAATAGATATGCGGGCTATGCACTGATTGCTATAGTGAGAGCCCGTGGTTTGTCTGATTCGATCTTAGATGCTAGGAATGCTAATGAATCTGCGTGCCTGTTGTCATCTCTAGGTATGTGCTCGATTGTGAAATAGCTAAGCTTGCTGATGAGTTCCTTTGCTTTGCTAGCATACCTGATTAGGTTGACCCCATTGATCTGGTAGTTGTTAGTAATCTGATTGACTACCAGTTGGGAATCGCTGTATACCTTGAGACGATCTGCTTGTAGTTCGACGGCCATCTGTAGGCCCTGGATGAGTGCTTCATACTCGGCCTCGTTGTTGGAGGTCGAGAAGTCTAGGCGAGCTGATCTCTCGAGCTTTGATCCTTCAGGAGAGATTAACACAGCACCTATACCACTTCCATTGGAATTGTGGGAACCATCTACATATAGCTGCCAAGTATCAGGAGGGCTGTATTGGACTTGTCTCGTTTCAAGTTCTGGTTCCCAATTGGTATCCTCTGCTGGATAGTCTACCAAGAAATCTGCAACGACCTGGCCCTTGACGGCCTGCCGTGAAACGAACTCAAAAGTGTAATCACCCAACTCGGCTGCCCATCGAGCCATACGACCTGTCTTGTTTTTCTTTTCTAGTATGTGGCGTAATGGTTGATCGGTGATTACTTTTACAGTGTGGGCTTGGAAATAAGGCTTGAATTTGCATGCAGCGTAAAGTAGAGCTAATGCTAACTTCTCTAAAGGTGTGTACCTTATTTCGGCCTGCTGTAAGACTTTGCTTGTGAAGTAGATAGGTTGCTCAGCCTGGTTTTCTTCTTTAAACAGTACTGCACTGATCGCAAAATCTGATGTTGCAAGGTAAACGCCAAGTACATCTCCATCGTTGGGCCTTGTGAGAACTGGTGGAGTAGACAAATATGCCTTGAGATCATTGAAGGCTTTCTCGCATTCTTCTGTCCACTCATATGTAGCCCCCTTATTTAGGATATGAAGCATTGGTCTGCACTTATCTGATGCTCTGGAGATGAATCTGTTCAGAGCTGACACCATGCCGTTGAGTTTCTGGATTTGTTTTTTTGTTTTTGGGCTTGGCATGTCAATTAGGGCTCTGATCTGGTCTGGATTTGCTTCAATACCTCTTCTGGTGACTAGGTAGCCGAGGAATTTTCCTGATGCAACCCCGAATAGACACTTCTCTGGATTAAGACGCATTCTGTATTGTCTTCATCTTTGGAATGCCTGGTCGAGATTGTACAAATGATCTTGTTCCTTGTCGCTTTTCACTAGCATGTCATCAATGTAGACTTCCATTGTTCGACCTAGGAGGTCGTCGAACATTCTTGTGACCAGTCTTTGATAGGTCGCTCCTGCATTCCTTAACCCGAATGGCATAACTTTGTAGCAGAAAATACCTTGCTCAGTTGTGAAAGAGGTCTTTTCTTGGTCAGGCTCGTACATTGGGATCTGGTTATACCCTGAGTATGCGTCCATGAATGACAGTAGCTCAAACCCGCATGTCTGATCGACTAGCCTATCGATTCGTGGCAGTGGGAATGAATCTTTAGGACAAGCTTTGTTCAAACTTGTGAAGTCGATACAGACTCTTGTTTTCCCATTCTTCTTTAAGACTGGTACGATGTTGGCTAGCCAGTCTGGAGTATCGACCTCTCTGATGAAGTCGACCTGTTTAAGTCTGTTGATTTCTTCATTGACAGCTTCGTGAAACTTTGGAGCAAGCCTCCTTGGTTTTTGCTTTACAGGTCGATAATTGGGATTGACCCGCAGTTTATGACATGCAATTGATGGATCTATACCAGGCATATCGATGTACGATCAAGCAAAAACATCTTTATTACTTGAAAGAAAATTTACAAAGTTATTGAACTTATCTTCTTTCAATTCTGCACCTACATAGATATATCTCGGGTCATCCTCTGACCCAATGTTCACACGTACACCTGAATCTGTACTTCCGAGATTCAGCTTGGGGGAGCTCGTTTGCTCCTTCTGTAGTTGCTATTTGGCCGGTTCAGACTTTTCTTTGGATGGGCTCTTTGACTTGTTGCCCTCCTGAGCCTCTGTTGTGATCGGGCTCTTTCCTTTGTTGTCAGCATCCTTGCTTCCAGAGGTAGATGGCTTTGAAGGTGGCACAGCTGCGATAATGCCGTGGCATTCCTGTGCGACGTTCTGGTTTCCACGAAGTTCCATTATCCCATGGGGACCAGGATAGCGGAATACTTGGTGGTATGTTGATGGCACACCTCTCATAGCGTGGATCCACTTTCGACCCAGAATCGCATTGTACTTGCTTGCGATGTTTAAGACACTGAACTTTGCCGTGACAACGACCTTGTCTTCTTTCCTGCCCACAGTGAAGGGCAACAAAATTTCTCCCTTAGGATCTTCTCTGGAACTGTTGAAGCCTAAGATTGGGGTGAAATCTGGGATGAGGACTGAATCGGGCAATCTCATGTCTTTGAAAGTCTTGTACATGAGAATGTTGCATGATGCCCCAGGGTCAATGAATACCCTCTTGATGGTGCAGTCCGCTATTCTGAGCTCAACGACTAGGGCGTCGTTGTGTGGAGTAACGACCTTGTTGAGATCGTCCAAGGTGAAGGTGATGTCAGACTCTTGGCGGGCAGGGATGTTAAAGCGAGCTGCTCGCCCAGTAATTGAGTAGACATGATGAATATGTTCTACTCTTCTCTTTTTCTCTCTTGAAGTCGGGGTGTAGTTAGATTCATCAATCATGTAGACGACATGACTGTCCGACTCGCTGTCACCGTCAACTTTATTTGCGACCTTCTTGTTGATGTGGTCGCGCAGGTCGCCTGTTGGACCTAAGCGTTGGGAGAGGCTACGCCCTCTGCTGCGTACTGGACTGATTGAAACCGTTCTGGCCTTGCTGTGATGACGTTTAGGTGAGCGGGGAGGGGTTCTGGATCCCTTCCTCGCCCTCTTGCCTGTAGAATCCTCTTGTCTGCCGAGGATCCAATTGTTGAGCCTTTTCTCGTCGGCCCAAGTCTGAAGCGCGCGTTTCAGAACGCGACAGTCGTCTGTCTGATGACACCGTACCTTGTGGACTTTGCAGTACGGCCGACCGGATGTATCCTCCAGCTGTGTGAAGAAGGAATCTTGCACCAATGGTTGTGCTTAATTCTTTCATAAATATAACCGGCTGGTCGCGTGAACCGATGATATTCTCGTTGCTCAGTAGGCAACGACTTAGCTTTGAACCTTTTTCCATCGGACCGAGGTCGCTTGGTTGAGCCAGACTCAATGTTGCTGACTACGTGGTTCTTCTCCCTCCCAGTGAGGGCTTCCTCGAGCTTGATATAACGATCTACCTTTAGGTAGAGCTCGTCCAAGGATGAAGGTCGCTTCATGGCTAGCGACTTGTGGAGGTCGGACCCCTGGGTCAGACCGTGAGTAAATGCGATGGTTGCAAAGGCTTCATGCTCCTTTGCGAAATCCTGAATAGAATGCAATTCAGATTTAAAACGAGCAAAGAATGTGCTCAGAGACTCACCATCTTGCTGCTTGACTTTGAAGATGGAATCTATAGTGACAGGGCGCTTCTTGTTGTGGATGTAGAAGATGACGAATTGTTTCTCGAGCTCTGCAAACGAGCTGATGGATCCTGATTTCAAACGGTGAAACCAATCGAGAGCAGGTCCAGTGAGGCTGGACTGGAACAGCAAACATAGAAGATGATCTTCTTTGATGAGAGGAAGGGATTTCCGAAATCCCTTGATGTGGTCGGTTGGATCTCCGACTTCGGCATACTGGTCAAACTTGGGAGCATTCAGCTTACTCGGTAGATCATGGTCGAGGATCTCCTTGGAGAAAGGAGACTCCTGGAACTGCTGGAGAGACTGTACGGCAAGTTGCTCTGCAGTGTGGCTCTTAGAATGGTGGAGGAGAGCCTGGGAGGCTTTGAACTCCGCCAGTTGTTGACTGAGTTGTTCGAATTTCTGGTTGGAATCGTCAGCAGGAACGACTCCATCTCCGCTATTTTCACCTTGCTGGGGGTTGGTTTGTGCAGCTTTTAAGCGTGCATTTTCTTCCTGCAAAGCAGTGATTTGAGCATGCAGATCTTGAATAGTTAACTCTGGGGTAGTCATTTCGAGTTAGTGATTTTGATTTTGGGTGGGAGGGTTTGCAGATTAATGCACTACTAGGTCAGGTCGCTGGAAGACTTGACCAAATGGGGATGTTTGAGATCGGGGTGGCTGCACCTCGTTGAGATCGAGATTGCCTACGTACTCTAGCTCGGGGGAATTGAACTTAGAGATCAAGCCATCGTAGTTCTGTTTATATAGAAGATAGAAGGGCGTGGATCGTGGATCTTGCAAATTCTCCGCCATCATAATGAGGATTAAATGTGTAACGCGCGAGGATCATCCCTGTGAATTAATTATGTAACTGATGAGAATATTCTGTACATTGAATAAGAACACGTGTGTATAGCAGGTCGCTGCTCGTTGCGTAGTCGGGTCGCTTTAGTCGAGCTGCTAGCAGGTAGAAACCGTGACGACCTGATGGATGGATGACTGTGCCACGTGGCTGCTTTTGATTGGTCGGAGTATGTAGTACCCCTACAGGTCCAATTAGACCCAAATACCTTAACTTCTCAGACTCTCTTTCTCCTATTTCGATCGTCATCTTCTAAAAAAATCATGTTGTTCATCCAGATTAATTTTAATTTTAAAATTAACTTTTTGATTTGACATGTTTGCTCTGAGTGAGTATCTGTAATCATCTTCTCTGTGCAAGAAAACCATTCTTGAATCCATGGATTTCAAGAAACAATAAAAGAGAAAACTAATTAAGGAGTAAGAATGTTAATTTATTTACGACCCATACAAAAATCTGAATTCAGTTCCTTGAAACCCAAATTGGATTCATACAAGTCAATATTGTAATTTTTTTTTTTTAATGAACTTTGGGTTTCAAGCAACTTCAGGGGGTTCCATTGAATAACTTATAATTAATTAGTTCATAAGTTGAACTGAATTCTTCAAAAGTTATATTGTTGAAGGGGGTCAAAATTCAAGAGAGAGATAGAAATACAGATGAGAAAGAAAGAGATGGAGAGGGATTTCTAATAATAGTTAGAGAGAGAGAGCAGTAGTAATAAGAGATCGAGATTTATGAGAGAGAGAGAGAGAGAGAGAGACTATCAGACTAATTGCGAACTGGATCCAAATTGGGTTTAAGTGGAACCGGTTGGAGAAACCATATTTACGAGAAATCGAATTGAGAATAATTTCTTCCAGTTTTAACCTCAGTCCGCATGCGGACTGTCTGTACCAGAGACGCGGACTGTCTGTACCAGAGAGTCAGAGAAGTTTATATATACTGTATATATAGCGTCCATATGGATTTTCTACTGGGTTAACTAAACCCCATTTGATACCCAGATAGTTACTTCTCTCATATCTCTCTCGATCAAAACTCTATCTTCTCCTTTTACTCTCTCTCTCCCTCTTCTCTTGTATCTCATTTTGAAATATGATATATATTACACGAAAACCTGGAAAAAAATCGCAATTAACTGTTTATAAGATTTTATACTTCTGTTCCCTGTTTATAAAATGAATTAATCAACATTCTTCTTTTTGTGACAATTGAGTTTGAAAATTCAAACTTATTAAAACCCATTCAAACAAATGGATTAATTACAACCAAACAAATGATTCCCAATCAATTGACATTACAGTGAGGTTTTGATCCGTAATATAACATGTCCTCAATTTCACAGAAAATGAATAATCCTAATTAAATTGTTGAAGAAGTTGACATTTTCTCTGGTCTAGAATATCATTCATTTATTAGTAAAAAATAAATTTTGATTGATTCTGAAGGATGGGGATGGGGTAGTGTGAACTCTATTGAATAAATAAAGAAGAATAAGAGGAAGAGAAATCTGGTGATTGGACACTTTGCAATCATTGGATACATCCCAAAAATTGAATTTTGGAGAAAAAACTCAGAACTTGCAATCTGTTGTAGCTCTTCTTTACTACTCCCTTTTTTGTCTCTCTTCGTCTCCCTCTTTATATCTCCAATATTAAAAGAAATTATGGGTTATTTACAATTTCTCATCATAAAACGATGAAAGAAGAACCAGATTTTTCTCAAACCCCACAATTTCACATTCAATAAAATCCAATCTAGTTCAGCAAAATATTATTTGATTTTCTCATATGAATACATTCCATTAAAATAAAAATATCAAGAGAATAAGGAGATCAATAAAAGGAATTGGACGAGGAGAGAGAGAAAGAGTTCCAATCAGAGAAACTGAAGAGAGAGAGAGACAATTGTTAACCGGGTCTCAAGTTGGTTTTAAATGGACCCAGTGAAGAAACCATATTTGCGACTTATCAAGAGAAACACAAATTATTTTATTTTTTTACGTGATTTACCCTCAGTCAACGCCTCCTTATATATAGCCAGGCTCTTATACGGTCTGTCTGCATACGGACTTAAGTTAAAAATGGAAACTCACGTGCAACTATTATATGCTCTGGTAAATATTTTCTTTTCACCGGGTTGAATTAAACCCAGATACGACCCGGTGAAAATCCTCTCCTTTTCTACAACTCCTCTCTCATGTGTAACCATTTTTAGTGATTTGTCATACACAATTCACAATTGAATGCTCATCTCTCTCTCAATTACTACAGTTAGAGTGAATAAGAAAACTAAACTAATCCAAACAATTTATTCTTCACAACTTTTTTAATAAGCTTTCGGATTAAAATATTAGAATTGGGGTTATTTTGTTCGCGAGGTTTTAATTTATTTATTAATTCTCTAAGTTTAATAAAAATATACACAAGGATTTATAAGTAAGTGAAGACAATAAAGCATTAAGAATCAAGATATATGTTAGATCAGATGAAATTCTAGGTTGTTTTTAATATATAATGTATTGATTAATTGTCTTCTCCGGTTCTTGAGCGAAATTATGGAAAAAGGGAGGGACTAGGTCTATAGAAAAGGACATGTTCCATTCATATTAACTAATAAATCCCCAGAGATAGTAGACTTGATTCAAATTTCAATTAAGGTTTCATCAATGTGAACTGAATAATCTGAAAGAATTTTTATCTTTTCTTGTTCTTTCAATCTCTTTTATTTAAGAGCACAAAATTATAACGAGAATGGGAGAGAAAATGCCGATGTGAAAGAGAAGAAAAGATGTTACAGAGATGGGGATTCTTTGATTGGTTCTAGAAAAAAGAGAGACAGAGGGAAGATGAAAAGATAAGGAGAGAGAGGAGAGAGATGATGACAGAAACCGGATTTAAACTGGGTATTATTATACCCAAGCACAGAAACCACATTAGCGAGAACAAACTCGTGACTGCTGGTCCGCATAGGAGACGCTCTAATATATATAAGTTAAACCTCCTCAAAGTCTTGCTAAACAAGTTTAAAAATGTGTTAGGATAAAGCACAAACACTTGTGGTTTAGAAAGAACTCTAAAAAATCTGCAATTTCCAAAAACTGTCTGTGCCGCGACTTGCGGTCAACTAAGCCTATCAATGGATCGGTTCGGTTTGGATATTCCACAGATTATAATTATCCAAACCGAACTGATCCAATTAAAGAATGGATTATAACAGTTGGATAGTAAACTGATCCGAAAATAATACTGGATAATCCGATCTGAACCGATCCGAACTGTTTTTTTTCTAGCTTTACCGATTTAGACGAATTGTTTGAGTGAATATGAATTTTGTTAATGAAACTGATATCGCACTATTTGGAGAGATAAATTTTTGTTGACACGCACCATCAGATCGGATCGGTTTTTTTTTTTTTTTTTTTGTTATTATCCAAACCAAACAGAAATCGAAATGGATATCCAAAAACCATTTAAGTGATCTGAAATCCAAATAGATATCCAAAACTCAAAAAATAACGGATCAGGGTGGTTTTGGATCTGTTCGGATCATGGATCGGTTTGGATAGTTGACAGCCCTACGATCAACCAAGGGCAAAAGGAACGCGACTCGCGGTCAAATCCTATTTTGACTTTTTTGGTAAAAACATTAAAAACTTGCTGCTGGAATCTGTAACGCTAGTAACGCCGCCACTGGCTCGCCACTCACGGTCTAGCGGTCAACGGACATGGACCAAATTGACTAAAGTTGACTGTCCTTAATAAAACGACAAGGACTTGTTTAAATAACCCAAAAGGACAAGAAAAAAATATGTTCTTGCAAATAGTCCTCAAAAACTGTTTTATGAATAAAAACACAAATAAAACATTTTGTAAACATTTTTTCAAGCCGATCAAGATATGAAATGAAATGCAATGCATGCAAATACTTAGAATGATTTCACTTGATCTGAAGTTTGTGTCTTTTGATGAATGATGCTTCAAAAATAGTCCTTGCTCTCATTCACTCAAACTAAGAGAATCACATAAGTGAGTTGTCACAAGATCATTGACAAACAAAGTGTAGTAACAATCTCTCTTTTTGTCAAATTTTGTGACAAAACCCGTATGTACATAATTAGATTCACATTGGGACTATTCCCGAAACCCAACACTATCTAACTAAGACATGAGTTTTAAGACTAAAAAAAATGGAAAATACGAGAGTGAATTTTAAAAATAAAAACAATCAAGAACATCACCTCTTCTCGATTTTCCAAGCAAAATACTTATATCTCTCGGCCTGGGTCTTCACACTAAGTCTTCAAGCTTTAATCTTTGACAACTTTACTTCCATATCTTGAAGAACCTACAAGACCACAACAAAAGAATATACCAACCAAGGTCTTTGGCAAGTATCAAGTTTAAATAGCCAAAAATAAGTAGTAAAGACAAAATAATGAAAGTACAGTAGAAGAAAAATAGACACGCAATCAATAATTACCTATGTCAAGTTCATGTCAAAATAAACTTATGGCGTGTCCTAATCAATAATCACAAATGTCAAGTTCATGTCAAAATTAGGACACGCAATCAATAATTACCTATGTGTCATGATGTGTATATATATATATACCCCATACAGTAAGAAAAGAAAGACCAGCAAGTCGGCAAAGTTAATTGTAATGTTATAAAAAAATATCAAATTTTCGAAACCAATATCATGGCAAAATGGTGTATACTGTACTAAAAATTCATCACAACATAGAAGTCCAATCCTTACTATAGTACTTATATAAGATATTGTATGGATATCAACAAGAACAAAAATAAAAAATATACATATTCCATTAATGACTCGGCAACACCCAACAATCAGTAATCAAATATAACCCATGTTTCAGTAATTTCAACTTATAAAGCTCAGCTACATTAATTTGATTAACATGATAAGTATATGGAATGAATTTGACAACCAATATAGATAGATTAAACGAAATTATTTTATATACAATTCACCCTCATCATGTATATATGTAATATGTATGGAAGTCAAAACCAACAGCAAACATACTCTCATATACCCCACCACTAAGATCATAATCATATAGTTTAATCAACTTAAACTAATTTAACAAAATAAAATCCACTCACCGTTACTGCTGTTCTTCTTCTTCTACTGGTCTGCAACTCGCAGAAAACACCGACACCACCCCACAGTCATTGTTTCTTGTTCTTCTCCCTACTTCTAAACTCTGCAACTCCGGTTTCCCGCAACTGCAACTCCAACTTTCAGCAACTCTCTCTCTCTGCAAAAACCTTCTAATCAGATATATAACTAATAATCTAACCTAAGATGGTTCATCCAACGAACCTGATCGATTTGAGATTGTGATCCCATTGTGATCGTGATTCCAAACCTTCTAATCAGATATATAACTAATAATCTAACCTAAGATGGTTCATCCAACGAACCTGATCGATTTGAGATTGTGATCCCATTATGATCGTGATTCCGAACTTCAAGCAAACCAGATCTGTTCGTGGGTTTTTTTCTTCAAGTTATGGTTTATTAAACCATAGTCCCTCCAATTTATACTAATTATTAATAAACCCTTGACCTAGGGACTTGCACTTAATTATTTTATAACTTAAAATTAAATTTAAATAAGCATTAAAAATGGTGTTATACAACACAAGTCTTGTTCATTTGGCTGAGCACTGAGCCTCTTCAGTCGACTCAACCTTAATGGTCTTCAGTCGCCTGAACAGTTCAATCTTCAGTCGACTGAACACTATCGTCTTAAAGGTTCTGCTGGTGGGTTTTACATCATCATCACAATCACACAAATCATACAACTTTACTGATTCCAACAAAACACCCATATAATTATTCCGTTTTACATGCAAATACAAATACATTTATATTACATTAACAATGTAAATCTATAACATGAATTATAATTACTTCACACATGTTATACACACATTAACACACTAATATGAACCCTAATCAGGTAATTCAACAATACTAATCATGGAACATGGTATTCAATATCCTACTAATCAATATAGTAATTAATAACAATTATACTAACATGTTTTCATATATTAACATCATCTGAACCTAGTAATCAACATGAAAACACAAGTTAGATAACTTGCCTCAATCCAAAGCTAAGCAATTAACCAACCAATAACATGATAATCCAATTCCAAAGTTATATACAAGCAATCTCCAATGAAGAATATAAACCCTAGATGTAATCTCCTCTCTTTGCCTCTTTCTCCAATATCTTCTAATTCAATTTTATGATTTTTAACGCTATAATTCGTATTAGGTTTAACATATATATATATATATATATATATATATATATATATATATTAATGGGCCTCAATAAAGAAATCAAAATCCAATTCAAATCAGGGACAAGTTGCTCAGTCGACTGACCCTATAAAATACCAGGTATTACATGAAGTTCCCACCTGGACCATATCTTCTTCTACTAAAGATCAAGCCAGAAATTAATTCCCCATTTTTTTTTTTTTTTGTTTGGTAAGTAATTTCTGTTAGTTTCAAGTTGTTAATACTTAAGGCCCATGCTTGTAAAAAAAAAAAAAAAAACCTTACGGCCCAACTTTCACAGAAAATAGATATAAGGCCCAACTTTTTCATTAAAGCCCAAAATAAGGCCCAAAACCGAGATCTGAACCAAAATCGGACCGACTGTATTTGCTCTAGATCGGTCCGGTTACATTCAGTTTTTTCAGTCCATAAAACCGAACCAATTATATAAAGTCGGTTTGGTCCTGCTCTTTCTTGGACCGAACCGGATCGTACCCACCCCTATCGAAATCTATTTGGGTAATAAAAACAAAACCCAGATCCGACCATATTGTGATTCAGATCTATTTTTATTTTTAAGATCCAAATCCTATAATATGAATTTGGATATGGTCGGATTTGGGTTCGACCCACACCATTTACATCTCTAGAAGTAGCCGTTATTTCGTGCGAAATGGTTTGGTACATTACGGTGCGGACAAATATGGACCAAGCATTTTTTCACGTGTAGAAACTTAACAACCTGTTACCTGTATTATGTAATACAGTCAGCATTGACTAGAGAAGGAAAAGCTTATACATAAACCTTTCTAACCGGTTACCAAGTAATGCATAAACAGGTGTGTGGCTGAGAATGGATTTCGCACCATAAGTACTGAGTTTTTTCGCATTGAATAAAAGTTACTCTAGAAGAGCAGCATTGATACACACAATACTTATGAAGGAAATCTTTCATCAGTGTTTTGATCCCTACCTACCATGCATAATCTTAATTAGGGTTGTGTCACGATCAAACTTTGGTGGTGTTTGATTTGGTTTGTCGGTCTCACGTTAGAAGACTTTGCATTGAGATTAATAGTCTAATAGATGGAAATTCCGCAAAGTTGGCTTCCCACAAATTTGGGCATATAGGCCGTATTAATTAATTCATTATTTTTTTTAGTTGGTATTATTCACCAATGGCATATTACTGACCAAAATATTTATCTCTATATAATTAGAGAACCTATCCATAAAAAAATTCTCTCTCTTAATTAATAGCCTAATCAAAGAGAATTGAGTCTAAGTTTAATTGAAAGAAATTTATATTTTCACAAGTGGACCACAACTTAAAGAGAATTAAATAGACCACAATCTCAAGACCCATGCAATGCATGGCTAAATGGTTAGTATATAACAATTCATGGAAAATCATTATGAGTGAATAAAAGAGCAGATATATGGTAGACTTACTGCAATAAGACTGCACTGGGTAGTAGGGACGGATCTACAGGTTGGCTTGATCGGGCTGAAGCCCGGGGTGAAATTTTGAAAAACTAGTATTTTTACTTATACCCAAGCCCACCCTAGTTACGCACTCTCATACTAATCAACAACCCTAACCAGTTACCAGTATTAGTATAAAGTAAAGTCATCATTCATATAAATCCTAAAAAAAAATTATCTTAAAAAGGTGAAATAGACAGGAGTTACTAAAAGGGTACCTCTGCAATCTGATAAGAATTTGATGAGGCATGTTAATTAATCATTTACTCCGTATAAGGGATGTCAAATTACACTTGCTTGCCACATTTTGTAAAATTTTACTTTGTAAGATAGTTGGATACTTGGATGTATAACTATAATTTTATTTTTTTTGTTAGTATGGAAATTGGAAACTAGATAAATGTCCTTTCTTCTGTGAAGTTATACATGTTTGTTTTCAATTATATGCTTAGGTGTCGTTTGTTTTTCATTCAACGGTCTGAATGACTGAACTTAAGTAGGTGGATCACCGTATTCCGTCTTCAGACTTTTTGTTTTCTACTAACCATTAAGTACTTAATCTATTTCATCAACCTCAGTTAAGTCATTCAGACTTCAAATTTGGCAGGTGATCTTCAGAACTTAATGAGTATTTAATGCTTAATTTTAGAAAAAACAAACCAATACCTTAGGTTTAGAGAATGATTATTAGGGTTTTACTTGGCTAAAGCTTTTTAGGGTTTTACAATAATTGGACTGGACCGATCACTAACATATATATGGAGTTGTATTAAATCTTTTTAGTTTTTCATCCGCTTTTAAATTTAATCATGACTTCCAGGCTATTTGGCAAAGTTCCTACTTCTTTCTTCTGACTTCACTTCCCTTGTGAAGTTGTGGTGGTCACCTTGTTCCATGTCTAACACAAGTTAGTTTAGCTACATGACTATATCACAAGACTATTGAAATGAGAAATTGGCCATTAAGACATATCTAAGCTTGAACATGCTTCCCTTCCTTAATCCAATAAAGCCCTAATCTCTACATCATCCGTGGAGAATTCAAAACCCAAGCAAATGTGACTGCGCGACCTCCATGATTTGAATCTCTTTTGGTAAAGCTCAATCCACTTTTTCTCTCCCGGCCCTCTAACATAAAAAAGATGAACATATTAAAGATCTTTTGGGAAGATTCTCAATTTGGTATCTATGTCTTGGCAGAATAACATCTCCGACTTCTTTTTTTTGTCATGTGGCAGGACAATCCTTTAACGTAGTCATAGAATGTCATTGCAGATTTGTTGTACAAATTAACGTAAATAGATATTGATCCAAAATATCCTTGTAAACTAAGCTACATTGCTACACAACATCCTTTGGCGGAGGAGGGGTTTAAAAATATGAGTGACAATGTTAAGAACACTATCAGAAAAAGATCTGATTCTATCAAAAAAAACTATCAGAAAACCATTACAAGAAAACACTATCAGAAAACACAATCAGAAATATCTGAAGCCAGTAGCTGAATCAGAAAACCATTACAAGAAGCCAGTAGGTCGAAAGGCAAAGCTAGCAATTCATGCTAAGAACACTATGCAAGTCTTTGAAACATGTTTTAGACCATGAAAAGGATGTATACATACAGCCAGACATACACAGTATGTACAGAAACCAAAATCTACAACAACTAGTACAATCGTGTATATCACAAAAATGGTTAATGAAAAACTTGTACTGAAAGAGTAGTCAACAAAAACATCCGCTTTACAATCATGTATATATCTACTTCACACTGCATGGACATTAGATTTAGTTATTCTCTGAGCTTCTTCCAAATCTTTCAGAAACCTGTGTATACCCAATTAACAGGAAAATCAGACAAATTAGAGACTCATTCATCATCATTTATTTATTCTTTTTTGGTTGTAAATATCAAACCTCAGGATCAAGGAGTCACAAGTAATGATTAACAGCTATTCAACTACCTCTTGGAATTAAGAACTGCAGAACCACCAAGTATAAATCGTGTTCCAGAATTTGAGGCATTTTGTAAAGCAACGGCACGTGCCTCCTCATATGTTGTGCCACCCACAATGAAAATTACCACTTCCTGCGGCCTGCTCAAGAATTAAATATATCCTTTAAAATTGAAAAAAAAGCGATAAGTAAATATTTGAAGAAACAGAGACGCACAATAAATTTTCAGACTTTGAGAAGTTAAAATAACAATTGTAGTTCGAGAACAGACCATAGAACAATTATTACAGTGTACAAATGGAAAATACGATTAATTCCTTTATATGCAAAACAATATGAACATCCAGATAACATTGCACTCAAACCCAAATCAAAAGAAGTGTCCATGCAGCCAAGCTGTAAAACTTATACTGTATATTATAACAAACCTGCCCTGCTGAAAGTGATTTCCAACAAATGGATAGTCCACATCTCTAAGACGCCCCTTTGTAATGCTTTCCATAGTTTGGAACAAAAGAGGCTGGTGCTGGGTGTACACATTCTCAACCCCCTGTAACAGACAATGGCATATCAGTCTAGAAAGAAAACTGAAACGGAGAGTACTCCAACAACAAAAGCTATAATCTACAGAACAGACCTTGATTCCACGAGCCATATTACGAGCAATGTTTAAGAGATCCCGGTTTCCATACAAGTCACCAGTTCGTTTATCTACGCCTGCTTGCTTTAGAAGGAATTGGACAAGCTGCAATTCCATAGTGAAGAATATGTCAAGGATTTATATCTGATGAAAAAAATAAATAACAATAAAGATAGGTTCCAGGGTACTTGCATGGTTTGGGGAGTCACTATAGGCAATTTGATGCTCAAAACTGGACTAAGGGAGCAAAATTTCAAAATTGAAACATAGAAAGCTGATCCTCTTAAAGTACTAGGCTATTACTAACTTCATGGATAACAACCCAAGGCTACGCTGATTAAAGATGGACTGGGATCTAAATTGGGTGGTTGACCATGAAGGAAGGTTCCAAGCAAGTACAATGAAGTGATACTAATGAAAAATATGTTGGTTTAGCTACGTTACACCAGACTTGTATTTGGCAGACTTTGAGGCCAGTTTGTTGCAGAGCTGCATCAGTTGAACGGGACTCTCCTTTTCATAACGCAATGCGTACAACATCACAAGGCGTAACCGGTCAATATCAGAGATGCTTTCATTATTTAAAAAGTTCAAGATAGCCTGCACGATGAAACAGAAACAAGTAAATAATTTTATTTTGTTAATTCTGTGTGCACTGTGTTTAATATGCAGTACAAGGGCCTCACTAGAAATTCAAATACTGATGCTTTGGGAGAAATAAGATACATCCACTTCTACACTCTAGAGACAGACTATATGTGTGTGCATATACAGAGAGCAATGAGTTTCAAAGAGGCCGTCTTGCTTGACATCTCTGGAATGTTGTTATATCCTTGCTAGTCCAATGGAACTGATGTGTTTTCTATTTTGAACAACATAAGTTGTTTTCATTAGTAATATTCACAAGCCTAATATTATATTAGTATATTACTAATCAAGAGATCTGTGTAAGCCACCAGTCGGGGATTTTTTTCAGAAAATTCAAAGAACCAAACAGGAAGATGAATTAATAATAGACGTCAACTGGGGCGAACAAAATGGGAGTTTTATCCACCCCAATGGACAAACTATAAGAGAAACTTAAAATAACTGGTACTGGAATCACCAGCAAATCCTTAATTTTCAGATCATTAAGTCAGCGTGAAGAATATCGAAGTTTGAGAGCTGCAAAAGTCCTTAATCCAACTGTTTTGTGTCTGATCCCAACACTTAAGAAGTAAATCAAACGCGCTGTTTTCATTTAATCTTTTTTTTTTTATCGAATCTGAATTATAGTAAAAGCCTAAAATAGAAAAACAACTCATATTTATCTGTTTGCGCCCTTCTTCAAGTATCTAAGTCCAAAGTACTCAAAACAAATTAACCTTGTAGCAGTAGGGCGAAATAGACAACAGCATATAAAGACCACTAGATTCGTCTAATCAAATGGTGGAGGAAGGATGTCAACGACGGTCGACGGATGTCAAGCTAGTTCTTTGTTTATTGACCAGAAGTATGAATATATCAAAATAAGTCTTCTAAGAGTAATAAAACTAAGATGAAGAACTAGTGGAAGATCCACAAAGGACGTAAATTAAGGTTCACGTCTTCTTCACTTATGGCTCCAGATAGGAGACACAGTGACTCCTTACAGTTACATAAATCTTAATGCTCCAACATGGAGACGAGCTTAGAGCTGATTGAAAACGACTTGGTTCCTTACAAAATACAATCCAACAAAACTTTCAACGACATTACATTTGGTGTTTAAGTCCACTATAGTATTGCTCTTTGGTTTTTATGTTTACAGTTCTCTTCAAAAAGGTTTAAACTTTGCTTCCTAGATACTGGAGAAGAGGGGATATTGTGGTGGTGGTTGTTTACTCGAGACTATTGTGGTGGCATTTATTCCCTGTTTACTTTTTGTATTTCAAACAATCTGTTCAGCACTGATATTTTAAGAAATACATGTGCCAAAGAAATTTTTTATTTATAAAGAAAAAGATTTACAAGGCAAAAGTCCAATCAACAAAAAAAAAAAGGGAAAAATAGAATTCAATAACTAGGCATGTAATTAGCATATATACTACAAAAATGAACAATTGCCTAACCACAGCAACCAACCGATGTTCGACTAATAGATCAGCAATATGACTAATTGACTACATAAGCCAACTCACCTCAACAGCTGCTACTTGTCCACCGCTGCAGGCCAATTCTTGTTCTGTTTGTGAAACTAACATGAGTTTCCTCTCTTCAACTATCTTGCTTAACTCTGTCACCATTGTCACATGCTTTGATACATTGCCATGCTTCTTTCGGTACTCTGGATAATTATCGACAAATTTGGCCATATCCTCTATAAAAGATCAAAAGAGTAGTATAAAGTAAGCCAGACATTTCTAAGAGGAATACCACAAGTATTATAACAGTAAAATTTTGTTCTGAATAAAACTTGAAACTTTGCCTCAAATGCACCTATCGTCTGGATGTTCTGGTTACTCCTTGCTATCTGCTGGAAGTCATCCACCATCTTCTTGATATTCATACCAAGATCTCCAAAATTTTCATACATGTTTGCTTTAAAGAAGGCATCTTGCTCCGATGATAGCACAACTTCCTGAACAGGGCAGTAATGTTATTGTCCATCACAAAATAAACTACGAAAAAATGATCAGTTAGGATGTGTAGAATTCAACCTGCTGATCCTTGGGAATTTTACCAATATTTCTTAAGTCAACTTTGTTATCTTGAATACCAATCAACTCGTGCACCATTGCCTATTTCAAGTACCGAAAATCAAGGGCTTCAGTTGAAGAAAACATAATGGCAAAGGACTAAGTAAAGACGGAATGCACAGACAGCATTCTAAGAAACTAGATTGGGGTCATGAATACCTGATATGTCCACTGATTTAGCAATGGGGTAACAGGGTCATCCCTTCTATCAACAACTAGCAACAAAGGAGAAACTTCAGTTCGTCTGAAATCAAAGAGACCACTCTCCCCCTCGTACATGAGCTTCTGTTATGTAAAATGATAACAAGATTTATTCAACAATAATCAAAAGCTCAGACATGTAAACCACAAAATAGATACATTATATATACACACATCATGAGGCCCTGTATTCAAGCCTTCAAAGTAATCATCTGCCCCCCCACCCCCCCACCCACCCACAAAAAGAAAAATCTCAAACAATAAGAACATACTTCAATACCAATACTATATAATAAATTTAAAATTGAATGCTTCTGATCCAATAAAAACAATAGTAAAATCTCACCGCAGCTCCCTGTGCAATCCGTTTTGCAATATCAGATGTTCGTTGGTATCGGATAACAGGTCGGCGCTTCAAAGCTAAGAAGACTGCTGATATACCATCAATGACTCGATCAGTGAAGGTCTGCAAACTTGAGTGATCTACAACTGCTGGAAGCATGTAAATGTGATTCGAGGGATAATTTAAAGTAAAATGATGTGGATCTAGGGCACTAAAGTCTGCATAGAACTCCTGCAAAATCAAATAAACATTGTTCAGATCACAACTACATGTTAGCAAAGATAATATGTTCTTTAGCCTTTTGATATGTAGAAGGAAGAAGCACCAAATATCATTTGATCGTTAATAAAATATGGTACAAAACAAATCATTGCATGGCATGTAATCGAATCGTTGGTGCTACATGTTGAAATACGAATACATGGTCAAGAACTTTACGAGGAAATCTCCTAAGGCAAGTGACTCCTTGATTTATACTGCGATTTTAAAATATAATCAGTGTAAACGCAGACTACAAATTTGGAGATTGCATCTACAGGGACAAGATATAAAATGTAGAGATGAATGGATGTTGTTAAGTCAAATTATAACTCAAATTGTGAAGTGTATTCTAGTTCATTGACTCATCATCAAAGCACAGCTCACTCCTCTACTTCTTGCAAGATCAACCATGAATACTATAAGTAATTCAGAGCATGATCCAAAATGAAACGGTTAAAATTACTTCACTTTGGCTAGAGTATAAGTTATTCTAAAGATGGCATTAGAGCTCACTATGCTTTTTGCAACACCCACTCTTATCACTTCGAGTAGGGCATAAATCAAGAGGTGAAGTGGAATAATTTAGAACAATGGTTATTGAAGAAAATGATTGTAAACTTCTTTATGGTAACACCAAATTAAAAGGAGAAAATGTCCAAAGTCATGTCCGTAAAGATATTATTCATGATATCTATGAGGTACTCCTTTAATTGTCTATATTAAAAAGAGGTGAATTTCATGGCAAGAAAGTCTGATTAAGACAGTTCATTACTAAAAAATATAGCTAAGTTAACTACTTTATCGGAGCTTTATGACGCCATAGAGAAATGGGAAATAGATATACTTTGGACTTCAGTATTTAGTTACTAAAAGCAGAATCACCTGAACTTGCTGGACTACTTCTTGCTCATCTGAATCTGCTAGGATATGAATCTGGGTCTCCTTCATGATATTGGAAAAAACTGTTACAAAAAGATATGCTGTGGAAGTCAATTGACAGTGACAAGAAAATCATAATGAGTAATTCTAGATTTGCAAAATATTTTTGGCAGTAAAAGCACATTATGAGTTATGGTACCAAGATACACCAAGGAAAATACAGTTGGGTACATTTCATGATAAAAGTCTGATTTATAGCAATGTGATCCTATGTGATGTTACAGGTGCAACAGATTTTGAGAACATAATTCAACCATGTTTGATGATTTAGGATAATACAGCATATCTCATCCAGTATAATACGGGACAATAAAGTGGCAAATAAAAGATCACAGTTATCGGTTGTTTTATTTCAAAGAACATCTTTATTCAGCTTAATAAGTGGAGTATGTCTTCACATATATAACTACGTTATCATGAAAGGGGAGTTAGGTTGTGAACCTATGGGGCCATTTGGGAAATAAGTCAAGGAAGTAGAAAGGAGAAAGCTGTTTCATTGTTTCAACCGTGTAATCATTTTCAAACTTCAAAATTCTCTCCTACAAATTTGAGAGTTTTAAGAAACAAAAAATCTTTACGAAGAAGTTTTTTTTTATTTTAGTTTAGGTCTTCTTACATCCCACGCAAATGCCGATTCCTTTGGTCCCTCCCTTTTCCAGTTTTTGGTTACAAACACTCATATTTCTCCTTTCAACTTCTGATCCCAAATGGCCTCTAAGTGGCTAAGCCCACTAATCAAGCTAGCCGGAAAGTGAGGGACAAGATTGATATTTCACAAAGAGAAATAGTATCAATGTGTTTCATTTGCTTCCCTCACTCCCTCATTCAGAAAATCCTAGCTCTAATAATCTTATCAAACACAAGAGAGTCCAGTGAGGTGGGGTTGCTGCTCGATTCGAACAGCCTACTATGTAACTAGGGTTGACTACACATAGCTTGCAAAAGAAGGTGAAGCTTAGTTTTTATGCAGAATTCCATTTTCTCCCCCTCAGGTGATGACATCCTAATGAATCCAGTATCATTACAAAACCAGGTATTTAAAATTATGATGCACATTTGATTGTTGTAATGTACTGTACTTGTCAAAAAGAAGTCGAGAGTTGTCCCTCAATGGTATGGTGCTAATAGAAATGTTTGTACAGTAAACAAGAACTGAAAAATTGGGTGAAATGTTAATGTTTAGATGAAAGAAGTTTCAGAGTATGAAAGGTGCTTACACAAGTGATACTCTCCAAATCTGGGAGTAGCTATCTGGCGTCGCAAATGCTGAATATTCTCTGATGTGGGCCGTAAAAAGTAAACAGCTTTCAAGTGTGACATAGATTCTTTTGAGGTGGAATCAACCAATTCTACTAAAAACACTTCCTTCTGCAGCAGCTCTGATTGAGAATACACGACACTAACAATGCTAACCTACAAAAGAAAAGATAGTAAACTGTGACATTTAGTTGCTGTTGTTGATGAATTCACTCTCATATCTCAACAAACAAATTGATCTGATCTGATCTGTCAAATATAGATGAAATAAATAAAACGGAAGAAAGAAGATCTAATTTCGGAAGAAAGAAAGAAAGAAAGATTATGAGGTGAGGATAAGGACGTACCGTTTGAGAATCAAGAATAAGAACTTTCATTCCAGATATATCTTGTAACATCCTTGCTATGTAATCTCTCGCTGCCGAAATCAAAACCATTCTCAAAATCAAATCAAATCAAACAAGAGAAAGAGAGAGATGCCGATGGTGTGAGTGTGAGGTTTCTCCCTCTTTGTTTCGCTGCTGGGTGAACTTAACACAAGACAAGACAGGAGAGAGGAAGTCCCGTAGAACTGGGCTGGGCTGGGCTGATCTGGACTGCAGCAAAAGGATTGGAAACAAAAGCCCAAGCCAAGACAAGCCAAACAACAATGTACATTGTACTTTACTTGTATTAATTAAAAACTCAGGCAACGCTTCTGTTTTCAACATCTCTGCTGGCGTCTGAACTTGTACTTCTTCTTCTTCTTCGATTGATTGAGGTAATTTAATCGTAATAGTAGCATTAGCTATTTACTATTTCAGCTCAATTTCCGTTTTATTTGTTTAGAGATTTTTCTTTTGTTTCAATTAGGGTTTTAGGGTTTATCTGTGTTGAATTTGAATTTGTTCGCTCTTTTGCTAATTAATTAAATTGCAGAAAACTTTGAATAGTTGAGACTTGAGAGAGAATTTGTTATCTGCAAAGCTTTTGTTCAATGGATTTTGATGAATATGAATATTTAGAGAAAACTGTTGAGAATCCTGAACTACCCAATAAACAAAAAGAAAGACTGAATGGTGTACAAGATGATGGTGTTCTTAAATTGGATAAGAAGAGTGTTTCTAAACATAGAAACAATCATAATGGCGATATTGATGATGATTTAGACCATTATCATCCATCAAAACGTGCTAGATCTAGAGATGATATTCGAGACCGTGATAAAGATAGAGAACGAGAAAGACGAAAAGAAAGGGAGTCTTCACGTCACCGATCATCTTCACGTCATTGCTCTTCACCTGATCATCGGGATAAGGATAGACATAGAAGTAGCAGAGATAGAGATAGAGATAGGGAAGAGAGGAATGGAAGAGAAAGAGAACGTGATAGAGATAAAGAACGTGACAAGGAAAGAGAAAGAAGAAGAGAACGTGAAATTGAATTGGAGCAGGAAAGAGAACTTGAGCGTTCACGCCGTAGCAGGAGCCGCTCTGAAAGGCGTCACAGTGAACGTGATAAGGAACCTGAACGTCAGGACAGAGAGAGGAGCAGAGATAGAGAGATAAGGGAGCGGGAGCTAAGAGATAGAGATGCCAGGTACCTCTTCATACTTAGCAGACTTTTGTATTTTGCAATAATGTTGTCTTTACGTTTTGTTATATTGAACTAGTATTGCTGATGTATGGAGTACATCATTGCATTTTGAGTTTCTATACCTGGCTTTTGTTTCACTACACTGACAAAATATGCTAAATAGATGGAGCATGTCTTTTTACTTTATTATGTTTAGAATAAGTATTAAAACAAGTGTTTTTTTTTTTGCCTTTTCATTTTCACATCTAGAACAAACCGTCCCTCACTGAACCAAATGTCATAACTCTTTAATGCAACTTTGTTTAGAGTACAGATTTTTCGTGTGACGGTCCTTCCAATTATAAGTTCAATGTAACTGCAATCTTCTTTATTTCTATGTCAATTGATAATTTTGTTCCCACGGCCACCATACATTTGTTATTGAAGCACAAGTCTAGTTAATATTGTCACTCATCGATGTTGGAAATTACGGATATTGAACATTAGATTCTGGGAACTCGCAGATACACTAGAGCAGTCTTCAGATGGTCATTCTGGCAGTTGAGCCAGGCTGTGGAACTCAGGTTATGAGTCTTAAATATTTGTTCTTCCTAAACTTCCTGGAATACTTTTGGAAGCTTGCTTAGCAAGATTGGGGTCATTGATGTTGGAGGTTATGACAGGAATTTGTGATTTTGGTTTTCCTCAACCTCAAATCAGAATGACTCAATCAAATATTTATTGTGTTGCAGAATAGCTGGTGGGGAGTATTGGGCTTTGCTTTGCAAAAGCACATTCTTCTGATGCATGTGAGCAAAATAAATGGTGTTTCTTACGATATCCAGAAAATCTGAATATCTTTCTCGCTGTTTTGAATACCTGTTTTGGTAATTAGCCATTTGGGATATCCTATTGATGCTGCACTAAAATATTTTGTTGACGAGGTGGCTATATCTATTGGGAAGGATAAAACTCTAGTCCAAGTTTCAGACACTCCAATAAAGCGGCACCTACATTTATTTCAACTACTCTATGCTCCAAACTCGAATTTATCTAAGAAAAAAAAAATAATTAGTATGCACCTTAGGCTCCTCTTATACCTTGTTTAATTTGATAACTTTTTAGTTACGTGGCAGCTGACATTCATCTCTCTGAATATGGACTGTTTGTTTTCAAATTAAACCGGAATGCTAGAAAAAAAAAAAAAAACAAAAAAAAAACAGCAGGTCTGAAAGTGTTTTAAAACTATTTATTTTTTCTTGCAAATTTTCCGGTTTTTGTGCGTTTTGAAGCAATAAGATTCAGGTGCAAATTCAGGTGCCTTTCCAGTTATCACATAACCAGTCAGAACTTACTAGTGTTAAAACCCTTTTTAATCTAATTTCAATAAAGTTCGGATTTCCAAACATATGTGAAGGGGTCCATTTCTGAGTTTTAGACCTGTACTCATATTCAGATATGAAACCGAACAGCTCCTCTTTCCAGCAGTTTTGTGTCTGTGTGGGTGGTTATGTTTAAAGGACCTTCTTACATAGTTACATGATAAATATTGAGGCATTGGAGATAATTTTTAAGATTTAATATTGTTGAGAGGGTTCTGACAAAGGAAAATGGAGGTCATCCTCATCAATAATTGGCTATTTTAGAACTTTAGTTCTATGAAACGTTTGTACACACACACACACACATGATGGCCTCCATTGCATCTTAGAACAAAATTTTGGCGGTAGGAATAAAGTAGCACACGCATATTAAAAAGTGTCATTTGTACTTATTCTCTACGGAAATGGTGTTCAAAACTTGTAAAGATACATTCTTCTCATATGTATGTATTTCGCACTAGGATAATTGAAAGAGATAATCTGAATCCAGTTATATTTGTCTGCTTCCTATGTCCTTTAGCTATGTGCTGATTTTGAATTTTCTTCAATTATATAGGCTAGTTATTCTCGACAGCGGTGAATATTTCATCTCTCTCTGATATGGTACTGTATATATTTTGTTAAGCCAAGCCATTGCCCCATTGACTGTTAGGTTATCAGCGTATGTTTGTGTTGCGTTAGGTTCTGCTTGCTAATCTTTAATGTTCATTGTTTTTGTTTACCTTGTTGCTGTGCTATTTATTACCTTGGTATGCCGGTAAATTTATTTTTGGTGTCGGTCTTGGATATGTATTGTTGGTGCATTAATAAGTTAATAGTATCTATCAGGCTATGTGAGTGCATCTAGATGAATACATATTGCAAAAGTTTCGGTGCATCCTGAGAGTTGCGCCCACTTTTACAGGCTGGGTTTGTTATGCCAAGAACTCAAATCTGATAGGTTGATAACGACTAACGTTTAGTGTGTTATGAACAATTGATTCAGAATTCTTATCTCCTGGTTTTTCAGATTTTTCATTCTAAGACCGGTACAAAATATAGGGGCTTTTCTCCTCTCATTCTACAAACACAAATGAAAGTTTTAATCCCTTCGTAAATGGACAAATATGGTAAATGAAAGTTATTAACACAGTATTGAAATTACAGCTCTCAATCCCTTGTTCATCCATTGCCTGAAGTGGGATAATCTAAATGTGTTTGATGTTCCACAGACTAGTTATAAACGTATAACTGAAGTAATATCGCAATTGGATAAAATGTTTCATATTTACATTTCCCTTGCTGGTTATGTCAACGTAAATGCACCCTATAGGAAATCACATTGCGTATTAGACTGTTTTACCAATCAGGTAAAGAAATTGCTTCCGTTTCTTAAATCACGACATCATATCAAACAGATGAACAGAAATGATTTATTCCTCAATTTTATTTTATTTTTTTTGGATTGATAGTTTGATACAAGGTACAATCATTCAATGATTGTCACCAAAACTGATGGAATGTGTTCTTATCAGTTGCGCTGTAGCATGAAAGTTCGGGTTCTAAACTGTCTTTCACAGAGTCGTCTATTTGTTAGCTAATAGTCGCATTTATTGTTACCTGCAGACGCCATAAAGAGAAAAAAGAAGAAGTGGAGCCCGAAGCTGATCCAGAACGAGATCAGAGGACTGTTTTTGCTTATCAGGTCTTGATGTATTTTTCATTCAGATAATTGTCTGATTGTCTTTTTACTTATCAAAAAAATAAAATAAATAAATAAAATGTCTGTTTATGTTTAGCACTGTTTTAAGTTTAAACTGATATCTGATTTTCATGTTGCTTGGCAGATTTGCCTGAAGGCAGATGAAAGGGATGTGTATGAGTTCTTTTCAAGGGCTGGCAAGGTTAGTAAACAAGCTGAAACGATTACGTACAAATCCAAACTGGTTATCCTAATACTTTTGAGAATATGTAATGTCATTAACACCCCACTCAAGATACTGACATAACAGAAAAAGTGTTATACATCATTTGCTATCTAAAATTTCAATGTCATACCATATTTTATACGAAACTGCTTCCATATAATTGGTAAATGGTAAGTCTTGGAATTGTTAAACAAACAAACATAAATGGACGAATAGCAAAAGCTGTGACTTATGAGAAAATTCTTTTTTGAGTATGCCATCTTTTGCTTCTGTAAAATTATTGGCATTCCATGAATTATGATGACCATTTATAAATCTGTGCTTCGATGATGAGGTGGTATATTAGCACTGTGTACGAAGCGTTTGTAATGATACGAAGCCTTGAAAACATCAATCATTATTATATGGCATAGGTCTCTATGTTTTATATTGATGCAGAGTTACAGTTACATTAGGATTCTTTTTTCTTCTTTTTATCTATTTAGTAATATTATTAGTATTAGGAATTCCTATTCCATAAGGATTGTTTTGTTAGGTTATTAGACTTAGTGTTTTAGGAATACAATTAGAACTAGGATTACTTCTATAATTAGAATCTTAGAGATCTATTTAAAGGCATTAAGCCATGCTTGTAGAACACACAATTCTCTTAATACGATTCAGATTTCAGATTTTCTCTACAATTAATTACTTTGTTCTTTTCTTCTACTTTGTTAATATCAACAAAGTTAGTTTTACTCGAGTATTCGAGGTTAGTTTTACATTAAGTGGCATCAAAGCAGGTTGATCTTACCTGTGTTTTTCATCTACCACCACCCTTTTTACCCTTACAATCATCGCTGCCATCAATATCACCTAATTCCGCTGCAGAGAAACCATGACAGGAAAGAATAGTGTTGGCGACCAAAATTCTGCAAATTACGTCACCAAAGAAGAGTTTGCTACAGAATTTGCTAATTGGGCGAATAAGATTGAGTCTTCAAATCAAAAGCTTATGATGGATATGCAACAACAAATAAAGAAGATTGCTGATTCCGTTGCAGCGCTTACAGTTCAATCTTTTGGTAAGTCTTCGTCGTCATCTACATCAATTCCTAAAGTTTCCTCTTTCAACCCACAACCATCATCACCGATCAACACCACCACTTTTCCCCAACCGTTTGTTCCTGCAGTTGCTGAAGCTTTAAACAACGAATACCTACTCCAAACTCCATCAAAAACAACTTACCAACAATCAACCCAACCCACATCTTTTCCCAATATATACTCATCACCACTTCCGCACAAAACACTTCCATTATCGGTTCCACCCAAAAGTATCAACCCGTCACCAACCCATTACTATCAACACGAAATCTAGGTAGCACGGACACTTCAAAAATAGGTGGAGTAGCAGAGTCAGACACGGTTCGGACATGGACACGGCTCGGACACGGCTCCGACACGCACGTGCCGTGTCGCACGTGCATATTGGATCGGACACGGATCTGGACTCGGATCTGGACACGGATCTGACTTTAGAGAACAGATATTACTTTTCTTTCTCTCTCTTCAGTCTTCACTCTCGATCAAACAAACTTCTCTCTCTTCACTTCTCCGTCGACCTGCTTACCATCACGAAGAAGAACGACCGTCGACCTTCTTCTTCTTGCTTACCATCGAGTCTCGACGAAGAGAAGTTTCTTCTTCTTCTTCTTCTCCGTCGACCTGCTTACCATCGAGTCTCGACGAAGAAGAACGACTTCTCCGTCGACCTGCTTACCATCGAGTCTCGACGAAGAAGAACAACCGTCGACCTGCTACTGGTATGTTTCTTCTTCTTCTTCTTCTTCTTCGATTTGTAATCAATTTCGTTCTTCTTCTATTATACTCGTTCAACTGTATTCTTCTTCTTCTTCTTCTTCTTGTTGATGGAATTGATGGTTAATTGGGAATTGATGGTTAATTGGTTACCCTCTTTCGATTTGTAATCAATTTCATTCTTCTTCTATTATACTCGTTCAACTGTAATCATTGAATTGTTCTATCGTTGCATAAACTGAGATGATACTGTAATCATTGAATTGATGGTTAATTGGTTACCCTGAGTTTTTCACTGAGTTGTTCACTTGTTCTCTTCTGTTTCTCTTTCTCTTGTACAGTTGTACTAGATTGTTGAAACCATGAGTGGAGAACCATCCAACAACAACACCAAGAATCCTCTTTGGAAGTATGTACAAGTTGTAGAGAAGGTACAGGGAGGAGGAAATGTCCGTTTCATGTGTTCTTATTGCAATAAAACTATTACGGGTTCTTATGCACGCTTAAAAGGGCATTTGTTGAAGATGGTGGTACAGGAACTATGAAATGTACCAAAGTATCTAACAATGATTTGGTCATGATGCAAAGAGAAGTTGAAGAGTTTGAATTGAGCAAGAAACAATCTTTACCCAAACAAGTCCCACTTCCACCATCCGCTAGTCGAACTACTTCTTTTTCATCTTCGGCTTCAACGGGAACTTCAATTGGAACTCGTCTTCGAGGTTTCGATGTTCTTCCATCAAAGAGGAAGAAGATAGTGGGTGACTCTCCTCTTGAGAGAGCTTTTAACATGGAAGCTCGAAATGAATTAGATTGTGAAATTGCAAGAATGTTCTATTCATCAGGTTTGTCGTTTGTTGTTGCAAAGAATCCATACTACATTCGCTCGTATACTAGAGCCGCGAATAGCAAAAATCTTGTTGGTTATGTTCCTCCTGGTTATAATGCTTTGAGAACCACACTTTTACAAAAAGAGAGACAACACATTGAGGGGTTGCTTGAACCTCTTAAGTCGGCTTGGAAGGAGAAAGGTGTGAGCATTGTTAGTGATGGGTGGACAGATGCTCAAAGAAGGCCAATTATCAACTTTATGGCGGCTAGTGAAAGTGGTCCAATGTTCTTACAAGCGGTCAATTGTGAGGGTGAATACAAAGATAAGTTTTTTATTTCTAACTTGCTCAAAGAAGTCATTCAATCAGTTGGGCCTCTTAATGTAGTTCAAGTGATTACAGACAATGCACCTGTTTGTAGGAGTGCAGGGTTGTTAATTGAAAACCAGTTTCCTCATATTTTTTGGACTCCTTGTGTGGTGCATACTTTGAATCTTGCTTTGAAGAATATTTGTGCTGCAAAGAATACACAAAGCAATGCGGAAACATATGAAGAGTGTAGTTGGATTACAGAAATTACTGGAGAAGTCATGACAATCAAGAACTTCATTATGAATCATTCTATGCGGTTGTCAATGTTTAATACTCATTCTATATTGAAGATGCTTGCGGTTGCAGAAACTCGCTTTGCTTCAAGCATTATCATGCTTAGAAGATTCAAGAAGATCAAACAAGGGCTTTTTAATATGGTAGTTAGTCCAACTTGGACAAACTATAGGGAGGATGATGTTCTTAAAGCTGCCATGGTCAAGGAGAAGATTTTGAATGATTTGTGGTGGGATAAGATTGATTACATACTTTCTTTCACCGAGCCTATATATGATATGTTGAGGAAGGCGGATACCGATAGACCATGTCTTCACTTGGTGTATGATTGGTGGGACAGTATGATAGAATCTGTGAAGATAGCTATTTACCGCCATTAGGGAAAACTAGATGACGAGGATTCATCATTTTATTCCGTTATGCATACTATACTAGTGGATCGTTGGGCTAAAAGTAACACACCTCTTCATTGTTTGGCTCACTCTTTGAACCCTAGGTAATATTCATATCACTATTAGTCTATTACTTATATATTTGTATTTTACTTGCATGTCTTCATTTTTTTTTTATATTAATGGTTTACTATAAATAATGATATAGGTATTATAGTGTTGAATGGCTTGGTGAGTCACCTAATCGGGTTCCCCCACATAAGGACAAGGAGATTTCAGACGAAAGGCAAAAATGCTTTGAGAGGTATTTTCCTTCCACCCTCGAACGTAGAGAAGCTAACACGGAGTTTGCTAAGTTCTCCGCTTCTTTGAGGGAGTTTGCTAGTAGTGATTCGATTAGTGATCGTGGATATATGGATCCGGATTTGTGGTGGGTTACACATGGATCTTCGACACCATTGCTTCAAAATCTAGCCTTGAAATTACTTGGTCAACCTTGTTCTTCTTCTTGTTGTGAGAGAAATTGGAGTACATACTCCTTTATCAACTCTTTGATTAGGAACAAGATAACACCACAAAGAGGGGAAGACTTGGTATTTGTTCATTCAAACCTTCGTCTTCTATCAAGGCAATCTTCGGAATATAAACAAGGTGAGAGTAGCATGTGGGACGTGGGAGGAGATGGATTTGATACTTTGAATGATATTGGGATTCTTGAAATGGCAGACCTCTCTCTTGATGAGCCGGAAATGGAAGCTATGTTGTACACAAGTGATGATGTAGTTGATGATGATGTTGAGTTATTGGATTTGGATGGTGAAGATAACTAATTAAGTAATTAACTAGAGTCTAGAGGGAAGGATTTATGTTTTGATAATTTTGTCGCTTGTGGCGTTATGCATTTAAAATAACTATGAAATATGAATATATGATATGATATCTCATTTGATTTTAGTGTTTTATACATGTTTTGTACATATATATTAAAAAAAATATATTATTTAATTCCCGTATCCATGCCGTGTCCGTGTCCTATATTTTTAGATATTGTCGTATCGCCGTGTCCGTGTCCGAGTCCGTGTCTGTATCCGTGTCCGAGTCCGTGCTACCTAGCACGGAATTGTTCCCCATACTTCCATGCCCATACCGAGAAGCACCCCACCACTTTCTTCACGTTTTCTTCCTGGTTATAGTTCTCCACAACGTTTTCCAGATTATGAACTAACAATGGATGATATGAATCTCGCTGATGGTGTGTATGGCCGCCCTCGTGATCCTGGTATACATGTTGAAAACAATTATGGTTACAATCAATACCAGCCTCATCAATTTGAATATAAGATGAAAGTTGATCTTCCCGTTTTTAATGGTCATCTTCATGTAGAAGATTTCTTGGATTGGCCATTTTCGGTTGAGAAATTCTTCGATTACATGAACATACCAGACGCCAAAAAGACTTCTCTTGTGGCTTACAAACTGACTGGTAGTGCCAATGCTTGGTGGGATAACGTTACCGAAGCTCGTCGAAAAGATGGAAAATTGCCGATTCGTGATTGGAACCAGATGAAAAAGTATTTGCGTAGGTGTTTCCTCCCTTCCAATTATGAGGTAATTCTATATGATCAACTTAGGAATTTGAAGCAAGGGAGTCGTTCGGTGTCAGAATATCTTGATGATTTCTATCGGTTTACTGCGCGCAATGGTATCAAAGAGACAGAACTCCAACAATTTAGTCGTTTTATTGGTGGACTACGCTTTGCTATTCAAGATAAAATGTCTCTGTCTACTATTCCATCCATGGATATTGCTATTGAGTTGGCTCAAAAAGCCGAACAATTTCTTGAAAAAGCAAATCAAATGTCGAGGCCCAATTTTCAACAAAGGGGGAACACTCAACCCAATTCTTCAACATCATCTCCACACCAAAATTCTTCGAACAATTCTTCTTCCACAACCAACCGTTACTCCCAATCCACCAACCGCACAGCTACGCAAAACCCTTCTACCCGACCAAACCAATCTGCCAACCCTTATGCTCACCCTAAGCGAGATTTTTGTTACCGCTGCAATCAACCAGGTCACTTCTCAAATAATTGCCCTAACCGTGATAATGTCAATCCTAAAGTCGGTCTGACTCACCATGATGATAATCCAGATCCAAATCAGCCTTTGGAAGACGTTGCTAAGGTGGCTTTATGTAATACTGAATCTGTAGAGCATTTAGAGGGTGATTATGGTCTTGAACCAGCTTTGGATGATTTTAATGAAGATGATGACAATTGTTGCATTGTGCGCAAACTACTCCTTTCGAAGCAAGGTGATCCTTCTCAACGACAGAAAATTTTTCGTTCTCAAGGCACAGTGAAAGGTAAACTTGTTAAGTTTATTATTGATGGGGGTTCTTGTGAGAATATCATCTCGAAAGCTGTTGTTGAGAAATTGGGTTTGCCATTATCTGCCCATCCGGATCCTTATTCTATTTCTTGGATTAAGGACGATCATACTACTATGGTGGTCTCTCAATGTCGCGTTCTGTTCTCAATTGGTTCTTATAGTGATGAAATTTTATGCGATGTTGTTGATATGAATGCTTCTCATATGCTACTAGGACGACCTTGGTTGTATGACCTTGATGTCGATTCTAAGGGTCCTGCTAATACTTATATTTTCTCCAAAAATGGTGTCAAATATGTGTCGACTCCAATGAAGTCTAACCAGCCTCCTCAAGCACCTTCTCAAGAGAAACCTATTTTGTTACTGTCTACTGATGATGAGCACGATCTTAATGATTCGGATGTGATATATGCTCTTGCTGCTCAAGGTGTTAGCCCCCATGTAGTTGATGTTCCAGCATCCATCACTTCTCTTTTGAATGAATTTTCTAGTATTCTCCCGACAAATTATCCAACCTCGTTACCACCAATGCGGAATATTCAACATCACATTGACTTAGTTCCAGGTGCTTCTTTGCCTAATCTTCCACATTACAGGATGTCTCCAAAAGAACATGCTATTTTGCATGAACAAGTCCAAGATCTTCTAGATAAAGGTCTCATTCGTGATTCCATGAGCCCTTGTGTAGTTCCAGCACTTTTGGTACCAAAAAAGGATGGTTCTTGGCGTATGTCCATTGATAGTCGAGCAATAAATAAAATCACAGTTCGTTATTGTTTTCCCATACCTCATTTTGATGACATGCTCGATATGCTTTCGGGTTCCACAATTTTCTCCAAGATTGACTTAAAGAGCGGATACCATCAAATTCGCATAAGACCAGGGGATGAATGGAAAACTGCGTTCAAAACTAAAGAAGGTCTATATGAATGGCTTGTTATGCCCTTCGGGTTATCCAATGCTCCAAGCACGTTCATGAGGTTGATGAATGAGGTGTTGAAGTCATTTTTAGGCAAGTTTGTGGTTGTTTACTTCGATGATATTCTTATATATAGCAAGTCAGGAAAAGAACATTTCCAACATCTGCGCGAAGTTTTTAACGCACTTCAAGGTAATTCACTCCAGATTCAATTAAAGAAGTGTACTTTCATGCAGTCTAGTCTTCTTTTCTTGGGTTATGTTATCTCCGCAGATGGTATTCATGTGGACCAAACTAAGGTCAAAGCTATTCGCGAATGGCCTACTCCTCAAACCATCTCGGAAGTGCGTTCTTTTCATGGATTGGCTTCTTTTTATCGTTGTTTTGTGCGTAATTTTTCTACTATTGCTACTCCTCTTACTGAATGCTTGAAGCAAACTCGACTTGTTTGGACTTTGGAAGCTGAGAAAAGTTTTGCACTACTCAAGGAGAAACTTTCTACAGCTCCTGTACTTGCCATGCCCGATTTCACAAAATTATTTGAAGTAGATTGTGATGCTTCCGCTCATGGCATTGGAGCCGTGTTATCACAGGAAAGCAGGCCCATTGCTTATCATAGTGAAAAATTGAGCGAGTCTCGTCGCTTATGGACTACTTATGAACTTGAGTTTTATTCAGTCGTACAAGCTGTTCGGCATTGGAAACATTATTTGTTTCAAAGGCATTTTATTCTATATACCGATCATGAAGCTCTCAAATATCTTCAAAGCAATACTCATACTAATCGGATGCATGCTCGTTGGGTTGCAGAGCTTCAAAAGTTCACATTCTCTCTCAAACATAAATCTGGTGTTCAAAATAAAGTTGTTGATGCTTTAAGCCGGCGTGCTTCACTCCTTGTTACTGTTCGTGCTTCTATTGTTACTTTTGATTATCTCAAGGATTTGTATCCAACGGATCATGATTTTTCTGAGATTTGGGAGAAATTACATAATAACACTGGAGGTACCTCTGATTTCTTATTTAAGATGGTTTTCTTTTTCGTGGAAATCGCCTTTGTATTCCACAAGGTTCTTTGAGAGAACATCTTCTCAAGGAGTTACATGCTGGTGGACTAGGTGGACATTTGGGTCAAGATAAAACTTTTGACTTGGTGGAATCTTGTTATTATTGGCCTTCTTTAAAGAAAGATGTTAATGATTTTGTTAAAAAATGTTTTATCTGTCAACAAGCCAAAGGACACTCTCAAAATACAGGTCTTTACACTCCTCTCCCAGTACCAGATGCACCTTGGATAGATATCTCTATTGACTTTGTTTTGGGACTACCACGCACTCAACGTGGTGATGATTCAGTTTTTGTGGTTGTGGATAGATACTCGAAAATGGCTCATTTTATTCCATGTAAGAAGACACATGATGCGGTTTACATTGCTAACTTATTCTTTAGAGATGTTGTTCGTCTTCATGGTGTTCCTCAGTCTATCACTTCTGATCGAGATTCAAAGTTTTTGAGTCATTTTTGGCAAACTTTATTGCGTCGCTTGGATACTTCCTTGAAATTCAGTAGTACCGCCCATCCACAAACTGACGGTCAAACAGAGGTTGTTAACCGCACTTTGGGAAATTTATTAAGAGCTCTTTCCGGTGCCAAACCCAAACAATGGGATCTTTGTCTTCCCCATGCTGAATTTGCTTATAATTCCTCAAAAAGTCGCACCACGGGATTTTCTCCTTTTAGGATTGTTTATGCTACAGTTCCTAAGCATACTCTTGATCTGGTAAGTCTTCCTCAAGTTCCAGGGGTCAATACATTGGCTAATGAATTTCTTGAACAAGTTGCGGAAATTCATGATATGGCTACAAAGAATATTGAAGCTGCCAATGCAAAGTATAAAGCTTCCGCTAATGCACATCGACGTTTACAAACATTTGAAGTTGGTGACCTTGTTATGGTGCATTTACGTAAAGAGCGTTTTCCTACTGGCACATATAACAAGCTGAAGATGAAGAAGATTGGACCTTGCAAGATTTTGCGCAAAATTAATAACAATGCCTATGTGGTTGACTTACCTGAAGGTTCTAACATTTCTCCGACCCTTAATGTTGTAGACCTATATGCATTTCATGGGGATGATCCACACTTTCTAACAAGCCTCGAGGACGAGTTTTTTTCAACAAAGGGGGACTGATGCAGAGTTACAGTTACATTAGGATTCCTTTTTCTTCTTTTTATCTATTTAGTAATATTATTAGTATTAGGAATTCCTATTCCATAAGGATTGTTTTGTTAGGTTATTAGACTTAGTGTTTTAGGAATACAATTAGAACTAGGATTACTTCTATAATTAGAATCTTAGAGATCTATTTAAAGGCATTAAGCCATGCTTGTAGAACACACAATTCTCTTAATACAATTCAGATTTCAGATTTTCTCTACAATTAATTACTTTGTTCTTTTCTTCTACTTTGTTAATATCAACAAAGTTAGTTTTACTCGAGTATTTGAGGTTAGTTTTACATTATATATGGTACAACTATGAGCATTATAGTATCGGGTCACTAATTTTGTTTAGGTCTATACATCATAAAATGATTTGAATGGGTGTTGATTTCCGTTGAGCCATGGGCTTAACCTCAAAACACGTCTTATACTCAAACTATATCCTTCACTGCAAAGGTGTAGATTTTGCCACAGATTATTCAATTTGGACAAAACCGAGGTAAACTATACAAATGAGACCAACTAGAAAAGAGCCTTAGATACTAAGTCTACTAGAAAAGAGGGTTTATAAAGACAGTCCTCAGCTTGCCTACAAAGAGTGTAAAATGGAGGTAGTTTATTTCAGGTATGTATCTTGCTTAATTAAAATGGTTAATTAAAAGAGCCTTAGATACTAAGTCTACTAGAAAAGAGGGTTTTATAAAGACAGTCCTCAGCTTGCCTACAAAGAGTGTAAAATGGAGGTAGTTTATATCAGGTATGTATCTTGGGTGCATTGAAGTTGAATGAACCTTCAAGATTGGGTTGATTTAGTTTTGAAAACTTTGACTTCTGCGCCTTAGATTTCCTTTCTCATGTTATTAGTGTAAGTGGACAGGACAAACACATGTACTAATGCTACAATAAAATTTGATTTTTGCACCTTAAATGGCTTATGTAAATATCTTAAATTTGGTGATTATTATGTCGTGTTAAATCTTTTTCTATTTGGTGGGTTTAATGTTGCACTTAAAACGTACAGGCAATCATATAGGCTGCCTCTCATGGTGCAATAACATTAACTATAAAGTATCTATATCTGGAGGTCATCTTTTTGTAAGTTGGAGCCTTTGTAATGTCGCTATCCAAGTTCACATTTTGTCTTGTTAACAAACATACATTGTTCATTTCAGGTACGTGATGTGCGTCTCATAATGGACCGTAATTCGAGACGTTCAAAGGGAGTTGGGTGAGTTCATTTCTGTTATGGAGCAAATTTTCGTGTTAACTTTATATTTATCATTTGTTTTTTATTTAGTAAATGACAGTCTTTAGTTTTTCGAAAGAACACAAGTTTCTTAGATTGATTTGGAGCTGCAAAAAGAATTTAATACATGAGTTTTTACGATTAGTATATGGCATGCTGAGCATGGTTAACTGATTTTATGATTAGTATATTGTTGTTCCATAAACTTGTTGGTTGTACCAACTCTTGATTCATAATTGAAATCCTTGAATTTGGAGGTTTATTGGTGTGCATGTGGAATTCTATAAATATTGGGTGAACTCCTGTGATGCCTTTATCTGTTTTTAATCAGTTATCACATCTAGTTAGAGGCAGAAACATTGTTTGCATATTTTGCTAATTAGGAAATTTTATTTCATAAAGTGGCAATATCATATAAGTTCTTTTATTGACGATTTCTTATAGAATTTCTATTATATTAGTTTCCGCATCTTGTTTGTACATAAAGGGGATCTCTTCATAACACCCATTACAATCCTTTCAACCATTAGTATCTTATTAATTAGAACCCAACAGAGAAAAACCAATGATCACAAGTCAATATTTGACATGTTTGTCCTTTAACCTTGAAAGTTCTGTCATATCGTACATAGCTTTTAATGCACATTATTTGGAGCTAGCTAGTAGACACTGATGTAACCTATGCAGGTATATCGAGTTTTATGATGCCATGTCAGTCCCAATGGCAATTGCATTGTCTGGTCAGCCTCTTCTTGGTCAACCAGTTATGGTGAAACCATCAGAGGCAGAAAAGAATCTGGTACAGTCAACTACCGCCATAGGTGGCTCTATTGGACCCTATTCAGGGGGAGCTAGAAGGTTGTATGTTGGCAATCTGCATTTCAACATCACAGAAGATCAACTTCGTCAGGTACGGATACTGGTTTGTTAAAGTGATAGATATTTCTGCGTTAGTTAGACAGGTCCAACCGTCCAAGTGATAGATATTTCTGCATTTCAACCAGGTTATCGTATTGCCATATCACTATTTTCCCCTTTTTCTTTTTTTAATGAATGTAATTTCTATTTCATGTTGTAGTTGGCTTTGGTTTTTAACCATGGATATCTGATTCCTTGGTATATCTTGTACTAAACACTTCTATGAATATATTATGCTCGTTTACACTCAAAAAGAAAGAAACTTGGTGTTGGTGTAAGATATGTCAAAAACCCAGCTCAGTGGATAAGTATGATACGGTGTTCTTCTTGTAATGATTTTGTAGTTTCTATTCAGGTCAAACCCCAATAGTTCCTTACATAAGAGATATTGTGATTCTCTTATTACAATCAGACCGGCCAAGGTTTGGTCAGGGGTTCTAGGTCAAGAACTATCAACAACACTTAAATGCATCTTTGAATCTGTTATCAGTTTATCATCTATGTAGATAATATTGTGGCCGTTCTTAGGAAAGGAGGTACAGGTCATAATATAATACCATTTTACCTTTTACCCACATGCAGTGAAATCTATCTTTGATTGTGCAGTAAATGATACTCAATAGCTTTTTTCATATTTGAAATTTGTTAATGAATATATATTGAATTGATTAAATAGATGAACTTGATAGTAGGTGTAAGGCTATTAAGGATGCAACGGTGATCTAATTACTAGGTCCCATTAGACACAACATCTCACTAACAAGGATAAGAGAACAACCAAGCCTGCAAGGGAAACCAGTAGCTTCCTTACATCCAAGCATAGTTGTCTGTATCGTACGATATGTAGCGTATCGAAAGGATTTAGATACGTATCGACTTAGTCGTATAAAAAGTACACGTATCGGACGATACACTATATGTATCGTACGATACGGGCGTATCGTGTATCGTATCGCGTATCAGACGATACAGTGATTAACGTAAATCTATCACTAAAAGCTATTTTTAACTCATTTTTTGCCAATTTTGTTGTTTTGTACATCCTATAAATCTCATTAAACACTTTATAAATACAATAAAGATTTGAAAGTATCGGATTTTAATATAAGGAGTGATATGTCACAGACAAAAAAAATAAAATTTCATATTCTGTAGATTTTTATTTATCATTATCTATTATTAGATGTTTTGTTTTATTTAATAGTAAGCTACCAAGATGGTCAATGTTTTTTGAACTTCTAAAATTTAGGTGGGATGAAATTTTTCAAAAAACAATCAAATCAAGGCATAATGTGATCATAAAATGAACTTTTATGAGCTTTGAACCTACAAGAATTGTTCAAAGATCAACTATGATATTACATCAATACTTGTAAAATGTCTTGTGAGTGATTTATTACATTGTATCTATGCATATTTTATGTATGTAAAACTTGTGTATTATACTTTTTTGTTATTATAAAACCTTATGTGTATCATACGATACACGATACATTGAAAACCAAAATCGATACAAGATACTCTTCGTTGCTGCTCTTCCTCGTCTCCATCCTCCCGCTTCTCTTTTTCTTCTTCCTCCCTCTTTAGCTTCTTCTATACAAATTATTGTTGTCTGCCTCCCTCTTTTACTACTGCTCTTCTTCTTCTTAAAGCCCCAATTCATTTTATGTTGGTATCAATTCGATTTGAGACTTTAATTCAAGTCCTTAACAACGCGAACTACATGATTGAAATTAGGGCTTAAGAGTTGTTATATCCCTTAATTTGAATTTCTTTTCCCATTTTCCAGTTTTTAGTTTCCAGTATTTTGTCATCAATGAACATATTTTCTGAGATTAGAAAGATTTGTATAGAAAATGAAAATTAGAAATTGAAATGAAAATTGGAAACGAAAAACTGAAAACAATTTCCTACAACTGAACAGGGCCAAAGTGTTCATATTGGTGTCAGATTTTATACTTAATTCTAAAGTAATTAGCGAAGTGTTGTCTTATTGAGATTACTTGGCCAAGAAGTTTTCTCATTCCTGGTCAACGTTTTCTTGTTTATGTGTCTTTTATAACATAAAGAAGGTTTGGGTTTTAGCTGTCTTCATCCTGGTTGTTGGTAGTCTTTATTGGAGGTTAAGAAACTAGCTTGGATGTTAAGAAACAATTGGTTTCTCATCCAGGCTTAGCAGCTGTTTTGTTTTCCTCATTAGTGAGATGATGTGTCTAATGGGACTTTACTAATTAGATCAGTGGGAGACATAGGAAGAGGAAGATTCATTGGGTAAACTAAGAGAGAATGTGCTTGCCATTTAAAATGGGGGTCTGGGATGTAAATGTCTAGGTTTGACCAATGTGGCCCTCTTGGCAATGGAAATGGAGATAAGGGGAAGAAAAGCATTTGTGGGACAAGGTCGTTAAAGGTGCCATGCAATGCATAAATATACTCTAAACGGGAGAAAGATGTCTCTTTCCAACGCAGTGGTGGAGAGACTAAATCTTTTTGTGAAGATGTGTGTGTGGGCAATAGTACATTTAGAGTATAATTTAAGCCATTGTATCAATTGTCAGTGAACAAAACACAATGTCAGTGAACAGAACGCAATGGTGGTTGACCACGTGGAAAGCAATGTGAATGGGGTCTTTGAGGAGGGCTCTCAATGACTGTTAAGATTTGTTGCTCTTTATTTATTGGCAATTATTTGCCATGATTTCCAGCACTTTTCAGTAATATAGCTGTTTTATACTTTGAACTTGTTTTTTTGTTGATTGCATTATTATTGACATCTAATGGTGATGACAATGTTCCAGGTATTTGAATCCTTTGGTTCTGTGGAGTTGGTGCAATTGCCTCTTGACCCAGAGACTGGTCACTGCAAAGGTTTTGGTTTTGTCCAAGTGAGTATTATCTAAAATTAATGGACAGTTCTTTTCAATTGAAACTAGTATACTAACGTCATGTATTTGATTATCCAGTTTGCACGTCTTGAGGATGCTAGAGCTGCTCAGAGTTTAAATGGACAACTAGATATTGCTGGGCGGATAATCAAGGTAAGGCTACTCTAGTTTGATTAGTTAGGCTCCTTGGTGGAAATATACTGAATGATTAGTACTATGTAATTATGATGGTCAAATAGGCAATATTAGGTTCCGAGTAGTAACATATAATGATAGAAGAACAACGAGGTTAAGAGCTATATTGTCAGTTACATTCTGATTCATTTTGGTGCATCTCCTTATGACCAATTTGTTGGATTATTTCTATTAGGTTTCAGCTGTTTCTGATCAAGTTGGAATGCAAGAAATTGGGGTTAATGCTGGGGATTTTGATGATGACGATGGAGGAGGCTTGGTGAGTAATTCTTAGATATGTTACATGAATAATACATTGTTTTGGTAGGAGGAAATCCAATTATCCAAAAATGTCATGGTATAATTATTTTATGTATTGCTGTCATAATTTCTTTGCATTTTAGCGCTGTACACAAGCAGTCCAGTTGCTGTTAAATTGTGCCAAAACATTTTGTAAGCTCCAACATAGCAATCCTAGCCTTTCTTCTCAATAAAACCTATTTCACAAAAAAGGATAAATTGAGAATGACGTAGACCTACAGAAATAGAGAAGTTTGTACCAATAATGATCCTTGGAGGAGATAGATAAGCATTGAAATCACTTGGTATTGTGGCAGTCTTTGTATTTTCTAAGCAAAATATTCTAGACTAAAGATGTTTGGGTGCTAATTATCACATATCTGTTCTATGGGTAGTGATGCCCAATTTAATGTAATATGTTATTTATACGCTGGGATGTGGCGTGAATCCATACATCACAGTTATTAATGAAACGAGTGGAATGCACATCCGTTGGATGTATTACATAGACAAAATGAATATGATTGGGATGCATTGTTTAATTATTATTATTTTTGGTAAAGATGCATTGCTTAATTAAGGGTCTATTTATTTTAAATAAATTATTTTTCTTAAAGGTTAATTGATTAATATCTTATAATTTTTTATTTATTTTTTTTTTTTGTTTCTTTGGTAAAGTATAAAAGTTGAACTTTAGAAACAAAAATTCAGAAAAATGAATAAATATAAATCATATGGAGATCAATGGCAGAGTTTCTTCAAGTTTTACTTGGACCTTTTCATCAGACTTTGAAGTAGTTTTGTTTTAGGCTTTTAGCAATTTGGTAATAATAAAACCCATCCCACAATTTGGTCATAGGGATTTCATGCGTCAGAGAAAGGGAGCAAATGTAGAGCCTGATTTGTGTAAACCTACACCTTGAATGTAGAAGTTATTTACATAAGTGACCCCTTCTCACAAATATATGTTAATTTAAGATGAAAAGTATAAAAGGTAAACATGGAAGAACAATAATCACCTTAGCAGTAGGTCCCATATTGGGATAGAGAGTAACACATTAATTATTAGTATTACTCTACAGTTGTGTGGCTGAGGAAGTGGCGCAGAGCCTGGCATTTGGGAGTTGGAGCCGCACACAATGAATAAACAAATCTAAATTACTAATATACCCACATAGAACCACATCTGTCCAGTGTATTTTTGTCTAAAAGTGACAAAATATGACCTTGTATGGGTGCAGAGTCGCACTGTTCCAAGTTGTAAGAGCCTCATATATACGTAGTAAGATAAAAAGTCTATTGTTAGTGCCCAGGCTGTTTTCTGCTTCAATTTTATCTACCATTGCATGGAAAACAAAATTTCTGTTCATGGTTATACTTGAGAATAAAAAATAACCATGGCATCATACTTCCTACCTTTGCATACAAGAAGTCAAACAATTATTTCTAACTAAAAAATGGAATTTGAATCCTCAAACTCAGCTTTTACTTCTGACTTTTTCTGCAGGCTTTGAATGCTTGTTCTAGAGCGATTCTCATGCAGAAGTTGGACCGAAGTGGTGTTACTTCAAGGTTAGTTGCTGAGGAACTTATATTTCTGTATTTTGTAAATCCACTGACTTATAATTTTTTAATTTTTATTTTCTTTGGGAAATTGCAGCTTGCCTGGCCCTGGCCTTCCTATGGGAACAGCACCAGTCCTTGGACAGACTACCATGTCTCCACTTGCAGGATTGCCCGGTTCTGGCCTTGCAATTTCATCTGTAACAGCGCCTGCCTCTGGTGTTCCTAGTGAATGCTTAATGCTGAACAACATGTTTGATCCAAACACAGAGGTTTGTTGAGCTTCATTCTCTAGATTGATTTTAATCCAGTTACACCTTATGCGTCAGCAATAAGAATTCTAATAGTATTTAAAGAAATATTAAGTTTCCACCTTCATGTAGCTGTTTTATTAAAAATGTGTTGTGTTGCAGATGGAACCAGATTTTGATTTGGATATTAAAGAAGACGTTCAAGATGAGTGCTCCAAGTTCGGCGCAGTGAAGCATATTTATGTGGACAAGTAAGTAATTGGTGTTTATGCTCTCATGTTCACTACCTCAATTTGCGCTCATTACATGGATTCTAATATTATCATGTTTTAAGGTATCAGTCACATTATTATCATGTTAGACATTGTCTTATAGTACCTTGAGAGTACAAAACAGACAGCAGAGAAAAGTATACGGTATAACATGCATATGGTTATCTTACTGTTTGATCTGCAAAGATCAAACAGTAACGCTTTTGGCGTGGGTCAGCTACTTTTTAGTAGACTGGCGTTCATTATTTTAAGTCCGCAGTTTTCTTATTCTCATTTTCGCTAGATGAACAGTTTTCTACGTTCTGTTCTTAAACTACACAAATGTTTTAGAAAGGAAAACAAGATCTAGTTCAATTTGAAAAGATCTGATATGACTTGATGTATAAGTAGTTCATAATCCCATATAAGAAAGATATGGACATTTATGAGGGGCGAAATGCATCATAAAAACCTTGAATGAATCATATATATCCACACCTTCATTATGAACTGTATGCCAACATAAACTGGAAAGGAAACTTCCATCGACGCTGAGGTTGATTTCCTGCATTTTATGTTGCTGTTTTGATGACAGAAATAGTGCTGGTTTTGTCTACTTGCGGTTTGATAACACACAATCTGCTATGAATGCACAACGTGCACTCCATGGAAGGTGGTTTGCTGGAAAGATGATCACAGCAGTATACATGGTGAGTCCCGCACACCTCTCTTTTTGTTATCTTGAATGTTTTTTTTCTTCTCCTTATGTAATCAGATAGTGCAACAAAAATGGGAGTTTTGTTTAATTTACTTGTTTTTCTTTGTACACAGGTTCCTCAAAACTATGAGGCTAGATTTCCAGACAGCAGATAAGACTACGTAGTTCTGCAATGTGTCGCCACAATTTCGATGGTTGGTAGCTGTGCTTCCTTTATTGCCCAATATTTACTTGGACCGAGTTGAACAACTGATCCATGTGGTGTATAGGTTTTTTGGTCTCTAGTTAGCTAGGCATATGGAACCTTGAAACTTTCAGGTAATGTGGAAGAAAATAGACATTTAGGAATGAGCCCTTGAGTTTGCTCCAAATTGTGCAGTCAGTATACAGATTGTTAGCCTGGTTAGATGGCGTTTGATTTTGTATAATTTTATTTGAAAAATGTTGACAAATTTGAAGTAATATAACTCAAAGCTGGTTGTAGCATTTGCGACGGTGGGACCAATTTGCAAACACCAATCTCAGTCAGTCATAGTTATTTTAGCAGTAGCAGTGGAGAAATGGTCAAATCAAAGTTCATAGCAAAATCATTTTATTATTGCACAAGTTCAGGATACAACACTAATCTTTTGGATCTGTTTTGGCCAAAATACATGTAATGGTTGAAGAACATTATTATTTAGTATAACATATAATATTATGAAAAAAAAAATTAAAAAAATAATGATTTAATAAGGTTAAAAACTATGTAAGTGAAAATGGATGAGCTTAAGAGTTGCTTTGGTTGTGACAGGAATGGATTAATAGTCCCACCTAACTAGCCCGTATTAGGCTGACGACCACAGTTCAGCTTGTATTGCCTAACGCCTTTGTCGCAACACTCATTCCGCTGTTCCACCAAACTGTTAAGCTATCAACACACTACTGTTAAGCTATCAACACTAGCTTAAACCCATTTGGCGCAGTTTGAAGCGTGCTTGTTTTCTAACTTTGTATAATTCCTTGAATTTTTATCAATAAAATTTACTTCGGTTTAAAAAAAAAAACCCCGCAGCTTATACTCATCACAAAAAGAGGTTAAACCTCTGCACTGGATACTGGATAGGTCTGTCAATGGGCCAGGCTTGGACAGCATTTTCTTAGTGAGCCGGGGTGATAGCAACAAACAACGACTTATGCAGTTATGCCCTTGTTGCTCTGGATACTGGATAGGTCTGTCAATGGGCCAGGCTTGGACAGCATTTTCTTAGTGAGCCGGGGTGATAGCAACAAACAACGACTTATGCCCTTGTTGCTTTGGGCTTTGGCAAATTCACTATTGATTCCTTTCTTTCTTTCTTGCTCGCTTGTGAACTTCATTTCTTCTTCTTCTCCTCCTTCATCAACATGCATTGCAGAAGCAAAGCAACCAGAATGAAGTTGGTTGAGTCTTGTTTACTTGTACATCAGCAGAAACCAACAATCTCTGAGGTATTTGCTTCAACCCCAATTCAATTTCAAAACAATTTCATTTTCTCAACTATTGTTATACAAATTAGGACAAAAACTACTAAAGGATCAAGACCCAAGAAGAAAATGTATCATAGAGTTGATGAATTAGATAAAGTTATGGATTTTCAGAAGAAACCATCTCTTATTTTACAGTTAAAATCCATCATTCTTAATCAGAAAACTCAATCTATTCTCATTAGAGACCTTGAAAAAGAAGTGGGTTTTGTTAAAAAATGGGATTTCATGGCTGTTATTGAAAAATACCCTTCAATATTTTATGTTAGTGGTGGAAATCAAACACCCATATTGGTTAAATTGACGGAGAAAGCCGCAAAGATTGTTGCTGAAGAAGGGGATGTTAGACAAGTAATGGAACCCATTTTAGTGAATAAGCTTAGGAAGCTTTTGATGATGTCTATGGACTGTAGAGTTCCACTTGAGAAGATTGAATTTATCCAATCGGAATTGGGTTTGCCAAGGGATTTTAAGGAATGTTTGATTCCAAAGTACCCAGAATTCTTTACTGTGATAGATGTCAATGGTTTCCCTTATCTCAATTTAGAAAGTTGGGATTCATCTCTTGCACTCACTGCCCGAGAAGAGAAACTAGCTGCTGTTTTATCGATCCGTGATGAAGGGGACTTGACGAGTTTTGGTGGGGATCAAAAGAAGGTTAAGATATCGAAAAATGGTAACTTTCCTGGTCCTTTTGCATTTGAGATGAATTTTCCTGTTAGCTTTAGACCTAATATGAAGTATCTTGAAGAAGTACAAAAATGGCAGAAAATGCCATTCCCTTCGCCATATTTGAGTGCCAGGAGATTTGAACCTGCTGATCCTAAAGCTCGAAAGAGAGCAGTGGCAGTACTTCATGAGGTACTCAGTTTGACAATGGAGAAGAGATTGAATTCTGCTCAATTAGATGCATTTCATGCTGAGTATCAGTTGCCAGTTAAGTTGTTGCTTTGTTTGGTTAAGCATCATGGAATTTTTTACATAACCAACAAAGGAGCTAAGAGCACTGTCTTATTGAAAGACGCTTATAATGGTGTAAATTTGATTGAGAAGTGTCCTCTACTGAGATTCAATGATAAGTTTGTAGGTCTTGGTTGTAGGAGAGATGCTAATGCAGGTAACAAAGTCCCTTTGTCATAGAATATTAAGAGAGTTACCAAGAGGCAAGAGTCATACAGAAAAATCTGGAAAGATTTTCAACTTCTTTCCGTTCCTGAAAAGCCATATAGGAGGAAGTAATGACATTCATAGCTTTGGGACTGTCTATCCATACTGTGTGCCTTCGGATGGTGAAACACTAATCCAGGAGGCAGAGGGTGAGTTAGGGAGAAGTCTGCTCTTTTTTGTTGGTGGGAAAAAGTAGGAACAAAGTGAACAAGAGATGGAGAGAAGGGAGAAGATACTTGGCTGTAAAAGGCATGAGAGATTGTGAGATATAGAGGAAAGAGGAGAGTGGAAGATGGAACGATGAGACAGAAAGACTACTATTTTTCTAGTTTCCCACCACAGAAAAAGACCTTGCTCTGCACAGTCTGGTGAACATGTGAGCGGTGCTAGTGTATGGAATGACTGAGATTGTTGTAGCAGTGCCAGAGAAAGAGGATTTGTGCAAACGAAAAAAGGAAGATATTGTAGCTGGGTAGCCAATTGAAAGGCGAAGAAGAACAGGGAAAAGACTGCCATTGAACGATTTAAACAAAAAGGCCTTTAAGAAAATCAGACTCAACTTCATTGGAAACCTAAAAGCTCTGCTTCAATCACCACCTGTTCTAATGATAAAATTTACGCGTCTATACTATATTCCCAGAGATCATCTTAAAAGTGGTATGAGCAAAATAACAACAGACGTAGTATGAGCAAAACAACAACATCCTTCCTTCTCACTATCCTTGCTCTTCGACTTCACTGCCAACGATTGAAGGTGGTATTAGTTTTCATTCTTTTCCATTGTATGAATTGTAGTTTCCTGTTATCATTCACAATAGAAAATTGCATGTTAGAATTTTCATAGAAATTACAATTTTGGTGTATTTCCATTTTGAAACAATTGAGAAACTTCTATAACAGATGAATAAACTCCTTATTGTGATAAAAGAGTTCAATGTGTTGTAGTTTCCAGCTTTTAGAACAAGGAAGCTATGTATATTTTGACAACATTATAGGGGTGCCAATAAAGATCTAGCGAATCCACCATGTGAAGAGACATACTGTATGCGTAGGCCGCTTAGATATTTGACCTGATTCTTTACCTGATTCCCCCTAAAGTTGCAGACTGCTCCTTTTCGAGGTGTGCCAATGATGTTAAAAACATTTCAGCCTTGTTCATATCAAGAACCTCTTAGATTAACTCATGGCAGCAAATATGGGTACCAGGTTTATCTCTTGAGATCGACAATTTGGTTAGAATAGACTTCCTGATTCTAGCTAAGAGCACATTCGATGATATTTTCAATTGTTAAAACCATGCAAATGGGAGGGAATTGAAGTTTACCAAGCCTCCATCAAACTAGTCTCAGGTACCTTCACACGTGCTTAGACAATGCAACGCAGCTGATCACTTAGCTACTTCCAGTGACTTGCATGATTACTTAATCTGTACCTTCTTTGGATTGTAGACTTTCTAAGATCACTGAGGATGATAACTCAGGTGTAATGTCCACAATATGTTAGAACATTTATGCAGGTTAAGGTCTGCCTAATACCATAATCTTTTCCAAATAATAACAAATAACTCATGCAACATCGGAAATCTGGTTTATCTTGAGATCGAGATTCTGGCAAAGTATCACATCTGATGGCACATAAAAGACTTGAAATACAAGTTGTATTGCTGAGACTCTCTCATTGTTTTGCCAATTATTTTTTCCAAATCATAACCCATCTTGACAGATGAGCCAAGTTAGTTTGATCGAAATCTGGAAAAGGGTTTAAGCGAGAGGTCCATCTTCCATAGAGGTAATTAGCGATACCCCCGGAATTCAAGGCAACATAGCGATACCCCCAACTCCAAAAAGATTTGTGTTACCCCCCCAAAATTATTTTCCGGTGAAAAATAGACTTGAACTGCCATAAATACCCTTATGCCACGTCAGCAATGGTTTGGGTAAAATTAAAAGTCTGATGTGGCATAAGGGTATTTTATGGCAGTTCAAGTCTATTTTTCACCAGAAAATAATTTTGGGGGGTAACACAAATCTTTTTGGAGTTGGGGGTATCGCTATGTTGCCTTGAATTCGGGGGTATCACTAATTACCTCTTTTCCATATAATCTGCTCACATAACAACTGCAAGTATATTTAATTTTACCAATGTTTTAAGTAAAAGCATAAGCTTTACAACTTGCTCAAAACTGTTTTGCATTACACCCCAGCTTTTAACTTTAAGTTAAATTAAAACACACCCAAAATCAATTTCTTGTTTATAAAATCATAATCATGTGAAAACATAAAAACATGAACTGACTATATATTGTCCCTTTATCAAAAAAATAAAAAGACTATATATTATCCCAGTACTGCAGTATCCATTGAATTTCAACAGAATAAGAAATATCTTGTGAAATCTTCTTCATCTTCTGAGTTATAAATCTTCGATATCATCTGAGATTTTCTAATCCTCCCAATCATGATCAGAATGTTTTCGCATAGAAAACGATACACCTAAGAGACTAGCCACTCAATAACTTAACTCGGATTGTTCTAAGGAGAAAAAACAACGTTCTGTCCGTAAAAAAGAGGTTTATGTCCGTCCGTTCGGTCGGTATTTACTCGGTTTTCGGTCCGAACTTGGAAATGGACGAAACTCACTTATTTTGGAATCTAAAACCTTAAGATCTACAAGGCTTAGCCGAGACGTTTTAAGGCCAATATAGAACATTTGGACCATGGGAACGAAGTTTTGTCCGGACATTCGGCTTGGTATGTACTCCATTTTTGTTCCGAACTTATAAGTGGACGAAACACACATGTTTTCGTATAGAAAACGATACACCTAAGAGACTAGCTACTCAATAGCTTAACACGAGTTGTTCTAAGGAGAAAAAACAACGTTCTGTCCGAAAAAAAGAGGTTTATTTCCGTCGGTTCGGTCGGTATTTACTCGGTTTTCGGTCCGAACTTGGAAATGGACGAAACTCACTTGTTTTGGAATCTAAAACCTCAAGATCTACAAGGCTTAGCCGAGACGTTTTAAGGCCAATATAGAACATTTGGACCATGGGAACGAAATTTTGTCCGGACATTCGGCTTGGTATGTACTCCATTTTTGTTCCGAACTTATAAGTGGACGAAACACACATGTTTTCGCATAGAAAACGATACACCTAAGAGACTAGCCACACAATAGGTTAACTTGGGTTGTTCTAAGGAGAAAAAACAACGTTCTGTCCGTCTGATCGGTCGGTATTTACTCGGTTTTTGGTCCGAACTTGGAAATGGACGAAACTCACTTGTTTTGGAATCTAAAACCTCAAGATCTACAAGGCTTAGCCGAGACGTTTTAAGGCCAATATATAACATTTGGACCATGGGAACGAAGTTTTGTCCGGACATTCGGCTTGGTATGTACTCCATTTTTGTTCCAAACTTATAAGTGGACGAAACACACATGTTTTCGCATAGAAAACGATACACCTAAGAGACTAGCCACTCAATAGCTTAACTCGGGTTGTTCTAAGGAGAAAAAACAACGTTCTGTCCATCCGTTCGGTCGGTATTTACTCGGTTTTCGGTCCGAAATTGGAAATGGACGAAACTCACTAGTTTTAGAATCTAAAACCTCAAGATTGACAAGGATTAGCCGGGACGTTTTACTACCAATATAGAACATTTGGACTATGGGAACGAAGTTTTGTCCGGACATTCGGCTTGGTATGTACTCCATTTTTGTTCCGAAATTATAAGTGGACGAAACAAACATGTTTTCGCATAAAAAACGATACACTTAAGAGACTAGCCACTCAATAGCTTAACTCGGGTTGTTCTAAGGAAAAAAACAACGTTCTGTCCGTAAAAAAGAGGTTTATGTCCATCCGTTCGGTCGGTATTTACTCGGTTTTCGGTCCGAACTTGGAAATGGACGAAACTCACTAGTTTTGAAATCTAAAACCTCAAGATCGACAAGGATTAGCCGGGACGTTATAATACCAATATAGAACATTTGGACCATGGGAACGAAGTTTTGTCCGGACATTCGGCTTGGTATGTACTCCATTTTTGTTCTGAACTTATAAGTGGACGAAACACACATGTTTTCGCATAGAAAACGATACACCTAAGAGACTAGCCACTCAATAGCTTAACTCCGGTTGTTCTAAGGAGAAAAAACAACGTTCTGCTCGTAAAAACGAGGTTTATGTCCGTCTGTTCGGTCGGTATTTACTCGGTTTTCGGTCCGAACTTGGAAATGGACGAAACTCACTTGTTTTGGAATCTAAAACCTCAAGATCTACAAGGCTTAGCCGAGACGTTTTAAGACCAATATAGAACATTTGGACAATCGGAACGAAGTTTTGTCCGGACATTCGGCTTAGTATGTACTCCATTTTTGTTCCGAACTTATAAGTAGACGAAACACACATGTTTTCGCATAGAAAACGATACACCTAAGAGAATAGCCACTCAATAGCTTAACTCGGGTTGTTCTAAGGAGAAAAAACAACGTTCTGTCCGTAAATAAGAGGTTTATATCCGTCCGTTCGGTCGGTATTTACTCGGTTTTCGGTTCAAACTTGGAAAAGGACGAAACTCATTTGTTTTGGAATCTAAAACCTCAAGATCTACAAGGCTTAGCCGAGACGTTTTAAGGCCAATATAGAACATTTGGACCATGGGAACGAAGTTTTGTCCGGACATTCGGCTTGGTATGTACTTCATTTTTGTTCCGAACTTAAAAGTTGACGAAACACACATGTTTTCGCATAGAAAACGATACACCTAAGAGACTAGCCACTCAATAGCTTAACTCGGGTTGTTCTAAGGAGAAAAAACAACGTTCTGTCCGTAAAAAAGAGGTTTATGTCCGTCCGTTCGGTCGGTATTTACTCGGTTTTCGGTCCGAACTTGGAAATGGACGAAACTCACTTGTTTTGGAATCTAAAACCTCAAGATCTTCAAGGCTTAGCCGAGACGTTTTAAGGCCAATATAGAACATTTGGACCACGGGAACGAAGTTTTGTCCGGACATTCGGCTTGGTATGTACTCCATTTTTGTTCCGAACTTATAAGTGGATGAAAATCACATGTTTTCGCATAGAAAACGATACACCTAAGAGACTAGCCACTCAATAGCTTAACTCGGTTTATTCTAAGGAGAAAAAACAACGTTCTATCCGTAAAAAAGAGGTTTATGTCCGTCTGTTCGGTCGGTATTTACTCGATTTTCGGTCCGAACTTAGAAATGGACGAAACTCACTTGTTTTGGAATCTAAAACCTCAAGATCTACAAGGCTTAGCCGAGACGCTTTAAGACCAATATAGAACATTTGGACCATGGGAACGATACACCTAAGAGACTAGCCACTCAATAGCTTAACTCGGGTTGTTCTAAGGAGAAAAAACAACATTCTGTCCCTAAAAAAAGGTTTATGTCCGTCCGTTCGGTCGGTATTTACTCGGTTTTCGGTCCGAACTTGGAAAAGGACGAAACTCACTTGTTTTGGAATCTAAAACCTCAAGATCTACAAGGCTCAGCCGAGACGTTTTAAGACCAATATAGAACATTTGGACCATGGGAACGAAGTTTTGTCCGGACATCCGGCTTGGTATGTACTCCATTTATGTTCCGAACTTATAAGTGGACGAAACACACATGTTTTCGCATAGAAAACGATACACCTAAGAGACTAGCCACTCAATAGCTTAACTCGGGTTGTTCTAAGGAGAAAAAACAACGTTCTGTCCGTGAAAAAGAGGTTTATGTCCGTCTGTTCAGTCGGTATTTACTCGATTTTCGGTCCGAACTTGGAAATGGACGAAACTCACTTGTTTTGGAATCTAAAACCTCAAGATCTACAAGGCTTAGCCGAGACGTTTTAAGGCCAATATAGAACATTTGGACCATGGGAACGAAGTTTTGTCCGGACATTCGGCTTGGTATGTACTTCATTTTTGTTCCGAACTTATAAGTGGACGAAACACACAGGTTTTCGCATAGAAAACGAAACACCTAAGAGACTAGTCACTCAATGGCTTAACTCGGGTTGTTGTAAGGAGAAAAAACAACGTTCTGTCCGTAAAAACGAGGTTTATGTCCCTTCGTTCGGCGGTATTTACTCGGTTTTCGGTCCGAACTTGGAAATGAATGAAACTCACTTGTTTTGGAATCTAAAACCTCAAGATCGACAAGGCTTAGCCGATATGTTTTAAGGCTAATGTAGAACATTTGGACCATGGGAACGAAGTTTTGTCCGGACATTCGGATTGGTATGTACTCCATTTTTGTTCCGAACTTATAAGTGGACGAAACACACATGTTTTCGCATAGAAAACGATACACCTACGAGACTAGCCACTCAATTGGTTAGCTCGGTTAGTTCTAAGGCGAAAAAACAACGTTCCGTCCGTAAAAACAAAGTTTATGTTCGTCCGTTCGGTCGATATTTACTCGGTTTTCGGTCCGAACTTGGAAATGGACGAAACTCACTTGTTTGGAATCTAAAACCTCAAGATCTACAAGGCTTAGCCGAGACGTTTTAAGGCCAATATAGAACATTTGGACCATGGGAACGAAGTTTTGTCCGGACATTCGGCTTGGTATGTACTCCATTTTTGTTCCGAACTTATAAGTGGACGAAACACACATGTTTTCGCATAGAAAACGATACACCTAAGAGACTAGCCATTCAATAGCTTAACTCGGGTTGTTCTAAGGCGAAAAAACAACGTTCTGTCCGTAAAAAAGAGGTTTATGTCCGTCCGTTCGGTCGGTATTTACTCGGTTTTCGGTCCGAACTTGGAAATGGACGAAACTCACTTGTTTTGGAATTTAAAACCTCAAGATCGACAAGGATTAGCGGGGACGTTTTAAGGCCAATATAGAACATCTGGACCATGGGAACGAAGTTTTGTCCGGACATTCGGCTTGGTATGTACTCCCTTTTTGTTCCGAACTTATAAGTGGACGAAACACATGTTTTCGCATACAAAACGATACACCTAAGAGACTAGCCACTCAATAGCATAACTCGGGTTGTTCTAAGGAGAAAAAACAACGTTCTGTCCGTAACAACGAGGTTTATGTCCGTCCGTTCGGTCAGGATTTACTCGGTTTTCGGTCTGAACTTGGAAAAGGACGAAACTCACTTGTTTTGGAATCTAAAACCTCAAGATCGACAAGGCTTAGCCGGGACGTTTTAAGGCCAATATATAACATTTGGACCAAGGGAACCAAGTTTTGTCCAGACATTCGGCTTGGTATATAATTCATTTTTTATCAGAAACTTATAAGTGGACGAAACACACATGTTCTCGCATAGAAAACGATACACCTACGAGACTAGCCACTCAATTGGTTAACTCGGGTAGTTCTAAGGCGAAAAAACAACGTTTCGTCCGTAAAAACGAGATTTATGTCCGTCCGTTCGGTTGGTATTTACTCGATTTTTGGTCCGAACTTGGTAATGGACGAAACTCACTTGTTTTGGAATCTAAAACCTCAAGATCGACAAGGATTTCCGGGGACGTTTTAAGGCCAATATAGAACATTTGGGCCATGGGAAAAAAGTTTTGTGCGGACATTCGGCTTGGTATGTACTCCATTTTTTTTCTGAACTTATAAGTGGACGAAACACACATGTTTTCGCATAGAAAATGATACACCTAAGAGACTAGCCACTCAATGCTTAACTCGGGTTGTTCTAAGGAGAAAAAACAACGTTCTATCCGTAAAAACGAGGTTTATGTCCGTCCGTTCGGTCGGTACTTACTCGGTTTTCGGTCCGAACTTGGAAATGGACGAAACTCACTTGTTTTGGAATCTAAAACCTCAAGATCTACAAGGCTTAGCCGAGACGTATTAAGGCTAATGTAGAACATTTGGACCATGGGAACGAAGTTTTGTCCGGACATTCGGCTTGGTATGTAGTCCATTTTTGTTCCGAACTTATAAGTAGACGAAACACACATGTTTTCGCATAGAAAACGATACACCAACGAGACTAGCCACTCAATTGCTTAACTCGGGGCGTTTTAAAGAGAAAAAACAACGTTCCGTTCGGTTGGTATTTACTCAGTTTTTTGTCCGAACTTGGAAATGGACGAAACTCACTTGTTTTGGAATCTAAAACCTCAAGATCTACAAGGCTTAGCCGGGACGTTTTAAGGCCAATATAGAACATTTGGACCATGGGAACGAAGTTTTGTCCGGACATTCGGCTTGGTATGTACTCATTTTTGTTCCGAACTTATAAGTGGATGAAACAAACAAGTTTTCGCATAGAAAATGATACACCTAAGAGACTAGCCACTCAATAGCTTAACTCAGGTTGTTCAAAGGAGAAAAAACAACGTTCTATCCGTAAAAACGAGGTTTATGTCCGTTCGTTCGGTCGGTATTTACTCGGTTTTCGGTCCGAACTTGGAAATGGACAAAATTCACTTGTTTTGGAATCTAAAACCTCAAGATCGACAAGGTTTAGCCGAGACGTCTCAAGACCGACAAGGCTTAGTCGGGACGTTTTAAGGCCAATATAGAACATTTGGACCATGGGAACGGGGTTTTGTCCGGACATTCGACTTGGTATGTACTCGATTTTTGTTCATAACTAATAAGTGGACGAAACACACATGTTTCCCAATAAAAAACGATACACCTAAGAGACTAGCCACTCCATTACTTAACTCGGGGCGTTCTAAGGCGAAAAAACAACGTTTCGTCCGTAAAAACAAGGTTTAAGTCCGTCCGTTCAGTCGACATTTACTCGGTTTTCGGTCAGAACTTGGAAATGGACGAAACTCACTTGTTTTGGAATTTAAAACCTCAAGATCGACAAGGCTTAGCCGGGACGTTTTAAGGCCAATATAGAACATTTGGACCATGGGAATGGGGTTTTGTCCGGACATTCGACATCGTATGTACTCGATTTTTTTTCCGAACTTATAAGTGGACGAAACACACATGTTTCCCAATGAAAAACGATACACCTAAGAGACTAGCCACTCCATTACTTAACTCGGGGCGTTCTAAGGCGAAAAAACAACGTTTCGTCCCTAAAAACGAGATTTATGTTCGTCTGTTCGATCGAAATTTCGTTGATCTCAACGGACTTTACTTTTTATAGTGCAATGGACTTTTCTTGTCCCATATTCCATCTTGTTTATAGTCCAAGGGACTGTGGGACTTTCGCTGATCTTAAGAGACTTTTCTTGATTATAGTCCAAGGGACTTTTCGTTGATCTTAAGGGACTTTTCAAGTTTATAGTCAAAGGGACTGAGGGATTTCCGCTGATCTTATTGGATTTTTCTTGTATATAGTACAAGGGACTGATGGACTTTCATTGATCTCAACGACTTACTTGTTTATAGTCCAATGGACTTTTCTCTTCACACATTCAAATCTTATTTATACTCCAAGGGACGGATGGACTTTCGTTGATATTAAGGAAATTTTCTTGTTTATGGAATTTTTCTTGTGTATAGTCTAAGATACCTTTCCTTAATCTTAAGGGATTTTTCTTGTTTATAATCCAAGGGACTTAGAGACTTTCGTTTATCTCAACGGACTTTACTTGTTTATAGTGCAATGGATTTTACTCTTTCCACATTCAATCTTGTTTATAGTCCAAGGGGCTGAGGGACTTTCGCTGATCTTTAGGCATTTTTCTTCTTTATAGTCCAAGGGGCTTTTCTTGTTTATAGTGCAATGGACTTTCGTTGATCTTAAGGGACTTTTCTTGTTTATAGTCCAAGGGACTGAGGGGCTTTCGTTGATCTTAAGAGACTTTTCTTGTTTATAGTCTCAAGAGACTGAGGGACTTTCATTGATCTCAACGAAATTTACTTGTTTATAGTCCAAGGGACTATTCATTGATCTCAACGAAATTTACTTGTTTAGGAGACTTTTCTTGTTTAAAGTCCAAGGGACTTTTCATTGATCTTAAGGGACTTTTCATGTTTATAGTCCAAGGGATGAGGAACTTTCGCTGATCTTAGGAGACTTTTCTTAATTATAGTCCAAGGGACTGAGGGACTTTCATTGATCTAAATGGACTATACTTGTTTATAGTGCAATGGATTTTTCTCTTCCCACATTCCATCTTGTTTAAAGTCCAAGGGACTGAGGGACTTTTCGTTGATCTTAAGGAACTTTTCTTATTTATAGTCCAAGGGACTGAGGGACTTTCGTTTATCTCAACGGACTTTACTTGTTTATAGTACAATGGACTTTTCTCGTCCCACATTCCATCTTGTTTATAGTCCAAGGGACTGAGGGACTTTCGCTGATCTTAAGAGACTTTAATTTCTTCTTTATTATCTAAGGGACTTTTTGTTGATCTTAAGAGTCTTTTCTTGTTTATAGTCCAAGGGACCGAGGGACTTTCGTTGATCTTAAGGGACTTTTCTTGTTTATAGTCCAAGGGACTTTTCGTTGATCTTAAGTGATTTTTCTTGTTTATAGTCTAAGGGTACTGAGAGACTTTCGTTGATCTTAAAGGACTTTTCTTGTTTATCATCAAAGGGACTGAGGGAATTTCGTTCATTTTATGGGTCTTTTCTTGTTTATAGTCTTAAGAGACTGAGGGACTTTCGTTGGTCTTACGGGACTTTTCTTGTTTATAGTCCAAGGGACTTTTCGTTGATCTTAGGCGAATTTTCTTGTTTATAGTCCAAGGGGCAGAGGGACTTTCGTTGATCTCAATGGACTTTACTTGTTTATAGTGCAATGGACTTTTCTCGTCCCACATTCCTTCTTGTTTATAATCCAAACGACTGAGGGACTTTCGCTGATCTTAAGAAACTTTAATTTCTTGATTATAGTACAATGGTCTTTTTGTTGATCTTAAGGGCATTTTCTTGTTTATAGTCCAAGGAACTGAAGGACTTTCATTGATCTCAACGGAATTTACTTATTTAAAAACCAATGGACTTTTCTCTTCCCAGATTCACATCTTGCTTATAATCCAAAGGACTAAGGGACTTTCGTTTGATATTAAGGGATTTTTCTTGTTTACAGTCCAAGGGACTTTTCGTTGATTTAAGGGACTTCTTGTTTATATATTCCAAGGGACTGAGGTTGATCTTAAGGGACTTTTCTTGCTTATAGTCTAAGGGACTGGGGGACTTTCGTTGATCTTAAGTAACTTTTTGTTGATCTTATAGTCTAAGGGACTTAGGGACTTTCGTTGATCTTAAGGGACTTTTCGTTGATCTTATAGTCTAAAAGACTGAGGGACTTTCGTTGATCTTAAGGGACTTTTCTAGCTTATAGTCCTAGGGACTAAGGGACTTTCTTTGATCACAACGGATTTTACTTCATTATAGTGCAATAGAATTTTCTCTTTCCAGATCCCATCTTGTTTATAGTCTAAGGGACTGAGGGACTTTCGTTGATCTTAAGGGACTTTTCTTGCTTATAGTCCAAGGGACTGAGGGACTTTCTTTGATTTCAACGGACTTTACTTGTTTATAGTGCAATGGACTTTTCTCTTTCCACATCTCATCTTCTTGTTTATAGTCTAAGGGACTGAGGGACTTTCGTTGATCTTAAGGGACTTTTCTTGTTTATAGTCTTAAGGGACTGAAGGAGTTTCGTTGATCTTACGGGACTTTTCTTATTTATAGTCGAAGGGACTTTTCGTTGATCTTACGAGACTTTTCTTGTTTATAGTCCAAGGGACTTTTCGTTGATCTTAAGGAACTTTTCTTGTTTATAGTCCAAGGGACTTTCGTTGATCTCAACAGAGTTTACTTGTTTATAGTGCAATGGACTTTTCTCGTCCCACATTCCAACTTGTCTATAGTCCAAGGGACTGAGGGACTTTCGTCGATCTTAAGAGACTTTAATTTCTTTTTTATAATCCAAGGGACTTTTCGTTGATTGTAAAGGCATTTTCTTGTTTATAGTCCAATGGACTAAGGGACTTTCGCTGATCTTATGGGACTTTTCTTGTTTATAGTCCAAGGGACTTTTCTTTGATCTTAAGTGATTTTTCTTGTTTATAGTCCAAGGGACTGAGGGACTTTCGCTGATCTTAAGGGACTTTTCTTGTTTATAGTCCAAGCGACTGAGGGACTTTCATTCATCTCGACAAACTTTACTTGTTTATAGTCCAATGGACTTTTCTCATCCCACATTCACATCTTGTTTATAGTCCAAGGGACTGAGGGACTTTTGATGATATTAAGGGACTTTTTTCGTTTATAGTCCAAGAGACTTTTCTTGTTTATAGTCCAAGGGACTGAAGGACTTTTGATGATATTAAGGGACTTTTCTTGTTTATTGTCCAAGGAACTGAGGGACTTTCGTTGATCATAAAGGAATTTTCGTTGATTTTATAGTGCAAGGGACTGAGGGACTTTCGTTGATCTTACGAGACTTTTCTAGTTTATAATCCAAGGGACTAAGGGATTTCCGTTGATCTCAACTGAGTTTACTTGTTTATAGTACAATGGATTTTACTCTTTCCACATTCAATCTTGTTTATAGTCCAAGGGACTGAGGGACTTTCGCTGATCTTTGGGTATTTTTCTTTTTTATAGTCCAAAAGACTTTTCGTTGATCTTAAAGGACTTTTCTTGTTTATAGTCCAAGGGACTTTTCGTTGATCTTAAAGGACTTTTCTTATTTATAGTCCAAGGGACTTTTCGTTGATCTTACGGGACTTTTTTTATTTATAGTCCAAGGGACTTTTCGTTGATCTTAAGGAACTTTTCTAGTTTATAGTCCAAGGGACTTTCGTTGATCTCAACAGAGTTTACTTGTTTATAGTGCAATGGACTTTTCTCGTCTCACATTCCAACTTGTTTATAGTCCAATGGACTGAGGGACTTTCGTTGATCTTAAGAGACTTTAATTTCTTGTTTATAATCCAAGAGACTTTTCGTTGATTTTAAAGGCCTTTTCTTGTTTATAGTCCAAAGGACTGAGGGACTTTCGCTGATCTTAAGGGACTTTTCTTGTTTATAGTCCAAGGGACTTTTCTTTGATCGTAAGTGATTTTTCTTGGTTATAGTCCAGAAGACTAAAGGATTTTCGCTGATCTTAAGAGACCTTTCTTGGGACATTTCTTTTTTATTGTCTAAAGGACTGAGGGACTTTTGTTGATCTCAACAAACTTTACTTGTTTATAGTGCAATGTGTTTTTCTCTTCCTACATTCCATCTTGTTTATAGTCCAAGGGATTGCGGGACTTTCACTGATCTTAAGGGACTTTTCTTGTTTATAGTCCAAGGGACTGAGAGACTTTCGTTGATCTTAAGGGACTTTTCTTGTTTATAGTCCAAGGGACTTTTCGTCTTTATAGTCCAAGGGACTGAGGGACTTTTGCTGATGTTAAGGGACTTTTCTTGTGTGTAGTCCAAGGGACTGAGAGACTTTCATTCATCTCAACAAACTTTACTTGTTTATAGTCCAATGGACTTTTCTCATCCCACATTCACATCTTGACCTATGCTGTCAAGGGCGGAGCGAAGCGCCAGGCGCTCAGATTTCTAGGGAACCGCTCCGGCGGCGCTCCGATCAGACCACACAGTAGACACTTTACAGTTTAGTAACAGTATTTCTTTCCCTTAAAATTTTCTGAACAGTAAACACTGTTTACTAAGTATGAACAGTAAACACTGTAAAGAAGAAGAAGAATCAATTTGGATTTGATTTAGGAAGAATGAAGATTAGAATAAGATTAGAAGAAACTTAGGAAATTAGAAGAAGATTAGAATTTAGAAGTTAGAACTTACACTAGCAGCAGCATAGCCGAAGAAGAAGTAGCAGCAGCTACAGAAACCAGAGGTAGAGAGAGAACGTGAGAGAGAGACCAGAGGTAGAGAGAGAACGTGAGATTTAGTTTGTTTTTTTTTAGCTTAAGTTTTGGGCTTTTTTTTATTTGGGCCGCTTTGAGCGCTTTTGTATGGGCCGCTCTTAACAGAGCGCTGGACCTAGGGGTGGCAATCGTGTCGGGTCGTGTCGGGTTCAGGTCGGGTCTTAACAGGTTGGGGTTATTTTCGCTTAAACCCGAACCTGACCTGTTAACCTGTTTAACTCTTTTTCCTTAAACCCGAACCTGACCTGCTAATTAAACAGGTCGGGTTCAGGTCGACCTGTTTAGACCTGCTTTCTTAAACACATTGTAATGGGCCTGTTTAAACATGCTAAGTAAATATGATTTTCAGCAGTAATCAAAGATTAATCTTCTTGATAAGGTATGATAGGCATTAAAAGGCTTGAGTTTCGTGGGAATCCATCCCAGTGACAGTGAGTGAGATATAATATCTCTCTCTCTCTCTCACTCAAAGTTACACTCATTCATTCATTCATTCATTCACAGAGAAAGAAATCTAACACTAATGGCATCAATGGCATATGCAAGAAATGTAACACTAACACTCCATCCAAACTCGTCAAACAAATCTTGCTTCTCTTCAAAACCCTCTTTCTTCTACATTTCATCTGTTCATTCAACTGAACCAACAAAGAAACCATCATCATCATCATCTTCAACTCTAACTAATATTAGTAAATCATCTTGTTCAAATTGGTCTCTTACAAGTTGGAAATCAAAGAAAGCTTTTCAAATCCCAACTTACCCAAACAAAGAAGAATTTTATTCAGTTTTAAATGAATTGACTAGATTCCCACCACTTGTTTTTACTGGAGAACTCGCAAATTAGAAGATAAACTTGCTGATGCTGCTGTTGGAAAGGCTTTTCTTCTTCAAGGTGGTGATTGTGCTGAGAGCTTTAAAGAATTCAATGCTAATAATATTAGAGATACTAACAAAGTAAATCAATAGATTGATGAAGTTGAAGAAGAAGAAGAAGAATGATTAATTGATTATCTATCATACCTTATCAAGAAGAAGAAGCAGCAAGAAAATACTAACAAAGTAACAAGGATAGATATGGTATTGGTATTTTTCTATTTTATACTTAGGGTTTTCTAACTGGTTTCGGGTCTAACCCGACCTGTTAATATTCAGACCTGAACCCGACCTGTATATTAAACAGGTTAACAGGTTCGGGTCAAAATGACCCGCTAACCCGATAAGGCTAAACCCAAACCTGTTTATATCGGGTCGGGTTCGTGTCGGGTTAACGGGTCTCGGGTCACTTTGCCAACCCTAGCTGGACCTGAGCGCCGCCCAGGCGGCCCAAGGCGTTTTAGGCTCTAATTTTGCTGAGCGGAGCGGCCTTCTTTAGAAATAGCACCTAGGCGGCGCCCCTGACAGCATAGCAAGGGACTGAGGGACTTTTGATGATATTAAGGGACTTTTACCGTTTATAGTCCAAGGGACTGAAGGACGTTTGATGATATTAAGGGACTTTTTTTGTTTATAGTCCAAGGGACTTTTCTTGTTTATAGTCCAAGGGAATGAGGGACTTTTGTTGATCATAAAGGAATTTTCTTTGATTTTATAGTCCAAGGGACTGAGGGAATTTCGTTGATCTTATGGGTCTTTTCTTGTTTATAGTCCTAAGAGACTGAGGGACTTTCGTTGGTCTTACGGAACTTTTCTTGTTTTTAGTCCAAGGGACTTTTCATTGATCTTAGGCGAATTTTCTCTTTTATAGTCCAAGGGGCAGAGGGACTTTCGTTGATCTCAATGGACTTTACTTGTTTATAGTGCAATGGATTTTTCTCATCCCACATTCCATCATGTTTATAATCCAAAGGACTGAGGGAATTTCGCTGATCTTAAGAAACTTTAATTTCTTGATTATAGTCCAATGGTCTTTTCGTTAATCTTAAGGGCCTTTTCTTGTTTATAGTCCAAGGAACTGAAGGACTTTCATTGATCTCAACGGAATTTACTTATTTAAAAACCAATGGATTTTTCTCTTCCCAGATTCACATCTTGTTTATAATCCAAAGGACTAAGGGACTTTCGTTTGATATTAAGGGACTTTTCTTGTTTATAGTCCAAGGGACTTTTGTTGATTTAAGGGACTTCTTGTTTATATAGTCCAAGGGACTGAGGGACTGAGGTTGATCTTAAGGGACTCTTCTTGCTTATAGTCTAAGGGACTGGGGAACTTTCGTTGATCTTAAGTGACTTTTTGTTGATCTTATAGTCTAAGGAACTGAGGGACTGAGGGACTTTCGTTGATCTTAAGTGATTTTTCTAGTTTATAGTCCAAAGGACTGAGGGACTTTCGCTGATCTTAAGAGACTTTTCTTCGGACATTTCTTGTTTATTGTCTGAAGGACTTAGGAACTTTTGTTGATCTCAACGGACTTTACTTGTTTATAGTGCAATGTGTTTTTCTCTTCCTACACTCCATTTTGTCCAAGGGACATTTCTTGTTTATAGTCCAAGGGACTGAGGGACTTTCGCTGATCTTAAAGGGACTTTTCTTGTTTATAGTCCAAGAGACTTTTCGTTTCTTAAGGGACATTTCTTGTTTATTGTCCAAGTGAATGAAGGACTTTCGCTGATCTTAAGGGACTTTTCTTGTTTATAGTCCAAAGGACTTTTCGTGTTTATAGTCCAAGGGACTGAGGTCCTTTCACTGATCTTAAGGGACTTTTCTTGTTTATAGTCCAAGGGACTCAGGGACTTTCATTCATCTCAACAAACTTTACTTGTTTATAGTCCAATGGACTTTTCTTTTCCCACATTCACATCTTGTTTATAGTCCAAGGCACTGAGGGACTTTCGATGATAGTAAGGGACTTTTTTTGTTTATAGTCCAAGGGACTTTTCTTGTTTATAGTCCAAGGGACTGAGGGACTTTCGTTGATCTTAAAGGAATTTTCGTTAATCTTACGGGACTTTTCTTGTTTATAATCCAAGGGACTGAGGGACTTTCGTTGATCTTACGGGACTTTTCTAGTTTATAATCTTAAGGGACCGAGGAACTTTCGTTTATCTTACGGGACTTTTCTTGATTATCCAAGGGACTTTTCGTTGATCTTAAATGACTTTTCTTGTTTGTAGTCAAAGGGATTGAGGAACTTTCATTGATCTCAACGGACTTTACTTGTTTATAGTGCAATGGACTTGTCGTTAATCTTAAGGGACTTTTCTTGTTTATAATCCAAGGGACTGAGGGACTTTCGTTGATCTTAAAGGACTTTTTGTGTTTATAGTCCATGGGACTGAAGGACTTTCGTTGATCTTAAAGGACTTTTTGTGTTTATAGTCCATGGGACTAAGGGACTTTCGCTGATCTTAAGGGACTTTTTTTGTTTATAGTCTAAGGGACCAAGGGAATTTTGCTGATCTTACGGGACTTTACTTGTTTATAGTGCAATGGACTTTTCTCTTCCCACATTCCTTCTTGTTTATGGTCCAAGGGACTGGGGAACTTTTGTTGATCTTATGGGACTTTCCGTTGATCTTAAAGGACTTTTCTTGTTTATAGTCCAAGGGACTGTTGGACTTTCGCTAATCTTAAGGGACTTTCGCTGATCTTAAGGAGACTTTTCTTGTTTAAAGTCCAAGGGACTGAGGGACTTTCATTGATCTCATTCAGATTTAAATGATTCACATATTAAGGGATTGATGGACTGAGGGATTGATGGACTTTCGTTGATTTAAACGAACTTTTCTTGTTTATAGTCTGAGGGACTAAATGACTTTCGTTGATCTTAAGGGACTTTTCGTTGATCTTGTAGTCCATGGGACTGAGGGACTTTCGTTGATCCTAAAGGACTTGTCTTGTTTATAGTCTAAGGGACTGAGGGACTTTCGTTGGCTGGCTAATGAGACTTTTCTTGTTTATAGTCCTAGGGACTGAGGGACTTTCGTTGGCTGGCTAATGAGACTTTTCTTGTTTATAGTCCTAGGGACTGAGGGACTTTCGTTGATCTCAATAAACTTTACTTGTTTATAGTGCAATGGACTTTTTTCTTCCCACACTCCATCTTGTTTATAGTCCAAGGGACTGAGGGACTTTTGCTGATCTTAAGGGACTTCTCCTGTTTATAGTCCAAGGGACGTTTCTTGTTTATAGTCCAAGGGACTTTTGGTTGATCTTAAGGGACTTTTCTTGTTTATAGTCCAAGGGACTGAGGGACTTTCGCTGATCTTAAGGGACTTCTCCTGTTTATAGTCCAATGGACTTTTCTTGGTTATAGTCCAAGGGACTTTTCGATGATCTTAAGGGACTTTTCTTGTTTATAGTCCAAGGGACTGAGGGACCTTTGTTGATCTTAAGGGACTTTTCCTGTTTATAGTCCAAGGGACTTTTCGTTGATCTTAAGGGACATTTCTTGTTTATAGTCAAAGGGACTGGGGGACTTTCGCTGATCATAAGGGACTTTTCTTGTTTATAGTCCAAGGGACTAGGGGACTTTCGTTGATCTCAACGTACTTTACTTGTTTATAGTGCAATGGACTTTTCTCTTCCCATATTCCATCTAGTTTATAGTCCAAGAGACCGAAGGAATTTCGTTCATCGTAAGGGACTTTTCTTGTATATAGTCCAAGGGACTTTTCGTTGATCTTAAGGGACTTTTATTGTTTAAAGTCCAAGGGACTTTTCGTTGATCTTAGGGGACTTTTCTTGTTTATAGTCCAAGGGATTGAGGGACTTTCATCGATCTCAACGTACTTTACTTGTTATAGTCCAAGGGACTTTTCGTTGATCTTAAGAGACTTTTCGTGTTTATAATCTAAGGAACTGAGGGAATTTCGTTGATCTTAAGGGATTTTTCTTGTTTATAATCTTAAGGGACTGACGGACTTTCGTTAATCTTACGGGACATTTCTTGTTTATAGTCAAGGGACTTTTCATTGATCTTAAAGGACTTTTCTTGTTTATAGTCCAAGGGACTGAAGGACTTTCGTTAATCTCAACGGACTTTACTTGTTGCAATGGACGTCTCTCATCCCACATTCCATCTTGTTTACAGTCTAAGGGACTGAGGGACTTTCCCTGGTCTTAAGAGACTTCTTGTTTATGGTCCAAGGGACTTTTCGTTGATCTTAAGAGACTTTTCTTGTTTATAGTCAAAGGGACTGATAGACTTTCGTTAATCTTAAGGAACATTTCTTGTTTATAGTCAAAGGGACTGAGGGAGTTTTATTAATCTTAAGGAACTTTTCTTATTTATAGTCCAAGGGACTGAGGGACTTTCATTGATCTCAACGGACTTTATTTGTTTATAGTCCAATGGACGTTTCTCTTCCTACATTCGCATCTTGTTTATAGTCCAAGGGACGGAGGGACTTTCGTTGATATTAAGGGACATTTCTTGTTTATAGTCGAAGGGAATTTTCGTTGATCTTATGGGACTTTTCTAGTTTATATTCTTAAGGGACTGAGGGAGTTTCGTTGATCTTACGGGAATTTTCTAGTCTATATTCTTAAGGGACTGAGGGACTTTTGTTGATCTTACGAGACTTTTCTTGATTATCCAATGACTTTTCGTTGATCTTAAGGGACATTTCTTGTTTATAGTAAAAGGGACTGAGGGACTTTCCTTGATCTCAACGGACTTTAGTTGTTTATAGCGCAATGGACTTTTCTCTTTCCACATTTTATCTTGTTTATAGTCCAGGGGACTAAGGGACTTTCGTTGATCTTAAAGGACTTTTCTTGTTTATACTCCAAGGGACTTTTCGTTGATCTTAAGGGACTTTTGTTGTTTATAGTCCAAGGGATTACGGGACTTTCATTGATTTCAACGGACTTTACTTGTTTATAGTCCAATGGACTTTCGTTGATCTTAAGGGACTTTTCTTGTTTATAGTCCAAGGGACTGAAGGACTTTCGTTGATCTAAAGAGACTTTTCTTGTTTATAGTCAAGGACTGAGGGACTTCAGTTGATCTTAAGAAACTTTTCTTGTTTATAGCCCAAGGGACTTTTCGTTGATCTTAAGGGACCTTTCTTGTTTATAGTCCAAGGGACTGGGGGACTTTCGTTGATCTTAAGGGACTTTTCTTGTTTATAGCCCAAGCGACTGAGGGACTTTCATTGATCTCAACGAAATTTACTTGTTTATAGTCCAATGGACTTTTCTCTTCCCACATTCACATCTTGTCTATAGTCCATGGGACTGAGGGACTTTATTTGATATTAAGGGACTTTTTTTGTTTATAGTCAAAGGGACTAAGGGATTGATGGACTTTCGTTGATTTAAACGAACTTTTCTTGTTTATAGTCCGAGGGACTGAATGACTTTCGTTGATCTTAAGGGACTTTTCGCTGATCTTATAGTCCATGGGACTGAGGGACTTTCGTTGATCCTAAAGGACTTGTCTTGTTTATAGTCTAAGGGACTGAGGGACTTTCGTTGGCTGGCTAATGAGACTTTTCTTGTTTATAGTCCTAGGGACTGAGGGACTTTCGTTGGCTGGCTAATGAGACTTTTCTTGTTTATAGTCCTAGGGACTGAGGGACTTTCGTTGATCTCAATAAACTTTACTTGTTTATAGTGCAATTGACTTTTTTCTTCCCACACTCCATCTTGTTTATAGTCCAAGGGACTGAGGGACTTTTCCTGATCTTAAGGGACTTCTCCTGTTTATAGTCCAAGGGACGTTTCTTGTTTATAGTCCAAGGGACTTTTCGTTGATCTTAAGGGACTTTTCTTGTTTATAGTCCAAGGGACTGAGGGACTTTCGCTGATCTTAAGGGACTTCTCCTGTTTATAGTCCAATGGACTTTTCTTGTTTATAGTCCAAGGGACTTTTCGTTGATCTTAAGGGACTTTTCTTGTTTATAGTCCAAGGGACTGAGGGACTTTTGTTGATCTTAAGGGACTTTTCCTGTTTATAGTCCAAGGGACTTTTCGTTGATCTTAAGGGACATTTCTTGTTTATAGTCAAAGGGACTGGGGGACTTTCGCTGATCTTAAGGGACTTTTCTTGTTAATAGTCCAAGGGACTGATGGACTTTCATTGATCTTAACGGACTTTACTTGTTGAAGACATCCAGCTAGAATAAAGAGCGCCTCTCAAGTTTTTGTTCAAATGTCCATAGTTCAATTCCTGAAAAATATACCAACAAAATATACATGCGATGAATACCAGAAAACAATTATTCTACCAGAAAATAACTTGACACCTTGTTGTCAAAAATTAAACCTTTATTAATAGAACATAAACTTTACAATTCAGTAGAGAGAGGTGTGATCTACTGACCCCCACTCAGCGAAAATAAATAGATTTTGAAATCCCACAACAGCCAACTAAATCCAGAAAATACACCTCTTTCCTCTCTTTACATCCTAATTATTAGTACACCATTTATATATAAATAACCTCTTCATTTATAAAAGATCCCTTAAATTATTAAAACCATTATCCACCTAATTAGAAACACACAAAGCACTATCCATTCGCAGAGGTATGGTAGATTTTATGCCTTTAGGCTTTAACAACTCCAATTAGTGCTAAGTCTTAGCCTTTATTAACTATTGGTGATACACTGGTCTGACTTTTATGCTACAGGGTATCGTCACTTGGTTCGTTACTTTTGGCATTTGACTAAAACACAAGGCAATATTAACTTTCTCTCCCGTCAGGATGCCAATTTTTGAGTGTAACAGAATAATTACTTAGCTATCATTAAGTGCATTATCCGCCATTTTAAGCATACATTATCCGTCAGGGGTTAGGATTTTCACAACTTTTTTACTCTCTCATCATGCTTACTGAACTGGTTAACCTGACTTGCAAAACACCATCTAGGATATCTGTTTGTTTCTCAGCTCTAATTTTATTTCATGTTTGGTTTACCATAAAACCGGTCATGCCAAAATAAAAAAAATGAATTGAAACAACCTCTAAAAAAAAGTAATTTCTCAGAGGCTAGCATGACTTGTTACCATGCAACATGTTTGCCTACATTTAACACCTTTTCCTATCCATCACAAAATTGTCCTCCCATTACCTCTTCAGGTCATTGCTACTAATCATTGGAATTCTGATTTTCTCCATTTTTTATGTGAGCTGTGGTAATACATATTCAGCTCTGACACAAGTTGAACTAAAACACCCTAGCCACCCACGAAAATAATTCGAAATTTTTCAGTTATCTACCTTACATCCTACAACCATAAATTGTTGGAGGTACAAGGCATAATACTCAGGCCATAAATACATAGAACATTAAATATAATACAACCAACAAAGCTTCAAGCCTCCAATATAAATAAACTAACCAAATTCTTCTTTAAGTTTCCTCTTATGCTCCAATGTCAAGTAGAAGGTCTGGTCATGTATGGGATGGTCAACCTGCATCAAAATGTTTATATATTTATAAATATAGAACAGAAAACATAATCGGCATGTATTTGAAATAGCAGTTCTTCAAACTTTACACATAAAACTCAGATCATGAGGGTTTGGGAATGTGGACAATACAGTGTCAAACTTTCAGTATTAGGGTTTGAGCAACTATGTAACATTACAAAGGTCTAGTCTAAGACAATGACTCATACCATAGACTCAGAAAGCCCAACGAAATATCATCCATTCCACTTCCAACCATAGTTCATAAGGACGAACATTCGGTTATCTTTCTCTTTGTTAGAATGGTGAGGTATATTCGGACACTTTACTGTATATTATATTATTTATTTCTAAAAAAATACAAAATCATCCACTATTTTAACTCTAATCCATAGTGTAGGGTTAAAAAATTATTCGTTTTCATAGTGAGATCTATAACTCTATAAAGACATGTGTAACATTTACACTTGCTGAAAGCAATTTGCAGTACACATGATGATAAAGCTAGTGATCATTAAGAAATGTAATTAACAAATTAAAATGCACAAAATAACAAACTCATTTCGTTTGGTTGAGAGAAACCAAACGAAAAAGTACAAAATAACACCAGTATGGAAGAACATGAGCTGAGATGAACAAGTGAGGCAGTAGAATATTTGTGAACTAGTATATATGATGGAGAAATAGAAAGGTCTTGGGGGTAAGAACTAATAGTTTTGTGAATAACAAATATAAATGAAACAAAGTGGGCATTTTTAATGAAGAAGCTTCTACTCATAATCTAGAGCTTTAAATACTAATATACGTAAAAAAAAAAAACAATTATTAAATCTCGGACAAATACGTCAATTTGGAATGTAGATGATTAATAGATATTTTGTCAGGTTCGTATACTACCATATCTGCTAAAGACAGTTTATAGTTAGTTATATTAAACATGCCAGGAATATTGATCTATCATTTAGACACAGCCCACAAAATGAGTTTTGCACATAGTAATATTGATCTGTCATTTAGACATAATAAATTAATAATAGTTATTCAAAGTTTCAAATTCAAGGGTTGTGACAAAATTGATGAGTAAGGGATACTCTTTCAATTAGACGATACTATTTTCTTCTCTTCTTGTTTGTTTACAACTATAATTAAAAAGAAAATTAAAAAAGACCACAACAACAACTTGAATTGATGATATTTATCATCATCATCATCAACAACAACAACAACAACAACAACAACTTGAATTCCAAAAGAAAAAAGGTCCACAAGTCTGCTGCTACTTATACAGATAGTTATTCCTACGGAACATGACTTGTGAGTCTGTGAAGTCAAATAGCTAAAAAGATTTTTCAAGCTCTTATGTACCACAAGTATACAGCTTTTCAGAAATAATGCAATCCATCTAAAAATACCGCATTAAGTTTGATGCAAGGCATGGGTACAGGGTAGTGTGTTTGTTTGTCAAATTAAGTTGGGTTCCGTCTATGTGATAACACGGACCTTTAGCAATGAAAGATCAATAGACCAATAACATGCCCAGCTAATAAAACGAGAGCAACAAATTACACCATGCTAGCAGTAGAAACATTAATTTCAAGGCAAGCCGTAAGGAACATTAATTTATTAGTTACATGCTAGAGTTTGGTACAGTAATCAAAATATATGATCTCAACACAGGATAAAACATGCATGAAATCAGGGATATGATCATTCCATGGATTAACGTCTAGAAACTAGAACATATAACAGGTTGTTACTGAGAGAATACTTACATCCACATGCACCCTTTGTTCTTGCATCAATGTTTACACCAGGATCAAGTAATTCATCCATGACCTTTAGGTGTCCTCCCAGAGCAGCAAGATGGAGAGGGTTACACCCTACGATTTGGGACCCCAAGCAGGAACATTAACATCTACACCTTCATCCAGAAGCTTCTTCACCTTCTTAAGAACACCTATTCTAGCAACAATATGAAGAGAAGTCCAACCTCTATCATCCATATCAACAACAAACCTATACAAGCGTCTACCAGACAAGTTTCGCCGAAGCGAAGACAGTTCTTGCGAGGTACTTATTATACCAAATCTTTCAATCAATCAAACGTACAGAACAACAGAGAAAGAAAGATTATTTCAAAACCCCCAAAACCCAATTCGATTCCAACTCTCAAACATCACATCATGAATTTGTAATTTGTGTTAGGGTTTTCGAAATTGATGATAATTTGTGTTAGGGTTTTCGAAATTTGTAATTTAAGGTTTAACAAATCAAATAAGAAAACCTAACGAATTAGGAATTTGTGATTTAGTTGTTGTTCAACAACACCAACAACAACAACTTGAATTCAAAAAAAATAGAGAAAATATCGAAGTAATTAATACTTACATATAACTGATTTGAAGCAAACGATTTCACTGATTTGAAGAATCGAAAGAAAGGCTTCATGCTTGCTAATCGATCGAGGAGAGAGAGAAGAGAGATTGTTTTTTTTTTTTAAATTTCTTCTTGAATCGTTGCAAGAGAGAGAAAAACAACTTCTTTTCTTGCTGAATCGTATAGAGAAAGATAGGTGAGAGAGAAGAGAACCAATGTCCGTCGGTCGGGTTGTGTTAGCTTTTTCTTACCGCTGTTGTAATCTGATCTATATTATAACCGGCACTTATAAAACTATAAAACTTGGTAAAGAGACAGGATGGTCAAGATTTGCACAGGAGATTCTAGAGATTGGGATTTAATGAGATTCTAGAGATTGGGTTATTTAACCCGTGTAATGCACGGGTGTTATTTTATATGTACGTTTTACATTTTCATTTTGATTTTGATTGAAAGTAGAATTTTATTACGTATATGTATATTTAATTTCTAATTCCTCCATAAAATTATTGTTGTCCTGGTTTTATTTTTAAGTTTTAGATCAAATTAATTTAAATTATATTATCATTTTTTGTGTAGTCATCGAAGATGTAATATGAAATAATAATAATAATAATAATAATAATAATAATAATAATAATAATAATAATAATAATAATAAATTACTATCATTTTATAATATTTTTTGAGGATTTATTTACAGTATTTATTTACCTATATAATTTTCTTAACAATTTAAATAATATAAATTGACGTTTTTAATTCGGAGTGTAAATTATATCTCCAAGCTCACAATCAAAATTTTTGACATTATTTTGCTTATGTTATTATACTTTTATTTTTTTAACAAAAGATTTAGTTTTAATTTTTGACAAAATACCAATATTTTGGATAAGATGTTCAATTCATTTGGTAACCGGCACTTATAAAACTTGGTAAAGAGACAAATGATGGTCAAGATTTGCACAGGAGATTCTAGAGATTGGGATTTAATGAGATTCTAGAGATTGGGTTATTTAACCCGTGTAATGTACGGGTGTTATTTTATATGTACGTTTTACATTTTCATTTTGATTTTGATTGAAAGTAGAATTTTATTACGTATATGTATATTTAATTTCTAATTCCTCCATAAAATTATTGTTGTCCTGGTTTTATTTTTAAGTTTTAGATCAAATTAATTTAAATTATATTATCATTTTTTGTGTAGTCATCGAAGATGTAATATGAAATAATAATAATAATAATAATAATAATAATAATAATAATAAATTACTATCATTTTATAATATTTTTTGAGGATTTATTTACAGTATTTATTTACCTATATAATTTTCTTAACAATTTAAATAATATAAATTGACGTATTTAATTCGGAGTGTAAATTATATCTCCAAGCTCACAATCAAAATTTTTGACATTATTTTGCTTATGTTATTATACTTTTATTTTTTTAACAAAAGATTTAGTTTTAATTTTTGACAAAATACCAATATTTTGGATAAGATGTTCAATTCATTTGGTAACCGGCACTTATAAAACTTGGTAAAGAGACAAATGATGGTCAAGATTTGCACAGGAGATTCTAGAGATTGGGATTTAATGAGATTCTAGAGATTGGGTTATTTAACCCGTGTAATGTACGGGTGTTATTTTATATGTACGTTTTACATTTTCATTTTGATTTTGATTGAAAGTAGAATTTTATTACGTATATGTATATTTAATTTCTAATTCCTTCATAAAATTATTGTTGTCCTGGTTTTATTTTTAAGTTTTAGATCAAATTAATTTAAACTGTATTATCATTTTTTGTGTAGTCATCGAAGATGTAATGTGAAATAATAATAATAATAATAATTTAATTTTCTGTTCTTTAATTTCTCTGTCTTTTATTTTTATGTTTTAAGTTTTAGTAATTTTCTGCTGAATTTGTTAGTTTAATTTTACTCTTTTAAATTCCTGCTTAAATTGTGGTATCAGAGCCATGTCAGCGTAAATTACTGTTGGAGATCATGTAGTGATCTTGACCAATAGTAATTATCCAGTTTTTAAGAACGATGATACTGTTTCATGTTCTTCATTAAGATATAGAAAATAGTTCTAAGGGGGAAAGAGAGCAACTCAGTTAAGAGCACTGCAACCCTGTAAGATGGGGAATCGATTGTCAAGCTGCTATTGGTGGCCTCTGACAGCAGCAGTCATGAAGGTGCAGAACACTCACGTGTTCCTAGACCTCTATTGCTTAACACCTTGTTAGAATATTATCTTATTACTTAATGAATTCTATGATTAGTCGTTTGACATCGTCGCGTTGGATTACTCAGTAATCTCCGAATAATAATTACTTTATATTTTATTTATGGTTAATTCCAACTCAGTCGTGTAGGACTACTTGTAGTCACCAGTTGTAATAATTAAGTGTTCTAGGTGATGATGGTGTTCGACTTAGCCGTGGTCTTCGCCCGTTTAGCCGTAGGCAGGTGGCCGCTAGGCGTTTAGGGTTTTATACATTGGCTGTTAGAATTCATCATCATCCAGGATATGAGATTATTGCTAACTGAGACTTAAATCGTTGACTGTTGAGATTAATTATGAATTAAGATATGAAATAATTATTAGTTGTGACTTAAATCGTTGACTGTCAGTATTAATCATAGAAAAGGAATTCGTTATATGGTTTTATGTTCTTATTACTGAATAATTACTAAAGAGTTAATAGCTACAAGATCTCTAACTCCTTATTGACACTTTATCTTTAGTGTTATCCGGCATTTTTAGTATAAAATATTTAAATATTTTACAATGATCAATCCTGATAGATACTTTGATCCTTTGGCAATTCCTTATAGGGAAAAACTTAAAAATACTATTTTTTATTCAATAGACTCAACCAAAGAATTTATCATTGATCGAGTAGCAATCAATAATGAATGGGAAAGTTCAAAGTATGATGACTTTCGAAAATGGTATTGGAAAAATTACAATGAAGCTCAACATGCTTTTATAAAAGAGAATTATTATCAACATTTAGATGAGACTAGATTTATTATTCCATTTGCACAATATGTGCAAGGAATGGGTGATATTCTAGACTCATATGTAGCTAAAAGCTATATGAATTATTGGACAAATACTGATAATAAAAGTTCTAAACCTGATAATCTTCCCACTAAGTCTCCTGTAATAGATGAATCTATTCAGAAATCGACTGTTCCCAAGCAATCGATCTCCCCTAAAGATGAATCTATTATTCTGGAATCAGTTGTTCTCAAACAACCAATCTCAGAAGAGACAAAGTTTATTAAGATTATTTCAGATTTACAACCAATTGACAGTAAAATTATCAGTATTGAGAATAAGGTTAATAAAACTAATTCAGATACATGGAATTTATGGGGAAAAATCTATGGTTCTCCTGAAAAAGAATTTGTTTTACAAAACAAGAATTTAAGTCAAGATCAACCAATCAAGACTTTGACTGATAATAATACTATTACTTTATCACGGGATACGAATACTGTACCCAATAAGGTATCTGATAAAGATAAGAATAATGGAGACAGTAATACCAACGCCAGTTCAGAGGATGAACATAATGTCATTTTTGCAAATACTGACAGTGGTATTAATGTCACCCTAGAAGATAATAATGATATCATTCTCGTTTCTTCTAGAAACGTTGACAGTAATATCAACGTCAGACCAGAGAATGAACATGTTGTCATTCTTGAGAATACTGACAGTGATATTAACGTCAGCCTAGAAGATAAGGATGAGGTCATTCTTATTTCTTCTAGAAAAGTTGATAATTATATCAACGATAAACATGATAATATCATTCTTGTTTCTTCTAGGAAAATGGACAGTGATATTAACGACAGTCTAAAGGATAAGCATGATGTCCCTCATAAGGACACTCATGATGCCACTTATGACGTCACCCACGATGTCACTTTCATTTCCTCTAGTAAAGAAATTATTATTTCAGAATTGACTGAGAATAATGATATAGGACAATATCCTGATCAATTCAATAATACTATACGTGTTTTATCACCTAGTATTAAAAATATTATTTCCCAAAGGAAAATCTCCAAAAAACCTTTCCGTCAGAAAACTGTCTTTATTAATTATAAACAAATTATTTTTAAAACCCAATTTGTTTCTGATTTCAAAAAAAACAATTTGTTTTGAATAATCAATTCTCTAAAAGGAATAATCTTACATCTTCTATTTATCAGATAGAAAGAGATAAGGTTTATTCTAAAATAATTAGATTAATTAAACTTGTTAAGCATGATTTTTTGGATATCACTAATAGTGATTCAAAATTAACAAAAGTTTTTTATCAAAAAACTTCTCTAAATTATGACATGCTAAATGACAGGCTTAGTATTAATGTCCTGAGTAATGATCAGATCTTAATTTTAGATAGTATTAATAAAATATCTAATCCTGTTGATAGAAGACAAGTTTTTCAAATTTATTTGGAAAATAATTCTAATCCTTTATCAGAATTAGAGAATACTGGGGACTTACTATCCTTAAATCACCCTACCAATCAAAAATGGCATATTAAAGTAAACCTGGTTATTAATCAAGAATTTACTTTAGAAACTATTGCTTTGATTGATAGTGGTTCCGACCTTAATTGTATAAGAGAAGGTTTAATTCCTACTAAGTATTTTGAAAATGTTTATTATGCCTTGAATGATTCTCTTATGAGAATAAATTATAAATTATCAGATGTTTTTGTTTGCAATGATGGTATTTGTATTAATACTCCTTTTGTCTTATCTGATACTTTATCTCAAATGGTTAATTGAGAGAATTGATGATAAGGGCAGTCATACTATTCTTATGAGTAAAGAGGTTATTTTTGAATTTATTATTAAACCAGATAAATCCTCTACCAACCAATCAGGAAAGACAAAAATATTTGAAGAATCTATATCTAACGTTTCTTTCCTTGTAAACAGGTAGCTCAACAGATAACTTACAGGGAGACAAACTACTCTATGTCAAATAAGACAATATAATATTTATCTTCATCCTAATTGAAGGATTGATATTAGTCTAATAAGACAAGAAATTCCTATTTCCATTATAGTCTCCAATGAGACAGAATTAATTTAATCCTAATTAAAGGATTGTGCTGATCGAATCATCCTAATTAAAGGAGGGGTCTATACAAAATTTTATCCTAATGAAAGGATCTATTTATGGTCTTCAATAAGACAAAACTGGCTTCTGTCTAAAATTACAGACTACAATTGCCAGACAAATTCTTTACGTCTAATACGACCATACTTGCTTTATTTAGCAGCAATGGCTTTTCCCAATCCTAATTCGGATTTTATTAAGAGAAAAAGTGAAAACCTTTACTCTCCTCCCGAATGGGATCAATTATCTCCCTCCTTAAAAGAAAGGAAAAGAAATATTAGTAAATCCTTTATTGAGGATAACAATACCAAATCATATTTGAAAAGTTCCAATGAACTAATTTGCGATCTTACGAATTCCGATTTGGCATGGCTATATACACCTGTCTATCGTGGATCAGACAAATTTGACCCAGAGATCAATAGTCCATCTCAAATTCTAGAACGTAGAAATTTCTACGAAACGATTTTGGTTCAGACTAATTCAGTCTCTTTTTCTGAGGTTAATAACCAATTTCCTAGACCTTATCGCAAGGCCCTGATTCATAAAATTATTGAACCACCTGAATGGGGTGAAACCTTTATAACTCAGCCTCTTATTCGTTTTTTCCCCTTTTACACTGAAACTCAAACTTTCAATCATTGGGATTATATGGATGCATGGGCATACACTTTTTTCCATCAAGACTATTCTTGGGAATTTTCTTTTTCTCCTGACTTTAATAGTCAAATTCCCACATGGTTCTCTAATTGGTGGTTTAAATTCGACCATTCTTTTGAGTTTGTTGCTACCGAATTAACAATTATGAATTACCAATTTAAATTACTACCTGATGGATCAATTGACATTCATGAAGAACATGTCCCATTCTCATGGACAATAAAGGATACTTCCTCTTCAAAAATACTGGACTATAATCTTATTTTCCCATTTTTTCAACTCCAGTAAAACTCTAATCATAGTGTTTTCTCTACTAAAATCTTTTATCCACTACTTTATCCTGCCAACAATAATTCTGTCCTTAAAAATTCGGCCAAAATCATAAGTCCCTAAAGATGCTCTACCGACATCAATAATATCTCCTACTATGCATAAAGTTCTACTTTTTTGCTCTACCGACATATAAGTCTACCAATGTTACTATTCAACAGGGTCCACCTAATTTGGAAGATGCTTACTGGGGTCCACACTCCACTTGCCAAAGTATTTCAAGGGGACCACCTAATTTGGAAGATGCTTAATGGGGTCCACACTCCACCTGCCAAAGATGCTTAATGGGGTCCACACTCCACTTGCCAAAGATGCTTAATGGGGTCCACACTCCACTTGCCACAATGCTTAATGGGGTCCATTGCCCACTCACATAATGCCTATATAACAAGGCATTCTCGAAGGAAGGGAAAACAGGCCTTACACAACGCTCAAGCCTTCCATTAGAAGTCTTCAACCTAGAGCAATGCTCTGAAGCCTCCCCTCTCTTCTCTCTTCTCTCTTCTCTCTTCTCTCTTCTCTCTCAAGCCTTCTCTCCCCTTCTCCAACCTTGTAATCTTTTAGCTTTTCTTTTGTAACCTTTCTATTTTTTTTTTTTTTTTTTTTTTTGGTGTGCTCGTTTTCTTCCTGAAACTTTATTCAGGGGGAATTATTATGTAAATTACTCAAGAACTTGTAAGTTTTCTTTTTCTCCGTTTTCTTTTCTAGTTTTAAATTTTATGTGAATATTATATGTGAATAAAGTTTCAGTATTTCTTTTCTGTTCTTCTTCTTCTTTTTAATTTCTGTTCTTTAATTTCTGTATTTTAATTATATGTTTTAAATTTCTGTAATTTTCGATGTATTGTTAGTATAATTTTACTGTTTAAATTCCTGCTTTAATTTTGGTATCAGAGCCATGTCAGCGTAAATTACTGTTGGGGAACATGTAGTTCTTGAATAACAGTAATTATTAGATGTAAGAACAATGTTATTGTTTCAGTTCTTCATTAAGATATAGAAAATAGTTCTAAGGGGGAACGAGAGCAACTCAGTTAAGAGCACTGCAACCCTGTAAGATGGGGAATCGATTGTCAAGCTGCTATTGGTGGCCTCTGACAGCAGCGGTGATGAAGGTACAGAGCACTCACGTGCTCCTAGACCTCTATTGCTTAACACCTTGTTAGAATATTATCTATTCTGAATTTTATGATTAGTCCTTTGACATAGTCGCGTTGGATTACTCTGTAATCTCCGACTAATAATTAATTTATGTTTTGTTTATGGTTAATTTCAATTTTGTCGCGTAGGACTACTCGTAGTCACCAGTTGTAATAATTAAGTGTTCTAGGTGATGATGGTGTTCGACTTAGCCGTGGTCTTCGCCCGTTTAGCCGTAGGCAGGTGGCCGCTAGGCGTTTAGGGTTTTATACATTGGCTGTTAGAATTCATCATCATCCAGGATATGAGATTATTGCTAACTGAGACTTAAATCGTTGACTGTTGAGATTAATTATGAATTAAGATATGAAATAATTATTAGTTGTGACTTAAATCGCTGACTGTCAGTATTAATCATGGAAAATGAATCAAAACTGTATTTTACTATGTTTTTATACCGGAATAATTACTTTTGAGTAAAGATCTGCATGATCCCTAACTCCTTATTGACACCTTTACCCTTCAAATTCTCTGTTTAATTAAGAATTTAAAATCTCTTTAATATTAACACCTTTGTGTCCAATTATGTTTAATATGTTTAAAACCAAAAAGAAATTTTTAAAAAATGAAGAATGCATTGAAATTTCTAATATAGAAAAAATGGAAAATGAACTTTTAAATTGGGATATGCCCAAAATCGAACCTAAAAGAATTTATAATATAGGTTCTTTCGATTATAAAGTCGCTATGTCCATTAAAACAGTGGAACATACTATGCCTATTAATGGAGATAAAAAATCTATTTCCCTAATAACTGAACAAGATATTAATCGATATCGACAAAATTATCATTATATCCATATAGGATTAATTCAAATTGCAGTAAAACCTTTGCACCTAAAGGGAATTGATTGTTGTTTCCTTCTAGCCCTTCGGGATGCTAGATGTACTAACTATCAAAAATCCTTGATGGGCATTATGGAGTCCACTACTAGTAATGGACCTGTTTACTGTAATATTTATCCTAATTTAGAACTGTCTTTGTCCGATGATAATATTATGCAAAGTGTTATTATGGACCTCGACACTAAAGGTTATGAATTCATTGCTGGATCTGAGATTTTGAATATTGCTTATAGGATCCAATTTAAAGTAATGAATACCTTAAGCCCTAATGCTAAGTTAATTAGTAATAAAGGTAATACAACCATTATTGAAACTAATTTAGGAAAGTCTAATATGGCTTGTAATAAAATTATTCCTTGGGATCAAATTACTTATCCTGACAATTGGGATCATCAGGGTATTGTCCCTACCCAACCTATTACGAGAAATTTAGATCAAATCACCCAGAACCCCGAGGGTGATATTGAAATAAGATTTTCCTCTAATAGGATATCCCGTCTTAAATCGGTAAAGAATTTTTACTATCAGGAACCATCTAGAGCTTCCACTTCTAGTATTCCTGAAAAAATAGATGATGAATTTGACATCAAAGGAATAAAGGAATCTAATAATGCTATTCCTCATGGATTTTACAATAAAACTTCTGGGTTTAATCCTACTCCTTCTGAGATGAATTTCTCTATTAATACAATAGAAATTATTGATGATTTTAAAGTTGACCGTGTAGCTATTAATGCTGAATGGGAAAGCCCTCAATATGACACTTTTCGGAAATGGTATTATAATTATTATAGTAATGGAAGACATGAAATTATAAAAGATAATTATTATAGATACTTGGATAGAACCAAGAGTATTATCCCCTTCGCACATTATGTACTAAGATGGGATAGGACCCTTGAAACTTGTGTCATTCAAGAATTCTATAAATTATATCTCCAAGCTCACAATCAAAATTCTTGACATTATTTTGCTTATGTTATTATACTTTTATTTTTTTTAACAAAAGATTTAGTTTTAATTTTTGACAAAATACCAATATTTTGGATAAGATGTTCAATTCATTTGGTTTGTAAATATATTGATTTAACCAAGTTATAGTGTTTACTTCTTTTGATTTTTGAACATATTTTGGATAAATTTTAGTTATGTGATTTTAATAAATATTTTTTTAATTTTGGTTTAACAAAGTTCTCTTCAATTAAAACATCAGTTTTTTAATATGGATCAACTTTTGATGTTTTCAAGTTTGTGTTTATTTTATATTGGTTAACTTTAAATATTTAATTTGGAATGAAATTACTTAAATAGACTTACTAATTACTATTGCGTAAAAGTTCTAAACTTTCAATTCTAAATTTTAATCAAATTCTCTTCAATTAGAGCATCAATGTTTCTATAATTTAGAGAGAGAATATTTGCTTAAGGGCATGGCTAACTTTATTAGAGAGTATAAATTCTATCATACAACTCTATCTGTCTCATACGTCTCTCTATGTTCATCCCGATGCGTCGAGCACCATACCGCTCGCTAATGTCAATATTGTCCCCCTTTAGTCACTGCGGATATCCAACAGTAGAGGGTTTTGGATCAGGGCCCACCCATGTGGTTTACCCCAAAAGGCCTTGATATTAGTTAGAGTATGGATAAACTCTATATACTATGAATACAACCACTTCCTTGGCACCAACTCATGGGTGTTACACAACTCTATCTGTCTCATATGTGTCTCTCTGTTATCAATCAGTTCTAGCTTATCATCAAACCTCTATCACTTCTCTACTCTCATATTTTCATTAATGAACACTTTGTTTTTTCTCTTTTTTCAACAAAGAAAATTTTGAAATTCAATTTTTTTGTGTTTAATTTTATTTTTATTTCCAGTATCTATAGTCAAAGTCAATTATACAAACAATACATACAAACCATCCTTAAACCTGGACTATGTGAGTTTTATACAATTAATTAATATTTCTATTTTTATTATGATATTTGACTAACGATTTTATTAGTGATTTCAACCTAATACTATCGTTGTTGCTTTCATGCCAATGCTTCAAATTTTATTTATAAGTGAATAGTTTTAATTTCATCTATACATTTCCAGAAAAATCAATATTTTCGCAAACAACAAATTTTGTTTTGTGGATATAATGATGTGTTGAGGTGATAGCAAGGACTATCACTAATGTAAGGGTACTTACTTTTCAACAATATTTTTTGTGTTGAATTGCTGAAAATTCAAGGACCAAACTATTATGGAACTAGATGTTTCCATCGAAGAAAAACTACTATGGATTATCACCTAACAAAGCCAAGTTTCAATTTGAAAATCATGTCTTCACCAATGGTAAATGTTGATTGATTACTTAGATATATTTTTTCTTTATATACAAATGGTTGAATGAATGCCGTAACTTCTTTGTTGCAGCCACACAAAATCAGGAAGTAATAAAACCGATATTTAGGTATTCAGAGGAGCTTATGAGATCAGCAGAACAACTATTCTGAATATATGATAAATGAACCATCAGATTCACCAAGCAATCTTTCAAACTCTTTGAAAGCGACCTTGAAATTTTCTGACAATAATATACAATAAAGCACAAAAGTCAGCCAGTTCACTTTTGCCCATAGTATAAATAGTCTTTCACAACCTCTACAAAGTTTTATCAGAGTATGATTAATTGAATACTTTCAGTGCCACATGATGGTTGGGTCTACATGCAAAGACGTTCTTAAAAGATAAAGAATTCATGCAAAGGGTTGGTTGACAAATTTTTGCACGCCAAACACATTTCCATTCTTAGGTTGTGCGATGTCTGCAAGGCCTATCATTAATATTCAAACTGGTCTTCTGGGAAAAAATATTCATCAGAAAATAAACAATTTTCGTCACCGTGTTTGGTGGTCTGTGGTTCAGGCAATGTTTGGTTACACTTAAATTTGTATGTTGGGCCTTGGATACATTCCTGAATTAATCTACTGCATCTTACCAGCCTATTTTATCCCCAACAACACATAATTCTATCAGGTTACCATGTAGTCTTTTATACTACTATCAAACCTCAGAAACTTTCGAGTTCTAGTCTTTGACATGACCTTCCATCCTTCAAATACACTTTTTATCATCAGGTTCTACAAAATGGACTTAAAAGAGTTGAATCTGACAAATTTTCGTATATATAATAACGAGTAAAAAAAGTTACAACATATCTCAGTACTAGGTATGACCCGTCCCTCCGGGACGCTTATTTTTAATTATATTTAAATTACTAATTATATATCTGGACACAAATCTAAAATCTAAATGATTAAAATAGATAATTGATAGTTAAATTTATTAAAATAGTTAATTTGAATTTATTTTTATACTTGTATTGAGTAACTCAATGATAATAAACGCCAAAAAATTGTGATTGCTCTAATATAATTTGCAAAGTCCCATCTATGTAAATCATAGAGATAATTAAACCTTTTTGTTACTGAAAAATAAATCCTATACCATTATTTGTTGTAGACAAAAATAAATTTAACAGAGATAAAATAAAGAATATATTAAATTTTCATAGCTTCATCTTCATGACTTCTGTCTTCTGAATTGATATTTTCAATTGCAACGGGACGAATCTTTTCTATTAGTTTCACATATTCCATTCTTTCTTGAAAATAGTTGTTAGACCATTTTTGGACTTCATTTTTTGTCAAGAAAATCCCTGAGTTGAGCATTTGACTCTAAACCATAGTATAGGATATATGTGGATCACCTTCTTTTGATGATGAACCTACTTTTACACCATTTGCAACGTCTTGTTGTGATGTTTGCATAGTCATTCCATTTCTTGGATGCATTTTAAAGGTAATTTCTTATGCCATAATTAATGAAGGAATGTGTAGGTGTTATCTTCTTTGGAAAATCTGGAAAATATTCCTCCAAGTATGGCTTGTACAACTGTTTGATAGAATAGTCCTTATGTCATATTCCATATATGAAGGTTGATCAACTTGGTCAAGCAATAAAGATTAACTTGAAGAAAAAAAAATTTGGTCAAACAACCCTCATCACATTGTACGATCGAATGGTCCTCATATCGTGGTTTAATGATCTAAAAGTTTGAATAAAAAGAGGTTCATGGATATCATTCTTTGCAAGGTGTCAACCACCCCTGTTGGATTCCCTGTATATTTTTCAGTCTCACCTTCTGTAATTTCTTAAACCATGGCTAGAAGCCTAACTGAAATGATTGTGTTTCCCTTAAATTATCTTCACATTGCACAACAAAATTAAAATTGGTATTCGTCATTCTGACGAAGTTGAATTCAAGGTTCTAATGCCATGTTTGTGTTATTTCAAAGCATACATAAAATTGATAAGTTGGAGTTATAAATAGCGATCAAGATTCTCTCGAGTTTGGAGTTGTAGATTAGATCTGCGGCTGTGATTGATTGAAGAGAAACTCATTTATCTAAGATTGGGTCCGAACTTAAGTTGTTGGGTTGGATGGTTGTGATTGGATTAGATTTTACTAATTCTCAGATCTGCGGATGTGATTGATTGAAGACAAACTCATTTTACTAATGCTTTTCTACTAATTCTTCATCACCGTCTCCTTGAGCAGCAAACCTAATTTTTTTCATCTAATCTGTCATTAAACCATATCAAATCTCTACACAACTTTAATTCTGCGATAAATCATCTACTTTATCATCTTCTTCGATTTCCACCTTCAAGGTATGTTGTTATCATCTTCTTCGCTCTTAATCAATTTCTTAAAAGTAGAAATTAATTGATTTCAAAACTGGTTTTAAGAAATTGAATGCCTAAACTGGTTTTATTACCATTTCCCAATTCATTATTACTTCCTGTATGTGATGGTTTTAACAATTGTTATTGTCATGATTAATTCTCTTTTTTTCTCCTCTCTTCTCTTTATCATCATCACAACTCTAATGGGATTTCTTCAATAGTTGTTAAAGAATTATCATTCTATTAATTGACTCTGTTCACTTAGAGGTATCAAATCTATTAATGGAGTCCTTTTATATATATATAGTGCTTAGCTATAGTAGGCAGCAAAAAAGAAGGAAAATTCTACGATTCTTCATATATATATGACTGTCAAAAACCTTATTATCCAAATGATATGAACAGTGTATTAAAAAGTGGAAAAAATACAATTAAAACATCTTTAAACGCTGATTTCTCGAACAATATATGCTTCCCAGTCTATGTTATCCAGACAGGACCCACGTAGAAATAAGTATTCGACACAAAATGGCATCTAATTTGAATAATTTACACACCATGGTTCCTAACAAAAATCTGGTAATGCACATTCCTATGCATATGACCTGGATACATACAAAAGCCAATGTAATTAAGTAAACATGCAGTTTCCATGGTGACATGTGGAGTTAGTAGCCTAAGTAGCAAATATATTAGTTCTATGTTGGCAGTGGTGATATGTGAACATTCTTTTTTTTTTTTTCTTTTCTTGGCGGAGAGATCTAACAAGACTAATCTGATATTCCAAGGCCAAGGTTATTTAAACACATACATAGCTTGGAACGACACTGTAAACTTGACAGGAGGGACTGTTAACACTTCTACAGTCGCAATCTATGCTCCTAGCTTTACAGCTTACAACATTAGTTTTTAGGTATACCTGCCATTGATAGTTAAGAGTAAAATATTATACATGTCCATGCAATGACAAACAAGGTGATGGGGATATAATTAGGACTTCACCACCATTCTTGGCTTCCTGCTGCTGATGAAGGATTCTCCTAATATCAAATGCCTAATCTGGACCACTTTTAGAACACCCGGGACTGGGAGACCTCTAAGCTTATTGTATCAAGAGCAAAACCAAACAGCTAAGTATACCACGAAAAAAAAATCTTTGCAACTTTATGTGAAATCACAAATACCTACTGGCTACTACCAATGTATGTGCCCAACAAATAGGGCTATTCTAGTTTAACATTTCAAATACCTGAACAAGTTGAGGTATGACACTATATCTTACCTTAAACACAAGATTATTTGCAAAACAAATGTATAATCTTACTTCCTGTTCAGTATTGCACTCGCTGAGAAAAACAAGAAAAGGTCTGCCCCCAGGAAAATTGTTTGTTGAACATTAGTATCCTTCTCTGACCTATTCTATTGCAGCATTGCAGGAAAGCCAGTAGTTCAGCTTTTTGTATTCCTACCTTTCTTTTTACTCGGTTTTGACGAGAGGCTTGGCTCCAGACCATTCAACCTCATGGGGCCAACTCTCTTCGATGCCTTGGCAGTTTCATTTTCTCGATTTTGTTGAGCTTTTCTTTTCAGAGATCGAACCAGGGATGAGAACTCAGGATCCTCTGTCTTTGAAGAGAGATGCAATTGTTCACTTTTCTTTGAGACAGCAATATCTGAAGGCAACAGAACTTCCCTTGCTTGTTCCTTATGCTCTGTTCCAGTGATTTCTTCCCTTTGACCATTCTGCTGCCTTACTACTAATTGACGAGCATAAGCTGCACTCCTGCAACACCCAAACAGAAACTCAGATAATCTTTTTTTTTTTTTTTTTTTTGAGAGGTAAACAAGCATCATATATTCATATCAAAAAGTTGATTACAAACAAAGCCAAGGGATGAGATATCCCTGGTCAAGGAAACAAAAACAAAAACATAGAAGAACAAAAAACAAAGCCAAGGGATGAGATGTCCCTCAGATAATATTAGGCATATAGGTAATTAAACTAAAAGAGATCTAATGGACAACACAGGGAATCAACGCATGCGGCCTCAAGAAATTCAAGTGAGATTTTTCACATCAATTTTAACATAATGACAAAGTACGTGGTAGATAAATTCTAAATAATTTTTGGATATCACTATAATATCGTAAAGTTACAAAATTTTCTTTATAACTAAACGAAGTTGTAAATTACTCATTTGTTTGGGGGAAAATACCATAAAGCTAATCCTATTTAAGAATTTGAGCCTGACATGCCAGCAACTTGAACATACAATCATGTCAGATATGCAGTTGTATTTGCAAACACAGATTTTCGAAACGAAGGACTCATACGCAACTCGATTTCTTCTTATGAGGCTATGAATATACAAACTCAATTCTTGACCAATGACTCAATTCAGTGCAGATGATGATGGGTGTAGAAAAAATCAATTGTGATGGTTTGACGGCTGAAGAAAAAGTGGAAATGGACGGCTTCTTAGAAACTCAGATGAGGATGTACTGACGGCATTCTCAGGAAATTGCAACAACAAATCATTTTTACAACTGGAACTTCTTGCTATTTTTCAAGGAGCACAACTTTGTCAAAGGGCTATAGGAAAGTATAAATAAGAGTCTGATTCTGCATGCGCTATACAAGCTCTTACCTCCATGGTATTGCCTTAACAACATACTGTTTTCGAGAGGATAGTGCCATGGAATAAAAGTTTACAACTCGAGCATGTTTTCGTGAGGTAAACAGAGCAGCAGATTTCTTATCCAAACTATTAGAAGTTAGTACCTAGTATTTTTGGTGTTATTTGCTTGGTACCCTAACTGAAGAGCACACAAACTTCGTAAGGGAGGGTGCAATTAGTAAAATGTATTTACGGATTATATAACTACAGGTAGGAGTCTACTGTCTACCAAACCCTAAGCTTTTTCTAACCAAAAAAATAACATTTGTGAACCATGATACAAATCGATTTTGAGACGATGCAATATGTATTATTCAGTGTGTCCCACCAAGAATACATATGGGCATCTTTTGTTCACACCTCAGGCCCACATCCGACTGCTTCCGAGTACCAAAAAAAAATGGTGATAATACATATGGGCATCTTTTGTTCACATAAATGGAGGAATATTAAAGTGATCTGGTATTGTATAATGAGATGTATAACTAGTAATGCCTCATCAGAGCAGTCATCACTACCATCAAAAATACAATAAATACCACATATTTCTGGAGAAAACAAACTTAGTGTAAACAGGTTTAGAGTTTGAGCTATACCTCTTATACTGTGCATCTGTGGGGTCCAAGGCAAAGAGAGGAGACTTAAACATAGCTGAAAATCGTGGATCATCATAATCAACAGAGGGTAGTTTGTCTTCAGCTGGAAATTCCTTTCCCTTCTTTCCTTTAGCCTTTCTTGGCTTCAAGTTATATCCCTTCAGATTGTGATCAGCGCCTTGGTCATCAGCAAGTAGTAACTCCAGCTCTGCTCTACTCGCTTCTTGTTCCTTAATTGCATTTTCCTCCTGCTCTTTTCTACGAGAGATCTTACCCACTTTACTGTTTTTCAATAAAGGTTCCTCAAGGAAAAAGTCATCATGCTGCTCAGGTGCTTCCTGATCACTATCACTGCTCTCTTCGTCTGATGAATTTTTGGACCTGTACTTCCTTGCCTTCTTCTTCTCCTTTTGCTTTCTAAGGGTGGCCTCCCAGACCGTTTCAGACTTCTTATCCTTGTTCTTTTCAACAATATGTTTGCTTATATCCTCCAAGCCAGTATTGAATGTTACCTCCATGTCATTGTCATTTTCACTACCATTGCCATCTGAAACATCCCCAGCTTCTATAAGGGTGCGATACGTATCCACTTTATTAAGTTTTTTATCAGATCCGCCATCCGTAGTTCCACCATTGTTATCACTGTCATCATCATCACTGCCTTCTTCATCACCAGAATGTAAATAACCTCGCAACTTATCCAGCTGCAGAGGATGTAGAAAAAAGACAAACATCAGTGGACTCATACTGTTCAATGATTTCAAGCCAAGCCAATGGTACCATGTATTACACACTATAAGACAAACATCAGTGGACTCATAATGCAAGGGTGTTTAGTGATGAGAAATATGTCTGCCGTTCAAGTGAAATGCTCCTTCTGCCATTTTCCAATGGGAGAATGGTATGTGCCCCTATTTCCCCCTTTATTACAAAATTTTATTACACAATACATCTTTCAAATCCCTTTTTTTCTTATAAGTAAACTGATAATGGAATAACCTGAATTTTCAATATAGACAAGCCACATTCCCAATGTGAAAGATACATCAATGTTTTATGGCCAAATTACAACAAGAAGAAAGACGCCACCATCAACAATAAAAGGATCGCTATTATGCGTAAAGTGACTAAGTTATAAGAAGAAGCTGCGCTCTAGATGTCGTTTTACTGGTTATAGGGACTTGAGCTTGAACCGATGATCTGACTCATCAGAAGAGGGTGAAGGCTCCTGGAAATTGAATTCTAAACCCCTTGTTTGAATTTCTTTTGGGATTCTTCCATTAATTTGGGGGTTTGTTTCCATTACTTTGGGGGTTTGTCAAACTCACTTCATTATTCTAATGTTATTGATGAAAAGTTCAGAGAATACCACTTTTACGAATCAAACAATCAATGAGAGCTCCAGACCAATCTTAAAAAAGAAGAAGAGAAAGAGCAACGAGAGAGTATAGAACAAACGACGGGTTTAGTCGGGTTCCATCTGGGTTTAATTAGACCCAGTGGAAAATACCACTTTTACGAAATCTCTCTCACATATTAAAACAGCACGTGACTTTCCTTTTCAGATTGCAGTCCACATACAGACAGTCCGCACCAGAGCCTCTCTGTATATATATATATATATATAGCCTAATATTAAACCCTAATCAATTGATTGTTTGAATGGACATACCCCCCCCCCCCCCCCCCCCCATTTGAAAGTCGAAATTTGAGATACCCCCCCATTTCAAGATGTGGTGTTATCTTAGCCGTCCATCATAAAACTAACCTACGGCTGTAAAGAGCTTCTGTCTTGAAATGGGGGGGGGTATCTCAAAAAAAAATTCAAATGGGGGGATATCTCAAATTTCGACTTTCAAATGAGGGGGTATGTCCAAAAATCTCTTTACATTATTTCACCTTATATATACTTTATAGTTATTAACTTATTATCTGCCTTAACTAAATACTTTGAAGCAGAATCCTCTAGACATAACTAACTAAAAGCAGAAAAGTATACATCAAGTCACCAACCTCGTCAGCATTCCATTTACCCTTCAGGATCTTTGCACGTTTTGGCTCGTCCTCGTCCCAAGTAAGACGTATTTTGCTTTGTTGTAGTGCTTGGGTATGAAAATCAACGCCCTCGTACTTTGTGGGTGCCTGCACAGGAAACAAAGGAAAGATTACAAGACATGAAATTGTTCATATCAACAACACAACATCATAACTAATTAATTTGCTGGCTCCACCGGGAACTATATGCTATAGTAGGCATGGAAAGAAGGACCTCCAAGATATAACACTTAGAAGCATTGGCAAGATGCTTGTTTATTCTTTCCTGGTTTCTGTAAATCTGTTGAACACAAGTGCTCAAACAGCATGCGAAGGGGAGTTTGAGTTAAATTTGGCTCTATGAACCAAACACAGACCTCATTGTACGTTAAGAAGTACCCATCCTTAGATTTGTCACTGACAATGACCAAGCCACTTACTAAAATGAATTTGGAGAAATACCTCTGTTGCAACATCACGGGGAGGATGTTCAAATTGCATGGTATTGGGAATAAACCGCAAATCTAACACATTTGATGTTTTTTCAAATTCCATGCCATCGCAGGTTTTGTAGATGTAATCTGCCGTATTGATGGAATCACACTCAACAACCGCAAAGTAGTACCTGATACACAAAAGAAGATATGACCAATGTACTCAGCAGTTTCAAATCACATTTAAACAAAACCCAAGTACTGGAAAAGTATTGACAAAAAAGAGAAGATTATTTAAGAAAATATCAATAAATATGTTGTCAACGGCTCCATACTCAAAAAGGCAAGATCATGCTCGGAAAAACATATGACTCTGATAGTAATAAATTGCAATGCCACTTAATCAGACAATGATACCATATGACTGATAGTAATAAATTGCAATTGCCAACTGAGTTCAGTTGGTAATACCTCTGGGCGATGATACCAGAGATCTGGGGTTCGATCTCAGGCAGTGCATCTTTGAGTTACTGATCTCGTTAAAAACAGGCTTGCCAATAAAAAAAAATCCTCGATTGCAGTGCAGTTTGTAGCACACATGACTTCTACCTTTGTGTAATTCCTCAATTTATCAATAAAAAAAATATTTAAAAAAATGCCACATTATGCCACCAGCCCACAAAGGTGTCCTTATGGTGAGATGTTACGAGAATTTTTGTCCTAACTTGTGTTCCAGTCTGGCAAACCACCAAAGAAAGAACATCCAGAGGGACACGAATTATGCCAGAACAGATTTATAGGCACGTTTAGAATAGCTGTCTTTGAACTAAAGTAGAATGGTTGGGAGTTGGTTACCTTCTATGCTTTAAAACAGGGGTTTCTTGTATTGAAACCACTTACCACTAGTGGATATTGAATGCAAAGAAGGTCGAGGTGAAATCACCATATTACCAATCCAAAAACATTATGGGATTTATGGCTATTATCTCACAAAATAACAAGATAAAAAAAAAAAGTGATTCGCTTCCAAGGCTATTTAGATGATGCCCATTCCTAACAAGGACATTCGTAGCTTAATTAGTTAAGATTTAAAAGGTTGAAACTCGAACAAACAACAAATGAATATTCAAAATTTATACATCCTTTCCAAGGTAAAATGAATATTTAAAATGATGTGCAGTACAATGTAAGGGTGTAAGCCATCAGTATGAGGTCCAATGTTGAAGAGGAGAGGAGATAAGTCAGGTTGGCAAGGCTGAATCTGACCAGGCTGGAGATGAGTATTCACTTGATTTGATGCATAAGTTGCAAAGACATACGTTAGTTGGCTGGCTTTCCTATAATCCCATTGTAGGTGAATCTGTTCAAACTTATCCCAAAGAAAACCAACATCTTGTAACCCCAATGTGAGCATCCTAGGAATCTTATCTTTTACTGTGTCTGCAAAGGATCAACTTGTAGAGTCCAATGGAGTCTAGTTGACTTTCACCCTTTTGATATCCCAGTGTCTTAACACACTTTTTTTTTATTTGATGCAAATCGTTCACACACTTGAGACCCCAATAAAGGCCTAATTCAGTATATCATGCAGAAATGTATACACCCTTTGCAGGGTTGGTAAAGGATGTGAACATTATTTGGGTTAGTAGTCCATTAGTTTATAACATATGGAGCATCTTACTTAAACCACAATCACAACCAAAATCGACAGATGGCGATCTTAGGCTCTTAGCCCCTTACTCATAGACCGATGTATAAACCGTTGTCAGCAATGGTATCTTGGCAAGTAAAACAGATCCCTTGTGTGATAAAATGGTACAATGGTCTCCTAGGATAAAAAAGAAAGATCAGGACATTGTTACAGTAGATAACAGAACTTGCACTTCACCTGAAGTAAATATGTTAAATAAGTGAATCATAGCTATTTTTCATATGGACCTTTTTGACCTGAACTCTCTCTAGTGCTCACGATGTAGCTCACTTGTTAGTAGTCTCTACCTCAAAGGTTCTATACTGAGACGGGCGCTGGGGGATGAAGGAAAGGTCCTATGGATTGTTCATGAAGAGCGGGTGAAGGGAACTGACATCCGACTGTGGACCGAGAGGGGTATAGATAATTGGCGCAGTTGATTGATAAAAACATTTCTCCCCGGGTGGATGCCTATGGAGTGGACTCCTCTCATCTAGTTTATTCTAATTAGAAAGCCACCTCAGACCCTTCCTTTTATTCTCCGTAATAGTAACTAAGTATATACATACTCTCAAAAATAGCCAGCTCTCTTTTTCTTTTTTTCTTTTTCTATCAATAAGATAGTACATATTTTTTTCTTTTTCTATCAATAAGATAGTACATATGTACCATAGTAGCCTTCCTCAGTCTGGAGACAACATAATCTGTTAGGAATGTAGACAACATAACCAACCCATAGGAGCCATTCCATGTCTGGAGACCTTTGATGTCAAGAATGGTGTGAGCCACATATTATGCTGAATGTTTATCTTAGCCTCAATTTCTGTTGAGATGCCTCTACTTGTAAGAAGTTTCTTGTCTTATGAGTTATGATTAACGCTTACTTGCCTACATCGGTGGGTAAGGAGGCTACCTTAATTGTTAGGTAAGAGTTTTGGGGTGCAACATTGCTCAACCTACTTTTAAAATCCAGGTAGAAAATCTGTGTTAAAGAAGTGACTCAACTTTACCTATTTTCTATAATAAGAAAAGAAAATCCATTGGTACGTCAAAACCTGCAATCGACGAGCCCTCTTTTGTCCAAATGCAGTCTCCATTAACCCTCCTTGAAACCAGAGTAAGCAACACGTCTCCAGGGGACAATACACATGATGTACCTCGTCGCATGTGCTTGGCCAAAGGTGCCTTTGGGTCACCATAAGAAGTAGACAAGCCTAAGATCAAAGCTATTATCCTCTTCGGAAGACACTAAAAGGGCATGATGAAACCTTAATGCCCAAAAGGTTGAAACAAAACCTACAATAGATGAAAACCGAAACTCAATAGAACTTTTAGGAGACGTACGCCTCCAACTGCCTCGAGGCTTAAGCCTCAAAGTGTGCCTCACAATCGCAAGGCGTACGCTTCATTTGGAGCATTAGAAGCATGTGCCTCAGTGCTTTATATTACCGCCTCGCGCCTTAAAATGCCTTTTTAAACCATGCGAGCAACCAACATGATTACACACACTGTTTCCTTAAACTCAAAAGGTATAAAATGGCTTCGAAACAAATAATTAAAAAGGTTGCAATCCTAAACAGCTCAAATACCCACTTCATCCTTGAAAAAGAACAAGTGTCAGAAATCTGCATGTCTAACACTACCTTATATCTAAGTAGTACAATGGTTAGAAAAAGTGGACTACCAAAGGAAATCTCCCAACATGACCTGTAACTAAACATCTACTCTATCATTATTATTATATCAAAAGAGAAAAAGTGCCGAAAGAGCACTCCGTATCCTAAGTGGCACCCTCCTTGAAGAGAATAAAATAAATGACACGTCATCATACGTATATTTTTTTAGGAAATAATTGCTTATTCATATTTCTATTAGAAAAACAAAACAATTATTTTTGTTTTCAAAAAGGAAACCAAAACCGATTCCATGTTCAAACAAAAACGTAGAAACTGAACTAAGTCCATATTTAAAGAAAAGACAAAAAAAAGGGAAGGAAAAAACATAAAAAGAGCCTCTGCATATGTGTGGGCCTAAAGGCTAGTGTTTATAACAGCAAACCAAAACAAATTCAGAAAAAAAAAATAATAATAAGCAAAAATAATCACCTTAGCCGGCTTTTCTCGTAAGAACGCAACTTTTCATTGTCAATTTCATCATTGTCCTCATCATCACTCATCTCTTTGTCACTATCAAACAAGCCAACGGGACCTTTAACTGCCTCCTCTTCCATACGTTTAAGTCCAAACTCTGACGGATAAACAGACACAGACAAGATTTCTCCACCTTCAGGAAGAAATGAGCTCATGACTACATACAGGTCGTCAGCCTACAATAAACATTGATAATAATGGCCAGCCCGAAGTAAGCAAACTAAGCTCAGAATCAAAAGCATCTATTACGATGTATAGCCATTAGCCAATACTAACGGAAAAAACTGAACCAAAAGCCAATTTATTTGTGACTTTTAGCCAAAAAGCACATTGGGCTAATAAGTATGATAACTAATAAATATTTAGATGGGATCGAAACAGGGTCTGATCTTAGAATAAGAGGGCTATGTGAAATTGGAAACATAGCTCTCTTACATATACAAAACAAGAAATAAATTTATTTGTGGTGACGATAAACATAAACAGGGTAAATGCGTGGAAATCTTCTAATTTAACCATCCCGCCAATCCGCCATTGACAACAAGATACATTTCCAATCGGTGAGCGAATGAAACATTGTACCTTCTGCAACAAACTTCACCCCTAAATTCAGACATGGAGAAGTTCCATTACTCTACAGTTCACAGAGAAAAAATGTTGAATGTCCTCTTCTTGTTGGCCACAAGTAACAAATTGGTTAACACGCACCACATCCCTCTTCTTTAGATTGTCCACGTCAAACTTCAGCCCAAGATAAAGTTCACAAGAGAAAACTCACCTTTGAGTTAGATCTCCCACGTCTTTATAATTCTTTTAAGATGGGTTGTAATCATGTGGTCGCTTAACAAATGGAAGAAAAGGTTTTGGCGGTAGATTTATTGATACTCTTGTTTCACTGCGCTAGGAATTTGTTTTTTCTTGAGAAGATGTTGTTTTGGGACCTTAATAGCTTTTTCTTATGTATGCTTTATTTTGTATCTTGTACTTGCTTTATTAGCATGGGATATCTCATCCTTTGGCACTTATTGACTTGTTGTACTAAACTATATTATTAATAAAATTGTTAGTTAACCTCAGAGATGTAGTTCCAAAGGAAGAAGGAGATCTGTGTAGATCTACCAACTATATATGAAGAAGCTCAAAATTTCCTTTTTCAATGATGCATTCTGCCAGATGAAGATGAGCTTTTGAGTTTTCTTAAATTAATTTGTTATATTATAAACTGAAAAAATAAGCCGATATATCATGATTGATGATTCTCAGAAGAAGTTGTTCTCTTGTTGAAATCTGATACAGTGATACAGCAAAAAAAGTGGAATGTTTGAACTATGGTTGTCACCTAGGCGAGTTGGTTAAAGAGTGAGAAGTTCAAGAGCAGCTCACAGTTCTCTTCAAAAGAAATATACTGTGGGTGCCAAACCAAATGAAACTACGCTAGGTTACGAAAACTCACATGGTATTGATAATCATAAGAGTGTACCCCAGCATGTTTCAAAGAACCCAGTACTTTATGTCATAATGCATTCTTCAGTTGTCAAGATTAAGCTAATTTTGGAAACAGTATTGGATGTGGTAATGTTTTGCTTCATAATTTTCATAATTGATGATTGCAATCCATCAAGATATCATTAACATTATTCGTTGAAACATTTTAACAAACTTCAAACACACACATGGCAGGCCAAAAGATAGAAAACACATACTTTTTAACATATAAAAATAAAAGATATAACAAATTGCACAAAATGAGGTAATTGAGAACATACCCTGATTTGACTCCAATCCATATTGACAATAGCCAGTCTGTGAGTTTCCTTATCAATCTCTGGTATTTTTTCCGCCTAAACCAAACATTAAAACAATCACATTGTTAATATAATCACTAAAAGAAAAAAAAAAACAAATCAACTTATCAAAATTCATTTAATTTTTCTTCAAAATCACTCACCGGTTCCTCAGGTTCTTCATCCGAATAAAACAAATCCTCCTCATCATCTGTATCCATATCAGTAGAATTATTATCGCCATCACTCTTTAGTTCATCCGATAATTCCAACTCCTCTTCATCTCCACTACTCAACTCAGCATCTGACAAACCAGTATCAAGTTTTTTCTTCAATTTCTCATTCTCAATATCTTCTTCACTTCCTTCTTCATCCTCACTTTCAATTTGTTTCTTAAACTTCCTATTCTTCTTCTTCTTCAACTCCTCTTTTTCTTCTTCTTCCTCACTTTCAATTTGTTTTTTGTACTTCTTATTCTTCTTCTTCTTCTTCTTCTTCTTCTTCTTCAAGTCCTCCTCTTCTTCTTCATCCTCACTCTCAATTTGTGTTTTATAATTCTTATTCTTTTTCTTATTCAACTCATCGTATTCTTCTTCATCTTCATCTTCATCTTCATCTTCATCCATCTTATAATAATGTCTAAGAGGATTAACTGAATTCATAGGTTTAGGTTTACCTCTTTTATCAATAGTAGCTGAAGAAGAAGAACCAAATCTCTTATCAGAAAACATTCGATCAAATCGAGAATCAATAGTAACTTTAGATTGATGTTTTGAATATTTCCGGAATCTAGGATCAGTATGTACACTAGAAAATCGTGGATCCGTGATGATTTCTCTTCCATTATTATTATTCTTGCTATCTTGCGCCGAATTCTTCTTCTTCTTCTTAAACTTTTCTGTTTCTGTATTGTTCTTCTCCTTCTTAGTTGTTGTTGTTGTTGTTTTGTTGCTTTTCTCTGCTTTCTTTCCCATTGTGAATTGCAGAGTTCAGCCGCTCGCAGAGATGAGGTTTTTGAGTTGTAGCTCGGTTTAGAAAAGAGAAGACAAAAAGGGTTTATGACTTAAGAAGAGTAGAGCATTCAGATTTCAGAAAGAGCTTAGTTACTGCGAAATTACAAATTTGCCCTCCTATAAGTAAAAATGGAAGTTATATGTTGGCAAAATGTGCGGAGGGCAAGAATGGGTAAGAGAGAGCATTCCTAATCCTACGCGGGAGATTTGGGTTACCGCTCATAAGTTGTTCGATGAAATGCTTATTTAGAGAGGTGTGTTATCTTTTTGGTTTAATGATTGGTGACTGAGGAGTGGTGATTTCCATTCCATTATACTCATGGGTGTGTGATTCGCGCTTGGTCGTATTTTTCTGATAATATGGTGTGTAACATAAGCGTCCTTGTAAGTCCTTACGATGATCATCTGTACTCTGGATGCTTAATCTGGCTTTTGGGCACAAGCAGCAGTATTAGTGCCAGAGGAAAAGCAGCGAGACAAATGAGATAGAGAAGGTTGTTTTGAAGTGATCAATTTTGTACTACTACTCATACCTTCATCACGCGAAAAAATGCCATCCAAATACAACCAAAACCCATCCCCATCTACCACAGTCACAGTGAGATCAATGTCTTTTTTAAAACCAAGGTCAAGAATCTTTTAAATTGACAGCTAGCTCGACTTGTATCTTCTCGTCAGAAAATTCTCTGTTCAAAAATATTTTGTGTTCACCCGGATTGCCATCAAATGGAAACCCCGAATCAATCATTTTCAATGCACTACTGACAATGATAGGGTCAGGGGTTTGTTGTGTGGATTCAACTGAATATGCGTGTCGTCGAGTCTATGAGAAGATACTGATTAGGAATTTCATTTCTTGGATGTCAATGATATCTGTATGTATACTCACAATGAAAGATGTTTTTTCTGCTGTAAAGATTTTTCTGGAATGCTGCATGAAAGTTTAAAACATAATGAATACACTTTTTCTACTTTAATAACTGTCACTTAAGGAGTGGTTCTTCTGGTTTGTGTGTACTTGAGTTGATGCTTAATATTGGCATGAAACCTGGTTTTCTGAGTGATTTACATGTTGTTAGTGTGCCGATTAGTGGATTTGCCAGGTTTGGGATGTGTGGCATTGCAAATATAATTTTTAAGCAGATGGATTGTGAAATCTGAAATGTTGTTTCCATGAATGGTTTGATGAAACAAAAGTGAGGAATAGAAGCTGTTGAGGTTCTTAACGAAACAAGAGAGACTTGGTTGGTTTAAATTACGATTCAAATGTGGTATTTCTAAGGGAGAACGAAAGGCAAGGAGATTCATGTGTGTATAGTTAAAAAGTGTTTAAATGTTTTGCCACTGGTAATGCTTCTTCTTTTAAGCTCAGGGGTGTCAGAGATTTGGTCTCGACTAGACTGGCTGATTCGAGGAAACATTAATAACCTTTTGCAAAATGAGGAGATGTGGATTAATTCCATCAGTCTCAATTCAGATGTTTTTGTCTCGAATTCACTGGCTGTCTTGTTTGCAGAATCTGGATATCTCAGAGAATGTCCGAAAGTTTTTGCTCTTATCTCAGGGTATAATTTATTTCATGGAATTCTATAATCGGGGCATTAGCTAATTCAGAGGCATCAGTATCTGAAGCTACAGATTATCTTTTGAATATGTTTCGAGCTGGTTGGAGTCTAAGCAGAATCATGTCTGGCAGGTTCATGCCCTAGTGCTAAAATACTGTAACAGATGACACTGTTGTGGCAAATGTCTTCTCTCTTTTTACGAGAAGTGCGAAGAGATTGATGACTGTGAAAAAATCCGTGCCGACATGGCTGAGAGAAGAAATGTATCTTATACCTTTACTTTCTGGGTATATTCATAATTGTCTTTTTCGCCAAAGCCATGGATTTGGTTTGGTTTATAATGCAGAAGGGGGCGCAACTGGATGTTTACCTTTGCCACAGTCCTTAGCGCTAGTGCATCTGTTACAACATTGGAGCGTGGAATGGAAATTCACACTCGTGTAATTAGAGCCTGCTCTGATGTCGTAGTTGGAAGCACAGTTGTAGACATGTATTCTAACTGTGGTAAGCATAGATTACACGTGAAATGTCTGAGTCGATGCCTGTAAAGAATGAGTTTTCATTTTAAGACGAATCATCTGCTGCAATTTCCTATATCTCTGTGATCCACCAATATTCTTCTCTCTATCCAAAGGTAAGCGATTTTGGAATAAGCCTTTTTTCAATGTCAAAACAATTTTCTCTATTTATACTCTTTTAGCCAATCGATAGCATTGTTATTTACAAAACAGCTTACTCATGAATGGAAATGTAATGGCATTACTTAGCTTATGTGAATACTGAATGAAGTTGTCTGTTTGCTAACATGGCATGGATATGTCAATTGAATCATTTGTAATGAACCATGAAAAGCACTTGATACACAAATGCGAAAACCTAAAATTATCGTAACTTCCTAATGCAAGAGTTTTGTTCATAGAGTCAGTGAGATTATTCATAGCTTTTGTACTTTTGACATTTTGTAATATTTAGATTCTTGAGCACTTGATTGAACGTACTTCTCTGTTTCCGGGCAGTTATATTTTTGTTATACTTTCATTCAGCGTCTTCATCTTTTTTTATTGATTGTAATCAAGTTGCAATGGAATCTGTGATGATACGTACAGGGTGCTACAAGTACTTCTTCAAAAGATCTTCCACCATCTCCTCCACTCATACTTGGCTTGCCCCTGATTCCTAGACTGCTGTATCAATTAAATACCAGCTGCATATTCTAACTTCCATAATACAAGTTGTCATTTTTTGGGTATCTTCATGATAGGATTCAGAAAATCCTACCATAATTTCTTGTTAAGGAAGAATCAGAAAATCTAAGTAGAATGAATATAGTAATGAAATCAGCGAGCATAATACAGTATGATTGGTTTGGTATTATTTTATAAATTAGATTGGCTACTCGTTGGTTCGAATCTAGGATTGCGGCTGCTGTCTGTGATCTGGTCCAGACTTCAGTTATCGAGTGGGGTTGCACTTAGTGTAGTTGAGGGTGCAGCCACTATCCTAGAAGCAGTGGGCTCACAATGTCACATACTGGAGGATGTCCTGGAAGGTGTGTAGAATCATTCTTCGATGAACGGCACTATCCCAACAGTAGGTCTGTGAATGTGAGGGACTCAGTCGTGAAGAACGTTCGATTGACTGCAGGGCTCTTCTCGTGCAGATGATGCTCATATGAGAGTATGTATAAGAAAAGTTGATTATAGGAAGTGGGGTCTGCCTTTTTCATTTTGATTATGCAATCGAAAATGGGCCTTTTGGTTGGTTTCCATATAAATCATGCTATGCATGGAAGCTTAATTGGAAGTGATTGAAGTTGCTTAAAAAAATTTGTATTCAAGTTTTATTTCATTTTCTGTCATTAATTATTACTTTTAGATATTTTTCAGATGGAAAATTTATCAAATATTTCTTTTTTTTTTCTCCAGCTTTTCCGAAAATCATTTGTTTTTATGGACTCTGGAGAATTATTGTAGGAATCCAGACTCGATGTTTGAGAATCTGCAAGTAGTAATATATAGTTATCCTTTTTATGGCTAAGTCGGTGTGAGATTACTGAGCATTCAGCAGGGACTCCATGTCTTCCACCCTCTTCTCCTTTTTTTGCTGCAAGGCAAGGCTACCTTTCGGACTGCTTACAATGTGTTAAAAACATTTTGATTCTGATGCGAGGACGCCAATTGATGAACATGTGCAGAGCACATGATTCAATTCCTACATGAGTTTCTATTTTGATTCCTATTCTTAATAGGATTTACTATTACTTAGTTCCTATTTTGTTTTAAGTTCCTAGACTAAGTAGCTTTAGGTTTAGGTTATTATAAATAGGGGATTGCAAACCTTATTAGGAGGTTAGATTGAAGATTTGTTTATGTCTTGAGACATTAAATTCGTTTTTGTGAAGAACCCTAGTTTTTGGGTGTTCAAACCATTTATTTAATTGGTGTTCTTATTATTGTTTGCTTCCGCCGATAGTATTACATCAAAATTGGTATCAAGAGCTTGTTTTTTCTGGGTTTAGAAGATTAAAAATCTGTTTTTTTTTCTTCTTCAAGAGCCATTTATTTCTTTGGATATTCACAATGGTAAACCAAGGGAATAGAAGAGGCAGACCCCCAACCATGCCACTCGCGTTGCTCGCATTGAAGACACCTTGACAGAGATGATGAAGATGATGTCCACGCTTGTTGTAGCTCCTCAACCACCACTGCAAACTGTTGACAGCAGTTCTACTGGTGAGAGCAATGAGGTTGATGATCCTAGACCAACCCATGAATCAGAAAGAAGTTCTGATGATGAACAGCGCAGTCGACGTCCCCTCTCCCTTCCTTGTCTTAGAAGATGATTCTGAATCACGTCAGAACCGTATTCATGCTTGGCTTCATGAACGAGATGGTGAATTTAAAGGAAATTGTAGTCTTAACGGTGCTAGAAATCAGCAAGTTAGAGCTGATATTCGACGACCAGCACAAGTGGCGAATCAAGGCCATCTTAGGGGTCCACATGTTGATCCAGGTCGAGTACTTCCACCTATGGTGCGAAGGCAGCAGCAGCAGCAACCACAAGAACGTGTTCTTCGTGGTCAACAACAAGATATTCCAAGAAGAAATCAGCAGCAACGAAATCGCAGAGCCGCATCTCCTCCCCGCTTGCTTAGGAATCATGCAAATTTGCATCCCAATAGAGATCTGCAGCAAAGAGATTTCTCTCCTGTTCGATGTAGAGGTAATAATGGGCAAAATCAGGTCAGGAACCATCATAATACTCCACCTCGTCAACATCGACATGCACCCAAGCAGGCAGCTCGTGCTTATGATCCTCCTGATTCGTCAGATTCTAATTCAAGTACTTCCCCACCTAGGCGTCCTAATCATAATCATCATGCCCATCAAAATCAGCAACGCCGGAATCATGGCAACGATGAAGGTAACTTTAATCTTAACCGTTTTTTGCGAATTCTAGAACGTAATCAAAATGGTGATATTAAACTTGATGTTCCCGAGTTTAATGGTAAATTACACCCGGATGCTTTTGTTGATTGGCTCAATAAGATTGAAAAGGTTTTTGATTACAAAAATTTAGAGGATCCAAAACGTGTTAAGTTGGTTGCTACTAAACTGACTGGTTATGCGTTAGTATGGTGGGATGATTTGCAAAAGAGTCGAGAAAGACAAGGTTACAAACAAATCACCACTTGGGACAAGATACTTCGTGAATTGAAGTTTGAATTCATTTCTCATGACTATGAGAGAGATTTATTCATGAGACTTCACCACTTGAAACAAAGACTTCGAAGTGTGACTGATTATACTGAGGAGTTCCTTTTGTTGTCTACTCCGTGCTGATTTAACAGAAACTATGGAACAGAAGGTTGGGAGATATACGGATGGTTTGCGAAAATCTATTCAGCAAGATTTAACATTTAAGGATATTTATGATCTTTCCGATGCCATCAAATATGCTCTTAAAGCCGAAGAATTACACAAAGCAGTGTCTTCTAGTACTTCTACTCCGATTGATTCTTCTTCAAAGCCTATTGTTACATCATCCGGTATGACGTGTTATAATTGCAAAGAGGTTGGTCATCGTGTTAGTGAGTGTCCTAAGAAGAAACATGTTGGTTTAACACAAGATGATAATGAATCTATCGATCCACTTGCAGAAGCGGATGGTATTTTGACACCGGCTGATTCAGGTTGTCCTATGTTATTGCTTGAGCGATTTTGTGACAATCCCGAACTACCTCGAGATACTCGTCTTTTGCCTTTCGATGAGTCCGGTTCTCCATTGTTTGTGATTCGTCGTTCTCTCATTACTCCAGTTCCTGCTGAGGATCCTAACAAATGGCTTCGTCACAACATTTTTCGCACTCGTTGCACCTCTATGGGTCAATTGTGTAGTTTGATCATTGACAGTGGTTCGGCTGAAAATATAGTATCTAGTGACATGGTTGACAAATTAAAATTTAAGGTGGAGCCTCACCCCGAGCCTTTTCACGTTAAGTGGCTAAGCAAAGGTACTGAAGTAAAGGTTAATAAGAGGTGCTTAGTTCCTTTCTCAGTTGGTAACTATAAAGATGAAGTGTGGTGTTCTATTGTTCCTATGGATGCGTGTCATGTGCTTTTGGGGCGACCTTGGCAATATGATTTGAAGGCGCATCATGACGGATACAAAAACACTTATTCATTTTATTTTCATGGTGAGAAGATTACTTTGACTCCGTTAGCTCCAGTAAGATCTACTCTTCCTTCCCAATCATCGGTTTCTTCTTCGCCTCCTGTGAAGTCTAGTTTTCTTGCCGACGGACGCCAGGCAGGTTTGATTTATGTTCTTGTTGATTCATTTTTGATAAGTCCTACTGTTATACCTCCTGTTTTGCAACCTTTATTGGATAGTTATTCAGATGTTTGTTCTGAGCCTATTGGTGGGGAACTACCTCCACTGAGAGATATTCAGCACACTATTGATCTTGTGCCGGGAGCTCCTCTCCCTAATTTGCCCCATTATCGCATGGCTCCTTCTGAGCATGCCAAATTACAAAGGCAGGTGGCAGATTTACTAGCTAAAGGTTTTGTTCGTGAAAGCATGTCCCCTTGTGTTGTTCCCGCGCTACTCACACCCAAGAAGGATGGAAGTTGGCAGATGTATGTTGATAGCAGGGCTATTAACAAGATCACAGTTAAATACCGTTTCCCAATTCCTCGACTAGAAGATATGCTTGATTCTCTTCATGGAGCTAAGGTATTTACCAAACTCGACTTGAGGAGTGGATATCATCAAATTCGTATGCGTCCTGGTGACGAGTGGAAAACAGCTTTTAAAACCAAGGATGGTTTATTTGAATGGTTGGTGATGCCTTTTGGGTTGTCTAATGCTCCATCTACCTTCATGTGCCTTATGACTCAAATTCTACGACCCTTCCTCAATAAATTTGCCGTTGTATATTTTGATGATATACTTATTTATAGTTCTACTACGGCTGGCCATTTACATCATATTGAGACTATATTGGGCGTTTTGCGTTCTCAGAAGCTTTTCTTACAGCTTAAGAAATGTTCATTCTTGGTTGATTCTATGGTCTTCTTGGGATTTGTTGTATCTTCTGAGGGTATTCGAGTTGATGACTCAAAGGTTCGCGCTATTCTTGATTGGCCTACTCCTACTACTACTTCTCAGGTTCGGAGTTTTCATGTGTTGGCCACGTTTTATCGGAGGTTCATTTTAAATTTCAGCAGTATTATGGCTCCTATTACCTCTTACATGGCTGCTGGCCCTTTTGTTTGGACTCCTGCAGCTGAGAAGGCATTTCAGCTTATTAAATCTGCGATGACTACCGCTCATGTTTTAACTTTGCCTGACTTTTCCCAGCTTTTTGAAGTTACTTGTGATGCTTGTAAGCATGGTATTGGTGCTGTCTTAAGCCGGAATGGACGACCTGTTGCCTTCTTTAGTGAGAAACTTGACGGAGCTAAACTGAGGTACTCTACTTATGATGTGGAGCTATATGCAGTTGTTCAAGTCGTTCGATATTGGCATCATTATCTTATTCATAGAGAATTTGTTTTAAAGTCTGATCATGAGGCTCTCCGTTACATGAATACTCAACAAAACGTTAGTGATCGTCATTCGAAGTGGTTTTCCTTTCTCCAGCGATATACCTTCCATTTACAGTTTCAAGCTAGCAAGGATAACCAGGTGGCAGATGCTTTGAGTCGTCGTTCTCATATCTTGGTTACACTCCGCACCTCTTTATTCGGTTTCGATGAGTTACGTGACCTATATGCTCAGGATGTTTACTTTGGCCCTATTCATGTGGATTGTTTGGCTCATCATGGGGCAGCTGGTGATTTTCTCTTGCAGGATGGATTTCTCTTTCGTGGTTCTCAGCTATGTGTTCCTGTCTTGTCTCTCCGTGACCAAATTATGACTGAAACACATGTTGGGGGGTTGAGTGGTCACTTTGGAGTGATCAAAACTATTGCCTCTATTCGAGAGAAGTATTTTTGGCTCACCATGCGAAGGGATATCAATAAGTTCATTGCTCGTTGTTATGTGTGTCAAACAGCCAAAGGCAAGCAAACCAATGCTGGTTTATATACTCCTCTTCCTATTCCTGAAAATCCATGGCTTGATGTTTCTATGGATTTTGTTGTGGGTCTTCCTCGCACTTCTCATGGTATGGATTCAATTTTTGTAGTGGTAGATAGATTTTCTAAAATGACAGATTTTATCCCTTGCACGCGTACTTCCGATGTTAGCCATATAGCTTCCTTATATTTCAGAGAAGTTGTTCGTTTGCATGGTTTACCTCGCTCTATTACTTCTGATCGGGATGCTAAGTTCACTAGCTATTTTTGGAAGACGTTATGGAAGCATCTTAAGTGTCAACTCCGATTCTCTACAGCTTTTCATCCGCAAACAGATGGCCAAACCGAGGTTGTGAACCGTAGTTTGGGAAACTTATTGAGATGTCTAATTGATAATACCCCTACAGCGTGGGAGTTGGTCTTATCTCAAGCAGAGTTTGCTTATAATAACTCAGTTAATCGCTCCACAGGTCTTTCTCCATTCATGATTGTAAATGGCATGACTCCACGCACTACTATGGATCTTGCTCCACTTCCTCCTACAGTTCCAGTTTGTCCTGATGCTGAGGCTTTTGCTAATCAGATTCATAACATTCATGAGGATGTTCGTAAACGTTTGGAGAAATGTTATGCTTTATATAAGGCTCATGCAGACAAACGGAGGCATTTGGTGTCATTTCAGGTTGGTGATTTGGTAATGGTCTATTTGCGCAAAGAACGATTACGTGAACGTTATCCCAAGCTACAAATGAGGCGTTTTGGACCTTTTCCTATCGTTGCGTGTTATGGTGATAATGCGTATGAAGTAGACCTTCCTTCAGAGTGACGCATTTCGCGGAGTTTTAATGTTGCAGATCTTACCCTTTTTGTTGGTGACATTGTCTCTCCCATTCTTTGCCTTCTGACATTTCTAGAGTTCCGGCTGCTGCTTCTGATCAAGTTGAAGGTGTCGTTAATGTGGCATCTACGTCTACGCGTCAGGGTACTTATGATAGATTCTTGGTGAAATGGCGTAACCGTCCGTTTTCGGAGAACACATGGCTTTCCGATGCTAGTTTTCAACAACTAGATCCATATTTCTACAGGTGTTATATGGAGTCGACCTCGAGGGCGAGCTCTTCACAAGCTGGGGGGATTGATGCGAGGACGCCAATTGATGAACATGTGCAGAGCACATGATTCAATTCCTACATGAGTTTCTATTTTGATTCCTATTCTTAATAGGATTTACTATTACTTAGTTCCTATTTTGTTTTAAGTTCCTAGACTAAGTAGCTTTAGGTTTAGGTTATTATAAATAGGGGATTGCAAACCTTATTAGGAGGTTAGATTGAAGATTTGTTTATGTCTTGAGACATTAAATTCGTTTTTTGTGAAGAACCCTAGTTTTTGGGTGTTCAAACCATTTATTTAATTGGTGTTCTTATTATTGTTTGCTTCCGCCGATAGTATTACATCAGATTCATAAAATGCGTCAAACCTGAAAATTATTGTGAACTACCTTCCATATGTACGTCATGAGCTCCAGGCTTCAAGTTGTCGCATGTCGCTCTCAGTTCAAGGCTAAGCTGTAACAAAATTAGAGGCAATTAAGCTTAATTTAATCAACATTGGATTAGCTGTTAGTAAGTAGCTCAACTAACTTATATTACAAGTTCATATAGTAATGTTAATTAGTCCATTTCAAACCCTTGGTAATTCAATTTATACTGAATGCCATTGAATTCAATTTCAAACCATCTTGGTAAGTTTCCACCTGCTTATGGATGGCATAAGCACATATAAATGTGTGGATGTGGCTTCAGTCCCCCCCTTATATATTATGTACCCTTCATCCTTCACACCAATGTGCTGGGCAATAACTTACATAATCAATGTTTTTCGTGATGATTTCAACTGCAACATAGCTATCACTGCAACTACCATATTAATGCACATTTGTAACACATATATAGTATACTTGGATACAGGCTAGTGAAGCCCTTCATTGTTAGTGTATGAACTCATCCATCCACTCTCCATGGAACCTTTAACCACCGATGATGGGGGTACTCATACATCTGGGATCAACTGTCACAGACTACTAAGAGGTGGAAAACAGCCTTACCCTCATAGTTTGTCGTCACGTCAGATGGAGTCTCTTGTGGCTCTCTGTGACACGTTTCTTCCATCAATTGATGCATCCAATATTAAAGATGGAGATCTTCGTAGGTTTTACAAGACTTCAGCTTCGATGATTGGAGTTCCAGAGCATGTACGTATAGCAGACCCACTATACTTGTTTAGTTAGTACTGTAAATACATATTTCATATCTAGTGCCACTAAATTTGTTGTCTTCAGAGTTCATTCCAAAACCACTTACCAGATTAAGTAGTATTTTTAAGATATCACCTGAAGATGAAGAATGCATTGGACCTAAAATGAGTTGCATATATGTGATGTGTGATAGACAACATCTTGTTTTGAGACTCCAAAGAAAACATTCGTGATTCATCAAACTGCATACTTTCGTTTCTCTGGAAATCATCCAGAGGCCGGGGAGAGTATTCTTTGTAATCGAGTCATTTTGTTTAGAAATACAGGGGAGGTTGAGTACCAATGTACCAGTTTTGAACATTATGTGTTTATCCATCAGATTCTTTTTGCTTGGCTTTTTTTTTCTGTAAATAGTTTCTTTGTTGACATGCTTTTAATTGTTTGCTTAAAACATCATTTTTCAGAAGAAGCCATATATCTTGTCTCAGTACTGTAAACTAAACTTTTTCGAAATGATTTCACTATAAACTTGTTCAAAAGGATGGTTTATGTCCATAGAACTTTTGCCAAAGTGTTATAACAGTGAAGAGAATTGTACAAGAAAGACTGTCTATGGAACAAATGTTTTCCATAAATGTAAGGCACAAGACTGGACATACTGATGTTCCCTACAGTACAGTAGTCTTATCAAGAAATGAAACACAATCTCACATCTCTCCTTCTCTTTAATTTTACTAGCTAACTCAATAATGTCATGAGTAAATGCAGTATGGCGGATATTTATGCGGGACGCTGAAGAATCCTCGTTTGGATCTATTGTTCATTGTCTTTTGGTTGCTATCAACTTGGTTTGGAACCTTCATAATATGTGGGACAGCTAGTCTTTCAAATAAATTTCCGTATTTTCAGAGATTTTCTCAGGTTTCACAGAAGAAGAGAGAAGAGATTGTTCTTTCATGGTCCTTGAGCTACTTCAGTATACTCAACATGCTTTACAAGTGCCTCAAATATCTCATTACTCGGATTTTCTTCACTCTGGTATCAATCTCACTTTCATTTTTTGCTCATTTCAGTTCATATGGTTGCTAATTCCATAATCTTCATTGACAATTTTTTATGTCCGCAGGTGGATGAGAAGAATATGAATCCGTCGTGGAAAGCAATTGGTTACTGTGGACCCGACCCAGATTTCGCTGGAAGACGAGGACAGCAGGATGAAGAGATAGAAAAAATGTATGGACCTCTTCACGAGGTCCTTGTTGACATGGAGACTCCAAGGCCAAAGTTACTCCAAATCCTTCAACAGTCTGGATTCACAGTCACGGCTAGTCCTGATAACACATCAACAATCCATACTGATGTGGTTGTTGTTGGCTCAGGATCAGGAGGTGGTGTTGTCGCAGGTGTCCTTGCTAAAGCTGGCTATAAAGTACTTGTTCTGGAGAAAGGAAATTACTTTGCAAGACAGAATCTCTCTCTTCTTGAAGGTCCAACTTTGGATGTAATGTATGACAGAGCAGGATTTCTCGCTGCCGATGATTTAGGTGCACTAATCCTTGCAGCTTCTACTGTTGGTGGGGGTTCAGCCATCAATTGGTCGGCCTCAATTCGAACTCCAACTCATGTGATCAATGAGTGGAGCAAAGAATATGGACTTGAACTTTTTAGTGGAAAATCTTACAAGGAAGCATTGGACATCATTTGTGAGAGAATGGGAGTTCATGAACCAGACTTGCGAAAAGAAGGTTTAAGTAATGAAGTGTTGAGGAAAGGTTGTTTAGAATTGGGTTATCCAGTGAATACCATCCCATGCAATGCACCACCAGATCATTTTTGTGGTTGGTGCAACTTTGGTTGCAAAGATGGAAAAAAGAAGGGTACCCAAGAGACTTGGCTGGTCGATATGGCGACTTCAGGTAACGGTGTGATTCTCCCAAAATGCAGGGCCTTGAAAATATTATATGACAAGAAAAAAGGATTTAGAAACAAAGCTAAGGGAGTTGTTTTTGAATTCGAAAAGGAGAAAGGGGAGAAAGAAACTCATCTGGTGCTGTCTAAGGTGACTATTGCCGCCTCTGGTGCATTGAACACACCTGCATTACTACTGAAAAGTGGCTTGAGGAATCCAAATATTGGAAAACACCTCCATATCCATCCAAGCATCCTGGCATGGGGATACTTCCCGAACGATACTCCTTTAGGACAGAGTGATGGTAATAACAAGAAGAGCTATGAAGGTGCAATAATGTCTGCGATGTCAACAGTTGTTGGGAATTTTGATACTTCAGGTTACGGTGCTGTGATACAAACCCCGTCAGTGCATCCGGGAATGCACTCAATATTAACTCCATGGGTTTCTAGTATTGATTTCAAAGATAGGATGAGTAGATACTCTCGAACAGCTCAAATATTTGCCTTGGCAAGGGATAAGGGTTCAGGCAGCGTTCACCAGTTCCCAAACTCACTGGAGTATCATTTAGATGCTACAGATGAGAAGAATCTCATGAGAGGGATGGAGAAGTTGCTTAGGATACTAGCAGCTGCGGGAGCTGAAGAGATTGGAACAAATCACGTAACAGGTGAAAGGTTGAACGTGAAGCACGCAAGCTCAAAGGAATTTGAGAACTTCGTAAGTAAAGCGAGTAGCAGAGGATTGGAGGACCTTTCCACTCCAATAACCTCTGCACATCAAATGGGAAGTTGTAGAATGGGTATTGATCCAAAGCAATCAGTGGTGAATCAGAGAGGGGAGACATGGGAAGTTGAAGGTTTGTTCTTAGCAGATACCAGCGTATTTCCAACTGCCCTTGGAGTTAATCCAATGGTCACAGTTCAAGCAATCTCTTACTGTACCGCTCAATTTATCCTGGAATTTCTCAAGGGACTTCACCATTGACCAGCTTTTTTATACAGATTGAACTCTAATATGTATCACTACATCCACTGCCGCTAATGAACTACACTCGAAAACATTTCACTTAATTCAGTTCATTGAGTTTTATGCTTTCAAGCGAGTTTGAGTATTCCTGTTTTGTAACCATTTGTTACACTTTATTGATATAAACCTACTCCATTACATCAAGACAATGTATTTAACTCTAAATATCAATTTTTTCCATGGCCAGCATGAGTACCTAAATCAGCAGCAACTTTGGCAGCTTTAGTAAGAGCATCAGACACCCAAAGAGCACCTTGAGCAAAGTAACTGCTGTTGTAAAATGCAATGGCAGCTGCAGATGCTGTTCTCCCTGTCGCAAATACTAGATATTTGCTGGCCTCATAAAGTTTGGCTGCTGCAGTCGATGAAACTTTGTAGGAGTCGTCAAAAGCTTTGGCCTTGATCAATGCATCTTTGCTCAATACATATCCCTTGCATACCATGGTTTTAACAACTTCCTGAGCCGATGTTAGTGCTTCCCCAGGACCGTAATCGAAGTGATCTGCATGCTTTGCATTCTAAGACAATAGATAGATATTAGTTCATGTTTGTCGAACAATATCATCTTTATAGTTATTGTGATGTACTGTGATGGTGTTGTGCAGTTGTTACCGAACAAAAAGTTGTACATGGAACCCAATTTTCAGTCCAATTTTTCAGAGGAGTTGAATTAGGCACTCAGCTCAAACTATTGATCAGTTGAGGTATTCGAATATGTCATTTTCAGTACATGGAAGAATTTGTTAACAACGCCCTTGAAATACATTGCTTTCTCTTTCTTAGAAAAACAATTACAGAAGCGAACAACTGTAGACAAAAAAATCTTTATAATTTGGTTAATATAAATTTAACTTGCAAGTAGAGAACGATTCAGTTGTATGTTCACTATATGAAGATCTCGAGTATGAAATGCATTCAGTCTTCAACTGAGTCATGAAATTGAATACAAGTTAATTAGCAACTGAGATAAAAGATGATGATTTACCATTGAACCACTTTCGGCTTCAATCATCCATGAAGGTGTGTTCCAGCTATTGAAGTCATCTTGATAGTGTCCATGGCGTAATATGCAAACACATTGATCTACAATTGTTCCCCCCTGAGACATTATAATAAAAGATATTAGTCATATTGCATTGTAAAGAGATCGAGTATCAAGAGTCCGGAAGGGAACATACACTAAGCAAGATAGCAGTTTCCAATGCATAAGCATCTTTGAAAGTTACATAAGTAGTGCGACCATATTCTCCAGATCTGTTTATCACAATGCATCAATTCAGGCAGAGCAATCATACACATTTATACCGAGAGCCAAAAATGCACATTATTATAAATGTATTAGCTATATGTATCATTAAATTTAACCAGATTTTCGCCATTTCATTGACAATACGACTTGAGAACCACATGTATATGGCCTGATGGCCATACACCTTAGGATCCCAAATAATTGTTTAGATTACTGTACAAATCTGTAATTGTCGGCATAGGCGGTTTTGGAAACCTGTGAGACAACATGGATATTGTATGGCTTGTAGGAGTTGTAGCCATTGAAACCCAAATCTCCCAATCAAATTTTAATGGCTTATGAATCAGAGTGAGTAGTACTGAGTGACACCCAAAATCTATTTGAAGAAACAAATACATAGAAAATGAATCTCAAAAAGAAACAATTTACCTGACAATCTCTACATGTTCAATGGCACCACAGAACCTGAAGAAATCATAAACATCTTTTTTGGTAGCCTTTGGAGACAAATTAATAATCTCCACAGTATACCCTCTTAGAGTACTCATGGTATAGAAATAGAAACTTTGATACTTCTTCAAACCTGGTTAAAGCAACACACTACTGTATATCCAAATTTTTCTAAAAGCTGATAGAATCAAATAAAGGAGAAAGATGTTATAATAGTTGGTGGGAGTTTCTTGAAATTATTAGCTGTGATGAAAAAATAAAGCCAAAAGAAGTATGATTGTGATCTGAAAAAGATGATGATTCTTTTTGGAATGTGAAAAGAAGGGTCAGAGATTGAGATAAGAATTTATATCTTTCTACAGTTCTACTAGCCACCGAACCAAAGACAAAATTTTCATTTGTCCTCTTTGTTACAGTCCAAACACAACCAACAATAATCAGTTGTTTCTTGTAAAATTAAATAGAAAATAGCACACTTAATCACCCTTGTAATGAGGCAATTGTTATCCTCAGATCACCTAGGATCTTTATTATAAACTTATAAGACTCTAAAAACTGTGACAAGTTCAGAGTAAAAATTTCTTACATTTGGGACCGGTTCGAATAGATGGGTGGAGCCATCTTAACTCTTAGGTTCCCGACAATGGAGCCGTCCTAGACCATAGCTGATAGCTTCATTTTAGTCGATCGACAATGTCGTTTGTTGAAGGAAAAAAAAACCACTGGGATAGACTTACGCAAAACTATTGAGGGCCTGAACTTGGTAAAATGATTTACGGGTTTCAACTAGGTAAAACTATTGGTGCAGGTGTTGTTCTTAAGGATGCTCATGGAAATTTTTATTACAGGTTTTTTGCAGTTGATATTTGTATTGTCAGCTCTTCTTGTTGAATTATTTATAGCTTTGAAACGGGGCCTTCTTGTTGTTTTTAAAAGTTTGAATATTATTGAAATAGAGATGGATTCTTCCGCTCTCTTGCATTGGGTGCAACCTTTCCCAGGAAGTTCCTGCAGCTATCCATGAAAGAAATGAAATTATACTAAATGAAAGAACTAAAATCTAATACTTATAAACTTAGATTACACAAATATGTCCAGGATCGAATATGCATAAGGTATTGATCACAAAATAAAATAATATAAATAAATCATACCTTTGAATATCTTCTAATTCATACAACTTAGACCATAGCTTGAATTCTCTCAATTTCTCCTTAAATCTACCTAGGTGATGGTCCTTATAATTGTAGAGATTGAGTATTGAGGGGGAGCTATGGAGTATAATACTTATATAGTCTTCCATCAAGACCTTTGAGTTCTTCACAATAATGAACATTACTAATAAATGGAGATTAATAATACATAACTTATATTAGAATCCGAAAAACCAAAAGACTTATCAATTAAATTGGACTTAAACAAATGGTTATTGTGCCATAATTCTAACAATCCAGCCTCTCAGAACAGATATTATGCTCTTGCTTAACTGATATTCAACTGACAGTCAAGGACGGAAACAGGACCAAACCTTTTTCGTATTAGTACAACTACAAGTTATTTGACATGTGTGATTCAATGAAAATGTTTATGTGGGTTTTCAATGTAATAATTAGGTTGATGATAATTGCAGTGATATTTATTTTGGGTTGGCATGTTTCTCATGTTTGGTTCTATATATATATATATATATATATATATATATATATATATATATATACTATGTAGCTGTACGCGCTCGCGCATAACTTTATGTTGGAGCATGATTTTTAGTCATATCAAAATATTATGGTATTTTTCTTTAGGTAATTTAATAATTTAGATGTGTAGAAAAAGAAGTAAAAAAAAAAAAAAAAAAAAAAAAAAAAAAAAACACTTACAATACAAATTGCAAGTACACAGTACAGTAGTAGGCTGAGAGAAGATGGAAGAGACGTTAACATCATAAGATGTTGGGCTTAAATCTGGGTTTTTGGGAAAAACATATGTTGGGCTTAAATCTGGGTTTTTAGGGAAAACAGATGTTGGGCTTAAATCTGGACTTTTGGGGAAATAGGAACAGAGTGCCATAAATAAAACACGTGTCGCAAACTTTGTGTCTGGTCACGGGAGGACATCGCTGACATCATTTGACTGTTCACGGGGGTTGTTCTCTTTAAGGTAGTAAAGATGGATGATGCAGAGAAATCTTATGGTTAAATCTTATATAACATGTGGATGATACAGGATTACAGGAACTTTTGTAAGGAAAGATATTGAACTTGTTGAAATATTTCGTTCTTACTACTGAAATACTACTGACTCAATGCTCTATGTGACTGTACTGGCTTTGATCTTATAGACAATTGGAGATGTCAAGATGGACTTTTTGCAGCTAAGAAATGGCAGAGAAAGATTGTCATCTTTCCATCATAACGTGTAGACCTGAACACTACAGTGGCAGTGGCTAGATCTTACAGCCATTTATTCAATACATTTTAACTCAGTACATTACAGTGCGAGCAACATTTTCGTCCACACAATGTGACTAGGACAACTTTTGGTAACCGGTTATGCAATTTTTATTGTTTCTTTTAGTTTTTCAGTCAAACATACAGGCAGCTGTATGGTTGACAAAATTGCTATATGGATGACAAGCAGCTGTATGGATGACAAAATTGCTATATGGATGACAAAATTCAAGAAACAATCAGAGCAAATTTTTGTTGACTTTAGATTAACCGGTAGCAAGTTTCCACTTGAGTCCACGTGGAAGATTGTGTGGTGTACAAGCAAATATACCGTAATACACCATACCAAAAATGTACCAAATAACAACGTAGATCTTACGTCTAGAGATCCAAGTGTAGCAAAGCTTATTTGCAAATTTCCAAAGATAAGCTACAGTTTTAGCTTACATTTTCCTGGGGAGCTTTGATTTCTCTATACAAGTTCTGCTTATGGTACTTGCCATTATGTTAGTACGCATGAACTTAGCTCAGAATGTAAAATGCTGCAGTCATTCTAGCATTATTGTTCTTTACATGTATTGATGATATTAACATTTAACATCCTTGACATAGGCAAAATGTTTCGAAAACAATGCTAGTAATGTCACTGCAATAGTTGAATACAAATTGCGTAATATTTGTACATAGCTATCATTAAGCCCAAGCGCTGAGGAAAACCTAAATCCTATTTAACCTCGGCATATAAATACAAGATTAGCTTCTTTAAATAGGATGCCGATGAAAATTTTGCACAGAATAAAATTTTAATCATGTATTGGTAGGGGTGCGCCAGCCCCTTGCAGTAGTGCAACGCATGGGTGACGCTTTAGAGTCCCAACAGCAAGCTATTGTGGTGAACTCCCCCTAAAAGCAAAAATTAATTTAATATCATGTGAGGCGATGCCCCACGTATCAGATATTAAACTGATAAGAACAGATACTACACTTGATCTTAGCCAAAAGGCCGAGAAAGGTATGCTTGTTTCAGTAAGCTAGGCTCTGTTTTGTATTGCAGTCAATCTTAATTACCTGGGCTCTATCACGTATGGGACTAAAACACATACAGTAGGAAAAGAAACCCAACAACAATCATTAGAGTAAAGTTTTGTGAAGGATTATTCCTGTCACGAAGATTTGCGGGTACATATTGTTTTCGAAAACAATGGGCTGCGCCCACTGTAACGTTCCGGAGCTTCAAAGTAATGTAATTAATACAAAACAAACTGGCCGACTGAAACAAGATCTTGTAGATGTAAATTTTTGAGAGTTGAGATTGTATAACCCTAGAAATTAAATACTTGTAAATGTCACAATCTTTTAGTCTTTGGCTTATTGCCTGAAAGAATGCCAGAATTTCTCGATCAAGGGGCAGTATCTTTTATGTAGTAACAGGAATAGCAAATGAGTACTCGTTAGAGCCAGCTCATATGATAGCAAATGACTGCTTGCCTAGTAATAAGTACACGAAAAGAACTTGATCTGAAGCACCTTTGAAAACAATAAATCAGGATAAAATGTTATTGAGGCCCACAGTATTTCGATCAGTTGAATCTTCTAAGATAGTACATTGAACACGAAAGAAGTAAAGACACTGTCCATTCCAATTCGTTAAAAATGCAGAGAGTTTTTACAGTAAAACCCATCCCACAAAAAGGTCTTGTGGCCAGGAACCTAGCTAAATATCTAAGGTTCAGGTTCTTGCATGGAGACATTGAGACCCAATGTTTTCTACATGGTAGAATATTAGCATCATGGTTTCATTTATAATGTCGCCATATTACCATGGGAGCACTAGCCTCTTCAACACCTATTCATGACCCGGTCTGATAATATCCTGCCAGAAGATTATTATTTTATAATTGTCACCAAGAAGAACTTCCAAGAAGCAAATGAGATCTGCTATGATTGATATACTATCATTCAATCATGGTCAATTCTAAATTCTATATAGATGGGAAAATTGGCGTTAACCCCCCACATTTTGACCGGGTTTGGCAAGAACCCTCTTATTTTGATTTTTTTGGCGCAAACCCCCCGACCCCCTACTTCGGCCAATACTTTTCCCATTATAACCCTGACTCAATCTATTTGACTGAACCCCCCAAATAGTTCAAGTTAACAGAAGTTAACTACAGTTAACAAAACCTATATTTGCCTAAACCCCTGTGCCCAAAAATAAAAAAAACATAAAAAAATAATAAAATTTTACTTTCTTCCTGATCCACGTGTCAGCCATCCACCCATCTTCTCCACCCAATTTGTATGAAATTTGAGCAATTTCATCATCATCATCTTTTCACCTCTTCTCTCTCCACCTTAAATTCCTAACCCCGTTAATCCCCAAACTTTTCTCTTCTTCCCCACCACCACCAAACATTATAAAGCATTCATCTCTTTCTTTTTATCACCAACACACATCACAAGAAACCAATAAATTAAACAACAATGAGCAGGGTTTTTTTTCCTGATCGAAGTAGAAATATATCTATTAATAAAGCTCGAGATGAGCTGATACAATGTACAAGTTTAGGAATTGAAGTTGGGCCTGGTCTTCATAACCAGAATCAGTCTATATATTATATATGATTCTCAGATCAAAACCTAAAGAAAGAAGAAGAAGAAAGCAGTAGTAGTTGAAAATGAAGAAGAAGAAGAGAAAGTGAGATTACTTGAATTATCTTAAGTAAGAAGAACCTTACAATTTCTAGGCTCAATTTACTTACAATCTTATCCAAATTCTTCGTCTCTACTTGTTAGGTAAATTTATCTTCACTTTTGTTTATAAAGATTAGAACTTTACTATCCGTTTTTTACAATTCAAATTGGGCTATCATTATTTCCTTTAAGACTAAGAAAATGAGGAAGAAACGCATTAAGAATTTAGAGGTTTCTCTGTAAAGGCATTGGTAGGTAAGATTCCCCCCCCCCCCCCCCCCCCCACCAATATTGGTGGTGTTTAGGCAAATATAGGTTCTATCTTCAGCTTGTTAACTTCTGTTAACTTGAATTTGGGGGTTTAGTCAAATAAATTGAGTCAAGGGTATATTGGGAAAGATTTTGGCTGAAGTGGGGGTTTGGGGGGTTTATGCCAAAAAAATCAAAATGAGGGGGTTCTTGCCAAACTCGGTCAAAATGTAGGGGGTTATCGCCAATTTTCCCTATATAGATTCCTCCAACAAAAATTGACTTTCATTTCTCTTAGAAGTTCATGACATGCAACCCTCTTGACACTGAAGATTGTCTCTCTGTTGCTGTCTTCTCGAAAGAACTCTCTCACCGTCTCTGTGTCAGACCTCAAAGACTACTTAAGGGCCTGTTTGATAACCGGTTCGCCGTGGCGAATAGGTGATTCTCCGCGTTTCACCGGTTTTTTTGATGTTTGATAAAGACTCGGCGAATTTGGCGTATTTGGAGTAAATTACATAATGAATATTTTTCTGTTAACCATCAGCTTCTTCCAATTACATAATGAATATTTTTCAAGGACATGAAACCATTCATTGCAATGCTTAGTTGCTTACAGTAAAGCTCAAACATCAACCTTTTCCAATGACAAAATAATAAAAATCCTAACGGCTTCAAAGTTTAGCCTTTGGCATCTATTACTTAATCATTCAAGAAAATCTAATCTGGCCACTCTATTCCATCTTTGTCAGTAGCACTTTCCATGATACACTCTAAACAAGCATGATAACCAATGCATTCAATTGGATTTAATGATTGTTTAAATATTGTATTTCTATAGTAAGTTGAAAAATTGTTGGATTTATTTTGTGAGATCTATTTTACTATCTTGTGGATATAGAAAAAATGAAAAAACAAAAAAAAAAAAAGTTTCATGGGCTTCCATGGACCCAATTTTATAAAAGCCCATTAGGTAGCATTGGGTCCATGGAAGCCCATGAAACTTTTTTTTTTTTTTTTCAATGGGTGTCAATCAGATTTTGTTTGTCAATCAGATCAGAGCTACTAGAAGCATGCGTGGTCACGATCTTATATTGTAACAAGAAACTTTTGTTTGTCAATCAGATTTTACAATCTGCTGTAAAAATATTAAGATTGAGATTCATCTTGTTAACTTTATGATTGCTGTTGTTGATATGAAGCAATTGCAGATCAAGTTGAGATTGCCTTTTGTCAAATTATATGGAGTCATTTAGAGAGGTTATGTTAGAGTTCTCAAGAATTTGTTGATATATTACATTGCAGTGTATGGAATCCTTCTCCATATAAACGCTTCTGCAGATCAGAGCTACGATATGAAATGAGTTGTTTCTGCTGGAATGACATCTTTAATGCAAGTTTTGTCAGAAGCTCGAGCAGTTCAATGAAGTTTGACATGCAACAATGCACACAAGTATTTATAGGGACTTACAGCAATATTTCTTCAAATTATTGATCAAGTCATAAAACTGACAAAATTCAAACCATCACAAATGAATATATTAGCCACAAGATGATTACCCAACTGAGCCCCTCTTTATGAGTCAGAATAACCTCATGACTAGGACTACCAGTACACTTGCCACTGAGGGTTCTCTTGTTTGGTAGGCTGAATTTATAACCTAGCCATATATCACTTGTGCTAGTAAAGAACTCCCAGAGCATATCTAAGAGTGTTTCTTCTGTTTTCTATCCACGGGCAACCTCCTAAGCTAAGTACTGCAAAGCACAACTATCTCTTTGAAAACTCTCGACTTCGGTTTGCAGCAGCCACGACAGTATTCATCAATATACCACGGAACCCACCCCGCTCCAATTGAATACCAGCAATGGTAGTACCACCAGGTGATGCTACATCATCTTTCAGCTGCCCTGGGTGCTTTCCTGATTTGATGACCATGGATGCTGCTCCCAAAACCTGTAGCAAAATATTTTGCCAAAGATAAAGTTAGTTGCGAATTCAAATAAATGCATTAACATTTCATTCATTACTTCCCCATATGCAGTCACTAAACTCTGTAGATGAGACTTACTGTCTGGGATGCTAGGCCAAATGCAAGGTCTCAGGGAAGACCTGCAGCTACCCCTCCATCAGCCATAGCCTCTATAGCTAGAAAAATATAAGCTGGACCGCTACCACTGAAATTAAACATCATACAGGGACTAATTCAACCAAGTTGGCAAGTCAAAGGTATTATGGATCAAATCAAACATAAAAAGTTGGCAACATAGTTGATATACAATGGCTCCATACGTGACAGTTTTCTCTGTGCAGACAGGAGACTTGTGGGGTTTCCAAGAACACTACTTACAGCAAAAAACTGGCAACAGGTAGAGAAAGTCCATATGCCTGGTAGTATGAGAGATGACTCAATCCATGTTTGCGAATCCAATGTTGAGTCATTGATTGCCTGAATTTCACTTGGTGACAGAGTAACTCTAGTTGGAACTGAATTTGAACTCAAACCACCCATAAGGACTGGTACTTATAGATCGTGGTAACCTATCTGCCATGTAATGAAAGTTAAGTCTAGCCTCGGGTCCCCTAAAGTAAAATGCAACTACATCATGCGCAATGACAGCTGCTTCCAGTGTTGCAAAGCTACGCAACCAAACTCGAGCTTGTGTTCCACGTATTCAAACTTTACATACCCACTTCCCCATTTTGCTTCAAATCTATCGAAAACAAAGCTTGCTGGATTCCAGTTTAAAATTGAGAAAAATATTCGAAACAAATTGAATCAAATCGAGCTCAAAACCATAAATGATAGTTTGCTCCTGATTTTCCAATTCATAAAGTTGAAGCCATTAGTAATGGTCAACTTCTCAGTCAAACAGGGCACAGAGACTAATACAGTTTGAAACCTGCTTGCTTTCATGATTTATCATGATCATCAGAACCTCTATACCACTAGTCAATTTCAAATGACCTATGTCAGTCTAAAATATTGGACTTCTTTATACCATCTTCATTTGGAAAAGGAAATGCAGCATAAATGAACTAGGTTTGCTATTAATTCCGAACTAATGGGTTAAAACTGTGGTCATTTAATAGAAGAAAAAAAAAATCGCATTTTAAATTTCAGCATTTATCATTCAGAACTCAAGAATGAATGCAGGTTGTGCAGATCAACTAACATTCAGGACATATACAAACAGAACTAGAGCAATCAACATAGCATAAACACTATTGACTAAATGGCTATAAGAAGACCAACTTGAATAGAAGGTGTATGATTCTTCAAAATCGTTAGCCAAATGTAACCATGCTAACAGCAATGTAGACTGTACTGTGGGTGTGATCAAACATGTCTACCACTCAAAGTAAAGTTAAGACATTTGCTAAGACAATTCAGCAAACATGTAGTGTGTCTGGCTCTGATCAAACATGTGCTCGGCAGAAACTAAAACTGAAAACCTACATCAAATTCTAATGTAAGAGTTCGTTCAGAACTCAAAAATAAATGCGGGTTGATACAAGCTGTGTAATCTGTGCAACTAAAATTGAAGCGATAAATACGAAACTACGAACATAACTAGAACAACCCAACATGACATAACATCGCATAAACACGATTGACTGAATTGCATACTAAGTTACAAATAATAACTTAAACATAGTTATCAACTTGAATAAAAGGTATAACATGAAATTCATTTTAAGGGCATGTAATGTACCGCGTGTGTGGTCAAACATGCTTAACACTTAAAAAATCAAAGTTGAAACATTCTTTCAGACATTTTGACAAACATGTAGTGTGTGTTACAGTCAAAATGTTATCTGAAGAAACTGAATTCATATCAAAGAAACTACGTATATTATAAAACCAATATCAAATTCTAATGTATGAGTTCATTCATAGTTAACACTTAACTTATATTAATTATGTTGAAACACCTAAAATGATCCAAATACATATAAAATTTAGATTACCAAATAAAACCTATACAGTAAATATCAATACCAAATCAATACCAAGTAAATATCAATACCAACTAAAACCCTTCTCCTCACTCTAAAAATCCTGTACGTATGATTGAGAAAAGCTTGAGCTTTGCAAAAAACTCCAACTTTGAAGAAGAAGTCGATAATCAGGTAAAAACCCTTTTACTTTATTGATCTGAGTTTTATGAAATTTGATTCAAATATGATAATTTTAGCATTTTTAAGATATGAGTTTTGTTAATTTGGTTATGAGTTTGTTGTTTTTTTTGCTGAATTCTAAGTCATTGTAGTAGTAATGGAGAAGATGAGAAGAAGATGAGAACAGATGAAGAAGATGAGAAGAAGATGCTTACCCAGCGAGAAGAAGACGAGAAGAATCACAGCGGTGGTGGTGGTGGTGGTGGTGGGTAGTAGTGGTGGTGGAGAAAGAGAGATCGAGTTTTAGGTTGCGGTGGTGAGGGTGAGAAAGAGAGATCGAGTTTTTTGCGGTGGTGAGGGTGAGAAAGAGAGATCGAGTGAGGTTGCCGCCGCCATTAGAGAGAGAGAGAGATCGAGTTTTAGGTTGTGTTTTTTTTTTTTTTTTTATGTTATATAGTCTGGCGAATAATGTTGGCGAATTCGCGGTGAATAAAAAAACACCTATTCGGGTGGCGAAAAAATGGTGGATTCGCCGAGTTTTTTTGGTGAATGGGTGTATTTTGACAAAAAAATCCGGTGTATAAATAATTTACTCCAAATACGCCAAATTCGCCGAGTCTTTATCAAACATCAAAAATACCGGTGAAACGCGGCGAATCACCCATTCACCACGGCGAACCGGTTATCAAACAGGGCCTAAGAGAAAAATATATATACTGCGAAGCAACACAGTATGACTATGATTTAATTTCACCTCCCACAACCTATCCGGTTAATAGGACTTGTAATGCCATTGGTGGACTTCACTAGGAACTGACGTTTCTTAGTTCTTACTACTACTAGGAGTCTAGGATACTTGCTGGTGTTACTGATCGACTTTCACAAGGAACTGATCGACGTTCTTTCTAGGATACTTATTAGTCCCACATTAGTAAGATGCATAAATGTAAGAAGGTGTAGGCGTATAAAGAGAAAAAGGAAGCCAACGTTACAACATACTTACCTGGACGGGGTCAATGGACGATCAAGAAGGTCCATGGCCTAGGTTAGTGACCTCTATTGCACTTAGGAGGGGTGCTCACCTAAGATATCTCCAAGTGAGATAGTCTACGTCATAATTTGTTGCTGAGGGGTACGCGTTCGCGCGGCCCCTGCTAATATTAAACTAAATGTTTTTTTTTTTCCTTCTCATTCTTATTTCCACTTATCTTTTTAAAATGTATACTTATGTTGCTCAAAACTTACTTAGTCCATCTGAACAGATATCATGTGTACTCTTTCTGAATGTTGCACTTTCCTGTGTCCAATCCCACATCTGTCCAATATTTGACAATAAGAATCTCATTAACATTTTCACTGTTTCTATAATCCGAGACAGATGGGTATAGGACACAGGACGAGTGATTTATTTGAGATGTACTCAAAAAGAGTGCTTACAGTCTGTAACAGACAGGTGAAGAATTCAGATATCCGAGACTTTTTCTGGAATACATAAAGTACTCTATACCTTAAAGATGCCGAAGTTACAGAGGGGCCATGGATAAGTAACTCATGCAAACAAAATACTTCTTTACAATTCTGTACACAGCCAAGCTTGAGGAACAACAATAGACACATCACACTAAGATTTACAGGTGTTGCGCGAACAGTCAAATATAATCCCACATGGAAAGCAGACAAACAAGGAAAGGGGAAGGTTGTTAATAAAAGAAGAGGTTGAGTGACTGGATGAGTTATCTTTGCGCTTGGGGCAATGACGCTGCTAGTGAGGTTATACCGAGGCACGTCAATTGGCCTTGGTTCTGCCTTGGCTGTTGAGAATTTCTCAAGTAATAATCTCCGAGGATGAATTATAGCTACATTCCCACGAACAGCCGAGGAGAGGACTTCCTAGAAGTGGGTGAGAGCTGATTGATGAATTATAGCTACATTCCCACGAACAAATGGTCTTTCATTTCTCACAGCCAATCCAGTTATAAACGAGAACAGTCATCATCAATGCATTGATGAATACAATCATTTAACTGATCAAATAAGCCTGGGTTCGGGCTGGCAGACTTGTACTGATATGATAACATCCAATAATGCATATCAGGTCAATATTTAACTGATCAAATAAGCAATATTAATTTTGATTATTCACAGGGAAAGCAAGTTTTCTATTGGTTCTCTCAACTGGATAAATACCAGGTCAATATATTGCTGGAGTCGCAGATTACTTACAGACAGGATTTGCTTTTGGAAGAGGTTCCAGTATTGAGACAGGGTAAATTTTATGAATCTTTCATAAACTCACTAAAGGTACAAGCTAACAGTGATCCTCAAGCTTTGGAAAATGTATATTAAGGGCCGCAAAGCTATGGCATCAGAAGTGAAAGCAGTCAATAATGACATCAGCATTAGTTTCTTACTAATATAATCTTTAGACTTTTGCCTGAAAAAGAGGGTGGAATATATTTACTCCTATAGTTTTGTGTAGTTCAGAAGAAGTATCTAAACTCAAGCTAACTCATGTCTGGAAGACTGGAATTGTATCGGCTTCAGCAGCCATTACCAGTCTTGTTAATCTGTAATTTCTCAACTGCAAAACAAACATCAATAACATAATCAGAAGAGATGTAATTACGAAATGAGAGATGGAGAAGAAAACAAATATCAAGGTCCATGCTCTTGGAATGGCACGTTTCATACTGTTATTCAACTGGTTTAGAAAATAATCTCATGTTATTATTCAACTCATTAATGTGTTGGTCAAGTATGAGACTTCATACAACTTCAATTCAGTAACATCAACTAATGCAATATATCATTGAAATGGCTCACCAGATCTACAAATAGAGATGAAATGGGACAAGATGTTTATCGAGAAGTGAATTCGACTGAAAGTGACCAAAATGTAGAGGTACCTTCTTGGTAAATGGTTGACTATCAGTGATTCAAAAATCCAACCATTTGGTATAGTAGATACAGGTCGCTGGAGAGATAATCCCATCGGGTGTGCACTCATTGATTCGTGGACAAACACCACATGGAATTGAAGCCATGGCCTCAACTTTTGGAGCCCCTGCCTTATTTATGCCTCTGTAGCACAAGGTCCCAACTCGAAAAGCTTCAAACTCCCCCATACCTGTACTTGTAACCTCCATAAGCAAATTATCCAAAACTAAAGACCGCATAATTTCAGCAATTTGCTGAATAGGGCACTCAACTTTAAGGTAGCCTTTTTCCCTAATAGATTTTGAGATGGATTCTATTGAAACAACTTTCTGACTGTAGACAATCCTCTTGCATAGTTGTCTCAAATCATTTATGAAGGGTCTGTCCAGTTCACCATCCACGTACCACACCCCGCCTGTGAGTTCCGCTGATGGTTCAAATTCTGTTGCCATGAAGTATTTCTTCCTTTTATTATTTATGTGAACAACCTCCTTTATAAGATTCTTGGTTTGAAGTGACTTGAGGTGCTTCTTAAACTGAGCCTCTGGGAGAAGAGTCTTTCTTTTCATATCCAAGGTCCATATTCCCCTGTCTTCCATGCTTCGGATCAGGTCATAGAGCACACGTTCTGGTTCAGAGAGATTATGAACCGGCAACTTTGCATCAGGACGTTTTCTTTTATTAGATACATTCTCGGATACTGGACCCATGTCTATACGCAAGCATGCAAATATGTTTAGTCTTTGATCAACACTTCAACCTGAATATGGTTTTGTGATCAAGAAGGATGATTAACTTTCACGCAAAAGGTAAAAGAAAATCCCGTTATTATGAAAATAGAATTGCTAAGCTACAATTAAGATATAAGAAAAAAAAAATTGTCAATTCGTATAGTTAGGGTGTGTTTGTTTAAAATGCTGAATACTAGTTGCTGAATGCTGAATGCTGGATACTGAATGCTGAAGACTGAATGCTGAAAAAGTTGTTTGTTTATCATTTTTTAAAACTTCTAGTTTACAATTGATAATTTTAAATTTGACAAATTTATCCTCCTTTATTCTAGTCTTTGGATGCATCTTAATGAAACTGAAATTTTAAATTTGTAAAACATGAATCTGAAGTTCTTTGCGAAAAAAATAACATCGCGAAATAATAATTGAACATTTAAGAAATACTTATATAGAAAACATGGTTAAAAAAATCAAACAAAATAAAAACATATTAAAAAATCGAGACAATTAGTTGCATTTATATACATCATTTTTATTTTTATAATAATTAAACCCAATGCATATGATATAACTAATGGATTATCATAGAAAGAACACATGTGAATGAATCTTTCATGACTAATGACTATTATTAACTTATATAGTGCACATTCATCCACAATCTACAAACAGATAGGGCCTTATTTATCAGTTAGCATGGAAGGGTCAAGAGTACAAGTCGATTTCTCATGAGATTAGAGAAGAAGGAATCCTACGTGGACTGTGGACATAAGTATAATGAAAGGTATTATACATGGGTATAATTGTCATAAAATTAGAATAAGCATTAAGAAGATGAATTAAGCATGAGATTTGTGCTGGTTCAAAATGGCTGAAAAAGTCCATTATGTTCTGAACACTGGTTCTAAACAAACAACATAAAAATCACTTTTCACTTATTATTAGCCTGGTCCACCACTTAAAAATCACTTATAGCTGAACACTTGTTGAAACAAACACTACCTTAATCTGGTCACGACATTTTCGTCTCCTTATTTGATAACAATAAAGGGGGCAAATTTCTCCTCTGTGCGATCTCACGCCAAAAGATTAAAAATAAATAAATTTATCTCTCAAATATATAAACCTCCATATCGAAATTCAGCTTCAATATAGATTTATTATAGAGTAACATCCATCACAGATTCTATTATACTCAGAAAATTGAGGTTCTACTTTCATAAATTTGTTTTCAAGCTCACATAATTTTGGCAAAATCAAACCTCTACAGAATCACTCACTCACCATATATAAAGAATTTTAGTTAAAAGGGCAGCAGAACCAACTGAAAAGGAGACATTTGTGACGTGGGCAGTGAACTTCTGGTACTGGTTATGGTCTAATGAAACTTTGCCTCCAGTTCCACCATGATGGTTTTTGGAGAAAATGCTTTTGCTAATTATAAAAATGATAGTAGTCATAGTACTTTCACAAAAATGAGAAAATTCACCATTATTTCAAAACCATCTCTCTCTCAGAAATATTATCAAACATCTTAAGTGCATAGTTAAATTCAAATTCAATATGAAAATTTCTCTAAATACCCCCAAATTTTAATAAATCAACAAATATGAAAACCCCAACACTTATATATAAATCAAAAAGTGGAGAAGAAAACTTTACTCTTATCGCTTCTAACTTCTTGCTTTCTTCCACAAAAGCAGAAGAACAAACAGCTTTCCCCTTTATTGGGCTGAGTTGGGTTTGGAATTTTGGTTGGGCCCAAAGCTATAGTCCAATCCACAAACATAAACACGTGGCATGATCTAGTAGGCGGTCAGTGTTACTTTTGACCAACAGCGGTGAAATAAGTATATGTAATAATAATAAGAAAACACAAGAAAGGTTTTTATTCCCGAAGAGTTGAAAGAGGGGTTTTTCTGCTCTTGCTCTCCCGCTTCTCTGAAAACCCTAGTTTTGGTTGTCTTCTTCTTCTTCTTCTCTCACAAAATGAAGCTCGTTAGGTAAATCAATCAACATTAATTGCATTTTTCTCTCTCTTTCTCTCTCTTATTGATGATTTCAAAACCCTAATTACTTATTTTGTTGGTTTGAAAAACAGGTTTTTGATGAAGTTGAACAATGAGACGGTCTCGATCGAGCTCAAGAATGGTACTGTTGTTCATGGCACTATCACAGGTTACTTTCTTTCACTTCACTTCCATCACTTATAATTTATTAATGTTTTAGGGTTTAGGGTTTATCAATTTTTTTACTTAATAATTAGTTGAAATTGTTTGTTTTACGTAGGTTTTTATACATATATGTAGTATGCTACTATTTGGGAAATTTAGACTTAACCCCCCAAATATTGGACTTGTTTTGATTAAACCCCCACATATTTGAAAATTTTGACTTTGCACCCCCACCGTTAGCTTCCGTCCAATTTTTCATCAAACTCTATTTTTGCTTCCCCAAATGCCCTTCATTCTCATATTAGCTAAACCTCCTTATTTTTTGCATTTTTTTGATATGACCCCCTACAAACAAAAATAAAGGTTGAAAATTAAATCAAAAAGGGAAATTAAGATCTAAGAAATAGAAGACACATAATGCAAAGATTTACTTTCCCCATTGTTCATACACTTGTAGAGTGACCTTCCCCATTGTTCATTATTGCGATTGTTTCGATTTCAAATGACTAATTGTAGATCTAAGAAGAAGAAGAAGTCTTGAAGGAGATGTTGTTGCTTCAATTCATTTAGAAGAGATGTGAAGAAGGAGATGTGAAGAAGTAGAAGAAGAAGAAGAAAAAGAAGAAGGAGATGTTGTTATTTTGATTTAAGTTTATTTTTTCTAAGTTGAAAAGATGTGAAGAAGAAGGAGATGTGAAGAAGATGAAGGATTACTCCACAGTAATTTCAACAAAGCTTTCTTAGATCTAAAGAGTTAAGATGGTGACAATGTAGAAGATAAGGTAAAAAAAAAAAAAAAAAAAGTAAATTGAAGGTTTTAGCTAATAAAAGTATGAGGGGCATTTGGGGAAGCAAAAATAGAGTTTGGATGGAAAACTAGACGGAAGCAAACGGTGGGGTGTAAAGTCAAAACTTTCAAATAGGGGTTTAATCAAAACAGGTCCAATATCTGGGGGGTTAAGTCTAAATTTCCCCTACTATTTTAGTTGTATGACTAGATAACTTAAATTTAGTTACAATTTGCTGAATTACTTAGAGATGGGGATTACTATGTGTCTGCTGCATTGTGCTGTAGAAAGTGTGGTTAGGTAAATTTTATTAATCACTTAGTGAACCTGACCTTAGAGGTTTCAGATTTGTGGAGTGGAAATGAGACTAGGGTAGGGGCATAAGGGTTGGGTTTCTCTATTTGGACACTTTATGAGTTTATGGTATACCTTTTACTCTTTTAGACTTAAAATAATTCTAAAAACCCTCTAAAGTCATCTTTAACTCTTTTCTTGATCTCAAAAGTACTTCTTTGTTCTTACAGTTATTGTGATAATACAAAATTATCCCTATTTAAACTCAAACATCATTTGGGAATAAATTACTTTATGTAACCTACCATCCAAATTATAAACAAGAGTTGAGCCATTTTCAACAGATCATTGTAGCTGTCCTTGAGTCTGTCGTCTGTGTATGCTAATACATATAAAATTACATTATTGACCTCTAATTCATTACAATCTTTTCGTTGAGTTATTTTAGTTAAGGTGTGTAATTTATATCCTTAATAATCAATCTTTTCAATCACACATAATTGTTTTTTCTTGTAGTTTTTATTCTTCATGAGACTTGAAATTTATTAGTTAAATCCTTTTTCATAGGAAAAAACAAAGGAAGAAAAAGACAGGCCCTGCTCTTTTTTTTTTGGGGTGGGGGGTGGGGGGCAAATCAAAAAGTTACATTTAGTTTGTGAATAACCATAAACATTAATTCAATTATTTCTCCAGCATACAACTCTGACCTTATTAGATAACAATTGAATTGATGTTTATAAGAGAGACAAGGTCAGAGCTGGCTCTGTGCAGTCGTAAACATTAATTCAATTATTTCTCCAGCATACAACTCTGACCTTGTCTCTCTTATGAGAGTTGTCAATGCTTTTATTTCTTCATTCTTATTTCATTGTTATGGTTATCTTATGTTAAAGCCTTACTCCTCTCCCCTTTAACCTATTCTTCTTGTCAGTTATTTTATGCTAAAGTTTCTTGTCGGATGATGACCAATCATCATCTTGGCTAAAACTAGGCATCCATCTATGTGCATGCTAGTCAAACCCACAACATATATGGATATAAAGGTGATGTATTAACTTGTTCACAAGTTGGGGAAAGGTATACTTAGAAAGCTAGGTGACATCTGCTAGAGTGTGCTTAGACCCAAGACTCACCGCATCGACCTACTTCTTTAACTTCATGGATTTAACAGGATTACCTTCACAACTTAAATAAATTTGCATTTTGTGGCAATTTCAGAGTTAGATACTAAGTTATCGTTGTCTAGTCTGTGTGGAATTGTTAGTTGATTCATCTCCATTTTTTACAGTGGAAGTTGACATTTCACACCTTTTTAGAAGATCCTTACCGTCTTTTCCAACTTTAAGTTCTTGTATCAACAACCCTAGCCACCCTTTTTAGAAATTTTCTATAGCCTCCTGGTCTCCTGGAGTTCAGGGTATCGGTCGTAATGGCCAATTAATTTAACGGAAGTAGGATCATCAAAAGATTAACTAATAGACTTGTCCTTGATAGTGAATAGCCATAGAATCCTAGAAACCTCCTTGCCACATCTTGTTGAACTTCCATTTAAATTAGAATCAGGGATGAGTCAGTCACACTCACATGCTTTATGCATGGATTCTTTTACAAATGGCGCACCTGTACTGAACAGTGAACACATATTTGACTCAACCCACCACACCACAACATAGATTCTCGTGAGACATTTCTAGTTCTGTACTTTCTTAATTGCAAGATATTAAGGAACTTTTATCACTTTTTTTCTCTCCAAATGAGATTTCTTCATTGCATGTATGATGTCAGGTACTCAGGTTTATGTATTCTCTCATTAAAAATCATTGTCTTTTTTCATATCATACTTGATGAATTAACTGACCATAAGAGATTGTTTTTATTAGAAAATCATTTACGGATCATTAAATCAGCATGTTGTCACTCTTCTCTGTTTGTTGGCTTGATCTTTGTTTATATATATAACCACTAAAAAATCTTTGCTGGATTTCTGCAGGTGTTGATATAAGTATGAATACACATTTGAAGACAGTCAAACTGACGCTGAAAGGAAAAAATCCAGTGACTCTTGATCACCTGAGTGTGAGGGGCAACAACATTCGCTACTACATACTCCCTGACAGCATAAACCTTGAGACTTTACTGGTTGAGGAGACACCTAGGGTCAAGCCAAAGAAACCAACTGCTGGTACAATAATCTTGTTTATTTGATTTATTCTGATTTTACTGCCAGTTTAGTCTTACTTTGTTGTTCCTTGATGCATTTCATTTCTTAAATTTTGAGTTCCTGTGCATATGCAGGGAGGCCTATGGGACGTGGACGTGGGCGTGGGCGTGGGCGTGGACGTGGCCGGGGTCGTTAGTTGTGTTGTGGTTTTACGAATTTTTGCAAGGTTCTGTGTAAGTGTGGGCCTAGTGAGATATTTGGAGAAGATTAAACTGGCCAGATTTTCATTTAGCATTCTACTTTAATGAAAACTTTGTAGTTTAATGTATGTTACACTTCGGATTGTTTTGTAGGATTGTTTGCATGCTAATATAAATCCATTACCCATGAATGCATTCAATGTGGTCTAGCATTGTTATTTTTAGCATTTTGTATTTCAGAAGCCACATCAAATGGAATCGAACCAAGGAGAAGAGCTTTATTTCTTCTTGTCTGTGAAATGAGGGTTCATAGTGAGATCTGCAACCTTGGATTAAATGAACTGTTAAAGCACCGGCTTATGAAGCTATAGAATTTTGTGAGTGGACTGATGCCTTGTCATGCATGGCTGGAATGAAATACTGTGAGCTTAGATTTTTGCTGCAATGTTGTTGGATTGCAACTTTCAATGCATTCTTGTAGATTCTATTGCTTTATTGTATCCAAGCTAAGAAACCCTAATGCCAACCATGGATGTTATATATTTGGTTAATGCTGAATTGCTGATACGTTTTAAGCAATGTCTGAAAAGAATTGGAGGCAAGCATCACTCTGACGTTTTGTTCTGTTGGTCCAATGATTAAGTCACACCTCTTTCGCTAACTAGTCCAAACTTTAACAGGTGGGCATAAAAGACATCTTGTATCAAGAAAACCTCTCATAGATAGAGCAATCCCAACCAGAGGGCAGTTTGGTGCCCTCCACCTTCACATGGATCTTGCAACTATGTATTCCCAGTTCATAAGTGCATTTTGTTAAATGAAAAGAGCACAAATATGTATAGCAATAAGTGGTCCTAGCCAAAATATATCACCATAGCACTGGTTCAGCTGGTTTCCTTCGATACTGTACAGGCCAGGTTATATCAAGATGTCAAGATTATATATCTGTTAATCTAGAGATGTTCGATAGTTCCTGTTCCTTAATTGCTGTTCCTAAATTGAAGAATCAATACCAATCGCCAGTCCTAAATATTGTGTTTTGTATAGGTTCAAAACTATCAAAGGTAAGAAGCTTAAAATACATGTGGAATAAGATTGGTGTAGTCATGTTGATAAGTTGGGTGCAGAGCAGCGAGATATGCCACATCAGCCAAACCACCTTTAATCAAAACGACGGAACTGCGTTATGTTCCGGGTTTGAAGTGTATGACCGAAACTTAAATTCAGTTTTAAAAGCCCACCTATATCTATCGACCAAGATGGAACATTAAGTTCTGGTTTATCAGACAGAACTTCTTTTTTCAATTCGAAAAAGGTCATACGACTGAACTTATAGTTCCAAAAAATGTGCGAGATAGAAAATTGTGTTCGTCTTATATAACTCACATGTCATTTTTTATGGTATTTTCTTCCTTTTTGAAATCACGTTGGAATTTCTATTGTCTGTTGAATATTTAACCAACATCCCATTTGCAAAGGTTTTCTAGTTTGGAGGGCATTTTGTACTGCTACCATTCCCTAATGCCCTCCCATTGGGATTGCTCTAACGGACAGACAACATTTGTCTGATGTTTGGTCCAAATAAAAAGTTCTTGATAAATTGAGATTTTAAATCTCTTTCTTAGTGGAGTAAATCATTTTTTTCTCCTCTAGTTTGAATGTTATTGGATTAAATTAATCACCACCCTCCACCATATTAAACCCCCCACACCCCAACCAACAAAAAAAAACAAATCACTGTTATTGAATTGAATTTGCTATAATGGAATATAATTACCGTTATTAGACCCAAAAAGGATTATCTTTGTAAAGCACCACAACCATGGTCTTTGCGAATAAACCAAGGTCACGAGGAGGAGAGGTGAAAAATAAAACTAAGTTAGCTTAGTTATTACTAGAATATAATTGTAGGGGTACTATATACAACATACATGTGGCACCATCTCTACCGTCCATCATGGTGCCACATGTCATCATCTAATAGACTCTCTCTTGATGGCACAAGTTACAAAGTTAAAGCCAATTACTACAAAGATATTCTCTCATCATTACCTCAATAAATGTTAGGAATGGAGTTACATTGTAGCCTATAAATATGAAGGCAAATCACTCATTCTAGACATGGTCTGATAGTCTAATGCTCCCACCACTATCTTATGGTGAGGTCTTAATATCAACGACCTCCCTAATCTCTCATGATGAGACCTCACCTCTCAGGTCTCATCTCTCTCGAGCTCTCCTCATAATCGAGCTCCCATTTTGTATCACCACCACTACTATAATAAAGATCATTCTCTCTCTCCGTGGATGTAGGCACAATTGCCGAACCACGTATACAATGGTGTTCATGTCTCTACTTTATTATTGTTGTTCATATCATACAAATCATCATCATTCATTAATGTACTGACCAACCTCACAAATATGGTTAATACATTTGGCGCCGACTACAGGGACTTGGGATTTTCTCAAGCGAATTCCACCCACCAACCCCACCATTACACCATTGTTGTAAGGCTCTCAAAGTGGTGATTTCAAGTTCAAGAAATTCTATTTGACAGAATGGCAATCACAATTTCCAAATTGGTGGTTTTATTTCGGTTACCATTACTGTATGTGAAGCTCGATGAAAGCAAGATAAGTATCAATTCACTATGATCTTACTGTTCATTCTATTTTGTCTCACACAAATTGATTATTATATGCATCTATGTAACATATATTCTCATAACTCGATCATGATTATATATATCAGTTACATTCTTAATGGCCACATGTTCAGGTCTTGCAGAGACCTCCTCACATATCCAGGTCTCTAAGCCAACGACCTCTCAGGTCTCTAAGCCAACGACCTCTCAGGTCTCGACGCGACCTCACTTCATTCAGGTCTCTAAGCCAACGACCTCTCAGGTCTCTAAGCCAACGACCTCTCAGGTCTCGACGCGACCTCACTTCATTCAGGTCTCTAAGCCAACGACCTCTCAGGTCTCATCGCGACCTCCCCAGGTCCTTAATCACGACCTCTTCAAATTACAGGTCTTTCAACGACCCCAACAATATTTATGCCATACAGGGGGCTATTCTCACTTTATTTAATCAAATTAACTTATTAGCACAATTAGCTTTTAATGATATTTTTTGTAGCTCTCTCTATGTGCAGGTCACATGAACACGACCTCACTCCCCATGAGCTATTTTTGCACAAATGTGGCACATTGCTTTCACTAAACTCTTTACAAGTGAAATGCTTGATATACAATACGGCCACCCTCATTGACTAGTGAGTCACTCGTATGCGGGACGACCTCAAACACAATTCTCTAGCCACACGCCTGGTCGAACGCATTCACTCTCAACGCAATGCAGACCCACAAAGGCCACATGCCCGAGAATTGTCAAACAGGTCTCCACGCTGCGACCATTCACTAGATCGGGCACCAAAAAGTTCCAAGTAACTCTCAAAACACTTGGTCAACCAATGCTCTTTCTCAAACGAGCTACATTTGCACTCCAAAGTGCCACATCTATCGAAGTGTCCAGTCACAAGGCGACAAAGATAGTACATACAAGTCATAAGGAAGACGTACAATTCCATGTAAGTCGTTTATTGAATTTTATAATGTTTCACATGCTAACATTATCAGGTCTATGCAATTCGATCACACAAACGCGACCACCTTCAAGCATGACCGAGACCAACAACCCAAGCATACAAGAAGACCCACTTCAGTACGACCTGCTTACAGCCGTCCATCTCGTCTACATGCCTTCTGAACGAGCTACCAGGTCTCCCTGGAACTAACTAGCTCGCTATACACAAAGTCATGATCGAGTTGCCATTACCACAAGGGACCTTCATCGCGTCCTGTAAATCTCAATGATCAAGCTCATCAAAATTTGGGGCGAATCGACTTCGTTAATGAACCCCATATTTCATTCATCTTGGAGGCTAGATCGGTTCGATTACTTCTTTTCAGCCCGAACTCCGTTCAACCTAAAAAGAGGGGGCTTATGTAGGGGTACTATATACAACATACATGTGGCACCATCTCTACCGTCCATCATGGTGCCACATGTCATCATCTAATAGACTCTCTCTTGATGGCACAAGTTACAAAGTTAAAGCCAATTACTACAAAGATATTCTCTCATCATTACCTCAATAAATGTTAGGAATGGAGTTACATTGTAGCCTATAAATATGAAGGCAAATCACTCATTCTAGACATGGTCTGATAGTCTAATGCTCCCACCACTATCTCATGGTGAGGTCTTAATATCAACGACCTCCCTAATCTCTCATGATGAGACCTCACCTCTCAGGTATCATCTCTCTCGAGCTCTCCTCATAATCGAGCTCCCATTTTGTATCACCACCACTACTATAATAAAGATCATTCTCTCTCTCCGTGGATGTAGGCACAATTGCCGAACCACGTATACAATGGTGTTCATGTCTCTACTTTATTATTGTTGTTCATATCATACAAATCATCATCATTCATTAATGTACTGACCAACCTCACAAATATGGTTAATACAATAATCAATTGGTTTATCAACTGCTGAACTGTATAACAATGAAAGAAGGGAAAAAAAAAGGAAAAAACAAACAGCTTGCTCAATCTACTTGAGTTCATTGCCATCAAAATTGATATGTCCAAAGCTTTCAACAGAGTTAACTGAGAAGCACTTTTGAAAATCCTAAATAGATTAGGGTTTGATAAAAAAAATTGTGTCTTTGATTTCTACTTGCATTTCACCCTTGCACTCCTATGTCGTCATCAATGACCCCCCCCCCCCAAAAATGGTTTCTTTAAACCAACGACTGGCCTAAGGTAAGGGGACCCTATCTCCCCTTCCTTTAGTTACTCTCGAGAGGCTGACCTAAGCCTCGAGATATATTCCCTTAATCTCTCATCTTCTGTTTGCTGATGACATCTCCATATTTTCCATATTCTGCAAAGCCAGTATGAGGCCCTTGAACTTATAGACACGACAAATAAACTTCCAAAAATATGGTGTTTTCTTTAGTAACAACACACTCCCTCTTGTCAGAAACCAAAATCTTAATACCCTCAATATGAACACTCTTAAAAAGGAGGATTTGTAGCTTCGAACAAGTCTTTTTCTGGGTTAGAAGAAATTTATTCTCTTTAGCAACCTCACTCTAACGGTCTCTAAATGGTTGGCTGGTTGGAAAAGTAAAGTCATCTCCCAACTTCCCAAACAGGAAGGACAGTGATCATAAACTCTGTAACATATGTAATCCTTTCCTACCAAATGTCGTGTTTTAAGCTTCCCAAGGTAATCATCGAATCATTTTTAATCTTGAAAACATGTGTTCCAAAATTCTTAGAGCTAAGTACTTCAACAATCGCAAGCCCTAAACATCACCACAACAACTCCCCTTCATGGATTTGGCAAGCTATTTCTTTAGCAATTTCTAAAATGATCGCACACACGTGTTGGAATAGAGGTAATTGAGCTTCAATTGACATTTGGAATGACCTTTGGATTCCTTTCATATTAAACTTCAGGCCTAAGGAGTTTTGAACTCCCCTCGGCACCACATCACCAAGGTAAGTCAATTGTTCATCCCCAACACCTACCAATGGGACATCTCAACTATTAGCCAAATCTTTGACCCCCACATTGTCCACCAAATTACTAGTACCAATGTTAGAGGAAATGGGAGAGTTGATATAATTAAATGGATGAGAACTAAAAAATGCTTGTTTATTGTTAAATCCATGTATACCTTACTAACCATTCCTAAAGCCCCCCTCCCTAAAAAACTAAGTGAAACTCTGGAAGATCTCGGCTCCCCCTCGAGCCACACTGTTCTCTTGAAAATGTATCCATGGAGTTATCCCTGCTAGAGAAAAATTGAGGTGCCACTTCAACATCCCATCTAAAGCTTGCCCCTTGTGTGGATTCCACTTTGAATCTTTTCGCCATATCATATGCTTCTCGAATGCCCCTTTACACAAGTTGTTTGGTTCTCTTGTTCCCTTAAGTTTAGAATATATAATTCACTTCTTAACCAAAAAACTGGCTAATTGATAAAATCGTCATGGAACCTTTTTTATGTGATCGCCACGTGGGAGATTTGGAAAACAGATGCCAACAAGTATTTGAAGGTACCCATTTATAGCCAACAAAGCTTGCAATTGAGATTCAATGATTGATTACAGAGTTAGGAAAGAACAACAGAAAATGCAAATCCAGGTTACCTCTGTTACATCAAATTGTGGCAAAATTTGTGAAAATAAATGTTGATATTATGTTTTCACATGTTGATACAAGAACTGGTATTGGGTATTGTGGGTGCAAAAATTTGATCCACAAACTCGAGATGTGTATTGATTAATTGAACAGTTACAATGAAACCCTTGTTTAGACAGAGATAAGATGGGGGGGGGGGGGGGGGGGGTATACAATGAGACTGGACCTGATCGGGATCAGGCTGCCTACGTATCCAAGAAGATGAACTTGGAATCAAGTCTCTGCTTCCACTAAGCACTAATGGAGTTGCTCAGTGAAAGACTCGTAGTTCAGGAGGTTTAAAACTCCTGTATTTGTAGTAGGTCGGAGGAGGCTGGCTCAACCACCCCCCCCCCGGTTTTGACTCCATGAACTCAGGTAGTTCAACTGTGAAGATGTTTTTCGTGGAGATAGCTTGCATCTACCGAGCGGTTATCTCCTTGGTTTGAATTCCCTTTGACCAGGATGACTGCCATGTGGCATCCTCTGATAGGTCCTGGTTCAACCTGGGTCTTCCTTTATCTTTTCCAGCGGGATAGAACCATGGGTTCTGTTAGCCTGGAATCTCGCTGGACTTATCCAGTTGGTTGGGACTTGGATTGACCAAGCCTGAAAGCAAATACTTGGGCTTGACTCCACTGACCAGAGGCCCACTCTTCATACACCCTGGCCAAGTCCTCTGGACTTCTGTGTTAAGCCTTCAGATGAGCCTCTGTCGCTGTTGGACTTTCCTGGGCCGGACCTGGCCTACTTGACTGAGGTGGGCCTGATCGATGTATGGGAACCCACATTTCAACTTCTAATACAGTAACCGGGGCTCCACCCATTGATCGTGGCTATTCGGTGGGTCAAGGTCCACAGAGTGTGTGGATCCCTTGAAACTAGGTTAGGCCCTACTCGATAGCCCAGGGTTGGCTGGCTAATGCTCAGGTGCTCCCGGTTTAGCTTCTTATACAGCCATCGGTGACACCTGTCAGGTTTTTTTTACCTAGGGTACACACATCGCCCCCTCTTTGTCAAGTAGAAAATCTGCTTGGGAGAGATCTTCGAAATATCTTCCCCGACTGTTGAGATTCGGAGGATTCCTTCCCTGATACGACTCTTGATGACGATTCCGCATCCCTTGGATCAAGGACTAGGGTTTATTTCTTCCTCCTATAAATAGCAAATCGGAGGTGCAGAAGGATATCCACTTCTCTTTCCCCAGTTTCTGTTGTTGTTGCTGCTATTGAAGCTTCTGCTGAAGAATGGCTGGCGACCGGAGTACCATCCAGAAGTATACTGTGGATATGCGGGAGAAAATGACTCTAGAGATCGAAGACCGGGATCGCCGTATAGAGTTGATGACAAACGCCTGTTTGGAAGATATTCGTCAGGCGCGCTTGAGCCTGTTTGCCTTGAACGACCAGCTTGCTGACAAAAGCCGGAGGCTCGAGGCTGCTACCCAACGGATCCAGGTTCTTCAGAGCGAACTGGCCACCATATATGTATTGTTGGAGAAGCTGGGGTATCATCCGGTCAAGGAAGAGAAGAACCCTTGACCTGTACTCCCTCGGCTTCCTGCACTGTGTAAGGGAGTAGTGCCCCTGATTAAGACAAATCAATGAAATCTTTTTTCCTGTCTTTATCTTTTTCCCAAATGTTGAGTCACTAGCTTTGTCAGTCTTTTGAGGACAGGGGTGCCTTTGTGAATGGCATCAGCCCCTTGTAAGACATTTGTTTCGAATGACTCGTGACTCCCTTTCTCCTTGAACGAAGGAGTCTTTAGACAACCCGACTTTCCTCTTGCTTTCTTGACAATGGCAGACTCTAGACCTCTCTCTAGTGCAGTGAGCGACAATCGATCCGAGATAGTTCGAAAATTGTCGCGTCACATGGATGATCTAAAGAGGAAGATCGGGGAGCTTCGTGAGGAGCAACTTCTCCATGAAGATACGCATGACACCCGGATGGCGGGTATGAAGGAAACTATGGAATACTACCGGGAGAAGCTGAAGGAGAAGGTAGCCGAGCTGTCAGAAGCCAAGGAGCGAGCAGATTTCGATGTGGCTTCATCTTGGAAGGCCGGGTATGCCGCTGCAAAGGTTAAGTACGACCTTCCTGACTCGTCGGAGGGGTCTGATCTGTCTCCCTCTCTGATGTAGTTCAGTTCCGATCGCACTATGTAGGGGACTTGGTGCACTCCATACCTTGCATTTCGTGATAAAATCATATCTTCTTTTATCACTGTCTTGAGCTCCGGTAGATAGGTCCGGTTAACTTCCCGTTGTGGTAAGCTAAAGAAACATGTGTCGGTCAATTGGCCTTTGACCGTGGTGACATGGACCGGAGGTCCACATGTCGCTGACCTGGACCATGCAGACCCCACTTGTACATGCTGAGTGGATCTCAGCTGATCGCATAATGTGGGTCCCAGTAAATGTGGGTCCCAGATGACTGTGCAGTGTAAGCCCAGTTGGCTGTGTTAAGTGAGCCCCACTTCGTCTTCTCTAAATCTTCTTTTGTTGGAGGGAAGATGTACATCTTCAACTTCCAGTGAAAGCTTGTGACTCTTCGCTGATCGAGTCATTAAACCAACTGGTTTAATGACCTTAATGGAGAGTCCATTAAAGGAACTTGGAATCTCATTAGCCAGTGGACCCTGAGCTCTTCCTTATAAAAAGAAAGGCTCGAAAGAGAGAGGGGCATTCCCTCTTCTCTCTTTCTTCTTCTTCATTTCCATTTCGCTCTCTGCTGGAACCTTAGGTTCTGAAACTCCAAATTTCGGTGATAACTGAGCAATTTCCTTTAGCAAAATGAGGAGAACTCCGGTGCTGAGCTCTAGCAGCGATGAGGAGCCTCAGAATTCGGCTCCCCGTCCCGCTGCTGATGAAGGCGGACCAAGCAGTATTCTGGCAACTGGGCCTCCTTCGCCTGCTGGTGTGGCGGAGGTGGCTCCTTTAGATTCTGCTGAGCCTTCGTTGAAAATGCCCAGGAGAAGGTGGCAAACTTCCTCTAACCTCCATCGGAATCCCGAGCTCGAGCGGATGAGCGCGGTGGAGGTCTAGGAACAACTTGGTTGGAGGGGGGTTCGATTTGGCTCCCACCCCTTCATCTCTGATGATTGCTCCAGCAACCTAATCGCAGTAAGTCTTTACCACCTCATGTATGGTATGCAGCTCCCGCTGCACTCTTCTATTTTGAGACTGCTGTCATGGTGGGGTATCCGGTCGGGTCAGATGTACGTGTCCTTCTGGATAATTGTGCGTCGGATCGGGCTGATTGCCCTCCACTTCGAGGTTCCCTTTGGCCCGGTCGAGATGTTCCTGCTCATGAAGTCGGTCGTCTGAGAGGCTAAAGAGCGCTGCTTCTACGCCATTTCTTCGCGTACTGCTCGGAGGCTGTCTGGACTTCCCAAACACTATGGGAACTGGTTCGAGCCCTGCTACCGGGTGTCAGGGTGGTCGTCTAACCGCAACATCCAGGTGTCGCGGGACTTCATAGGTAAGCATGCGTCTGACCTTGCTTTCATTTTTGCCCTTATGTTTTGCGTGCTTGCTGAGCTCCGGATCAGGAACAGTTCCATGCTTGTGTTTTCAGGGAAACGTCAGCTTCAAGTGTCTCTGCCCGCAGGGACGGACTCTTCTGCGGCTGAAGGCAACATTGAGCGTTTCTTCAGCCTGCCGGCAGACCTGCGGGACCTGACTCTCCCTGACCAGATTGTGACGCACATTCGCTTCCCAGCCAGGCTTGCAGCCCTACCGGTTCCTCCGCAAGTCGTGGTTGTAGAGTCCAACTCTGGTGAGGGTACTGCCACTGTAGAGAGCACAATCCCCAGTGTTGAAGAGGAGCCTCCGGTTGAGAGTGAGGTTGTTGATCTGCTGTGGGAGATGGACGACTGGCCCGATGAGGCTCTTCGAGTCGAGGGAAGATCTCCTCCTGATGAGCTAATGCCGGATGTCCTACCGACAATCATCCCAGTTATCGGGGATGTCCAGGTCAGTGATGGTCGCCGGAGGAGACCACACATTTTCTATGGCTCATCTGACTCCTCCGGTGATCCAAGCCTGATGTCGAGGGATAACGGCGTTCTGCTTTCCCGTGGGTCCGGTGAATCGGCTACTGAGGGTTCTTTCCTACCCTGTTACAGGTACATGTTGAGGTGGACAACCTGGCCCAGCCGAAGATGGTGGGAGGTGTGTCCGAGGAGACGGTGGTCGCCTCTACTGCTGAGGGAGGCGAGCCAGCTGGGATCTTGGGGAGGTCCACCGGAAGCAGTGGACGCGCCCAGTGTTGGAGACGCTGGAGTCGAGGCTCCGGTGGAGGTAAGACCTTCCCAACCTCTTGTTGTTGAAGTTGTTTCTGTACAGTCCCCTGCCCCGGTTGATCCGAGGGGCAAGGTTGTTGTAGATGAGTCTGCTAGGGGCTCGAAGAGAGCTGCTTCTACCTCCCCTGCTGATCAAGGGAAGGTTGTGCGCCTGAGAAGGGAGGTTGCCATCCCTCGGGCGCTGAGGAGACCGGTGACGGGGACTACCCGGATTGGTAGTGGCTCCTGGGTCCCTGTTGAGGATGCTCCGGCCGTCGAGGACGTCCAGACGGAGGTGGAGTTCACTGTGCCGGGCACTGCTGATGACGAAGCCCCGGTTTATGGTGGGGTGACCAGGTCCCATACACTGACCTGCCCACTGGCCCAACTGGGTAACTGGGCCCCGAACCGGGTGAGTACCAGCCTGAGGCTACCCCGGAGTTTCCACTGCCGGCGTTCACCATTTATCTTGCGTTTCTGAATCGGGAGCCGATGTCGATTGGGGACTCCGGCATCATGAACATCCACACTGCCTTTGACTACATCTTCCAGAACTTGCTCTCGGAGGATCAGGCGTACTACAGCCGCCTTTCTCACGACCGGGCGATGAGAGTAGCGGCTCAGAACTTGATTGCGATATGGTTCCCTGCCTTGAGTTCTAACTTTAGACTTGTCATTGCCTGTATGTTTATTTCTGACTTCTGTTTCTCTTGTCTGTCAGACGTAAGCTGCCATGGCCCGGGTCTTTGAGCTGAGTGTCAGACCCCGACCTTCTGCCTTGGAGGACCTTGAGCTCCTACGAGCTGAGAATCGACAGCTCGAGAAAGACCTGGCGGCGGCAAACAGCGACCGGTGGGCTCTGGAGGAGGACAAGCAGTTCTTGGCAACGGATTACCACAACCTGGACTTCACCCTGACTGTTGCTCTTCAGAGGGAGGAGGATGCCAAGACTTCCCTGGCAGAGCTGGAGACCACCTGGGGGAAGCTGACCCGAGAGAAGCTGGAGCTGGACCGATGTCTCTCCCTCAAGGTGGCGACGTATGACTGGGCCGCTGAAGAGCTCCGGCTGGCGAAGGCTGTCTACCAGCAGGTCCTCGACCAGCTGGAGAAGGAGAAGGCGAAGAAGAGCGGTGATAGTCCCGGTCCTTCTTCGCAGCCTTAACTCCGTTAGACTTTTGTAGAAAGGTTCTTGTCCCGGTTGCCGGGGGACTTCTTCTTGTATATCTTTTTTTTGAAAAAGAAATAAAAATTTTGTTGTGCAAAAAATACCTTGTTAGATATCTTTAATTTATTTTTAACATTTATTACAACTGACTATCTCCCTCGCCCCCTTATCGTTTTAAGGAGTTTTCCTTGGGACGATAATAGTTCTTTTTCTTGCTGACTCCATGGCGATTCATGGTCTGCTGCTGAAAGGGGATTCGTCCCTATATTGCATGCTTTGACCCGAGGGCAGGCTAGCTTGCCTAACAACCCTGGTTCTTAAGAGTGGATGGCCTCGCTCTTAAGACTGGTTTCCGAGACCGAAAGCTAGGTCCAGGCGTCTTGGACCTAAAAGGAGTGTAGCTCTGCATTTAGGACTTAGCCAGGATCGAAAGCTAGGTCCGGGCATCCTGGGTTGGATGGGGTTTTGATCCCTGACATTCCTGATTTCCAAGGTCGGAAGCTAGGTCTGGGCGCCTTGGGCCTAAAAGGAGCATAACTCTGCATTTAGGACTTAACCAGGATCGGAAGCTAGGTCCGGGCATCCTGGGTTGGATGGGGTTCGATCTCTGTCATCCTTGGTTTCCAAGACCGGAAGCTAGGTCCGGGCGTCTTGGGCCTAAAAGAAGCATAACTCTGCATTTAGGACTTAGCCAGGATCGGAAGCTAGGTCCGGGCATCCTGGGTTGGATGGGGTTTGATCCCTGACATCCTTGATATCCAAGACCGGAAGCTAGGTCCGGGCGTCTTGGGCCTAAAAGGAGCATAACTCTGCATTTAGGACTAGCCAGGATCGGAAGCTAGGTCCGGGCATCCTGGGTTGGATGGGGTTTGATCCCTGACATCCTTGATCTCCAAGTCCGGAAGCTAGGTCCTGGCGTCTTGGGCCTAAAAAGAGCATAACTCTGCATTTAGGGCTTAACCAGGATCGGAAGCTAGGTCCGGGCATCCTGGACCTTAGTGGAGACTTGATCTTGCACTTACGATTTTCAGCAGTAAAAATACAAAGTACTCGAATTCTTGCGAGAAAGAATCTTTATTGAAATTATCAAATGGAGTACATTACTTGTAGAATTTCTTGAGATGGAAAGCGTTCCATGGTCCGGAGAAGAAGTCGTCGGATAGAGTTCTGAGGAAGTATGAGCCTTTCGCAGCATGTCTGTTTATGATGTAAGGTCCTTCCCAGTTTTCTCCAAGCTTTCCGGCGGTTGTATCCTCAGTCATGACTTTGACTTTCCTCATGACCCAGTCGCCCGGATTGAATTTCCTCTTTATGACTCGCTTGTCATATCCCCTTTTGATGGTCTCCTGGTACCGGAGGAGGTGTTGTAGGGCTTGTTCTCTCTTGTCGTCAAAACAATTTTTTCTCTTGCCAGAATCCCTTCGTTCTCTCCGGTAAGGACTCCATCAGTACGAGTTGTCGGAGCTAGCAGTTCTGTTGGCATTACCGCTTCTGCTCCAAATGTAAGTTGAAATAGTGTCATACCGGTGGATCTCCTTGGGGTGGTCCGGTATGCCCATAAAACCCCCGGGAGTTGCATTACCCAGTTGTCTTTTGCCTTATCCAATCGCTTCTTGAGTGTATCCAAGATGACCCGGTTGGATGCTTCTGCCTGCCCATTCCCCTGAGGGTAACATGGGGCCGAGAAATTGTGTTTGATCCCCAAGGACTTGCAGAACAGCCAGATGTTGTCGCAGTCGAACTGTTTTCCATTATCTGACACTAGCTCTTGAGGAATCCTGAACTTGCAGATTATGTCTTTCCACAAAAATTTTCTGACATCGGAGGCATATACCTGTACCAAAGCTACGGCTTCAACACATTTGGTGAAATAATTTGTAGCGACCAATAGGAATCTGACTGAGTGTGGAGCTTTTGGGAGCGGCCCCACAATATCCAATCCCCACTTGGCGAAAAGCCACGCGCTCAGGATGGGGTGCAGTTCATTTGTCGGGGCATGGCCGACCGGGGTATGCTTCTAACAAAGGAGGCATGCCTGTGTGAACTTCTTAGCGTCTGCCATCATGTGTGGCCACCAGTATCCTTGGATCATCGTCTTCTGCGCTAGATTTCTGCTCCCGGAGTGGTTGTCGCAGATCCCAACATGGATTTCTTTTAGTATGATCAGGCTTTGTTCTGGAGTAAGACACCTGAACAAGACCCCGGAGCCATGGCTCTTCATGTATAGCCTGTATGGCTCCCGATGCAGGATGATAGTAAACTTCCACGCATCTCTTTTAACTTTGGCTAATAGTTTTGGATATTCGAGAAGCAAATGTTGGATAAGGAAGTTGATGTATGGCCTCCTCCAGTCTTGACCGTTGTTGGACTGCAACTCGGCGTCAATTCTGTCTACTTCAGAGTTCAGGTTGTCTGGAATGTCTTCAATTGGTTCCTCCAGTGGGAGTCCCAAATCGATGTGAACATGCAAAAGCGGTGGTTCTGACGGGTCCGGTTCGTCCGGCTTCGTCGAAGGTGGCATCGCTTCTACCCGGCCTCTGGTGAGGCAAGGATTCCAGTCTTCAAGTTGTGATTTTGGTGGGTCCTGTGTCTGACCCTGAGATGGAGGATTTGGCTCGCTCTATGTGCTCGGCCCGGTGCCGGGCAGTGAAGCCTCTTCATCTCTCTTCCTTTTCTGTCCTCTGGTGGTCACCATGAGAACTTCCTTCCGATGTCTGCATTCGAGGAGGTAGACCCCCGGTAGCGGCATGTCTGGATTTGTGGGCCCGATACTCGGCTCTATCTGGTATCCGATTAATAGTTGTTGGGGCTCTGCAGTGCTGATAGAAGAGGACAGATATGCCAGGGCGTCTGCATGCCTGACATCTATCCTTGGTCGTTGCTCGACCGTAATGAATTTAATCTTCCCTGCCATGGAGTGGAGGACATCAAGATATTTTGCCATCCGGTCGTCCTTGGCTTGGAAGGATCCGGCGAACTGGTTCGCCACTAGCTTTGAATCTGTCTTGACTATGACTCTCCGCGCCCCCAGTTGGAGTGTTGTCTGGAGACCATATATCAGAGCTTCGTACTCAGCTTCGTTGTTTGAAGCTGGGAATAATCCCAGACTGACAGACTTTTCTGTCTTTTGTCCATCTGGGCTGATCAAGAGACAACCTATGTCGGATCCTGTACAGTTACTGGACCCGTCAGTATAGATTATCCGTGCTTCGCTATCTTCTTTGGCCGGAGACTTCTGTGACCGGGGGGCATAGTTCGCCCCCAGTGTATCTTCTTCCAAATCTGGGTTGACCGGGATATCCTCGATGTGAAAGTTTGCCATCAAGGAGGCTATTGCGTGCCCTTTTTCCGCGGTCATGGGTTCATACCGGATGTGGTATGCACTGAGGTAGCTGGACCATTCGATCAGTCGATTGGATTCTTCTTGCTTTCCAAGAGCTTTTCTGAGTGGGAACTCTGTGTAGACTTTGACTGCCCTCCCTTAGAAATATGGCTTTAGCCTCCTAGTTGCATGCACCAGGGGTAAGGCGATCTTTTCGATTTTTGAATATCTTGTCTCAGCTCCTTGCAACATTTCGCTGATGAAATATACTGGTTTTTCCTCCGGCTCCTCCACAAATATGACTGCACTAACTGCTATATCAGATGCGGGCAGATAGATGCCGACTGGTTGTCCGGTTTGTGGTGCTGTAAGGACCGGAGGTTGAGTGAGATATGCCTTGATTTCGTCGAAAACTTGTTGACAAGTAGGATTCCATTCCGCATTAGCTTTGATTGCATTGAAGAATGACTTGCATCGGTCTGAGTATCGGGAGATGAACCTGTTGAGAGCGGCTAACCTCTCAGTTAGCCTCTGAAATTCTTTCACTATCTTTGGGGTAGACATCTCCAAGACTGCCCGGATCTGATCTGCATTGGCTTTTATGCCCCGGTTGGTCATAAGGAAGCCAAGGAACTTGCCAGAAGAAAGACCAAAAGAATATTTGGCTGGATTCAGCTTCATGTTGTACCTTGTCAGGATATCGAATGTCTGTTGCAAATCTTGCAAATGATTGTCTTTCTCCTTGGTTTTGACCACCATGTCGTCTATGTAGACTTCCATGGTCCGGCCTATGAGCTTGCTGAAGATGGTGTTGACCAGCTTCTGGTATGTTGCTCTGGCGTTCTTCAGACCAAACGACATCACCCGGTAGCAGTAAAGCCCCCGGTCGGTGATGAATGCGGTATGTTCCTGGTCTTCTTCGTGAAGTGGAATCTAGTTGTATCCAGAGTAGGCGTCCATGAAGCACAATCTTTGATAGCCAGCGGTGGCGTCCATCATGTCTGTGATCCTGGGGAGTGGATATGGGTGCACATGACATGATTTATTAAGATTAGTAAAATCGATGCAAACTCGGATCTTACCGTTCTTCTTTGGGACAGCCACGATGTTGGAAACCCAGGTAGGGTAGATGACTGGTTTGATGAATATGACTGAAAGTAGTCGATCGACTTCTTCGTTAACCCCCCAGCTTTTGATCTGGCGCCATTCGCTTGGGTTTCTGCTTGACCAGCTTGTACTGAGGATCAATGTCCAGTTTATGACAGGCGACCGAATCAATTCCTGGCATCTCGCTGACACTCCATGCAAAGACGTGGTGATTCTGCCGGAGCAGAGTGATCATGAGATCCCTCTCAGCCCTTAGTAGGTCGTAGGAGATGTAAGTTGTCTTGTGGGACTCCAGTCCCACTATAACTTCTTCCAACTCGTCGACCGCTGGTGATATTTCGGTTTTCACGTCTGGCTTCCCCTTGACAGACTTGCCGGGAGCTGGTTGCTATTGATGAGAGTCCATCAGGAAGATAGTATTTCCCTTGGTCTCTGAAATGGACTTTCCTTTGACAGCATCGAGATGGCATTTGAACGCCATCCATTGATATCCTTTGACCATGCAAATTCCGTTGGGAGTCGGGAATTTGAGGCTTTGGTGGAAGGTGGATACGATTGCTTTCATCTGATGAATTCAGTCCCTTCCCAATATGAAGTTGTAGCAGGAGCGGGAGTCGACCAGCAAGAAGTCTATCTCGACGGTATTGAATCCCACCGTGATTGGCAGGTGGACCCACCCGAAGTACTGTGTTGGCTCCTCGTTGAACCCATAGATAGGAGTCTCATCAGATTCGATGAGACCCTTAGATAACTCCGACAAGTGTTTAAAGGTACCCATTTATAGCCAACAAAGATTGCAATTGGGATTCAATGATTATTTACAGAGTTAGGAAAGAACAACAGAAAATGCAAATCCAGGTTACCTCTGCTACATCAAATTGTGGCACAATTTGTGAAAATAAATGTTGATATTGTGTTTTCACATGCTGATACAAGAACTGGTATTGGGCATTGTGGGTGCAAAAATTTGATCCACAAACTCGAGATGTGCATTGATTAATCGAACAATTACAATGAAAAGTCTTGTATAGACAGAGATAAGATGGGGGGTATACAATGAGACTGGACCTGATCGAGATCAGGCTGCCTACGTATCCAAGAAGATGAACTTGGAATCAAGTCTCTGCTTCCACTAAGCTCTAATGGAGTTGCTCAGTGAAAAACTCGTAGTTCAGGAGGTTTAAAACTCCTGTATTTGTAGTAAGCCGGAGGAGGCTGGCTCAACCACCCCTCCGGTTTTGACTTCATGAACTCAGGTAGTTCAACTGTGAAGATGCTTTCCGTGGAGATAGCTTGTATGTTGTCGAGCGGTTATCTCTTTGGTTTGAATTCCCTTTGACCAAGATGACTGCCACATGGCATCCTCTGATAAGTCTTGGTTCAACCTGGGTCTTCCTTTATCTTCTCCCTCGGGCTAGAACCATGGGTTCTGTTAGCCTGGAATCTCGCTGGACTTATCCAGTTGGTTGGGACTTGGATTGACCAAACCTGAAAGCAAAGACTTGGGCTTGACTCTTCTGACCGGAGGCCCAATCTTCATTGCATACATGGCCAGGTCCTCTGGACTTCTGTGTTAAGCCTTCGGATGAGCCTATGTCGCTGCTGGACTTTACTGGGCCAGGCCTGGCCTACTTGACTGAGGTGGGCCTGGTTGATGTATAGGAGCCCACGGTTCAACTTCTTATACAGTAACCGGGGCTCCACCCATTGATCGTGGACTATCTGATGGGTCAAGGTCCACAGAGGATATGTGGATCCTTTGAAACCGGGTTGGTCCCTACCCGATAGCCCAAGCTTGGCTGGCTAATGCTCAGGTGCTCCTGGTTTAGCTTCTTATACAGCCATCGGTGACACCTGTCAAGTTTTTTACCTAGGGTACACAAAGGTATGTTTTCAGAGATGCTTCAATTTTTATTTTCAAGAACAAATTCTTGTCGTGACGAATTTGCATATGAAGCAAAATGCAGGGGGATCCTTTCTGTCGTCCGACGAGGGATCAAGCATCAACTAAAAAAGATGGAAATCGAGACGGATTGTAACGCAACTACAGAATATCTATTAGGTCTTCCTTCTAACTTGAGCTGGATTGTTGCAAATATTTTAGATTGTGCAAAAACTTTAGTGCTTATGCATTTTACTTTTGTATCTTTCAAATTCTGTTAGAGGACCAGGAACTTCTATGCTCATATCCTTGCACACTTTGCAGATAGAAGCTTGGTGGTTCCTGCCTTTTTTTTTTGTTAACAACTAAGTAGGGCTGTTAAACGAACCGAACAACTCGAGCTCGGCTCGGGCTCGAGCTCGTTCGTATAGCTAAACGAGCCGAGCTTGAACATAAAATAAAGCTAGTGTAAAATTTGGGCTTGGCTCGAGCTCGGCTCGTTTATAAACGAACCAAGCTTGAACATATCAAAGCTCGGCTCGTTTAGATAAAATCCTACTTTTATGTATAATTTAATTGAGTAGCTCGCGCTCGGCTCGAGCTCGTTCGTATAGCTAAACGAGCCAAGCTTGAACATAAAATAAAGCTCGTATTAAATTCGGATCGGCTCGAGCTCATTTGTAAACGAACCGAGCTTAACATACCAAAACTCGGCTTGTTCGGCTCGTTTAACACCCCGACAACTAAGATTTATTAAATCAAAAGAACGTTTTTATAGGACACCACATTACAAACCAGGAAACATAATAACCTATAAGTCTTGAAACTAGAACCTGTTGAAACATACACACTTAACAACAAAGCAACACAAATGTTTCTATAGATCCAAGGTTTCTACAACATCCATAATCGAACCAAAGCCAGCATGAAATCATTATAGTAAGAAGAGCTTTCAACCATGAGCACAAATTTGCCTTCTATCCACCACAGAGAACGACACACCTCCCCCCAAAGAACTCCAAAAAACCAAAACAAAATGAGAACCGCGAGAGGATCCAAACAGGGAAGATCTTAAATGGGGTGGATAAAATGAGTATACACATAACATTCCCCCAGCCACCAGACGCTATTAGAAGGCATCCAAAAAGGGCAAACCCTACCCACTCCATACAAAAAGAGTTTGATGTGTTCAATTAGAATAACTATAATGACCAACACCAACAAAGATGACACAAGACATTAAACAACAACACAACAAGATGTATGGAAAGATTCATCCTTTCCTCTCGTACTAGGGGATAGGAAATAAGATAGCCTCCTCTTATGTTGTTCCTACCTGGCTTCTCAGTCAGCTGGAAGTCTGGAATCTGATCTTATTTTCTATAATAAGGACTAAATCTAAATTATAATATAATTATGTCCTTTATCCTAATTCTATCTATGAATTAGAGGGAGCATTTTCAAAATATATCAACTTCACAGGGTGTGTTACAAAGGCGTTACTTTTTAGCTGGGTAAGAAAAAAACAAAAAGAACTTGCAGAAAAAGAAAAGAAAGATACTTTGAGTAATAATAAAAACCCTAGAAATAGATAGAAGCTAAAACTTTTCCCAATCGCTTCAGATCCAGTTGAAGTGATTTCAAATTAACACTACTACTACTTGCGAAAGTACTCGATCGAAAGATGACTCAAGATGTTGAGATGAAAGAACTTACTGTAGTTCCTTCGATTTCTGTTTCTTCAAAAGATGTTTCATCAACCTTTCAGAGTAAGTATTGAATTGAATTGAATTGAATTGATGATGAATAAGAAGTTCAATCACTCATTCATTCATTATAAATCTTATTAGTTTTAATTTTAATTGATTGTTTTCTAATTTAGGTTTTGTTTTATTGAAATTAGTTTTGAAGGAAATAGTATCTCTTCTTGAAACTGGAGCATATGCTAGAGAAGTTCGTCGAATTGGTCAAGCTGTTCGTCGTACTATTCAATTGAGACGTAAATTGAAAGCTTCTGTGCTTTCTTCCTTTCTTAATTATGCTCTTACTCAAGGATCTGAGGCACATACTCGATTGTCCTCTTACCTTCCCAAGGTATCTATCTCTCCTCGTATATACTATATAGATAATAAACAATTTACACAAAGTAAAACACTTTTCCAACGAGTGACTAGTTAGGGTTTACTTTGCATTTTCATGAGGGTTATGTAGATGGTACATTTTAAGACTTATACAATGGTGGACTCATACATTTTGAACTGTCACAAAGAAAGGACTTCAGATAGGTTTTTTTTTTATGTAAATATCTAATTCAATGAATCACGAGTTTAATCACATAAATTATTTACTTAATTTAATTAAAATCTTTTGGTTATAGGTAGTTGTGGACTTGTGGTATTGGTTGCCAATGTCTTTGGGTACAAGTTGAAAGAAAATCATGTTTGTTGTTTTTAAACAATTCAAAATTTTGGTTACAAAACTCCTTGTTTATCAAGTGGGCATTTCATATTTCAAGAAAGGAGGAACGAGGATTATTACCATATTTCCATAATGAGTAAGGGCAATGGAAACAGGATAGATGGAGAATAATTATGGGAGATTTGTTCCGGTTGCGGCATTTAAGCTGAATAACAATCTGTTACTCAGCACTTGGAAGCTTAGTATTCAATGTTGTCTTGTGCCATAAGAAGCAGAACAAGAATTTGCCTCGAAGCATTTAGGAACAAAAAGTTTGGGTTTGTTCTGAGACATTAAAAACTTAATAGACATTTGCCACTAAACAATTAAGAGCATAGTATTCGGATTCACGGCTCCCAATCCTCTCGTAAATTGTTGGCCACCCCATCTCCCTGTGTCTCTGAATCGTGTTTCATCCTACGTTTTGGAGAACAGTTGTATGCATGATTAGGAAATAACAGGAATCGTAGTGCCTTGTACTAACCTTGTGCGATTCAAGGTGACATGTGAGTTACCTTGCTTCCACAACACACAAATTGCCCTTTTTATGAGCTTCTCCTTTGGTAAAACTTATAAACCCTATGGAAAACCCAACCAAGAATTTGGTCCCACTGTTCTTGTAAGTGGGTGAGCAGCTGGTTACAGAGTAGTAATTTGGTCCTTGTATATAAATAATAAATGTCAATAAGTATATTCATATATATGAATAAATGTTAATAAATTAATATTATATAAGTTATGACTTTACAATCATGATTTCTTCTGATTTGTGATTCACTAAAACTAGAATATGATTTCTATTCCTGTTCACAAGTTCATAACTATGTCTCCGAATACAAAGTATCTTTTGATTGAAAAGTATCTTAGAGATCTCTTCTTTTTGTGCCCACTCACCTTCTCGTTGCTGTATAAGGTTCCTAATTCTCATTACTTTGCTATTAGGAAACTGCATTATATTCCCAAGGGGCTTAGTTTTGAAATTCTTATGCTTACTGCAAATTTCACATTTGTATTCAATCTCCCTTCATCCCACCAGCATCTATCCCAATGCCTTTGAGGTGTGAAAGGGAATATGTACAGTGTTATATATTGGCGAGTTACTTGCTATTTATATTGGGATAACTTGTCAATGAGTCATCATGTAGATGAGTATTTTTGGAATGTGCACTTTTCATATAATATGAAAATCACAAGGGCATATATGCACAGAAACTGACTGGGAAGCAATTGTATGTCAGTCAAGCTGATTTTTGCTCAACTAATGTCTTTCAACTGGAGCTCAGTAGTCTTGTCTTATTTGATATTTATTGTATATGTCCAGATTTTTATTAGAGTGGAAGACTAATGATTTAAAAACATCTGAGATTTTATATATCAGCCTTGTTCTTATCCGATAATAAAGAAATGATTATGTTATCACATATTAGTCACAATCATTAGGGTTCTATGGAATTAAAGGAATTCCCAGATCTTCAAAGCTTCAATAACTAATGACCTGCACAAGAAGCCATTTTTCCTCTTTTCCTCCTGTGGTTTATTATTAGTACTTTCTGGCATGCGACTTCTAGTTATCTTGGGCTATTGTTAAATAGGATAGGGCAGTCATAGATAAAAAGTCTTAAGTTTCTTAAATGGAGAAACATATACTACCAATACCAAATTTTATGAAAATAAAGAAGTTAAGTTCTCGACAAGTTATAGACTCTAGACTCCGAGAAACCATATACTCCTTTCGTCCCAAATTATAAGTATCTTATTCCTTTTTTGGTTGTCCCAAAATATATGTCCCTTTGTATATTTTGAACACATATTAATTAAGTTAAATTGTTCTTTTGCCTTTACTACCCTTGCTTTGGAATTAGAGTAATTATTCTAATAAAAATAATTAGAGACTATGTTTAATAAATGGGACCCATTAAAATAGGGGGTAAATTTGGAACTTGGAAGTATAGTTAGTAGACAAACAATAAATGATGTTCCCTTAATAAGTAGAATATTCCAAAAGGTACTTATAATTTGGGACGGAGGGAGTATAATATGGCAGTCCATGTAGCCTCTAGAAACCAAGAACATATTTTCCAAACGATAGATTTTACAAGTAGGACATGCATTGATTGCAGCAGGACTGCAAGGCGTCTCCTCCATGCATCTTTGGCGCTTGTGATTGATTGGAGCAGGACTGCAGGTGTCTCCTCCATGCTTTTTGGCGCTTATGAGTTATTTCTTACCTGATGTTTAGGAGATCAAGGGGTTCTAAAGTCTGGGATGTTCTGTCCCCTCTTCTTTCCAGTTTCATTCATTCCTTTTAGGTGTTAGTTGGAAATTTTGAAGAGGAACAATATCAGTATGACAAAATGGTTTCTAGTCAACCAGGCGAGGTTCCATGTCTTTAATATTCAATTTGCAGATGGTACCATTTTGTTTTGTTGAATGGCCTAAACAAGGTGAATGTGCTTTAAGGTGGATTCTCATATACAGTATATCCAATTTGGTTGAGGCTCACAATTTGAATGAGTTAGCTCCTACCTTTAGGCGATCCAATTCTCTAACTCTGTCTTCCTCGGTGTGTATCCCTCTATTTCAGGTGCCTTCCATAATGTGTTCAAATTTACTTAACTCCTTATGGAAATCCATATCTAGGCGATTATATTTGGAAACCTCATCTTTTTATTCCAGCTTCAAGCCGCGACACGAAGTTCCTTACCTTAGCTAAAATCTTGGCCACATCTCTCCATATTGCCAATATTTTTACTATAATACTCGTGGATTTGTGGATATAAAAAATAAATTTTTTCGTGTTTGTTAAAACTAGTTTTTTCGTTCACCACTTGACTTTATTTTGTAGTCATGAATTTCGCTAGGCAACTTATTCCAAATATACCTTTTACGTGAATGAATGACAAATATATGATTGAGAATAATATGCCATTTGAAACCCTGAACACACATCTGCGGAGCACCTACTAAATTTGAACTTTTTTTTATGTCCAAAAAACTGAGTTTTCATATTATGATTGTATACATAGTTTGATATCAGATTAACCGCCAAAAAGTTTTTGTTTCGATCTTATCACTTTTGGATCAGAATTGTTGCTTTGTTTAGATCTGAAAAGAACAAGACATCTGGTTGATGAAGATGTATCTTGACATACCTTCTTAACTCTTTGCAAACCTTGTGTGAGAACTATTGCTGACAGGATGGTTATAAAACATTAAAACATGGCCTTGTTATTCTCAATTGAAGGAGTATCTATAGCTTACTACTTGACATACCTTGTTAACCTCTTTGCTAGCTTCGTCTATGAACTATTGCTGACAGGATGGTTATAAAACATTAAAACATGGCCTTTTTATACCCAATTGAAGGAGTATCTATAGCTTACTACTTGATCAACTGTTCAGTGAGACCCTTTTCCTTTGTGCATCTGACATTCTGATATGCTGTAGCTATTTATAGCATCGATTATTAGTGGCTAGATAAAGGAAACTATAAGAACTGTATCTGTCATTTTTAAGTTGCAATAGACTTCTAATTCCGTGGTGTCAGGAACCATGAGTGGATTAATCCTTGAAGAATATCATGCATCTTCGTTTCCCACTAGGACTTCCTGGTTATAATCGTACTATATGATGTTAGCATGTTGTTACTTTTAAAAGAGATTGTTTTACTGAATTTGGAATTTTTGTCTCATTCTGATTAATTGTATGTGCATCAGGAAGATGAGCATGATATGGAAGTTGATACTGCAACATCTGCAACTCCTTTAGTGAAGCAATCCTTGCCAGAGCTTGAGATTTATTGCTACTTGCTCGTGTTGATTTTTCTGATTGATCAGAAGAAATTTAGTGAGGTGAGAAGCTACAAACAATGACAATATTCCTGCACCTATCCACATTTAACTCTTTGCCCCTAATTTCATCCGACCTTTTTCTCTTCTTCAGGCCAAATCTTGTTCTTCAGCAAGCATTGTTCGTTTAAGGAATATAAATAAGAGAACTGTTGATGTTTTAGCATCCAGACTATACTTCTATTACTCATTGAGTTATGAACTGACGGGTGATCTTGCAGAAATTCGAGGGTATGTTCTAATTGTGATAGCTGAGCTATTAAATTCTATCTATGAGTGTTACTGAGTGATTCCGCTGAAATAATTTTTTTTTTTTTTCAAGTTGAGATGAGTTGCCCACTTACTTGGGTGCTCTTTTTACAGAAACTTGCTTGCATTACATCGGATTGCTACGTTGCGCCATGATGAGCTGGGCCAGGTTGGTTTTCAAGTAAATTTTTTTGTTACGTTTGACAATGAATATTTGAATTTTGTATTGAAAGTATTGGTTTTATGCAGGAAACTCTTCTTAATCTGCTCCTCCGCAATTACCTTCAATACAATCTATATGATCAGGCAGAAAAGCTTAGGTCAAAGGCACCACGGTTTGAAGCACACTCGAATCAGCAGGCAACTCCCATTTTTCATCAACTTGTTTATTCATTTGTAGTTTCATGTGATTATTCAGGGCATGTTATACAATTCTTGTGTTATCTTTTTTGTTTGAAACAATTCTAGTGTTTCGAGTTTCTAGACTTTTAAGATATTTTCTGGTTCTATAGTCAGTTTTAATATTATATAAATGTTGCCTCAAGCCAATGTGGCAATGTGAATTCTAGAATTTGATGAGTCCTCCCTTTGTACTCTTCTATTTTAAAACAAGTTGGCTGTTTTATTATGTGTTCCTTTTTGTTGATACCTGTTTGGATATTCAGAAAGACGGAGAAACTATATTTTGTGAGTTTCTTGTTATTAATTACAACTCATGTTAGCAATTGTCACTGTTCGTCTCCTTTGCCATTTTTTGTGATACTGTTTCATGCTTTCTAATCTGTGTTTTGTTGTTTTGGAATGTATTTCTGAAGCAATAATATTATAGCTGGTTTTGCATTGCAGTTTTGCCGGTACCTCTTCTACTTGGGAAAGATTCGGACTATTCAGTTAGAATACACTGATGCAAAGGAGAGTCTATTGCAAGCAGCTAGGAAGGCTCCAATTGCAGCGCTTGGGTTTCGAGTCCAATGCAACAAATGGGCTGTCATAGTTCGGTTGCTACTGGGGGAAATTCCTGAGAGGACTGTCTTTATGCAGAAAGGAATGAAAAAGGCTTTGAGGCCATACTTTGAGCTTACAAACGTAAGTGAGATTCAAACGTAACAAATATTTCTTCAGTATGTGCACAAAGACATGCTTAATTAATTTTCTTGGAAAGCAGGCGTATGTTGCTTAGTTTATAGTAAATAAGTAGCCTAAATGACTTGAGTAGTTTTTTTTGTTAAGCCTATTTATTATTACAAAGACTTTATCGGCTCAAGTGTTGTACTTAGCCTATTTGGAAAGTTCAGCCTATTGGCAGCTCAAGCTAGCCTCCCAGTTATGGTCTGGGAAGGGATATTGGGGGTTTTACTTATTTATGTTAATCAATCAATATCATGGCCGGTCATGGTGGTTGGATGTGTTTACTCTTGTCAATTGCCTTTTTGTGATTTTCGAAAGATTAATAAAATGTTTACTTATCCCAATAGTCAAGTTGATGTCATAGACCACTAGCATCTTCTTCAAGTTTTGATTTGAATTTGCTGAATCTAAACCCTTGAAATTTTGTGGGGTACTCTAGCTCTTGACTTAGAATTCTTTGAGTTCATTTCCTAGCTTTTTAACTGATGTCATGGAGCTTACCAATCTGGTGAAATTTTCAGGCTGTACGCGTAGGGGATTTGGAGCTTTTCAGATCAGTTGCTGACAAGTTTGCTTCTACTTTCAACTCGGATCGAACCCATAATTTAATTGTGAGGCTGCGACATAACGTGATAAGGACAGGATTACGTAATATAAGCATCTCCTACTCTCGAATCTCATTGACAGATGTAGCTCACAAGTTGAGGTTGAATTCTGAAAATCCTGTGGCTGACGCGGAGAGTATTGTAGCTAAGGCAATTCGAGATGGTGCCATAGATGCCACACTAGACCATGCAAATGGGTGGATGGTATCAAAGGAGACTGGGGATGTATACTCTACAAATGAGCCTCAATTAGCATTCAACTCAAGGATTGCTTTCTGTCTCAATATGCACAATGAGGCTGTGCGTGCACTGCGGTTCCCCCCAAATTCACACAAGAAGGAGAAGGAAAGTGCCGAGAAGAGGCGAGAACGACAACAACAGGAGCAGGAACTTGCAAAGCACATCGCAGAAGAGGATGATGACGACTTTTAGATAAGCTTGGATTTGCCATTAGTGATGTCATAACTACCCATTTCATTTTGTATCATTAGATTTCCTTGTGCATGTTTTGGGGATGCTCAGTTTCCTTGAATTTGCAAACACTTTGCAAAGCACGCCAGAGTTTTTATTTTGCTAATACTGTTGACTGTATTGACTATGAAGTAGTCTGCCTTCCAACTTGTCTAAGGTCTCAATTACTATAGACTTTACTAGGTCCTCTTAAGTGGTGGTATTTTCTTTTTTAATTTAATTTTTTCTGAATGTTCCAGTTCCACCAAATTGGGATAAGTAGGGATTGTCCATGTGTTGCAATTGAGATCGATAATGAAACATAATAACCAAATTGGTGATGACAGTATTCTCATCCTGATGCTGAAGTATGGGAACCTACATAAGATTTATGTGTTCTCGTGTATCTGTGCTTTGCGGTTGCAGGGAAACCACAGACAGTAAATCAGAATACATATACTCCATCTGCAATATTTATCAATGAAAGGCAGAAAGGATTTCAGTGAATAAACTAATTCAAACCCTTCAAATTCAGCAATTAAAATGTAGATTCAACTAGGATATTTGTACAGCACCAACTCAACAAGGTGGCTTATTAAGGAAGCTAGGAAGCACAATGACTCTAACCTTGCTAAACTGGCTTGGAGATTCATTCAGGTTGGCTAAATATATTAAGAACAAAAAATTTCTGCAATGCAGAAAAAACTGCTTCTTCTTGGGGTTGGAAGGGAACCATCAAAGGCAAAAATCTTTTAAAGGATGACATAAGACAGACCCCTAGGGGTGGGGCTCAAATCATGTTTTGGCATGACAAATGGATTACCGAAAACCCCCTAAAAACTTTAGTCATTGATCCTAATTTGACATTACAGTTAGAGAGATGTACAATTTCAACACTCTAACTTGAAAATGGGATAAGTTTGCTCATCTTTTGCCTCTTGATATTATTAAGAAAATAAAAGCTATTTGTATTAGCGAAGAGCTTGAGTTGGATACTTGGAATTGGGTTGGCTGTGAGTGTGGAGAGGTTACTTTATCTGGTTTCTATAATCATCTTTACTATTTACAACACTCGAATTCATCCCTGTCCTACTATTATGAAGCTCAAAGGAGTACCCAGAAAAATCTGCCATTTCTTATGGCTTTGTGCTCATGAAGCTTTACCTACTAAACACCTCCTCAAAAACTAGACATATCATTCTGGATAATCGCTGCCCCTTCCTGGACTCTGACAATGAGAACCTCCGGCATCTTTTCCTTGATTGTAAGCATGCCTTAGGCATCTGAAAATTTTATTTTCTTTGGCTTAATACTCCTATTCCTCCGTATACCAGCTTCCCACAATGATTCTCTGATTGGCCTTCTATAGAGTTTCAAATTAAAGTTAGCTTTATTCTTTGGCATACATGGAAGGGCGGTAATCATTTATATTTCAAAAACCAACCCCATATCCCACCTTTACAAACTTTTAGGAATATTATGTTTGATTATCACATTTGTTATAATTTAAGCCCAAAACTTTCCACTCGTAAAACTCTTAACATAGCTTCGCAACCCCCACCCCTGGTTGGTTTCCACTTAACTGTGATGGTGCTTGCTTAGGTAACCCTGGTCTTGCATGTTCTGGTGGACTGATTCGTAATGAGCTAGGCCAAGTCCTTGCTTGGTTTAGTATGAATATTGGGGAAGCTACCAATAACATTGCAGAAGGACAAGCCATACTTCATGACCTTAAACTTGCACTTGACATAAATATTACTAAACTTATCATCCAAACTGATTCGCAGGTAATGAAAGATGCAATTATAGAAGGTACAAAGAATTGGAAGCTATGGACAGTAACGCAACAATGCAGAAGATGGCTTGCAAAGTTATCCCATGTGAAGATAACGAAGATACTTCGGGAGGAGAATGTTGTAGCAGATCTTCTTGTCAAGGATGGAATCCATGGCAACCACTCCGGTATTTCTTTTTCTAATTTAATGAAATGGATTTTCCTTCAAAAAGGTCCCTAATTACATATTATTATTAGGGTGGCTACCTAGGGAGTGACTAGGCTTTTTGACTGCATGTCATATGTGATCTTGGCGCTATGACATAAATTATTGGCCAAGATCAGGGTATACCTTGACAAACTTTTTGCCATGTTTATGTCGATCGGGTATTTTATCATGAGTTTATCTTTTTGTTTATGTCAATGATGATAGCAAGAAGATAGACTTGTTGACAGAGAAGTTTATCACTGGTCTATCTTTTTGTCGATCATGGCCAAGATCAGGGTATACCTCGATAAACTTGTTAGGGGAGCTAATTTAAATGTCAGACAAATCTACTTGCAAGGGTAGCAATTCAAACTTGCAACAAATTTTTAATAAATGGCATGCTATATCATGGTTAAAAATGCCGACATATCATGAATTAATCAAACTGTTATACAGTAATACCAAAACACAACCAGCTGGAGGTTGTTAGGAGGCCCAGCCCACAGTACATCTTCTTACAGACCGGCCCATATCACAGTATATCTGTCTTTATCCTTGTTTCAGTTAGGACTTAGGACAGAGATCATTTCAAAACTTGAAAAAACAGAGAGAGAGAGAGAGAGAGAGAGAGAGATTACACGATCAGAGACTTGAAAGAGAGAGAGAGAGAGAGAGAGAGAGAGAGAGAGAGACTCCAAACAACAACAACAACAATGTCGAGCTTCCAACCTACAAGCTACAGTGAAAAGCCAAAATGGCATTTAGCTTTGAAGAAACTAGAAGCTAGTTTTCAAACTCATCGAGAACAATTGTCTAGTAACCATAAGGAAATGGAATGTTTACTTGGTCAACAGCAAAGTCGATGTCTTTTTGCTTTTGGAATGTTAGAAACTGAATTTTCTGAGGTAAAGTTTGAATTTTTTTTTTTTTTTTTTTTTTTATATCAAGTTTTGATTTTTATTTCGAATTATTAATTTCAGTTGAAGTCAGCATTTAGAGAATCTCATCAGAATGATGAGCTTCCAATCACGAGGTTCACTCGTTATTGTGATCTTCAAAGAAAACAAGCTTGTACTAGGCGTAATCTAGAGAGTCAGCTGAGTAAGTTAACAATGGCAGAAAGTTATAGAATGATTATGAAATTAATACTCCAAGTTGAATCTTTAGAGCAAGAGATTTTCAAAGCAGAAACTGAAATGTGGAATATTGAGAAAAAAAGGAAGTTGTCAGAGTTGTCAAGAATTGACAAAGAAGTAAAAATTTCAAATTTGGAAAAGGAAAATAACAACATTTTGGCTAGGATAGAGCATTTGGAGTCGCAGTCATCAAACGATGAAAAAGATGAAATAATTGTCAACTTAAAAGCTCAGGTTGACTCTCTAGAGAAGAAGTGTGACCAAGAGGAACAAGAAAAGAAGGAGATTATAACTGAGATGGACTCTATGCTCTCATCATTCAAAGAAAAAGATGAAATGATTGTCAAGCTAGAAGTCGAAGTCAACTATCTAGAGAGTAAGCGCGTCGAAGATGAAGATGAAAAGAAGAAGATTCTGGCTGAGATGGAGCAGTTGCAGTTATCAATCAAAGGAAAAGATGAAATGATTGCCAAGACAAAAATCGACGTTAACCCTCTAGAGAGTAAGCTTGTCCAAGATGAACGTGAAAAGGAGATTCTGGCTGAGATGGAGCAGTTGCAATTATCAATCAAAACAAAAGATGAAATGATCGTCAAGCTAGAAGTTGACGTTAACTGTCTAGAGAGTAAGCGTGTCCAAGATGAAGATGAAAAGAAGAAGATTCTGGCTGAGATGGAGCACTTGCGGTTATCAATCAAAGGAAAAGATGAAATGATCGCCAAGTCAAATGCCAACGTTAGCTCTGAAGAGAGTAAACTTGTCCAAGATGATGAACATGAAAAGAAGGAGATTCTGGCTGAGATGGAGCAGTTGCAGTTATCAATCAAACAAAAAGATAAGATGATTGCCAAGTTAAATGCCGACATTAGCTCTGAAGAGAGTAAACGTTTCAATGTAGAACATGAATATAAGAAGGTTGTGACTCAGATGAAGGAGCTGCAATTGTCAATCAGTGTTAGAAATGATAAGATTTTGAACTTAAGAGCCTACATTAAGGTTAGAGAGACTAAGCTTGCTGGAGTAGAACAAGAAAATGTGGAGAATTTGGCTAAGATAAAGCTGCTGCAGTCCTTAAACAATGATAAAGATGGAACGATTGTGAAATTGAAAGTCAACTTGGAGAAGTTTGAGGAAGAAGCACGCAAAAGCAATTTAGGGCTTTCCACACTCTCTAAAGAAGTACAAGTAGAAAGCGCTTCTCTTCCGCTATGCACAACCAAACCACACGCTCATAGGATGAAAACACAGAAGATGAGCATGGAAAGATCGGAGACTTCTCAAAACTCAGAGGGCACTTCTCTTCTGCAAGTCGTGAATTTATCCCCAACCAAAGGAGTCACTTGTGGCATGGAAAGACTAAAGGCAAGCATGGAAAGATCGGAGACTTCTCAAAACTCAGAGGGCACTTCTCTTCCGCAAGTCGTGAATCTATCCCCAACCAAAGGAGTCACTCGTGGCATGGAAAGACTAAAGGCAACCATGGAAAGACCGGAGACTTCTCAAAACTTGAAGGGCACTTCTCTTCCGCCAGTCTTAAATCTATCCCCAATCAGAAGGGTCACTCGTGGGATGGAAAAATTAAAGGCAAGCATGGAAAGACCAGAGACTTCTCTAAACTCAAAGGATGCTTCTCTGCCGCCAGTCCTAGACTCACGCCCTAGCAGACGAATCACTCGTAGCATGGAAAGGCTGAACATCAGCATGGAACGATCAGAGCCTTCCCAAGCTGTTGATATTGTGAAGAATCCTGAAACAAAGGTGAGTACAACTTGATTGACATGTTAGTTATGTAATGTCATGGACTGTAATCTTAAATCTTGTATTGTTCAAACATTGCTGATCATTTCATCTTTGTATTGTGCACAGGAATCTACAACTCGAAAGAGAATCCACACTGAGAACATCTCCGATCCAAATGTAATTCCCTTCCCTCTGTTTCACACACTCACTCTTTTTAACACACAAGGTTGCATCTAGATTATCATCTTTTGACTAGTTCTCCTAGTTTGTTGCATTCTTTTTATGTCCATTTTGTGTCATTCCCTTTGATTTTACTAGTTTTATACTTGATAACTAGTATTTTCTTACTCATCCTACTTTGGTATGGACCACAGCCAAGGACTCGAAAGAAACGGGCAGTGTAGCTCCCTACGGTTGTTGGTTGGGTGGAAGTGACTGGAATAATAAAGTTTGGTTGTACAGTTTTGTTGTTTTCAAGTCTTCTGATGTATGGGAAGGCAGAGATTTATATTGTGACACTTGAAGGCTAGCTTGTTGCGAGTTACAAAGGAGATATAGAAAGATCTATTGCTTCTGAATCTGATGAAAAAAAATTACATATCAAGGTTATTTTGGTATTTCCATCACAAAACCATATTTAACCGTTGTTTAAAATCTCAGTCCCCATTCAATGTGTTATCTCCACAGAAGCCAATCTATTGCCCAGCTGCCCAATCACTTGTCTTTTTACTGTCTCCCCTGTACAGTGAGTGTGTTACATTCTATTCCCATCACCTCGAGAAGACATGCTTCTAGCTCTCCTCTTTGAACCTGGGACCTAAACGAAGATTTACAGGCTTGTATATGCACCCCAAATCCCTGGCTTGCGAACAATATTTCCTCTGGTACTGAAGTTGAAGTGCAGCTTGGGAAATGTCTGCAGGTAATCTCAGTAATTTCTTTTTGTTTTCTTGTGTGTGAGTTTTTGTTTTGTGTTTGTTATGGTCGTCAATGGTGCCACAGTCAGTGTGCAGAAGGTTGATATTTTTTGGCAAGTACTTTTGTTTATGGTGAGGTTCACATTGCCTTAAGAAGCTGGGTGGGGGAAGACCTAACACCATCCTCAAACCAAACAAAAAGCAGACATTTTATGATCCCACTTTTTTCCCCGAGGGAAAATAAAATCCTCAAAGCAATCCCCTTTTCTTCCACTCACCAACTCTTTTAGGACTCTTGTTTCATACCTCCGTACATTTTATGTTAATTTAAAGTGTTTGATCTCTTGCTTACTTAAACTCTTCAGAAGCCATCCATATCTGTATTAGTGTATCTTTGATCTGCTACTGTTTTATCTTCATCCATTATATTTGATTTACCGTGCTTGTAAGAAATATCTACTTCAACATAACTCTTAGATGTACATTGGTGTTAAATGTTAACAAGACAGCAAGGAACTATTGAGTTGAGGAAATGAACCAGTAATAGGGTTCCAGAGCAATCATATCTACCAACTAGTTATAGTAGACTGTAATAAGGTTTGTTCTTAAAGGCATAATTTGTTTTGAACTGGAAAAGTATTGAGAGAGATCTGGGTCTCCCATCCAATTCCCAAAAAGGATATATTTTCCTTAATCCTTTCCCCACACAATTGCAATATTAGTTGTGGAGCCTATAATTTCATAAGGATATTTAAATGTTTCAAAATATGCATGGAATCCTTAAGTTTTTTTTTTTTTCTGAAATTTAATACTGGTTGTATCGTCTAAAGAACACATTAATATTCAAAGCCTATAGTTTAACTTTTGTTGTTATATTAATTACAGGTTCTTTTTTCGTTGCCATTTTCAAAATTGACTACAGTCACAACAACAATTGTAGCCGGAAATAATGGATTTGAATTCGGCAAACCGAGTGCCGTGGCTCCTTGTGTCAGGTAAGGAGTTGTATTGATGCTTTGACAGGGTCAAGTAATGGTTTTAGTTGAGCTTTGTTTTGTTGGTATGTTTGAGACCAAAAAGTGTTATAAAAGTAAGGTACAACTCAGTCACATGACATGAGATGAAACCCTTTTCAAATATCTTCTATGAAATATATACCACGGAACCCTATCTATTACCATCCGACATGGTGAATATTTTTACACCATGTTTTATTGTCAATATTATGCAAATTGTAGTATTATTGCATTGAGTGTATTGTTGGTTTGTTGCCCATTTTTATTCTAAAATTGTTATCTTTATTGCAAAATTTTAGCGTCTTTCTAAATCTTCTGAAAGAAATTGTATGGATTGCATTCAGTCTGAAAACACAACCTGAGCGCAACTCCCATCCAATTTTTTTGGCAAAACTAAGCTCATGCCCAGGCCCAACCTGAATCATTATGGTTGGGCTATGACATGTCCATTTCCAAAATTTGAACGGCTAAGTCAGTCCAAAAGATCCAGGATAAACCATTAGATTGGCTTATTTTGTAAAGATGTTTTTTCATATTCAAACCTTATGTTGTAGTTGCACTTCATTTTCAAAAAATTCATTCACATATTTGTAAATACTATGTATTATAGATTCTGTTGGATCATGTAGAGCTTAAGCCTTTTTTTTGTAACCTTTAATGTATCTTTGGTAGTATTTAATGACATCTTACATACTTAGCAAAAATGGAACAATTTTGTTTTTTTGTTAATCTCTTTGAAGGATTATGTTGTACTTGACATTGAGTATGAGATCTATAAACAAAAGGATGATGCAGTTGTTGTTCAGTTATATTATTTTTTTATTTGTCGAGTCAAATTTGTTTTACAAACTTACATGTAAACAAGTTAATATCAGTCCAACTTTTTGCCTCTAAACTGTTGTCTGAAACCAAAGTAATCCCACCTAAATATATGTTATTGCTTTTCAAATAGTTCTTTGGCTTTCTTTTTGTGCATTAGTGGATATGTATATGATTAGATATAGTTCTATTTTTCTATAACGCTAATGGTTTTTCTGATAATCACGAATTCATGTTGCTATATCTCATATAATTGGAAATTATTGCAGGTCTATTTGCTAAAACCTGGGAGCTCTCTTCGAGTTCAATGGACACTTATTGCTTAGTCTATCGGTTGAGTAATATACTACATTTGCATGAGCATAAGTATAACATCTTTTTGCATTTATGGAAGACCCTTCAGCACTTGCAGCTGCACCCTTGGAAACTTGAGGAATAACTGTAGAGACTTAAACCCAAGTGAGCTTCTGAGCCCGTCCTAACTTGGAGAGTTACTACGCACATCTAGAGTCCAAGACTCAACCTCTCAGATTTCGTTGTTAGTCTCACATTTTTGTTTAGCCTTGAGATGACATCAAGTGGGGAGATATAAACTTAGGTCTTGTAGTCGACTCCACCTCTATCATTAGGGATCCCTAGAATGAAGAGTTGCCCTTTTTAACCCCCCGCCCCAACCCCCCCCCCCCCCCCCCCCCCCCCCCACAAAAAAAAAAAAACAAAAACCCATCATATAGCCTATGTTTTGCCTAATGTTTCTTCCATTTTTGAACCGTCCATCTTAACCCAATTCTATGACCAAATATGTTTCTGGGAAGTGTAGGAGGTACTTGAAATGAAGAAAAAGAAGAAACAGATGCTAGTGAAGGCATGTAGATCAAAAATAGTCTTCAAAGCAAAGTTTCATACAACTGATACAAGCAACAAAGGCAAATGAACAAAAAACAAAAAAAAAAAAAAAAAAAGAAAAAAAATCAATTCAAGGTCGAAGACCAAGGAAATATTCAAAGAAAATCAAATCCAAAACAATGAAGCCCAAAAGAGCGGAAAAAGTTCAGTCTCCCGCTCAAATTAAAATGAAGACCTTACCTTCCCAGAAACCTTGATCCATTTACCCCATTCTTGTTTAACCTTACTTAAACCCCATTTCATAATAAAAACTCTTCAACTTAGGGTAAACCTAGTGGTATGTGGATAGGTGAGAAGGTGCTAAGGTGAAGGACCCAACATCTCATATAAGGCTAACGTTCCACTCTGTGAGACTAAGTTCATTCCATGCACTTGTTCGTTCTTTTATGCATATGTGAGATGTCTGCTCATCTCCTTTCCTCACATATGGAGGTAAAATGATAAACACCATCTCTGAGTGATGTTTTTTCTGAGTGTATGTCTGGTGAGGCTGAAGTCAAAGCAACTTTTCTGATTGTGACTTAGGGTTGTAAGCTGCTTTATACACACACACACACACACACACACACACACATCTGCCCTCTGAATGCATTTTGAACCGTTATGCTTATTTTCATGCATTTATAGTAATTTATTGTATATGAATGGCTTTGCAATGTTGTCCTTACCGGGGTAGATCGCTTCGATGGCATCCATTTCTGAGGAAATTGAGGTGAACATTCTGTTTTGGGATTAATCGTTATTGTAATTATGACTATCATATTTGGAAAACCTTCAGGAAACTATAGTGTTAGAGCATATACGAGAGTATGTAGTGTTTCTTTTAATTCTAATATTGAGTTTTAACCACCTCAAAATGCTAATTGATAACTAGTGGCCACAATATTCTTTAGTTTCTTAAAACGATAAGAACATAAAATGCTTTTCATATTATTACTGATTGGTAACAACATATTTAGGTTAATGACCTTTTCATTGAACCTTCACTCACACAAAGCTAACACAAAGGTTTGGAGTCTTCTCTTGACAAGAACAACCACCTATGTAGGTACCTTGGTCTGGGGTGAGTGTGCGACTACGAGTCATTCCACCTCACTATTTGCCAAGGATATGTATGAGAACATAAAAGCAACTCTAAATGAGTATGAATTCATAGCCAACCACAGGTTGCAATATTATTTTTTGTTTTAGAAGTAGGATTTTTAAATGTTAGTCGTGGTACTATTTGTTAGAGTATATTTAGGTCAATGGCTCTTCCATTAGATATATCATGTTAACTGTTTTCTCACTTTTACTAATGCTGGTTGAAATAGGTTTTGCTTGAAGTTTTTTGAGTTCGTTCTTATAATAACATCTTTCAACACAATGCATACTAGTTTTGCCCAATCTATCAAAAAACAAAATACTATTATGTCACCATTTCTGTTCTTTTGAGGTAAAACTATATGTATATCTTGAGTTCTTTGTGATGACATGATAAACCTCTTTGAAAACTCTGCAGGAGAATTCCATTGCCCAGTCCTGAACATATTCTTCATGGAATATACACATATAGCATCTTTTAAATGTAAGTTCCATACTTTCTTTTGCCTTAAAATTTTAAATTGATGAATATGGGCAACTTAGCATCCCTTTTATTTAACATTTTCAAATGAAGGCAATTAAAGAACTTAATTTTAAAACCAAGAACTGGAGAAACTTCGTAAAGATGAGCCAATTGGTAGAGAAGATTTGATCACAATTCAGGTATGCAATAGTATTCATTCGTTGTTTCTTCTTACTGAAAGCTTATATTAATTTGTATGGCTTTGCTTTTAACTTCTTATGTTCTCCCCTTTATGTAGAATCCACATCCACTTGATAGCAATCCTGGTGGAATTCGATCATGTTAAAAACAGCCTGACACTTGATGATGAAGGTGAGGTTTTCATTTGTCATTTTTGGCTTTGAACTTATACAGAAACATTTTTCTAATTGTATGCTATGTCTTTTGAGTTGTTTTTCCCTTCTTTTATTAATCTTTGTCTTTTTTTTTTTCAGGAAAGACAAGTAATATTGTCACTTGGTATGGAATGCTAGATAGTTTTATTTTCTCGTATTGTCGTTGGCTCGTACTGAGAACATTATCGAATGCGTTGCTTTGTGTGGATGCTGATGATAGTCCCAGGACCTTGGCTACTATGCAGTTGATTGGTGCCATATTTTCCAATGTAAGTATGCTACTGTAGTAACATGATTGTATAGTACTTTATTTGTAAAGATTATATATACTGTATCCAGTCTTTTAAAGTCAATCAGGCATGTTAAAGTATACCGTCTTAAGCGTGCTACAAAATACAAATAACCAAAACCAATTAATTTTTGAATTGTTTTGTCTCATGTGTTAGCATTCCTTGTACACTTGCACATGCCTCTAAATCAGTTAATGCTGATTGGTTATGAGTCGGCTGCTTCATTTATAACATGGTAGTAGAGAGGGCATTTTTGCTTGTCTGCAAAGGAACGTTCATGATGCATATGCATAAAGATAGCATGTGCAAGGCACATGCCTCATAGTTCCTGTAGATTCCTATATGGATTAGAACATCCCTAGTAGTAGTTTCTATTTACTTAGCTTTCTAGTGTAGTTAGGATTAGGTTTAGGTTATTATAAATAGGGGATTGCAAACCCTATTAAGTAGGTTAGATTGAAGATTTGTTTATGTCTTGAGACATTAAATTCGTTTTTGTGAAGAACCCTAGTTTTTGGGTGTTCAAACCATTTATTTAATTGATGTTCTTATTATTGTTTGCTTCCGCCGATAGTATTACATCAGTTCATTTGTTAAAACCTGCCTTTATAGTGAGAGGAAATGCCTCTTATGGTGGGTCTTTCAAACAATCATAATTTAACATGTATGATCTAATTGTATCATAAAAGTTATCTTTAGGCGTTTTAGTAAAAAAAATTGGACAGGTTAAACACAATCTTATATGTATATATGCGTATATCAAGATTTAAGGGGCTGCGGTTGCAGAGTATTTGTGTTGTGCAAGTGATTCGGGAGATCAGGATGCATTAACATGTATAATTTGCAAAGATGTGCAAGTCCCTAGTAATAAATCTTAATGTACAAAGATTGGCTTAAGTTATATTCTTTTATAATCACACCTTGCGTATTCTTCTCATGTTGTATGATGGCTGAAAACCAATTACTTGGTTAGCTGGAACTAAATACATCTTTAAATTCATAAGGTACCCTGCAGACATCATCAAATGTGGACCACTAGCTGATGTTGCTGTCTGGTGGAGAGTGTATCGTCAGTTCAGACATGCAAGAAGGAAAAAAAAAGAGAAAAGGGGAAAAAAATATGAAGAAAAAAAAGGAAAAAAAAAAAAACATTCACGAGATAAGTGAACTTGATGAACGTTTAGGGGAGCATATCCAAGGAAAAACCTAAAAGAGTGAGTCTCCTAAACGTTGAATACGGTATAATTCTTTCGCAGCTGAAATTAGTTGCATTATCAAAGCAGTCCATGTTTGTTTTTCTCCGTATCTTTACTAGCCTCAAATTCATTTTTTTATATGCAGTTGATGAAGTGCCTTGTATTGTTGTGTTGAGGTACAACTTGTCCTCGTCGCGCAGAGATTGGAAAGACTGATGAAGATTTAAGGTAGCTTTAATATTTCCTTCTCTATGTTTATCAATGTAGAAACATAATCATTATTATTATTTAGCTTTTTTTATATGTATATAAATTTTATGCAGACGAGAGTACAGAATGCCCGAGGACTGGAGAAGGGAGCTAAAATTTCTTGAGGAAGTAGAACATTGTGGCTTAATGCTTTTGATACAACCATGTACATATTCTGGTGATTTAAAGCTCTTGTTTGGTGCAGGGAGGCAACCCATTAGATTTCGCTCTGCCCTGCAACATCAATCTGCCTTCAAACTACTTTGGTGATGGATCATCGTGTGACTAAGTATTATCCTCATCATATTGTAACAGGCCAGGTAAAATACTAATCTGTGATTGCTATATAATACTGCATCAAAATGCTCCTTTGTTATGAGATCTTGTGGGTTGTACCCCTTATCTTGGTGTCTTGACAAAGGACCAAAAAGTGGAACAGCAAAGGATGATGAACTAAGTGTGCCAACCTAGATACCATGGTGTACCTTAATTTTGTAATTTGGATTAATGTTCTTGGAATGTTTGTTCACTTCCCGTCTTTCGGCTAAGGATTTCTTCTTGTGTTAATAGTGCAGCAATTTGCAGTGGCAAAGCAGAGGCCCTTGCAATGAAGAGGAGTCAAGACATTCAGCAGTTGGCTGCCTTCTGACAAACATTCAGCTATATACTCGAAGGAACAAGTCAAAATCTTATCGTGTCAGTATCAGACCACAGTCTAGTGATTTTGATTCTGTTGGTGATGGGAATGGATCATCAACTTTACCTTCTTGGAGTAACATAAAATCTATATAAAACAGCCTCACAGAAGATCCATTTGATGTATTCTATTAGTACCTCAGAAACTTCTTGTCCAAATGTTTCTATGAATATCAGGATTGCAGCTTCTATCACTCTGCTGGGTATGAAGTTCAATATTGTGCAAGCTGAAGGAACAAATGATTGGCCTAACAAAAGCTAGTTTGCCTGATACTCGGTGTACATTGACATTGATCCATACTTAGTAGGCACACATGATTTTACTTCCTGCCAAATTTAGTTGAGATTTTCCAAACACAACAACCCCATTGATACACTTGCTAATAGGTGCATTCTCTTTAAATGTGCAGAGGAAAGTGCGGAGCATCTATTCTTCAAGTGCACTACAGTGCGGCAGATTTGGGAGGTGTTGGTCAGTTTCAACAGTGGCAGGTACTATACTGGCTAGCTTCTGCTCTCTGAAGGATATGTTGGTTCAATGGCCCGTGATGGAAATGGCAGAATGGCTGATAACATATGGAGTATATTATCTCATGCAGTTGTGTGGTGTGGATGGACCACGAGAAACAATGTAATTTTCAGGGATGGTGACATTGATGTGCAGGAGGTTCAGCGAATCAAGGGAACTGTGTGGCTGTGGATCAATATCGATAAAGAGGTGATGGTGTTAAGAGAAGCGATAAGGTTCTCTGAGCTACTGTAAGACTTGCAACGTGTAATGGGAAGCAGTGGGTGGTGTTTCGGCAAAGTGCAGCAGCAAAGGGAAGATGCGGAACTCCACAGACAGAGGTAAGAGAAGTTGTTTTCCTATGACAGAGGTGGTGTCTGGCTGGGTATACCTTATATTCATCGTTGCGATTTTCTTCTGTTAAGATTTTATGTCACTGTATGGGAGTCAAATTTACACTAACAGGCCAAGAGATATAATCAGGGCTCATCTAGTCATAAATACCAAAGAACAAACATCATCTTTCGAAGGGACTCTTGAATTGGATGGAACTAATCCTGGCCGTCCATGTTCAAGGAAGCTCAGCTCTAGCATAAATACCAAAAAACAAACATTGGCTTTTCGAAGGGACTCTTGAATTGGATGGCGACTTGTCTAAAGAAACCTGTGGGTTGAAAGTTGTTGATAATGTCAGTAGTGGATACTTGTCAAAACCTCAGCAACAATAGTTGTTGGATCAATGTTCAGGATCAAGAGTTCTGATATAGAAAATGAAAGGGTACCTTGTATATACAATGCAAAAGCAAACCCTAGTGTTCCTTTTAAAACGAAAAGGAACTTTGAACGATCAATTTGGTGACAATTCCAGGTTCTTGCTCTCAAATAAGGTCTATAAGGATTGTAAATTCCTCCAACTCTGAGCTTCCAGGGAACACTCTTTACTGATTGAATTCCACTACTAGTCCTGAGGTTTGCAGCAGTTTGGGCAATAATTTAAAATTGGCGAACAGGCGGAACAGGGCTCACGAAGATCTTATATTGAAAGATGCAATGTGCATAAAGGTTTCAGTTGATGCCATAATTAAATTTAGTTTAAATTTTCTGCTTTTCTTGCATAAGTATATTTTGTATTTCAAGTTCTGATAAGTTTCAATTAATAGGATAAACACAAGAGGATAGCTGAGTTTTCTGTGGGTGGTCCTCCCTTGGACACATGGAGAAAACATCACTGGGATTATGTACACGAGTGGTTGGCTCATGATTTCAGGCAGGTATGTTTTCATTTATGAATCTACGTACATATTTTGTTTCCCCTTTATTTATTTTGCCAATTCACGTTCGCTTAGCAAACAGAAATGGGATAAAAAAAAACCCTTTCAAATTTCATTCTCCTGGGTAATGTTCATTCAGATGGTTGTTTGCTACTTCATTTATCCATTTATGTTCAGATTTTCTCCTAATCATTTCTTTTGTTGGAGAAAATGTTTTTATGTCTAACAATTCAACCTTACTACTTTGAGTCTATTTTGTAAATAGGAGTGTGTTTGGAAGATTGCTGCTGCAGCTCAAGTTTGTCACTGGGTGGCTTCTGCTGTTCGGTGTAGGTTTAGTGACAACTTCTACACCAAAAGCAAAGAAAGGATGCTAGCGCCATGAGCCTATCATGAAATTCTGGCATTCAGCTATGGTAATTCCATATATATCTATGGTTCTAGATTTGCATGAGCTAGAAAGGCTACTTGTTCTTTGTACTAATATGCATGTTTAGTCTACATCAATAGATCGAATGATGATCTAGGTGCTCAGCATCTCTAGAATTAAGTTTCCCAAACTTACATGTGTTGTAAATTTACCAATCAAAAGAAGTTTCTTATCAAGTGACATGATATTTGCCTAAAGCTCTATATTCTTTAAGTTTTCAATTCTTTATGTAGACGGTGATGGACATTTCCCACAAAATATTTCAACTGTAGCTTTGGACCAGCGAAACAAATGCAACCACAAAAGGTCGGTTGAACTCTGATTGCACTAGATCGTTTAATTCAGTAGCTTTTTTTTTGTTTTGTTTTGTTTTGATTGGTTAAATAGCTTTACAGCCTTTAATTTACTTTATCAATTAGCAGAGTATTTCTTCTTGTTAAAGTCTAATACACAATTTATGTTTCTGGAAGGAGACAAGCAAACATATGGAGGATCAAAATCCTAAGGTGAAAACTTTGTGATGCATATGCATAAAGATAGCATGTGCAAGACACATGCCTCATAGTTCCTGCAGATTCCTATATGGATTAGAACATCCCTAGTAGTAGTTTCTATTTACTTAGTTTTCTAGTGTAGTTAGGATTAGGTTTAGGTTATTATAAATAGGGGATTGTAAACCCTATTAAGTAGGTTAGATTGAAGATTTGTTTATGTCTTGAGACATTAAATTCGTTTTTGTGAAAAAACCTAGTTTTTGGGTGTTCAAACCATTTATTTAATTGGTGTTCTTATTATTGTTTGCTTCCGCCGATAATATTACATCAAAATTGGTATCAAGAGCTTGTTTTTTCTGGGTTTAGAAGATAAAAACCTGATTTTTATTACATGAGCTGCGTTCATGTTGGTGATTTGAAGATGGGTTATCGTAGAAGAGGTCAAAAAGAATTTTCGTCGCCGCCGGATCGCTGGAGTTTACAAGAATCGAAGCGTTATACCGATTCTGAATATAAAGCTCCCAACTTTGATCCTAGCCGTCGCTTTTCTCTTTCCAGAAGGTATGAACCTCCCTCTTTCTCTCGTTCCCCTTCTCCTCCACGCAGGCAACGTCATAGTTATTATGACAATGGATATTATTCCCACCACCAGCAGGACACGCACCTTCCTCGATGTGGTTTTCAGCAACAATATGTTGCTTATGGTGCTAAATATTCCCATGGAAACCGTCCAAAGACTTATGATCACGATGGTCTTCGTAGTCGCAATTCTAAGGTTACTCCGTATGGAGAATACCCACACTATATTGAATCTGAAATCGATTCTAAGAGCGATGCCTCCATGACGTCACCAAGCATACAAAAAGGTTTGAAGAAACTTTTAAATTGTTTTACTAAATTAAAAAGTCAATTTGCGATTTTTAAGGAAGAATTTGTTGAAGAAGAGAAACGACTTGACAAAGAAGCGGAGATTAATTTCTTACTCAACATGTTTGAAGAAGAAAAATACGTCACTCGTACTCGAATTGGTGGTTTACAAAGTTACAATCTTGTTGATTTCTTTTCCGTTTTTGGTGATGATAATGATGATACATCTAGTTTTGTGTCTCTTGAGTTAGAAGTTGCATGTGTGGATCAAGTAGAAGATTTGATTGAAAAATCTGCAAGGGAGATAAATAAGAAGTTTTATTTGTTGCCCAAGCAAGGAAACCTGGTTGTTGTCCATGACAATGGTAAAGAGGATGAACGTTCTCGGAATTTCGCTCATCACTCCCATGAATCGATGAATTCCATTGATTCCGACCGACAAATTGATGATTTTTATCATCCCCACAAATTTCGTCCCATAAAAGTAATTGGTAATTTGTTTGGTGGTTATGTTGATCCTTATCTATTCCAAGATGAGAATGGATTTTCTCCATGGAGGGACAAACACCTTCAATTCTTATTTCTTGACATGCGGTTATATTGTTCCAATCAATTGGGTTGTCCTAATGATGCACCTATGACATTAATGCCCATCATTCTTTCTGCGAGCAACTATCTGGGGAAGATTCATGGCCGGATTTTCTGCACCAACGTAAGGTTGAGGTTAATGTCCAAGAGTCATTTTGAACTTTGGAGGATATTAGTACACAAACTCGAGGACGAGTTTTTTTCAAGTTGGGGGGATTTGATGCATATGCATAAAGATAGCATGTGCAAGGCACATGCCTCATAGTTCCTGCAGATTCCTATATGGATTAGAACATCCCTAGTAGTAGTTTCTATTTACTTAGCTTTCTAGTGTAGTTAGGATTAGGTTTAGGTTATTATAAATAGGGGATTGTAAACCCTATTAAGTAGGTTAGATTGAAGATTTTGTTTATGTCTTGAGACATTAAATTCGTTTTTGTGAAAAACCCTAGTTTTTGGGTGTTCAAACCATTTATTTAATTAGTGTTCTTATTATTGTTTGCTTCCGCCGATATTGAAGGTAATAATGTGAAGTGGTTTGATGCATTCAAATACTTGTTAAAGATTTTGTGTCAGACGAATGAGTTAAACACTACTTATTTTGTCTAGGTGTTTGCTACATCTAAAAAATTTATGTTTAGCTCTTGGCATTATAAAATTTCTGAGTTATGCGTGAAAAACTAAAACTATTTATGTACAGGCACGCTGCAATCAAATGCCGCTGGACTGCATACAATATCTAATTTCAGATGCTACAGTGGAATGGAAAATTGCATATTAGACATCATTGTATAGGTATATGTTCTTTCTGAGACACTGTGTATGTATTATTTTTAACATATACGGAAAATGTGTCTGTATTCGATTGTTTCTTAATTTTAGTTTTTTCACATCTTGTCTGATTAGTAATGGAGCTTCCTTTCGTCCACAGACTTCACGTCCAAACTCTTACTATGGTTCACTTAATCTCCCTTCTTTATGTTTTGGAGGCCCCTTGATGATGTGCTTCTTTTAAGGTATTAAAATGATAACCATATGGTTAAGTACCATACTTTATCCTGGTTTTAACAAAATCGTTAGCTCTATCAGATACCATTGCTTAGAAGCCTAGTGAGAATAATGCAGCCCAATGCAATCAATCAAAACAAGGGTATTTATTATCCTACGTATCAGGGAATGTGAAACTTAAGCACCATACTGTAAAATTATTTTCAAATTCGAATGACTAAATATAGTTGTGTCCTGATTGGTAATATGTTATTGCAGTGTAAATAGCTGGAAAAATATGGTAGCATATGACGCTTTCATTCACTTGGCCTGCATGCAGGGGCAAGAGGTTGTATAGAATTCCCTGAATCTTTACTCGATGAGTGCTTGGTTATTGAAAATGCCTTTGGTATGTTCTTAGGATGTTGTTAGGTTTAGAATAACTAGGGATATATACATATCAAAAATTGGGTTTTTCTAATAGATCAAGATTTTTGGAGATGTAACCAGGCTCTACATAGTTCCAGGATGTGCTCAGAAACTATGCGAGCAGGATAAAAAGTTGGCATAGGAATTTGTAGTCTCTGCTTATAAGTGTATGTTGCCCATGAATGCTTTATTGTTTTTGCTGATGTATCTTTGTTTTTCTATTTTTTTTGCCAGGATTTAACCACAATACCATCAGGCCTTCTAGGCTTGAGTAGACTGAGCTTAGGTTTTAGACTAGGTATTTAAGTTGTTTTTGAGAGCTTGAGAATATGTGTAAGGCATTTCATTTGGCTTGTAATTTTATTATTCGGACTTTGCTCTAGGTTTTTTTTTTTTTTTTTTTTATATATTTCAATATGTATTATTCGAGTTTTAAAGAGAGCATTAGAACTAGGGAGAGTTGACTTGACCAAGACCAAAGATTCAACCCATTTGGTACTCCTAGGGATGACTAGGATAAGATGAAGTTCTCGTTGGTTAATCCATTTGGGAGGTAAGTGGATATTTTACCCAATCTTTTATTTTAATTAGCATGTTTGTGTGTGTGAGGTGTTAGAAGTTAGACCATCTCCAAGGATGAAACTAAAACTTATAATTTTGACACTATTAACCAAAATTCCTCTCTAATCCATACTCAAAACTTAAATACTTAAAACTCAAATACTCATATATTTACATATATTTGAGTAAAAATTTGAGTTTTAAGTTTTCTTTGTCTCATGTGCAATCAAATTTCTCTTTCAAAATTAAATTTAGATACTTCAATTGAAGAGAATTTAGCATAGATTAAAATTTGAAGGGTTATTATTATAAATTTATATACATTTAATAACACTATGGCTATATTTATCTTATTATCCCCCCCCCCCCCCCCAAAAAAAAAAAAAAATTATAGTTTCATACTTTACCTTCTGCCTTCCTTGACATCTACCCATGTTCCTGATACATCAAATTCAATCTATCCTCTCTTCCTTTTCGAAATAGTGGTTCAGCATACACACAAATTATAGTTTTGTACTTTACCTTCTTCTTTCCTCAATATCTACCCATGTTCTTGATACATCAAATTCAATCTATCCTCTCTTCTTTCTTTAAATTATTACAATAGGCTATGTGAATAGCATACAATAGTACAATACTGTGCATCTTTTATTTTTCTTTGAGTAAAGGTTAGAAATAAAATTATATAGGTTTTATAACCATATAACATGATTATATTGCGTAATTATAGCGTAATTTTTAAAATTTAATTTTATTTATCAATTATACTCAAAAAAGGTATTTGAAAAGCTGGCTTTCGGTCAATGGTTAGTCTAAGATATAAATTCAATAATATTTTTTAAAATGATATGCAGTTTGGACATTACCAAAGCTCAACCCAATAACTTGACAATGAAGTAATTTTTTTTAGGTATTATTTGAGGATTATGAAATACTAGGCACACTGTGGTTGCAAAAATTTGATCCACAAACTCGAGATATGTATATATTAATCGTACAGTTACAATGAAAGCCTTGTATAGACAGAGATAGGATGGGGGGTATACAGTGAGACTGGACCTGATCGGGATTAGGCTGCCTACGTATCCAAGTCTTTGCTTCCACTAAGGTCTAATGGAGTTGCTCAGTGAAAGACTCGTAGTTCAGGAGGTTTAGAACTCCTGTATTTGTAGTAGGCCGGAGGGGGCTGGCTCAACCACTCCTCCGGTTTTGACTCTACGAACTCAGGTTGTTCAATTGTGAAGATGCTTTCCGTGGAGATAGCTTGCATGCTGCCGAGCGGTTATCTCTTTTGTTTAAATCCCCTTTGACCAGGATGACTGCCACGTTGCATCATCTGATATGTCTTGGTTCAACCTGGGTTTCCTTTATCTTCTCCAGCGGGCTAGAACCATGGGTTTTGTTGGCCTGGAATCTCGCTGGACTTATCCAGTTGGTTGGGACTTAGATTGACCAAGCCTGAAAGCAAAGACTTGGGCTTGACTCCTCTGACCGGAGGCCCAATCTACACTGCATACTGGACCTTACTGGGCTGGACTTGGCCTACTTGACTGAGGTGGGCCCGGTTGATGTATGAGAGCCCACGGTTTAACTTCTTATACAGTAACCGGGGCTCTACCCATTGATAGTGGACTATTCGATGAGTCAAGGTCCACAGAGCATATGCGGATCTCTTGAAACCGGGTTGGGCCTTACCCGATAGCCCAGGCTTGGCTGGCTACTGCTCAGGTGCTCCGGTTTAGCTTCTTATAAAGCCATTGGTGACACCTGTCGGGTTTTTTACCGGGGCTCTTTGTCAAGTAAAAAATTTGCTTGGGAAAGATCTTAGCAATATCTTCCCCGGTTGTTGAGATTTGGAGGATTCCTTCCTTGACACGTTTCTTGATGACAATTCCGCATCCCTTGGATCAAGGACTAGGGTTTCTTTCCTCCTCTATAAATAGCAAACCGGAGGTGTAGAAGGATATCCACTTCTCTTTCCCCAGTTTATGTTGCTATTGTTGAAGCTTCTGCTGAAGAATGGCTGACGACCGAAGTACTATCCAGAAGTATTCTATGGATAAGCGGGAGAAAACGACTATAGAGATCGAAAACCGGGATCGCCGTATGGAGCTGATGACAAACGCTTGTTTGGAAGACATTTGTCAGGCGCGCTTGAGCATGTTTGCCTTGAACGACCAGCTTGCTGACAAAAGCCGGAGTCTTGAGGTTGTTACCCAACGGATCCGGGTTCTTCAGAGCGAACTGGCCACCGCATTTGTACTGTTGGAGAAGCTGGGGTATCATCCGGTCAACGAAGAAAAGAACCGTTGACTTGTTTTCCCCTGGCTTCCTGTACTATGTAGGGGAGTAGTGCCCCTGATTGAAACAAATCAATGAATTTATTTGTTTATTCTGTTTTTGTTTCCATCCAACTGTTGAGTCAACACTTTGTCAGTCTTCTGAGGATGAGGATGCTCTTGCGAGTGGCACTGCCTCCTTACAAGAAGTTTGTGGAGAATGACCCGTGACTTCTTTTCTTAGGAAGGACTCCATTTGATACTCCGGCTTTCCCCTTGATTTAGCTCCGGTCGCACTATGTAGGGGACTCGGTGCACCCCGTATAATGAATTTCGTAATAAAATCATGTTTCCTTTTATTACTGTCTTGAGCTCCGGTAGGTAGATCCGGTTATTCTCTTTGTTATGTAGAGTGCAGGAACACATGTCGATCAATCTTTACTTGACTGTGGTGATGTAGACTGGAGGTCCACATATCGGTGACTTGGACCATGTGGACCCCACTCGTAGATACTGGATCGATCTCGTTGAGTGTACGAGGTGAGTCCCAGCTAACTTGGGTCCTAGATAACTGTGTAGCGTGGGCCCCAATTGACTGTGTTAAGTGGGCCCCATTTTATCTTCGCTAAATCTTCATTTGTTGGCGGGAAGATGTACAGCTTCAACTTCCAGTGAAAGCATGTGACTTTTTGCTGATTGAGTCATTAAATCTTGTTGGTTTAATGACCTTAATGATGTTTTCATTAAGAGAACCTGGAATACCATCAGCCAGTGGACCCTGGGCTCTCCTTATAAAAAAGGGAGGCTCGAAAGAGAGAAGGGTATTCCCTTCACTCTCTTTTTCTTCCTTCTCTTTCATTTCTACTTCGTCGGAACCCTAGGTTCTGAAACTCCAAATTTCGATGATTTCGCGCAGATTCTACTCCAAAGATGAGAAGAACCTTAGTCCATAGCTCAAGTAGTGACGAAGAGCCTCAGAGTCTGGCTCCCCGTCCCTCTGCTGATGAGGGCGGACCAAGTAGTACTCCAGCGACGGGTCCCCATTCACCTGATGGTTTGGCGGAGGTGGCTCTTGTGGATTTTGTTGAGCCTCCTGTTGAGAGGCCAAAGAGGAGGTGGCAAACTTCATCCAACCTCCCCTCAAATCCTGAACTCGAGCGGATAAGCGCGACGAAAGTTCAGGAGTGGCTTGGCTGGAGAGGGGTCCGGTTTGGTTCCCACCCCTCCATTTCAGACGGTTGCTCCGGCAACCTGATTGCGGTAAGGCTTTACCAGCTTCTTTATGGCATGTAGCTTCCGCTGGATTCTTCCATTATGAGATTGCTGTCGTGGTGGGGGATCCCGCCTGGTCAGATGCACGTGTCCTTCTGGATCATCGTGCGTCGGATTGCGCTGATCGCTCTCCACTTCGAGATTCCATTCGGCCCGGTCGAGCTGTTCATGCTCATGAAGCCGGTCGTCCGGGAGGCCAAGGAACGCTGCTTCTACGCCATTTCTTGGCGTACTGCCCGGAGGTTGTCTGGACTTCCCAACCATTATGGGAATTGGTTTGAGCACTGCTACCGGGTGTCAGGGTGGTCGTCTGACCGCAGCATACCGGTGCCGCGGGATTTCATAGGTAAGCATGCACCTAACCTTTCTTTCATTTTTGCCCTTATGTTTCGCGTGCTTGCTAAGTGATCGGACCTCAAAAGTGTATATTTATCCCCCGAATAACACCTTGTTTGTCTAGCACTTAGCTTATATTATTGTATTATATCTATTGATTAGTGCATTTATGTCTTTATGTAGGTTTTTGGAGCCAAAATGCGAATATTGAGTAAAAGCCCACAAAAATACGAGAAAAACAAGCAAAGAGGTGTTATTTGCACAAGGGAAGAAGATTGGATATTTGCACCCGCGGAATCTGCTAAGGGCACCCCGTGGTCAACTATGGTCAAATAAATTGAGTTGACTTTTTGGTCAATTTTGACTAAGGTTGGCTTTTGGTCAAACGTTGACTTTTCAGTCGACTGTTGAGTTCGGGTCAACTGCTGACTTCTTATGACTTTGGGTCAACAGCAGCAGCCACGAATTTCACTAAGTTAGAAAGTCTTTGCATGCAAGTATTCCATTATGTAATGTCTATATAAGAGAAATTGTAACTAGGGTTTACTAGACTTTGGTTGATCATTAACTTGAAGACCAACTTTTGTACTCAATTCAATATCAATATCAATCCATGATTTCAATTATGATGTTCTTTGATTTAATTATTTATTCCATTGGTATGAGTAGCTAAATCATCATGGGGGGAAGGTGGAAGCTTTTTAGGTGATGTATGATTATTATGTTGTTTCTTCTTATTCATTGTGATTTGAGGTACTTAATGCTTATTTACTTCTAGCTGCAGTATGAGGTAAGTATGATTGTTTGTATGCTATTGTTATCCATGGTATTAAATATTGTTGTTAGAATTTAGGGAGACCTAGTTTTGATAGTAGTATTATATTTATTGTAGATGTGTAGTGAAATAGCTGAGAGGTGATTACTGCATGTTTGTAATATGTATCTTTTATTGGAACCCTTTCATGATTAAATTCAATAGCTGAGAGGTGAGGATTCCTCTGCTGCTGAGGCTGTTGATGGGAAACGTCAGCTTTAGGTGACTCTGCCAGCGGGAGCGGATTCCTCTGCTGCTGAGGAGAACATTGAGCGCTTATTCCGTCTGCCCGCAGACCTGCGGGACTTGACGCTCCCTGACCAGATCGTAACGGATATCCGCTACCCGGCGAAGCTTGCTCTGCCGGATCCTCCGCAGGTTGTGGAGGTAGAGTCCAGCTCTGGTGAGGGTGATGCCACTGTAGAGAGCACGATCCCCAGTGCTGAGGGGGAGCCTCCAGTTGAGAGTGAGGCTGTTGATCTGCGGGGGGAGATGGATGATTGGCCCGATGAGGTTCTTCCAGTCGGGGGAAGATCTCTTCCTGACGAGCCGATGCCGGATGTTCTATTGGAGGTCATCCTAGTTGTCGGGGATGTTCAGGTCAGTGATGCTAGCTCTGTTTGTCATTCAAACCCTCCATTGGCTCGCCGGAGGAGGCCACATGTCTTTTATGGCTCATCTGACTCCTCCGGTGATCCAAGTCTGATATTGAGGGATAGTGGACTTCTTCTTTCCCGTGGGTCTGGCGAATCAGCTACTGAAGGATTCTTTCCTACCCCGGTGCAGGTACATGCTGAGGTGGACAGCTTGGCCCAGCCGGAGATGGTGGGAGGTGTGTCCGAGGAAACAGTGGTCGCATCTGCTGCTGAGGGAGGCGAGCCAGCTGTAGTGCCGGGGGGTTTGTTGGATGAAGTGGTCGCCCCCAGTGTTGGAAATGCTGGAGTGGAGGCTCCGGTGGAGGTCAGACCTTCCCCGCCTCCTTTTGTTAAAGTTGTTTCTGTGCAGTCCCCTGCCCCGGTTGATCTGAGGGGCAAGGCTGTGATAGATGAGTCTGCCCGGGGCTCGTAGAGAGTTGCTTCTGCCTCCCCTGCTAACCAGGGGGAGCCTGTGCGCCCGAAAAGGGAGGATGTCGTCCCTCGGGTGCTGAGGGGGACCGGTGATGGGGACTACCCGGATTGGTAGTGGCTTCCAGGTCCCTGTTGAAGATGCTCTGGCCGTTGAGGACGTCCAGACTGAGTTGGAGTTCACCGTCCCGGGCACTGCTGATGATGAAGCCCCGACTTATCGGTGGGGTGACCACGTCCCATATATTGACCTGCCCACTGGCCCCACTGTGCAACTGGGCCCTGAACCGGGCAAGTACCAGCCTGAGGCCACTCCGGAGTTCTCGCTGCCAGCATTCATCATTCATCCTGCATTTCTGAGTGGTGAGCCGATGTCGATTGGGGACTCCGGCATCATGAACCTCCACACTGCTTTTGACTATATCTTCGAGAACCTGCTTCCGGAGGACCAGTCATACTACAACCGCCTTTCCCGCGATCGGGCGATGAGGGTGGCTGCCCAGAATCTCATCGCGGTAAGATTCCTTTACCTGAATTCTGGCTTTAGACTTGTTGATGTCTATATGTTTGTTTCTGATCTTTGTTTCTCTTTCTGTCAGATACAAGATGCCATGGCCCGGGTCTTTGAGCTGAGTGTCAGACCCCGGCCTTCTGCCTTGGAGGATCTGGAGCGCCTGCGAGCTGAGAATTGTCAGCTCGAGAAAGATCTGGCGGCAGCCAACAATGACTGGTGGGCTCTGGAGGAGGACAAACGGTCTATGGCGATAGACTACCATAACCTGGACTTCACTCTGACCGTTGCTCTCCAGAGGGAGGAGGATACCAAGACTTCCTTGGCAGAATTGAAGGTTACTTGCGGGAAGCTGACCCGAGAGAAGCTGGAGCTTGACCGGCGTCTCATCCTCAAGGAGGCGGCATACGACCGAGCTGCTGAAGAGCTCCGGTTGGCGAAGGCTGCCTATCAGCAGGTCCTCGACCAGCTGGAGAAGGAGAAGGCGAAGAAGGGCGGTAATGGCCCCGGTCCTTCTTCTCAACCTTAGCTCCTTTAGATTTTGTAGAAAGGTTCCTGTCCCGGTTGCCGGGGGACTTCCTCTTGTACATATTCTTTTCTGAAAAAGAAAATAAAAATAATATTTTGGTAGTGCAAAAACATCTTCCTAGATTTCTTTACCTTGTTTACAACGTTTAATACAATTAACTATCTCCCTCGCCCCCTTATCGTTTTAAGGAGTTTTCCTTGGGACGATAATAGTTCTTTTTCTTGCTGACTCCATGGCGATTCATGGTCTGCTGCTGAAAAGGGAGTTTGTTCCTGTGCTGCATGCTTCGACCGGGGGAAGGCTAGCTCGCCTAACGACCCCGGTTTTTAAGAGTGGATAGCCTCACTCTTAAAATAAAAATAGATTGTAACACCCATGAGTTGGTGTTAGTCCCACATTGCCAAGGAAGTGGTTGTATTGGTATAGTATGTAGAGCTTAACCATACTCTAACTAATGTCAAGGCCTTTTCGGGCTAAACCACATGGGTGGGCCCTGATCCAAAACCCTTTACTGCTTGATATCCGCAGTGACTAAAGGGGGACAATATTGACATTAGCGAGCGGTATGGTGCTCGACGCACCGGGATGAGCGATGACGAAATCCCGGGGCGTTACAGTTGGTATCAAAGCCGACGACGGATTGCCTGTTGCAGGTGGGAAGTACGCTGGAAAGGCCCATGGAGCGCCAGGTACTTGTCTCACTTGGCAGGGAACGTCGGAGATTTTGGGACTGTACTGAGTGTACTGCAGAGCCGAGGACGGCTCTATTTCTAAGGTGGTGAGATTGTAACACCCATGAGTTGGTGTTAGTCCTACATTGCCAAGGAAGTGGTTGTTTCGGTAGTATATAGAGCTTAACCATACTCTAACTAATGTGAAGGCCTTTTGGGGTAAACCACATGGGTGGGCCCTAATCCAAAACCCTCTACTGCTGGATATCTGCAGTGACTAAAGGGGGACAATATTGATATTAGGGAGCGGTATGGTGCTCGACGCACCGGGATGAGCGAGGACGAAATCCCGGGGCGTTACATAGATTTCCAAGACCGAAAGCTAGGTCCAGGCATCTCGGGCCTAAAAGGAGTGTAGCTCCGCATTCAGGACTTAGCTAGGATCGGAAGCTAGGTCCGGGCATCCTGGGTTGGATGGGGTTTGATCCTGACATCCCTGGTTCCAAGACCGGAAGCTAGGTCCGGGCGTCTTGGGCCTAAAAGGAACATAACTCTGCATTTAGGACTTAGACATGATCGGAAACTAGGTCCAGGCATCCTGGGTTGGATGGGGTTTGATCCCTGACATCCCTGGTTCCAAGACCGGAAGCTAGGTCTGGGCGTCTTGGGCCTAAAAGGAGCATAACTCTGCATTTAGGACTTAGACAGGATCAGAAGCTAGGTCCGGGCATCCTGGGTTGGATGGGGTTTGATCCTGACATCCCTGGTTCCAAGACCGGAAGCAAGGTCCGGGCGTCTTGGGCCTTGAAGGAGCATAACTCTGCATTTAGGACTTAGACAGGATAGGAAACTAGGTCCGGGCATCCTGGGTTGGATGGGGTTTGATCCCTGACATCCCTGGTTCCAAGACCGGAAGCTAGGTCCGGGAGTCTTGGGCCTAAAAGGAGCATAACTCTGCATTTAGGACTTAGACAGGATCAGAAGCTAGGTCCGGGCATCCTGGGTTGGATGGAGTTTGATCCTGACATCCCTGGTTCCAAGACCGGAAGCTAGGTCCGGGCATCCTGGGTTGGATGCGGTTTGATCCCTGACATCCCTGGTTCCAATACCAGAAGCTAGGTCCGGGCGTCTTGGGCCTAAAAGGAGCATAACTCTTCATTTAGGACTTAGACAGGATCAGAAACTAGGTCCGGGCATCCTGGGTTGGATGGGGTTTGATCCCTGACATCCATGATTCCAAGACCGGAAGCTAGGTCCGGGCGTCTTGGGCCTAAAAGGAGCATAACTCTGCATTTAGGACTTAGACAAGATCGAAAACTAGGTCCGGGCATCCTGGACCTCAGTGGAGACTTGATCTTGCACTTAGGATTTTCAGCAGCAAATAATACAAAGTACTCAAATTCTTACGGGAAAAAATCTTTATTGAAATCATCAAATGAAGTACATTACTTGTAGAATTTCTTGAGGTGGAAAGCGTTCCATGGTCTGTAGAAGAGGTCGCCGGACAGAGTTCTGAGGAAGTATGAGCCTTTCGCAGCATGTTTGTCTATGATGTAAGGTCCTTCCCAGTTTTCTCCAAGCTTTCCAGTGGTTGTATCCTCAGTCATAACTTTGACTTTTCTCATGACCCAGTCGCCCGGATTGAATTTCCTCTTTACGACTCGCTTGTCATATCCCTTTTGATGGTCTCCTGGTACCGGAGGAGGTGCTGTAGGGCCTGCTCTCTCTTGTCATCAAGAACAACTTTTTCCCTTGCCAGGATCCCTTCGTTCTCCCCGGTAAGGACAACATCAGTGCGGGTTGTGGGAGCTAGCAGTTCTGTTGGCATTACCGCTTCTGTTCCAAAGGTAAGTTGAAAGGGTGTCCTACCAGTGGACCTCCTTGGGGTGGTCCGGTATGCCGATAAGACCCCCGGGAGTTGCATCACCCAGTTGCCTTTTGCTTTATCCAGCCGCTTCTTGAGTGTATCCAAGATGACCCAGTTGGATGCCTCTACCTGCCCGTTCCCCTGAGGATAGTACGGGGCTGAGAAGTTGTGCTTGATCCCCAAGGATTTGCAAAACAACCAGATGTCGCAGTCGAACTGTTTTCAATTATCGGACACTAGCTCTTGAGGAATCCGAATTTGCAGATTATGTCTTTCCACAAAATTCTTTTGCATCTGAGGCACATACATGTACGAATGTTACTGCTTCAACCCATTTGGTGAAATAATCTGTAGCGACCAATAGGAATCTGACTGATTGTGGAGCTTTTGGAAGCGGTCCTACAATATCCAGTCCCCATTTGGCGAAGGGCCATGCACTCAGGATTGGATGTAGTTCATTTGCCGGGGCATGATTGACCGGGGCATGCTTCTGACATGGGAGGCATGCCTATGTGAACTTCTTCGCGTCTGTCATCATGTGCGACCACCAATATCCTTGGATCATTGTCTTCTGTGCTAGAGTTCTGCTCCCGGAATGGTTGCCGCAGATCCTGGCTTGGATCTCTTTCAGTATGAACAGGCCTTGCTCTGGAGTAAGGCCCCTGAACAAGACCCCGGAGCCATGGCTCTTCATGTATGGCCTGTGTGACTCCCGGTGCGGTATGACAGTGAATTTCCATGCATCCCTCTTGACCTTGGATGACATCTTTGGATCTTCAGGGAGCAAACGGTGGACAAGGAAGCTGATGTATGGCTTCCTCCAGTCTTGGCTATTGCTAGACTGCAACTCGGCGTCAATTCTGTCTACTTCAGAATTCAGATTGTCTTTAATGTCTTCAATTGGTTCCTCCGGCGGGAGATCCAAATCGATGTGGACATGAGAGAGCGGTGGCTCTGACGCGTCCGGTTCGTCCGGCTCCGTTGAAGGTGGTTGTACTTCTATCCGGCCTCTGGTGAGGCAAGGATTCCAGTCTTCGAGCTGCGATTCTGGTGGGTCCTGTGTCTGGCCCTGTGATGGTTGACTCTGCTCGCCCTGCGTGCTGGGCTCGTTGCCGGACTGTGAATCTTCTTCATTTCTTCTTCTTTTTTGTCCTCTGGTGGTTACCATGAGAACTTCCTTCCAATGTTCGCACTCCAGGAGATAGACCTCCGGTAGCGGCATGTCTGGATCTTTATGCCCGATACTCGACTCTTTCTGGTATCCGTTTGATAGCTGCCGGGGCTCTGCAGTGCTGATAGAAGAAGAAAGATACGCCAGGGCATCTGCGTGCCTGACGATCTTTGGTCGCTGCTCGACCGTGATGAATTCGAACTTCCCTGCCATGGAATGGACGATATCAATTTCCATCCGGTCGTCCTTGGCCTGGAAGGATCCAGCGAACTGGTTCGCCACTAGCTTTGAATCTGTCTTGATCATGACTCTCCGCGCCCCCAGTTGGTGTGCTGTCTGGAGACCATATATAAGAGCTTCGTACTCAGCTTCGTTGTTCGAAGCTGGGAATCCCAATCTGACAGATTTTTCGATCTTCTGTCCATTTGGGATGATCAAGAGATAACCTATGTCGGACCCTGTACAGTTACTGGATCCGTCAGTATAGATTGTCCATGCTTCGCTGTCTCCTTCGGCCGGAGACTCTTGTGACTGGGGGGCATCGTTCGCCCCCAGTGTATGCTCCTGTAGTTCTGGATTGACCGGGATATCCTCGATGGGAAAGTCTGCCATTAAGGAGGCTATTGCATGTCCTTTCTCCGCGGTTCTAGGTTCATACCGGATGTGGTATGCGCTGAGGTAGCTGGACCATTCGATTAGTCGATTAGACTCTTCCTGCTTCCCAAGAGCTTTCCTGAGCGGGAATTCTGTATAGACTTTGACCGCTCTTCCTTGGAAATAAGGCTTTAGCCTCCTGGCTTCATGTACCAATGCCAGAGCTATCTTTTCGATTTTCGAATATCTTGTCTCAGGTCCCTGTAGTACTTTGTTGATGAAGTAGACTGGTTTCTCCTCCGGTTCTTCCACGAATATGACCGCACTGACTGCTATATCGGATGCAGCCAGATAGATGCCGACTAGTTGCCCGATTTGTGGTGCTGTGAGGACTGGAGGCTGAGTGAGATATGCTTTGGTTTCATCAAAGGCTTGCTGACAAGTAGGATTCCATTCCGCATTAGCTTTGATTGCGTTCAAGAATGGCTTGCACCGGTCCGAGTACCGAGAGATGAACCAGTTGAGAGCGGCTAACCTCCCGGTTAGCCTCTGGAATTCTATTACTGTCTTTGGGGTGGGCATCTCCAGGACTCCCCGGATCTGATCTGGATTGGTTTCTATGCCCCGGTTGGTCATGAGAAAGCCAAGGAACTTGCCGGAAGGATGACCAAAAGAACATTTGGCTGGATTCAGCTTCATGTTGTATCGCGTCATGATGTCGAACGTCTACTGCAAATCTTGCAAATGATTGTCTTTCTCCCTGGTTTTGACCACCATGTCATCTATGTGGACTTCCATGGTCCGGCCTATGAGCTCGTTGAAGATGGTGTTGACCAGCTTCTGATATGTCGCTCCAGCATTCTTCAGACCGAATGGCATCACCTGGTAGCAGTAAATCCCCCGGTCGGTGATGAATGCGGTGTGTTCCTGATCTTCTTCATGAAGTGGAATCTGGTTGTAACCGGAGTAGGCGTCCATGAAGGACAATCTTTGATAGCCGACGGTGGCGTCTACCATGTCCGTGATCCTAGGGAGTGGATATGGGTGCACAAGACATGCTTTGTTAAGATTAGTAAAATCGATGCAAACTCGAATCTTACCATTCTTCTTCGGGACGGCCACGATGTTGGAAACCCAGGTAGGGTAGATGACCGGCTTGATGAAGTTGACTGAGAGTAGCCGATCGACTTCTTTGTTGACCGCCAGTTTCCGATCTGGTGCCATTCGTCTTGGTTTCTGCTTGATCGGTTTGTACTGAGGATCAATGTCTAGCTTATGGCAGGCGACCAGAGGGTCTATTCCTTGCATCTCTTTGACACTCCACGCGAAGACGTGGTGATTCCGCCGGAGCAGAGTGATCATGGAATCCTTCTCTGCCTCCGGTAGACCAGAAAAGATGTAAGTCGTCTTCAGGGACTTCGATCCCACAATAACTTCCTCCAGCTCGTCGACCGCTGGTAATATCCCGGCTTTTGTGTCTGGCTTCCCCTTGGCAGACTTGTCGGGAGCTGGTTGCTATTGATGAGAGTCTGTGAGGAAGATAGTGTTCCCCTTGGTTTCGGAGATGGACTTTCCTTTGACAGCATCGAATGGCACTTGAATGCCGTCCCTTGGTCTCCCTTGACTCTGCAGACTCCGTTGGGAGTCGGGAATTTGAGGCTCTGGTGGAAGGTGGACACTATGGCTTTCATCTGATGAATCCAGTCCCTTTCCAGAATAATGTTGTAGCAGGAGGGGGAGTCGACTAGCAGGAAGTCTATCCCGACAGTGTTGAACCCACCGTGATTGGTAGGTGGACTCGCCCGGAGGACTGTGCTGGCTCCCCGTTGAATCCATAGATAGGAGTCTCATACGATTCGATGAGACCCTTAGATAGCTCCATAGCTTTGTAGGCGCATGAGAACATAACACTGGAGGTGCTGTCGGCATTGACCATGACTCGCCGGACCCGATAGACTCCAATCCATGCTGTGATGACCAGGGCATCATTGTGCGGATAATGTATGCCCCTCTCGTCTTCTTCGGTGAATGTCAAACCTCCGGGGACAATGGACTCAGTGTTCGTCCCTTCGTTGAAGTTGAGCTGTCCAACTTCATGGACATGCCTATCCACCGGAGCTTTTCCTGAGCACAATTCTTCCTTTCTGTCTTAGAAGAATCGGGTGTCTGTACATGGCAGACATATACAATTCGATCTCCATCTTTTACCTGTTCGATTGCTCCGGTCTCTACCATGTCAGGGATGAGGCCAGCGTCGACCAGGCGCTGCATTTCATACTTCAATGACCTGCAGTTCTTCAGCTCGTGACCGTAGTCGTTGTGATGATCACACTTCTTGGACTTATCTCTTCTGCCCTCCGGGTCTGCCGGAAGGGGGGCAGGTTTGTTGAGTAGCCCTCTGTTCTTGATCTTTTTGAATACTTTCTCGAGAGGGAATCTCAAGGGAGTGAACTCCCTTTCCTTGCGTTCGCCCTCGGTAGGCTTCTCTGACCGGCGGTCGGGTTACCGGGCCGACGCTTTCCGTTTCTGTCCGTGTTCCTGTCAGGGACTTTTACTTCTTCGCGATCCCTGCCGGAGCTTTCTTCCTTTGCCTTCTGTAGCTTCTCGGAGGTTTGGCCTCCGGCAAGTCTCTTTCTTCTGGCTTTCAGGTCGTCCTCCTCCTGAGTATACCTTTCCACTTTCTCGAGCAAGGCTGAAACAAAGGAGGGTGGCTTCCTCGCCAGTGACCGATACAATTCCTCATGGTTGCTATTCAAGGCATACTTGAAAGCTTGAATAACGACGCTGTCAGATGCGTCCTGTACCTCAGATAGTAGGGTTCGGAACCTCCGGGCGAAATTCCTGAGTGTTTCGCTCCGGTCCATCTGTAGGGAGAACATGACTTTAACTCCTTTCTTGATCTTCACATTGAACCGATACTTCTCTTCGAACAACTCAGCCAGTTGTACGAACGTGCGGACGGATGCGGGTGGCAGATTGTGATACCACGTCCGTGCCTCGCCTTTGAGTGAAGTAGCAAACATTTTCGCTAATAGCTTGTCATCACGGTCCCAGATGGCCATGGTGCTTTTGTAGTTCATAACATGCTAAACCGGACAACCGTTTGTCTCGTCATACTGTTCGAAGGGCGGTTGCTTGAAGCTGGCCGGAACCATATGACTCCCGACCTCTTCTGCTAAAGGTGATACGGCTAACCTTGAAAGATTAACCTTTCTTGCTAAAGGTGATACGGCCATACTCGCTCATCCCGGTTGGCTTTGTTGGATACAACAAGATCGATCATCTCTTGCAGCTTGAGTTTATTCATCTGTTCAACATCCAGCTCTGGTTGTCTCTGATGAATGTGGACCCTTTGAGGGCTCTTTGTTCTCTGACCGTGGCGTGCCGGGGGAGTACTCTGGTGCCTCCTCCGGCGCAATCTCCTTGGAGGAGTGGCTTATCCTGCAGCCATCACGGGGTCCGGGTGTTCTTGTGCGTCCGCGACGATGTTTCTGAACTGGAGAGATAGACATCCTATCTCTCCCTGGTGCTAGCCTGTCCCAAACAGGACGGGGACCATGGCTTTGAGGGGTAAGACTCCGGTCACTGCTTGACCGTGGCCTTATCTTCTTCTGAGGAGATGGACTCGAAGACAGGGCTGAAGATGACTGGCTATCTCCGGCCCTGGTTCTCTTCCTTTTCCTTACTTCTGCATTTTCCCTAGTCAGCCGCTTGATGATTGCAGTTGGGGACTCGACCGCTGGTCGTTTTCCCTTCTGCTGCTCAGTATAACCTCCTGCCGTTGTCAGGGGAGAGATTCTCTGGACTCTTCTTGTAGCGGCTGCCCTAGAAGGTTCAGGATCTTGTGAAGCTGGTATCCAGACGGTCCGGTTGACCGCATTAGGATCACCAGGATTGTTAGTGATTTGTACCACTAAGTTCTCTGCCTCCGGCTGTCCACTTTCAGAGTGTTGCGAGCCCTGATCGTGGCCCTCACTCCCGAGAACTGATTCTACATTCACCGGTTCTGTTGCTTCAAGAACCGGAGACAAAGGAGAAAGGTTCTCTGTCTGACTTTCAGTAACTTGCTCCAAAAACTTGTATACAATGATGCATCCGGAATGCAATATGTAAGATTGTAACCAGCTTGAGCTTTTTCTATTAATGAAACAGGGAAAGGGACCTTGCCAAAACCCTGCTTTCTCATAAAAAAAAAAAAACTTGACTCATTCCATTGTTGGAACGAGTTGGGCGTCTCTTACTTTCAGCCATTGCTGCAGTAACTCCGGTATGACTGGAATGTGATTCCTTGCAAGGCTCTGGAACTGATGGGAGATTCAGCCCCACGATGGGCGCCAAAGAGTGTGGGTGCAAGAATTTGATCCACAAACTCAAGATATGTATATATTAATAATACAGTTACAATGAAAGTCTTGTATAGACAGAGATAGGATGGGGGGTATACAGTGAGACTAGACCTGATCGGGATCAGGCTTCCTACGTAGCCAAGATGATGAACTTGGAATCAAGTCTCTGCTTCCACTAAGCTCTAATGGAGTTGCTCAGTGAAAGACTCGTAGTTCAGGAGGTTTAGAACTCCTGTATTTGTAGTAGGCCGGAGGAGGCTGGCTCAACCACCCCTTCGGTTTTGACTCCACGAACTCGGGTTGTTCAACTGTGAAGATGCTTTCCGTGGAGATAGCTTGCATGCTGCTGAGCGGTTATCTCCTTTGTTTGAATAGCCTTTGAACAAGATGACTGCCACGTGGCATCCTCTGATAGGTCCTGGTTCAACCTGAGTTTCCTTTATCTTCTCCAGCGGGCTAGAACCATGGGTTCTATTGGCCTGGAATCTCGCTGGACTTATCCAGTTGGTTGGGACTTGGATTGACCAAGTCTGAAAGCAAAGACTTGGGCTTGACTCCTCTGACCGGAGGCCCAATCTACACTGCATACTCCCTGGCCAGGTCCTCTGGACTTCTGTGCTAAGCCTTTGGATGAGCCCCTGTCGCTGCTGGACCTTAGTGGGCCGGACCTGGCCTACTTGACTGAGGTGGGCCCGGTTGATATAACGCCTCGGGATTTCGTCCTCGCTCATCCCGGTGCGTCGAGCACCATACCGCTCGCTAATATCAATATTGTCCCTCTTTAGTCACTGCGGATATCCAGCAGTAAAGGGTTTTGGATCAGGGCCCACCCATGTGGTTTACCCCAAAAGGCCTTGACATTAGTTAGAGTATGATTAAGCTCTACATACTACCAATACAACCACTTCCTTGGCAATGTGGGAGTAACACCAACTCATGGGTGTTACAATCTCACCACCTTAGAAATAGAGCTCTGCAGTACACTAAGTACAGTCCCAAAATCTCCGACGTTCCCTGCCAAGTGAGACAAAGTACCTGGCGCTCCCTGGGCTTTTCCAGCGTACTTCCCACCTGCAACAGGCGACCCGTCATCGGCTCTGATACCAAGAAAATTGTCACGACCCCAATATCAAAAAATGGGCAAAAAAAGAGAATTTACAAAATTACCCTCAAGATGCCAATAAAAGGGAAAAAAGGATCAAGACAATAATCTAAATAAACATTTGCACAAGGTAAAATCCATAACCATTAAAGACAAATACTTAAACACAAATAATTTGAATTCCCAATAATTTTCATAAGAGAGATGGAATCAAGCCTTTTATAACGTAGTTCAAATATAAAGTTTAATTAGGATTAGGATGTGATCCCATGATCCCTAATATATTGTAGTATTGTAGTCCCATTGGACTTAAAAAGTGGTAACTTGATGTATGTACATGTTCTGTTAGGAACATGAGTTGTATACATATTGGAGTTGTATTTAGATTAAGAGTTGTAGAGATATTGGAGTTGTAGTTGGATTAGGTTAAGGAAATCTCTACAAAGATGTAGAATAACCATATTAACCTTATTGAATATAATGGACTTAAATAGATAAAGCCCATGATTGATATTGAATGTAGTAACGGGCCTAAGCCTTATTACTAATTGAATTGGGCTTAGACTCTTATTGATTAAAGTCTTGGGATTTGACTTGTAATTGACTTGGGCTTGAGCCCGTTAAGGGGGGTCAACACACCACCCATGCCAGTGGTATGACACCCATGAGTTGGTGTTAGTCCCACATTGCCAAGAAAGTTGTTGTATTGGTAGTATATAGAGCTTAGCCATAGTTTAACTAATGTCAAGGCCTTTTGGGGGAAGCCAAATCGGTAGACCCTGATCCAAAACCCTATACTGCTAGATATCCGAGTGTCTAAAGGGGGACTATATTAACATTAGCGAGCGGTATGGTGCTACACACTCCTGGATGAGCGAAGATGAAATCTCGGGGCGTTACAAGTTGGTAAACACATGTTATGCCAGGATTTCAAATAAAGAATTTTCTTATTATTTGTCTTTTTTCCCACCAAAAATCTCGTTGAAGAGCATTCAATTTGTTTGCAATTGATTTAGAGAGGATGAAACGAGGACATTTGATAATAGGGGATGGTGGAAGAGATCTTTTATTGATTTTCCAAGGAAGAGAGGCGCACCTAAGTAGAATTCAGTAACAATCAAGGATTTGATTTCCAAAATGTTTTTTGAGAATTCTACAGTGGCGGGAATGGATATTTTTACCAAAGAGGACATCTGATTTTCGAAGTTTATTATTTCTCCTGTGACTCCAGCAAAGGTTTTCAGAATGTCTATGATAGCTAGACCATCACTAATAGTTGCACGACTGAAAATGAAAATATCATCAACGAAAAGGAGATGAGTAACAAAAGGGCCATGGCAAGATATCTGGGCCCCAGTAAGCTCGCCACTACCTTCTTTTTGTTTAACGAGGCGACTAAGGATTTCCATGCAGATGATGAACAAAAGAGGAGAGAGTGGATCTCCTTGCCTTAAACCTCTAGTGGAAGAGAAATGGCCCTCTGGTGATCCGTTAACAACAAGGATTGTGAAGTTAACAAAAGATATTCAGGCTTTTATAATGTCACACCATCTTTGGTGGAACCCAAGGTGTAACATGATATGGATTAGGCTATCCCAATTGATGCGATCAAAAGCCTTGGACATGTCTATTTTGATGGCCATGAGGCCTGGTCTTTTCTTCTAGAAAATTTAGAAATTGTGCTTGGAGTATATGTATATGATTAGAACTTATTTATTTATTTATTCAAACCATACTATTTTCATTTCTATAAGAATGAAGGTACCTATAGTATTAGAGATGTTATCCAAGCACAACGCATAACCTAGCTGTGGATCTGGATACATAATCCACTGACTATGATCTATATAAGCCCCTTCTGGCGAAAAGCTCTACCATAACACATTCCCTATATACTATATGCAAATATTTAACAAACACATCCCTTGGTTTTTTATAGTCTTCCACCATTATTCTGACATACCAAGGATATCTACAATTCCTTAAGAATATCTATAATTCCTTATTAGGGTCTGTACTCTGTACAACAAAATTGATTCCACTTCCAGCTTGTTGATTCAAGTTTTCTAGTTGATTGTAGTCCATCTCTAATCCCCGTAGAAGTGTGTTAAACAGAAGAATGATACTAAAAAAGTTTGGATACAATTATTGGTACTAGGTAACATAGGCGGCTCATCCTTTTAGCAAATTAGGCAGGTGCCTAGGGCCTCGTTAGTAACTATTTTTTTTTTGTGGGCTACAATATTTGGGATTATTATGGCCGTGCTTGTTTACATGAAAAAGTTGTGTAAATACAAGATGTAAATACAAAAGTTTATAATTGCTTTTTCTTTATTTCAGTTGTGGGTGCTTGATTAAACATAGTAACTAAACTAGAAACCAACACGTGGAGACAGATTAAAGCATGGGACCATAAGTTTAGACCAAAGAGTGGAGAGAGACAGCGGGGACCATAGTTTTCCACAAGATTCCGTTGTTCTCAAAGTTGGAATAATTGCTGACGTGGTTTACGGTTTTGTATAAAGTTTTACGGTAGGGATCACAAATATTGCCGCACCAAGCACTGTGCAAATCAGAAAAACTTTGCAAAATACTGTTTCCTTTTTTTTTTTCCGGGCAATCAAGCACAACCTATATAATTTATTGTTCTTGATTTTCTCCTATTATTTCTCAATGATTTCTTATCTAATCCAAGATTTTTGTTTTTCTATTTTTTTTGGGTTTTTTTTATTAACGTAAATTGAATTGTTTGGGCCACATTGTTTTTCCTAATCCTTTTTATTATAATGTTAAAATTATTATGTATCTTATTTTTCTTCTTTCTACCATTTCTATAGTAAAATTTAGAGAGGCCTCGCTTATGTACTGCCTAAGAGGAACTGCTTGAGCCGGCCCTACTAGTTGACTTGTGTAGCAAGAATTTATTGGGGGCATGGTTAATGTCTAGAATCTGAAAATCTGATTAGATATTTGGTAAAGTAAAGCTTATATTAATATTAATTTTGAACTTCATATCAATAGGTGGTATCCAAATGGTAGGACCTATGTGTTGTGAATCAATGAGATTGTGAAGATGTGACTGAATGTTGTTTATATTCCTACCTATGTAATAAGGACCAAAGTCTGTTTTGAAACACTTTCTTACATTGATTTTACAGTGTACTTTCCCTTTTCACATGCATCCATCTATATCTTTCTGGAGATGGGTGATGATTGGTATTTTCCTAATGTGATGTGCAATCTCAAGAGGGAAGATGGTGAGCATAAGAGTTTTATTCAAGTGGATGTTTGATTAATTAGTTAATATACAGTTTTGATCAGTGGGAGGAGTGATGTCTCTAGGCACTTGATAAAAGGGGAGTGAAGGGATCCATTTGTCATCCCATATGTTAATAGAAGTATTGGCACAATGGCACATGGTTCCCAATATATAAGGGGATTAATTTTTTCAATGGATTTTGTTAAGGATTTCTAGGACCAAGAGGTAGTAGGCTTGGCTTTAGCGGGTGTTAGAATTCTTGAGTTATTTTGATTTTAAAATTTTGGTCTTCACGCTTTTCCCACCAAAAATCTAAATATAGTGATGTACCAAATTTAAAGTCTTCTAAACCGAACGGGGGTTTTAAACCATTAAGTAATAAATTTTCTCTTTTGTATATTTTTCATTTCCAATAAAATCGGTTAATAGTCTAACACAAAACTCAACTGTTGTTGCTCAGACCCAAACTTCAGAGTCACATCAAGTTACTTTGATGAACAAGTGAACAACCCTTAATTAGAGCACAACTCTATTACATTTGGCTAGATAGATGATGATAACTGTAGATATCATCAAGTCGATGATTTTTTTTGTTGCAAATCAAGTCGATGATTCCGGTTAGGCAGATTGGTGAACAACTAAAACTCTTGGCATAATTTTAACCTTATATAGTTATATGGGGTTTTCGTATCATTTTGGGCACCAAAACCAAAATACTAAAATTTTGGTATTTAACAATTCTCTTTACATAATTTCAGTTTGAGAAGGAGAATCCTTGAACTTCCTTCTCTATACTATTTTGCAGAGAATCAGTGTGATGTTTGCTGCAAAGTTAGTTTTTTTTATTAAGTAATTATCATAATCTATTTTTACCTCGATTTTGAAACATAATTTAGATACTCATGAAATTTCATGGTCAAACATTCACCTTTATTCAACATTTTAAACAATGCTTTCAACAATAATTCCAAGTGTTTGGACAGAAAATTCCATTTTCTATTGCATGGAAGCAAATTCATCATTTGGGTTTTCCACAGTATTTATGGTTCTTCATAGTAACAACATAATCTTTCAAATTAGACTCTTCAGAAAGCCGATAGTAATAAAGGGTTCCATTCCGTCAACACATGAAGATGCATTAACTTTAGAAAGTAGGAGAGTCAGAAGTATGTTCGGTAATTAGATAACCAAAATTAGAAAGTAATTCTAGCTAGAAAAGAATTTTACCAAAAGTTTTTCTTTCTCATTTCCTAGAAATCAAAAACTGTTACAAAATTTCCTCAAATTTTTTTTTTTGGCTCTGTTCTATAGTAAATTAGACACGAACCTAAGGCCCCACTTAAAGGCCAGATGTTTTTGGTTTAGGTATTTATTTGTCCTTGTTAAATTAAACTTTAAATGTAGTATTCTAGAGTTGTTTTTAGAAAAAAATACATCAATCTTGGTTTGCCTACGGTCGTCATCTTGTTCATGAGGTGGAGAACTTACTACTTATGTATCATAATCTGGAAGCAGTTTAAGAACATTTGGCAGACGTTTAAACTTATTTGATGTTTTCTCATCAACTTTAACAACAAAACCAAACGGCCAACGTAAACCAAATAATGTAGATTTTTTTTTCTTTAGCTTCATTTTTTACTTTCAAAACCATTAGCTGTTAATACAATAATTAGGGGTGTTATTCGAGCCGAGCGAGCCGAGCTTTGTATGTTCATACTCGGCTCGTTTTAATACGAGTTGAACCCGAGCCGAGCCCAAATTATAAATCGAGCTTTGTTTCATGTTCAAACTCGGCTCGCGAGCTATTTATCAAGCTCGAGCTCGAGCTCGTTTAGCTCGAGCCGAGCTCGAGCCCTCTAAGCTCGTTTTCATGTATATCAGTTCTACAAAGTACCTGAATATAATGAAAGTTATCATAAAAAAAACTAACTTTATCAAAAAGTTTCAACATATGTGAGTTCTTGATCTTCAATTGAAGATTCTGATTTTGCTAATTTGTTTTCATCTTGTGAAAAATCTAATGAGATTTCTGTTCAACTTGATTCAAATCAAACTGTTTATGATACTTTTCTTGGAGCTAGAGTTTCTTGGAAGAATGAAGAAAATGTGAAAAGAACAGCTTCTGTAGAACATTTGTATTGAAGATTAAAAAGAGAGATAAAAGAAGAATTCTTCGTCCTTATCTTCAACATATTCATTCTATTTCAGATGAAATTGATGTTAGAAGAAAAGAAATCAAGCTTTATACAAACTCAGGAACAGGAACAACAACAATAACAGATCGACAAACATGGAGATCTGTAGCTTTTACTCATCCTTCAATTCTTGATACATTCGCCATGGATTCTGATGTTAAGACTAAAGTTAAATCGGATCTTGAATCGTTGTTGACTGTATATAGTGCGGTTAGGATGGGGGTAGTGAAACCGGCATGAAGTGGTTTGACATCAATTTTGTGACAAAGTGTCCATGGTTATCTCGCCTTGAGTTCATTGTTAGGAAAACCAAGTTGTACGCACATCGTCCCGAGTCTGTGTTCTCGCGTCCATGTGTCAAAAATAAGTTTTGGGTTTAGGACGTACGTACCTAGTTAGGGCGTACGTACGTCATGGTAGGCAGCAGACTTGTTTTGGTCAGGACGTACGTACCGAGTTAGAACGTTCGTACGTCCAAGTAGTCAGCAAGCTCGGTTCGTGTGGAAGACGTACGAACGTCATATCGACGTACGTACGTCCAAAGTGGGTTTTCACTATTTCGGCCCATTTTCCTTGGTTTCCAACCCTAAGTATAAATAGGGTTTCTATTCCGAAGGACAAGGCAGTTCTTTGGCCGTCCATTATTCTTCTAGTTCTTGAGTTTTGGTTTAGGTTTTGGTGTTGAAAGTGTTTGTGGCTATTGAACTCAATTCCCTTCCTTCCCCCTTCTCTCAATTCATCAATCTGTGATCTTCCAAAGTTTATTGTGATTTCGGCTTCGAGTCTTCTTGTGTGTTCATCAAGAAGTTGAGCGTCTTGTGCGTACATCAAGGTGCTCTGGTGAAGTCAAGGTGTTAAAGATAACCAGGAGTATCAACTCGCAGTGAGTGCAGGTAGTTGGTAGGTTTGTACATCTCTGTTCATGTAGTGGATTATTTGTTGTCATGAGGACAACCGTGGACGTTTCCCTTTTCGGGTTTTATCACGTTAAAAAATTTCTGTGTGTTATTTACTTTCTGCATATTGTTTGATTGTTTGTTTGAATATTCAATTGTTATATTAGCACTATTTGTAGTTTTACAATTGGTATCAGTCGCTGGGGGCTGGTTAAGGAGCGTAAAGGCTCACGCTAACGATCAATAGTGCTATGAGTTACTCTGGTAAGACACATGTCTCGGTTGTTGCTAGATTGTCTGATGAACAATTAACTGCTAGTAAAGAATGCTCTAGTGACTGTGACAGGGATTTGATTCTGGTTGACATGGGCTACCCTATACCGGTTATCCAGAAAGGAATGTCTAAGGTTGGAGGCACAAAATAGTATTCTTCAGGATAGACTTGACTTACTCTCTTCTAGTTCCTCATCTGTGTCAATCCTGGATAGGGAACCTGAGTCTTGGCAGGTTGATAAGGTGGCCTTATTGGGTAATCTTGCTGCTCTTGAGCACGACAAGGTCGAATGGGAAGCCCGGTGTAATATTTTGTCCACTGAACTGGACGAGGTCAAAAAGGAACTGATTCGTTTTCAGTCGTTCAAAAATTGCAATGGGTTGTCATCTTCTGAACTACCTCCACTGTTGCCCCATCCTCCTACCAAAAAGTCCGACATTCGTCACTCTGTGGACACGGTTGGCATCCGGCGTAAATGGAAACCGTTTAGGCGTGCTCCGCCTCAGGGAAGAAAACGTCAAATGCCTTGCTCACTATGCGGACAGTTTGGACATTGGGCCTCGCAGTGTGTTGTGGCTGCTCATGTTCCACAACCTTGGAAGCTGTTTTCACAGCCGTCGTATTTTTATCCATCTTATCTATATGCCTCTTACTTTTCTCCTTGTAACTTTGCTGGAAATGTTTCAAATGTGGCGATTACTGCCCTTCATGTCTCAAGTTCGGATAGTGAGTGGTTACTTGATAGTGGTGCTTCGAAACATATGTCAGGTAATGCCAAACTTTTCTCCTCCGTTACTGCTATAAATGGTGGAAGTGTTACTTTTGGTAATGGTAAGCGCTCTCCTGTGATTGGTAAGGGATTTGTTGCTGGTATTGGTTTATCTTCGAATGATGTTTGTTTGTTAGTTGATGGATTGCGTGTTAATTTGATCAGTATTAGCCAACTGTGTGATACTGACCATACTGTTAATTTTTCTAAAAATATATGTACTGTGCTTGATAGTTCGGGTAAGTGTATCATGACAGGTAAACGAACATTGGATAATTGCTATGCCATTCAGCCTGTTGCATCTGGCATAAACTGCTTACCTAGCAAACTAAATGAGGGTCTGTTGTGGCATCAACGACTAGGTCATGTCAACTTTGAACACCTGGACTATCTAACTCGGAATGAATATATCAAGGGAGTTCCTAGACTTGGAAGAAATCGTGACACTGTGTGTGGTGGGTGTCAACTAGGTAAACAGATACGCAGTCCACATTCCAAGAAAAAGTCCATAACCACATCCTCTCCTTTAGAACTCATACACATGGATCTGATGGGTCCTACTCGTACTCCTAACTTGGGGGGCAAACGATACATCTTGGTTATGGTTGATGATTACACTCGCTTTACCTGGGTATCATTCTTACGTGAAAAATCTGATGCGTTTCTTGAGTTTCAGGGGATATGTCTTCGTATTCAGAATGAGAATGATACTCAAATTAAACATGTCAGAAGCGACAGAGGAGGTGAGTTCACAGACACAGGTGTGATTGAGTATTGCATTGCAAATGGTACGTGGCAAGAATTTTCGGCCCCATACACTCCGCAACAAAACGGAGTCGCTGAACGGAAAAACCGTGTTATTCAGGAGATGGCTCGTGCTATGTTGCATGCAAAGGATGTTCCTACCAAGTTCTGGGCGGAAGCGGTTCATACTGCCTGTTACATAATGAACCGTGTATATCTGAGATCTGGTACTACACAAACTGCTTATGAGCTATGGTATGGTAAGAAGCCGAATCTCAAATATATGCGAGTTTTTGGGAGTATTTGCTATGTGTGCAAGGACAGACAAAGTCTGTCCAAGTTTGATAGTCGAGGTGATGTTGCTCTTTTACTTGGTTATTCCTCTAATAGTACGGCCTTTCGAGTATTTAACTACACCACTCGCAAGGTCATGGAATCCTTTAATGTTGTTGTTGATGACAATATTACATCTGACTCTTCTGTTTCCACTGGTACACAGGATGCCACAGTTCTCTCACCCGTGTCAGACTCGGTTGACATGTCTCCCATGTCGTTATCATCACCTGATAATGGCGATGATGGTACTAAACCTTCTGTTGCTGCAGAGGACTTGCCTGGTAGGACCGGTGCTGTGCCCACACCGGATGATGTAGTTCCATCACCACGGGTGATTGATGTGTCTCCAGATCTCTCCACTGTCCCTGCTGAACCGGAAGGGGTGTTTAATCAAGCATCACCTCGTGTTAAACAACATCACTCCTTAGGAGATATCATTGGGGATATTAATGATCAGCGTCTGACTCGTCGGAGGGCCAAGGAGACAAATTGTGTTCACTATGTTTGTTATCTCTCTTCTCTTGAACCTAAAAATGTTACTGATGTTCTTACTGATGATGATTGGCTAGTTGCTATGCAGGAAGAACTCGGTCAGTTTAAGCGTAGTGATGTCTGGACGTTAGTTCCTAGACCTACTCACACTAATGTGGTTGGCACCAAGTGGATCTTTAAAAACAAATTGGATGAGTTTGGGCAGATTGTGCGCAACAAGCCAAGGCTTGTAGCTCAGGGCTATAGTTAGATTGAAGGTATTGACTACGGAGAGACTTTTGCTCCTGTGGCTAGGTTGGAATCTGTCAGGCTTCTTCTTGCTATGGCATGCCACTTGAATTTCAAGTTGTACCAAATGGATGTCAAAAGTGCGTTTCTCAATGGTATTCTCAATGAGGAGGTCTATGTTGAACAACCTAAGGGGTTTGTGGATCACACTTTTCCGAATCATGTCTTCAAATTGCAAAAAGCACTGTATGGGTTAAAACAGACTCCTCGGGCTTGGTATGAACGTCTGACTTCCTTCTTACTAGGGAAAGGATTTGTTCGTGGCAGTGTTGATCGGACTCTGTTTATACTGAGAAAGAATAATGATGTTCTTCTCGCCCAAATCTATGTGGATGATATAGTGTTTGGATCGACGTGCCCAAGTCTTTCTGAATCTTTTTCTCGGTTAATGAGTTCTGAATTTGAAATGAGCTTAATTGGAGAACTAAATTTCTTTCTTGGCTTGCAGGTAAAGCAGTTTGATCATGGAGCTTTCATCTCTCAAACAAAGTATGCCAAAGAACTGGTTAAAAAGTTCGGTTTCGGCACTTCAAGTGGTCAAGATACTCCCATGGGTGAGAGGGTACGTCTTGGTAAGGATGTTATGAGTAAGTCTGTTGATATTCGTGAATATCGGAGTATGATTGGTAGTCTCTTGTATCTCACTGCTAGTCGTCCAGATATTTCTTATAGTGTTGGGGTATGTGCAAGATTTCAGGCTAACCCTAAGGAATCTCATCTCACTGCTGTTAAGCGTATTATTCGGTATGTTGCTAGCACACTTGACTACGGTCTATGGTTCACCAGAGATACAAATAGTGTTGTGGCAGGTTATTGTGATGCTGATTGGGGTGGTAATCTTGATGATCGTCATAGTACCAGTGGTGGCTGTTTCTATGTTGGGAATAATCTTGTTTCCTGGCATAGTAAGAAACAATCATCTGTATCCATCTCCTCGTGTGAGGCTGAGTATATCGCTGCAGCTAGTGCATGTACACAACTTCTGTGGATGCGTCAGATGCTTCGGGACTATGGCATTCAACAGCAGGCGATGGACTTGTTCTGTGATAACACCAGTACCATTAGCATCTCCAAAAATCCTGTTCAACACTCACGCACAAAGCATATCGACATTCGTCACCATTTCCTTCGTGAGGCGGTCGAAAAGGGTGATATAGTAATGGAGTTCATTCCTACTGAACATCAGCTAGCGGATATTCTTACAAAACCTCTTGATGCAGCCCGCTTCCATTCCTTGCGTAAGTCTATTGGGGTTGTATCTCTTCCCTAATTGTTTTGTTACTTTCTTTTTCTCTCTGTTCTTATATCACTGGTTATGTCTGTTCTTGTCATTATGGTTGGGTATGTTGGTTCTTTCTTAATCAGTTGAGGGCAAAGGTATTTTTTTTCTCAGGATGGATCGCTCAATAGTCATGAGCTTCTTTTTGTTGGTATTGAGGACATACTACCTTCTTTATTGTGTGGATTCCTTTTACAGATATTTCTAGTTTGGCATCTTCAACTGTGGTTTTTCTGTCATGCATAGTTGTAGGGTTACATCATACTCTCTTCGTCTTGGTAGTTTCTTACATGATGCATTTACATGTAGTTGGATTGTCATTTTGAACACCTGTATATCTCCAGTCTTCTATGGTTTCTTATCATGATCATCGTCTTCTTTCATATGTATATACCTCTTGTAAGTGGTCAATGACTCATGAAATCCCCAGCCATTTGAATGTCTTGAGAGCATACTCATTTGGCTGAGAACCAGTTGGGGCTGTGAGGGTCATGCTCTGACGGATGCACTCAGGAGATGTTAGTTCTTGTGTTGCACGTTACCATGGTATTGCACTTCTTGAGTGTGTTTTGCCGAAAAGATGTAGGCTACACCCTACCCTCGTGTTTTGGTAAAAGATGGAGATATTTTATACTCCCACACGGGAATGGCATTTGTTTCAAATGGTTTTACAAAAAAAAAAAAAAAAAAAATGATAAGTGACTTTCATACTAGTTGAACGACAAGAAGAAAAATAATATTTTGTGTTTCCTTGGTTTTGTTGTGATCTGGTTTACTTTCTCATTGGTCTAGTTGCAAGAGACTTTCAATATATTCAATGATCATGTTTTTAGTTTGTTTCCGGAGGTTGGTATAGGTCTAACAGGTTCGTTTGCATGTTTGCATTATTCTAGTAACTACCATGGCTTGGTGTATGATGTAGTTCTTCGATTTTGCATTTCCTTGTGGTTGAGGTTTGTTTAAATTGTATTCTGCTTTAATTGGAATCCTTACAATACGTAGAAATGGTTTCCTTGTGATGTCTCTCAATATTTGTGTTGGGGTGTTATTTGGTTTGTTTTCTGGCTGTTAGGGTGGTTCCTCATTGTTTAAAAAAAAAAAAAAAAAAAAAAAAAGGGGGGGGGGGGAGTACGAACGTTGTTATGACGTTCGTATGTTGAGTTGGTCAGAACTTTTTCTAACGTACGAACGTCTCTAGAACGTACGAACGTGTATTCTGACAGATGTTTTTTTTTTGGGGGTCCCGACGTACGAACGTCATTAGAACGTACGTACGTTCCTGTTACAGACTCAGCCCATATATACCTTTTAAGCTTATATGTTTAACAGGTTTTGGTCCATCTGTTACATTCAAAGCGTGCCCCATTCTTCCCTCTCGCACGAACATAAGGGATTTTTCTTGCTCTTCCCTTTCCTTTCTCTCTAAATTGGTTTTTGTCGACCTTATTCGTGTTCTTTTTCTCCTCGATTGTTGTTGTTCTTCCATAATTGTTCTTGTTCTGGTTTATTCTCTGTATTTCTTTTCTTACCATTACTCTTTTGCTATCTAGTTTTTGTTTCTACACTTAGATGTTGAGCATGTTATTGGATATTGCTATTTTAATATTAGTTCTAGTTCTTTTCAGTTTTGCAGTAAATTTCTGCTAATTAGGTAATGGACCTCCCTAATCGGGCCCAAGTTAGGTTTATTTGTTTTTGTTTTCTATATATGGGAGTCTTCTATTCTCTTACTCCTATTGTGTCTTCTTACCTCTTTCTAGTTCTCTCTTTGTTCTTCAGAATTATTCAATGGCAGAATATGAACTTCATGGGGTTTTTGTTCCGGCTGTTGGTTATGTGTCGTTTATGATGATGGAGTACAAACACAATGCAAAGGTTTGTCGTTTATGTCGTGTTCCCCATGGGTATGACTATATTCATCCATCTTTCCTTAATCCATGCATGGTTCATGTAAACCATTGGGAGAGACTACCGGGACATCTTCAAAATCACATCTTGGAGTTGGTTGGATACCCGAAGGTTCCAGGACTTGCTGCTCCTCTTACCGACTGTGGCTTGGACAGCAGAATTGAGGAGTTATTTTGTACGAATGATGATGATCATGTGATAGCTCGGTGGAATAGACCTTCGGCTCGTGCGAAAGCTTTATGTCTTGTCTTAAGCTTTATGTTCATGTGATAGCTCGGTGGAATAGATCTTCCGGCTCTGGGTCATTGGGAACGAGTTTTTTTTTTTTTTTTTCGGATTCGTTAACTTAAGCCTTTTGTTTTGTCGTTGTTGTTTCTTATGTTTATGGATTTGGGCTAGGTTTTATCTTTTTATCTGGTTTGTATTGATTGTTTGGTGTTGATTTCTTTTCTTGGTATTTTTTTTTATTTATTTGTTTATTTCCTATTTGTCGTGTCTTTTGTTGTTTGGTTCTTTTGTTCACTTGTTGTGACAAAAAGGGGGAGATTTATGACTCTAATTACTAACAATAGTCTCCTTGTTGTTAGGATATTTTTGGGTCATGTTTCAGGTATGCTACACGTATGGGGGAGTGAACGTGTTGATGATTAGAGGTTGTACAGTTATGGGGGAGCTTGAGTGTCAAAATTTTGGAGCTCATGAAGTATGGGGGAGTTGCTCGAAGGAACTTCTGTTGATTCCTTGATTGCTTCGGAAATTCTTAGTTACTTCCGTTCGGTCTCTGATGGTTAAAGTGTCTTGCTCAAGCTGGATAACAAGAATTAGTGACTTGGTATGTGTTCTACCTTGAGTGATTTTGTATGCATGTTTTATAAATGCCATGGTTTGGGTTTGTAAGCACGTTTTATAAGTGCTATTAGAGTCATAGGTTTTTGTCACAAAATCAATGTCAAAGGGGGAGATTGAAACCGGCCTGAAGTGGTTTGACATCAATTTTGTGACAAAGTGTCCATGGTTATCTCGCCTTGAGTTCATTGTTAGGAAAACCAAGTTGTACGCACATCGTCCCGAGTCTGTGTTCTCGCGTCCATGTGTCAAAAATAAGTTTTGGGTTTAGGACGTACGTACCTAGTTAGGGCGTACGTACGTCATGGTAGGCAGCAGACTTGTTTGGGTCAGGACGTACGTACCGAGTTAGAACGTTCGTACGTCCAAGTAGTCAGCAAGCTCGGTTCATGTGGAAGACATACGAACGTCATATCGACGTACGTACGTCCAAAGTGGGTTTTCACTATTTCGGCCCATTTTCCTTGGTTTCCAACCCTAAGTATAAATAGGGTGTCTATTCCGAAGCACAAGGCAGTTCTTTGGCCGTCCATTATTCTTCTAGTTCTTGAGTTTTGGTTTAGGTTTTGGTGTTGAAAGTGTTTGTGGCTATTGAACTCAATTCCTTTCCTTCCCCCTTCTCTCAATTCATCAATCTGTGATCTTCCAAAGTTTATTGTGATTTCGGCTTCGAGTCTTCTTGTGTGTTCATCAAGAAGTCGAGCGTCTTGTGCGTACATCAAGGTGCTCTGGTGAAGTTAAGGTGTTAGAGATAACCAGGAGTATCAACTCGCAGTGAGTGCAGGTAGTTGGTAGGTTTGTACATCTCTGTTCATCTAGTGGATTATTTGTTGTCACGAGGACAACCGTGGACGTTTCCCTTTTCGTGGTTTACCACGTTAAAAAATTTCTGTGTGTTATTTACTTTCTGCATATTGTTTGATTGTTTGTTTGAATATTCAATTGTTATATTAGCACTATTTGGCCTTAAAACGTCCCGGCTAAGCCTTGTCGATCTTGAGGTTTTAGATTCCAAAACAAGTGAGTTTCGTCCATTTCCAAGTTCAGACCGAAAACCGAGTAAATGCCGGCCTAACGAACAGACATAAACCTAGTTTCTACGGACGGAACTTTGTTTTTTCACCTTAGAACGCCCCGGGTTAAGCTATCGAGTGTCTAGTCTCTTAGGTGTATCGTTTTCCATGCGAAAACATGTGTGTTTCGTCTACTTATAAGTTCGGAACAAAAATCGAGTACATACCAAGCGGAATGTCCCGACAAAACCACCCCGTTCCCATGGTCCAAATGTTCTAAATTGGCCTTAAAACGTCCCGGCTAAGCCTTGCCAATCTTCAGGTTTTAGATTCCAAAACAAGTGAGTTTCGTCCATTTCCAATTTCGGACCGAAAACCGAGTAAATGCCGACCGAACGGACGGACATAAAACTCGTTTTTATGGACGGAACGTTGTGTTTCGCTTTAGAACACACCGAGTTAAGCTATTGAGTGTCTAGTCTCTTAGGTGTATCATTTTCCATGCGAAAACATGTGTGTTTCGTCCACTTATAAGTTCGGAACAAAAATCGAGTACATACCAAGCGGAATGTCCAGACCAAACCCCGTTCCCATGGTCCAAATGTTCTGAATTAGCCTTAAAACGTCCCGGCTAAGCGTTGTCGATTTTCAGGTTTTAGATTCCAAAACAAGTGAGTTTTGTCCATTTCCAAGTTCGGACGGAAAACCGAGTAAATGCCGGCCTAACGGACGGACATAAACCTTGTTTTTACGGACGGAACGTTGTGTTTTCGCCTTAGAACGCCCCGGGTTAAGCTATTGAGTGTCTAGTCTCTTAGGTGTATCGTTTTCCATGCGAAAACATGTGTGTTTCGTCCACTTATAAGTTCAGAACAAAAATCGAGAACATACCAAACGGAATGTCCGGATAAAACCCCGTTCCCATGGTCCAAATTTTCTATATTGGCCTTAAAACGTCCCGGCTAAGCCTTGTCGATCTTGAGGTTTTAGATTCCAAAACAAGTGAGTTTCGTCCATTTCCAACTTCAGACCGAAAACCGAGTAAATACCGAACTAACGGACGGATATAAAACTCGTTTTTACGGACGGAACGTTATTTTTTCTCCTTAAAACACCCCGGATTAAGCTATTGAGTGTCTAGTCTCTAACGTGTACCGTTTTCCATGCAAAAAAATGTGTGTTTCGTCCATTTATAAGTTCGGAACAAAAATCGAGTACATACCAAGCGGAATGTCCCGACAAAACCACCCCGTTCCCATGGTCCAAATGTTCTAAATTGGCCTTAAAACGTCCCGGCTAAGCCTTGTCAATCTTCAGGTTTTAGATTCACAAACAAGTGAGTTTTGTCCATTTCCAAGTTCGGACCGAAATCGAGTAAATTTCGACCGAACAGACAGACATAAAACTCGTTTTTACTGACGGAACGTTGTTTTTTCGCATTAGAACGCCCCGGGTTAAGCTACTGAGTGTCTAGTCTCTTAGGAGTATCGTTTTCCATGCAAAAACTTGTGTGTTTCTTCCATTTATAAGTTCGGAACAAAAATCGTGTACATACCAAGCCGAACGTACAGACAAAACCACTCCGTTCCCATGGTCCAAATGTTCTATATTGGCCTTAAAACGTCCCGGCTAAGCCTATTCGATCTTGAGGTTTTAGATTCCAAAACAAGTGAGTTTCGTCCATTTCCAAGTTTAGACCGAAAACCGAGTAAATGCCGGCCTAACGAACAGACATAAACCTAGTTTTTAAGGACGGAACTTTGTTTTTTCACCTTAGAACGCCCCGGGTTAAGCTATCGAGTGTCTAGTCTCTTAGGTGTATCGTTTTCCATGCGAAAACATGTGTGTTTCGTCCACTTATAAGTTCGGAACAAAAATCGAGTACATACCAAGCGGAATGTTCCGACAAAACCACCCCGTTCCCATGGTGCAAATGTTCTAAATTGGCCTTAAAACGTCCCGGCTAAGCCTTGCCAATCTTCAGGTTTTAGATTCCAAAACAAGTGAGTTTCGTCCATTTCCAATTTCGGACCGAATATCGAGTAAATGCCTACCGAACGGACGGTCATAAAACTCGTTTTTACGGACGGAACGTTGTTTTTCTCTTTAGAACACCCCGGGTTAAGCTATTGAGTGTCTAGTCTCTTAGGTGTATCGTTTTCCATGCGAAAACATGTGTGTTTCGTCCACTTATAAGTTCAGAACAAAAATTGAGTACATACCAAACGGAATGTCCGGACAAAACCCCGTTCCCATGATCCAAATTTTCTATATTGCCCTTAAAACGTCCCGGCTAAGCCTTGTCGATCTTGAGGTTTTAGATTCAAAAAGTAGTGAGTTTCGTCCATTTCCAAGTTCTGAATGAAAACCGAGTAAATACCGACCTAACGGACGGATATAAAACTCGTTTTTACAGACGGAACGTTATTTTTTCTCCTTAAAACCCCCCGGGTTAAGCTATTGAGTGTCTAGTCTCTTACGTGTATTGTTTTCCATGCAAAAACATGTGTGTTTCGTCCATTTATAAGTTCGGAACAAAAATCGAGTACATACGAAGCAGAATGTCCCGACAAAACCACCCCGTTCCAGTGGTCCAAATGTTCTAAATTGGCCTTAAAACGTCCCGGCTAAGCCTTGTCTATCTTCATGTTTTAGATTCCCAAACAAGTGAGTTTCGTCCATTTCCAAGTTCGGACCGAAAACCGAGTAAATGCGGGCCTAACGAACGGACATAATCCTAGTTTTTATGGACGATACTTTGTTTTTTCGCCTTTAAACATCCCGGGCTAAGCTATTGAGTGTCTAGTCTCTTAGGTGTATCGTTTTCCATGCAAAAACTTGTGTGTTTCGTCCATTTATAAGTTCGGAAACAAAATCGAGTACATTCCAAGACGAACGTCCGGACAAAACCCCATTCCCATGGTCCAAATGTTTTATAATGGCCTTAAAACATCCCGGCTAAGCCTTGTCGATCTTGAGGTTTTAGATTCCAAAACAAGTGAGTTTCGTACATTTCCAAGTTCGGACCGAAAACCGAGTAAATGCCGGCCTAACAGACAGACATAAACCTTATTTTTACGGACGGAACGTTATTTTTTCGCCTTAGAACGCCCCGGGTTAACCTATTGAGTGTCTAGTCTATTACGTGTATCGTTTTCCATGCAAAAACATGTGTGTTTCGTCCATTTATAAGTTCGGAACAAAAATCGAGTACATACCAAGCCGAACGTACAGACAAAACCACTCCGTTCCCATGGTCCAAATGTTCTATATTGGCCTTGAAACATCCCGGCTAAGCCTTGTCGATCTTGAGGTTTTTGATTCCAAAACAAGTGAGTTTCGTCCATTTCCAAGTTCAGACCGAAAACCAAGTAAATGCCGGCCTAACGAACAGACATAAACCTAGTTTTTACGGACGGAACTTTGTTTTTTCGCCTTAGAACGCCCCGGGTTAAGCTATCGAGTGTCTAGTCTCTTAGGTGTATCGTTTTCCATGCGAAAACATGTGTGTTTCGTCCACTTATAAGTTCAGAACAAAAATCGAGTACATACCAAGCGGAATTTCCCGACAAAACCGCCCCGTTCCCATGGTCCAAATGTTCTACATTGGCCTTAAAACGTCCCGGCTAAGCCTTGCCAATCTTCAGGTTTTAGATTCCAAAACAAGTGAGTTTCGTCCATTTCCAAGTTCGGACCGAAAACCGAGTAAATGCCGGCCTAACGAACGGACATAATCCTAGTTTTTACGGACGAAACTTTGTTTTTTCGCCTTAGAACACCCCGGGTTAAGCTATTGAGTGTCTAGTCTCTTAGGTGTATCGTTTTCCATGCAAAAACTTGTGTGTTTCGTCCATTTATAAGTTCGGAAACAAAATCGAGTACATTCCAAGACGACCGTCCGGACAAAACCCCATTCCCATTGTCCAAATGTTTTATAATGGCCTTAAAACATCCCGGCTAAGCCTTGTCGATCTTGAGGTTTTAGATTCCAAAACAAGTGAGTTTCGTCCATTTCCAAGTTCGGACCGAAAACCGAGTAAATGCCGGCCTAACAGACAGACATAAACCTTGTTTTTACGGACGGAACGTTATTTTTTCGCCTTAGAACGCCCCGGGTTAACCTATTGAGTGTCTAGTCTCTTAGGTGTTTCGTCCACTTATAAGTTCGGAACAAAAATCGAGTACATACCAAGCGGAATGTCCGGACAAAACCCTGTTCCGATGGTCCAAATGTTCTAAATTGGCCTTAAAACGTCCTGGCTAAGCCTTGTCGTTCTTCAGGTTATAGATTCCAAAACAAGTTAGTTTTGTCCATTTCCAAGTTCGGACCGAAAACCGAGTAAATGCCGGCCTAACGGACGGACATAAACCTTGTTTTTACGGACGGAACGTTATTTTTTCGCCTTAAAATGCCCCGTGTGAAGCCATTGAGTGTCTAGTCTCTTAGGTGTATCGTTTTCCATGCGAAAACATGTGTGTTTCGTCCACTTATAAGTTCGGAACAAAAATCGAGTACATACCAAGCGGAATGTCCGGACAAAACCCGTTCCCATGGTCCAAATGTTCTAAATTGGCCTTAAAATGTCCCGGCTAAGCCTTGTCGATCTTCAGGTTTTAGATTCCAAAACAAGTGAGTTTTGTCCATTTCCAAGTTCGGAACGAAAACCGAGTAAATGCCGGCCTAACGGACGGACATAAACCTTGTTTTTACGTACGGAACGTTGTTTTTTCGCCTAAGAACGCCCAGGGTTAACCTATTGAGTGTCTAGTCTCTTACGTGTATCGTTTTCCATGTAAAAACATGTGTGTTTCGTCCATTTATAAGTTCGGAACAAAAATCGAGTACATACCAAGCCGAACGTACAGAAAAAAACACTCCGTTCCCATGGTCCAAATGTTCTATATTGGCCTTAAAACGTCCCGGCTAAGCCTTGTCGATCTTGAGGTTTTAGATTCCAAAACAAGTGAGTTTCGTCCATTTCCAAGTTCGGACCGAAAACCGAGTTAATGTCGGCCTAACGGACGGACATAAACCTTACGGACGGAACTTTGTTTTTTAGCCTTAGAACGCTCCGAGTTAAGCTATTGAGTGTCTAGTGTTTTAGGTGTATCGTTTTCCATGCGAAAACATGTGTGTTTCGTCCACTTATAAGTTCGGAACAAAAATCGAGTACATACCAAGCGGAATGTCCGGACAAAACCCCGCTCCCATGGTCCAAATGTTCAAAATTGGCATTAAAACGTCCCGGCTAAGCCTTATCGATCTTCAGGTTTTAGATTCCAAAACAAGTGAGTTTTGTCCATTTCCAAGTTCGGACCGAAAACCTAGTAAATGCCGGCCTAACGAACGGACATAAACCTTGTTTTTACGGACGGAACGTTGTTTTTCCACCTTAGAACACCCCGGGTTAAGCTATTGAGTGTCTAGTCTCTTAGGTGTATCGTTTTCCATGCAAAAACATGTGTGTTTCATCCACTTATAAGTTCGGAACAAAAATCGAGTACATACCAAACGGAATGTCCGGACAAAACCCCGTTCCCATGGTCCAAATTTTCTATATTAGCCTTGAAACGTCTCAGCTAAGCCTTCTCGATCTTGGGGTTTTAGATTCCAAAACAAGTGAGTTTGGTCAATTTCCAAGTTCAGGCCGAAAACCGAGTAAATACCGACCTAACGGACGGATATAAAACTCGTTTTTACGGACGAAACGTTATTTTTTCGCCTTAAAACGCCCCGGGTTAAGCAATTGAGTGTAGTCTCTTAGGTGTATCGTTTTCCATGCGAAAACATGTGTGTTTCGTCAACTTATAAGTTCAGAACAAAAATCGAGTACATACCAAGCCGGACGTACAGACAAAACCACTCCGTTCCCATGGTCCAAATGTTCTATATTGGCCTTAAAACGTCCCGGCTAAGTGATGTTACAATATTTGTGTATTGTAAATCAAAAGATTATATTTGTAGATTTTTCCTTCTTGTGCCTGTATAGATTGAAATCAAAGTAGACAAGTAACAAGCAAGGATCGTACCAACCTCAGAGGGGGAGATCTTAGCTCAAACACAATTAAGAACAATGGTTAAGAAACATCAATGAATCAATAATAAAAGTTGGAGAATTGATTCTACTTCCTACATGCAATAAACAATAAATAAATCCTAACTTAAGAATATGGAAGATATGGAAAAGAGAATTATATGATGACATAGGGGGAGTAGTAGGTTTCCACAAACTAGGTTAAGCAATCATATCATGTTGTTCTTCATATTCAATATATAATAATTGACAAGTCACCTCTCAGCTATTCCTATCAATTATTAATGCCTATACTAATCAATCCTCACCTATCAGCTATTGAATTGAATTAAAACGGGATTTTATTATGTATACTATTGAATATGCTTCATTAATCAAATCCGCACCTCTCAGCTATTGAATCTAATTAACTCCACATATTATTCATAATTAAATCCTCACCTCTCAGCTATTGAATTTAATCATGAAAGAGTTCCAATAAAAGATATATATTACAAACATGCAGTAATCACCTCTCAGCTATTTCATTACACATCTATAATAAATATAATACTATTATCAAAACTAGGTCTCCCTAAATTCTAACAACAATATTTAATACCATGGATAACAATAGCAAACAAACAATCATACTTACCTCATACTGCAGCTAGAAGTAAATAAGCATTAAGTACCTCGAATCACAATGAATAAGAAGAAACAACATAATCATCATACATCACCTAGAAAGCTTCCACCTTCCCCCCATGATGATTTAGCTACTCATACCAATGGAACAAATAATTAAATCAAAGAACATCATAATTGAAATCATAGATTGATATTGATATTGAATTGAGTACAAAAGTTGGTCTTCAAGTTGATGATCAACCAAAATCTAGTAAACCCTAGTTACAACTTCTCTTATATAGACATTACATAATGGAATACTTGCATGCAAAGACTTTCTAACTTAGTGAAATTCGGGGCTGTTGCTGTTAGCCTCCTAGAGGGATTAGGCAATCAGTAATACCTAATCCTCTTGGGCTAGAATTGTAGTTTGGGCCAAGACCTTCAGTTTGATATGTCATGGACCCCAATCGGACTTCTAGTTCTCCTTGTAGTGCCTTTATAAGATTAAGATCCAAAATAGGAATTCCGGTCCACATGAGTCAACAGATTTGACCCAAAGTCATAAGAAGTCAGCAGTTGACCGAAAGTCAACCTAAGTCAGCAGCAGTTGACCCGAAGTCAACAGTTGACCAAAAGTCAATTAAAGTCAAAGTTGACCAGAAAGTCAACCTTAGTCAAAATTGACTTAAAAAGTCAACTCAATTTATTTGACCAGAGTTGACCACGAGGTGCCCTTAGCAGATTCCGCAGGTGCAAATATCCAATCTTCTTCCCTTGTGCAAATAACACCTCTTTGCTTGTTTTTCTCGTCTTTTTGTGGGCTTTTACTCAATATTCGTATTTTGGCTCCGAAAACCTACATAAAGACAGAAATGCACTAATCAATAGATATAATACAATAATATAAGCTAAGTGCTAGACAAACAAGTTGTTATTCAGGGGATAAATATACACTTTTGAGGTCCGATCAAATACCCCCAAACAGCACTTTGCTTGTCCCCAAGCAAAGATGAGAAGAAATAAAGGGGAACTCAAAAGAGAAGTATAACCAAGGTGATTGCATTAACCATATGCATCAAGGCTTTCAACCACAAGGATTTTCCAGGTGGAGGAGTTAGAGTCTTCTAACGGTTTTCCAGATGAGATACCCACAAACTTACTACAATGACTAGTTCAAGAATAGAATTTTCTACCATGTACCTCAGAAATGGTCATATCAAGGATAAGGATAAGTATTGATAAACCTTTCATATGAGATAACATATTACCAATGCATGAATAAGATATGAAAATATAAACCAAGCATGATGGTCTCAAATGCATCGAATACAGGCATGTACCCAGACTACCACGGGTCTTAAGTCACCTTTGGAAAGGTCGGTTTGACTTCTGCCTCACAGTCATACACTCAGAAATAAAATCACTCAGAGATGGTGTTTATCATTTTACCTCTATGTGAGGAAGGAAGATAGACAATCATCTCACATATATATAAGAACGGACTGGTGTAATGAAATGAACTTAGTCTCAAAGAATGGAAAAATTAGCCTTACTTGAGATGTCGGGTTTTTCACCTTAGCATCTTCTCACTTACTCGTCACATCCTACCATATCAGCTTAGATCTACAAAGACAGTAATGGGTTGTAATTTGGCCTATGACAGGGCTAGAAATGACATAGGCTTTTATGAAATATTTTTGGAACATTCGGGCCTTCAATACTTGTGATTTGTAATAATAGCACATGGAGAAATTTTTGGAAATTTTTCTTTTGGAAGAAGTATTTCTTATCTTCTTTTGGGAAAATTTCAATGAAGCTCTAGCCTATTTGGGAATCTTCCTTTTTTTTTGGATTTGGAATGGTTTGGAAGATTCTGGCTTTTTCTGGAATTTCTTCAAACTTTTTGATTTTCAGTATTTGGTTTCTCTCACTAGTTTGGAGATTTCTTTGTATTTCTCCTTTCTTCTTGTAACCACATAAACAATCATCCTCATGTTCCAAAAACATGGGTAAAATGACCTAAAACATTCTAAGGTATTAACTCCTACAATGGAGTTGGGTAAGGATAATGGGCTCAAGAAAAATGCTAAGTAACAAGGGAGGGCTCAGAATGGTTAACCTAAGGGATAAAATATCATCAGGATAGGCTAAGGTAAACTGGGTTTATCTAAAGGTCTTTGTATCATCTCTAAGTATTGATATGGTGATCACATCTTGAATAAGCTATAAGACCCAAGTTTATATTACACCCACTTGATGTCATCTCAAGGCTAACTATAAAAATGAATATGAGACTAAAAATAGACAAAACTGAGAGGTTGAGTCTTTTAACTCCAGATGTACGTGATAACTCTCCAAGAAAAGGACGGGACTCAAAAGCTCACTAGGTTAAGTCTCTACACTTATTCCTCAAGTTTCTCAAGGTGTAGTTGTATTTGCACATGTAATCTATAATAAATGCATATGAATGTCATGCTTATGCTCATGCAAATGTAGTATGAGACTCAACTACTTGGTGGAACAATAAGTGTCCTTAAACTTGAAAAGGAATTCAACCATTAAGTTCATCATTGATGGTGTACTTATCCTATTTTTGAAAAAGTCTTTGTAAGAAAAGATTTTTGTTTGTTTTTTTCAAATATTTTTCTGAATTTTTACACAAGTATGGATAAAGAAGTTTGAAAATCTTTTGCAAAAAGGATTGAAATACTTCCCCACCCCCAAACAAAGAATTTGCCTTGTCCTCAAGGCTCATACTAAGCATAGGAAAGAGAGAGAGAAAGATATTACCATGAGTGTGCTAAAAATTCAAACCGCTTATAAATTCCTGTCAAGCAAAATTATCTCTATATAGAGATTACAAGGAATTCCATACTATGACATAACTGAAATAAAGGACTGACTCAACATAAAAGGAAATCCTACATTACAACAATGCATTTTGTAACCGCAATAATTATCAACCAGCTAAATGGCAAAAAGAGAGTGGGTGGGCAGGCCTCGCCCACCCCCAAACAGAACTGAGCACATATGGAAGAACGGGCAGTTAAACAATCAAAATGCAACTAAACCCGGCAATAAAGAGAGAAAAAATGAAGCACAATCGGGCTTAGGAGATACACAAGGCTGCCTCCCAGGAGCGCTAAGTTTAACGTCTTCAGCCAGACAGGTGGACAACTAGGATTCACTCCCTAGATAAACGCTACTCTAAACAAAGATACAGGTTAGTCAAAAGTGCTGGAATGGAATGCGTGAAATCCTGATGTCTAATATACAACACGAGTCTTTTAAAGTCAAATACTCTAGACTTAAGAAAGATGGGAAATGACATCCCCACCCCCAAACAGAGCGGGAAACGGGTCTGTTTGGTGATGACGCTTCAGAGAAAAGCGTGTACTGGATCAATTAGACTCAGCCAGCAAGAGTTTGTGGACTATAGGTCCCGACACTTTCAACCACACCTCCCAAAAGAGACAAGAGTATAGTAAGGGAGGGTCTGGATACCAGCAGGTCAAGGGTCAATCTAGATAGGTAGGGTCTTCTAAGAGAGTTTCAGGAGGCCTTAACACATGAAAATGCCTAAGACATTGACCATTGACATGAAATTCAGAACCGTCTGCAAGATTTACACATGTAATAACATTATAAGGATTTACTGCAGAAACAACAAAGGGGCCTGACCAACGAGACATAAGTTTGCCAGAAAATAAATGCAAACGAGGATTATAAAGCAAAACTTTGTCTCCAATTTGAAAATAAAGCTGATTTTTCTGTATGGTAGGAAGAGATGAAGAGATGATAACAGGATGACTACCATTTGACTATAATTAGGCACATTTCAGCTCAGGAGGAAGAGTATCAGGAGCTGGAGGGATGGTCTCGACTTGGAACTCAGAATCAATGCAACAAACCGAATCAAGGGCCTCAGGGTCTTTGGGGATAAAGATAGGCACAAAATCAAGAACAGTATTGGTTTGGGCAATAGATTGGTCGATGTTGAAGTTAACATTATGCATGGTAGGGAAATTAACAACTGGATCGGTACGGCTAGGTACCATCTCATAGGGTAGAGAATCGAGAAGGCACACTTCTTTAGATAGAGAAAGATCAGGGGGTTGTTGGCCAAGATTAAAGATATTTACTTCAACAGTCATAGTTCCAAAAGTGAGAACCATAGAACCATTCCGGCAGTTTATGAGAGCATTAGAGGTGGCCAAAAATGGTCGGCCAAGGATGATGGTTACCGAATCATCGGCAGTAGGTTCAGTATCCAACACCACAAAATCAACAGGATAGTAAAAGTCAGACACTTTAACTAATAGATTCTCAACTATTCCTCTAGATACTTTCAAAGATCTGTCGGCCAGTTGTAAAGATATGCTCGTGGGTTTCATGTAAGTTAGATCTAGGCTGAGGTACAAGGAATAAGGCAAGAGATTAACACTCGCTCCTAAGTCTAACAAAGCTCTACCCATGAACTTATCACCAAGCTTGCAAGGTATGGTCGGTTTTCCAGGGTCCTTATATTTTACCACGCCGTTATGTTGGACAAGGGCAGAGAATTATTCTGCCACAAACGCGTTTTTAGGCACATTTGTTTTTCTCTTGGCAGTGCACAAGTCCTTCAAAACCTTAGCATAGGAAGGTATCTTCTTAATAGATTTGAGGAAAGGTATGTTAATATTTGTATGTTTAAACACATCAAGTACCTCTTCAATTGTACTTCCTGTGGAGACCTTGTGAGTCTCTCGGGGTAAGGTACAGGCGGGTTGTAAGTTCGTGGAGGATCCACAATCTCACGGGCAGTCTTCTTCGGCTTAGAGGTGGTCGCCTCATTAGCCGAAGGTTTAGGTGGGGCAACAGGTGCAGAGGTAACCGGTGTCACAATGTTGGGACTCGGTGTATAACTAATTTGATTATCAACCTATTTACCTGACCTAAGGGTGGAGACCGAGTTAACTTCAACAAGTGATGCAGATGTAGACGGAGTTTCCGTCACCAAGGCAATTTCTTTGCCCTTGGGATTCGGGATGGACTGTCCAGTAAATCTACCCTTTTCATCAAGTTTTTGTTCAATCCTCTGGATGGCTTGGGCATTTGATTCAATGGACGCTTGCGTCTGTTGAATGAAACGGGCAAGCACATCCTCAAGGGAGGTCTTAGGAGGGGCAGATTGATTGGTCGGCACCTGGTCCCTGGAATTACTCATGTGATGAGCATTGTTCGAATAAGGGGGGACCGTTACCCTGTTCTGATTTTCATTATTACCAACGTACGTGGCATTACTATGTTGCCGATAAAAGTTATTAAAACCGGTTGGAGCCGCATAATGATTATTTGAATAAGAAAAATTGGAGCGGTCCATGTATGGGTACGTGGCATTGCCCTTAGTAAAGTTGGTTTGCCCAGCGAACGCACGGGCTTCCTCAGTTTCTGGTGAATTATAAAGGAGAGGGCATACATCGGCAGTATGGGTTTGGTCATGACATGCATCACATTGGAGAGTGGAGGCACTCATAACAGGTGATGTGGGCTTTAAGGACACCTCAAGTGCTTCTACCTTTTTTACTAAACCATGAAGTAAAGTTTTAATCTCGAGGTCGGGTTTGACCTCATATGGGCTTCTAGGTTTATCATATGAGTCCAGGGTAGTGTTTCTCAGGGTTGGTCCAGGTAAGTCCCAGTGTTGGCTATTATTAGCAATCTTTTCAAGGAAAGTTAAAGCCTTGGTGATGGAGAAATCAAGGAAATCTCCACCACTCATGTTATCAACCGTACTCCTAGTTTGAGTATTAAGGCTCCTATATCAAATTCTAACCTTTACAGTGTCATCGACTTTGTGGTGTGGACATTGAAGAAGTAGATCATGAAATCTCTCCCATCCATCAAAGAAAACCTCACTCTCTTTTTGCCTAAAACTTCTTATGGCATCAACTATGTCATTAGTTCTAGTGATAGGAAAGAATTTGGTTAAAAACTTTTGACTTAGTTGAGCCCAAGTGACAATGGAATTAGGAGGAAGGCTATGTAACCAATGATATGCCTTATCCTCAAGAGAGAATGGAAACAATCTTAGGCTAACTTCCTCTTCAGATAAGTGTTTCTCCCCAAAAGTGTGAAGAACGGTCAGAAACTTATTGAGGTGTTGATATGGATCTTCCCTTGGAAGTCCATGGAACTTAGGCAACATGCCCACAATCTGTGGGCGAATGCCATAGCAATCTGCATTAGTCTCGGGTAAGACAATGCATGTAGGTGGCCCTGTGGCCAAAGGTGAAAAGTAATCCCGAAGGGTAGCTTCTTGAGCCATAGGTGCAGGATTTACTTCAGAAATTGAAGTTGAGTTGTTGAACTCTTCTTCATGAGGTAGGGAGGTTGAGTTGTTGAACTCTTCCTCAAGAGAAGTAGAGAGGTCCGTGATTGTGCTCTTTGTGTAGATTGTTGGTTTGGACAAGATTTTACCTGATCTAAGATGCATGCAACATGCGCATTACATATGCCACAGAAGTCCTAACCATTCAAAAACATCTAACAAGGGGCTCAAAAACTGACTCTATTTTGTGTTCTCCCAAGGCAATGAGTTCTCTCCAAGCTTCGTGAGTGATTCTTCCTCTTTTGAGAGTCAAGCAAGCTAATAACCAATGTGGGAGGTTTTTCGTGTAAACACGTTCCTTAATTAAATAACCACAATTGATTTTACAGATAAATCTATAGGGGTTCCTGACCCAATTCCCCACTTGTGCTCCAATCAAAGAAAAACCAAACGGTACTAGTTGAAGTATCCGTCAAAGTCTCAATGAGAACATCGTGATAGCATGGCTTTAGTTGGTTCAATTTTAAGGCTTAGGATATTGCAATCAATTGATATTTAAGTTTCACTTATAGGCCAGGTCCGCCTTGCAGTCCCGGTTTAACAAGTAAAAGCAGAAATAGAAATCAAGCAACAATCAAGGTCATGTTAATCATTACAGAAACTCCTCTTGCAGGGGATTCGAAGAGGGTTGAGAAAATGCTTACCTCCCACTTTGTGCTAAAAAGTAAAAATGCCAAACAAGCGCACAAATGTGGGGAGAAGACGAGTTGAAGTCGACTAAGGGGAAACCGTTCCTTGGGTTTCAATTGTCCTTAGGAGTCGTTCCTTAGTAGACCCAAGGCTAGCTCCACAACCTTGCTCTACTACCCGCTTAGAACACACAATAATAAAATCCTAGCAACACCTACTTTAAAAATATTACAACCGCGACCCCTTCGTGGATCGAATAATTAAATAACTTACAAGTCCTTAAAAATACTGAAAAAAAATAGACTACTTAGTTAACCTCACGATCTCTCAACAGTAAAAATTTCAGCTAATTTGGACTTCTGGAGCGTCCTAGAAACATCACGCAAAACTGGCAAAATCCCTGCCTGGATCTGCCTGTTCAGTGATTCCTGCAAATTTTCTCGTCTTGGGACGAGAAATTAAATAACTTCTGCTGCTCCAAAAATTCCAAAAAAATTAGGGCAAGTAAATCGCCCCGAAATATTTCAACAGTAAAGATTTCAGCCGAAAATGTGATCTGGATCGTCCTGGATAATTCACGCAAAACCGGGCTGAATTTCTGCCGAAAACCCGACTCGAGATTGTTAATGAACAAAGTGATCTCGACTCGAGGTCGAGCCCACTTCAAAACAGTAACTTTCAGAAAAATTTCTGAATGCGCGCCTATCTTCAAACTTTGATATCTACTCCGTTTTTCGAGCTTTTTCAGATCTGTTTTCACTGCAAGATCAACAAGAGGACCAAGTAAATAAATACCTAAAAAGAATAATTAAAAAAAATCAAAAATTGAAGGGTGGGAGGGATAGAAGAGGGATGATGTCCCAAAACAACTATTCTTCTTTATGCTTGAATGAACTCCGTTCCTTAGAGCGGCAGAGGCTCCATTTTGATGTTACAATATTTGTGTATTGTAAATCAAAAAGATTATATTTGTAGATTTTTCCTTCTTGTGCCTGTATAGATTGAGATCAAAGTAGACAAGTAACAAGCAAGGGTCGTACCCACCTCAGAGGGGGAGATCTTAGCTCAAACACAATTAAGAACAATGGTTGAGAAACATCAATGAATCAATAATAAAAGTTGGAGAATTGACTCTACTTCCTACAGGCAATAAACAATAAATAAATCCTAACTTAAGAATATGGAAGATATGGAAAAGAGAATTATATGATGACATAGGGGGAGTAGTAGGTTTCCACAAACTAGGTTAAGCAATCATATCATGTTGTTCTTCATATTCAATCTATAATAATTAATAAGTCACCTCTCACCTATTCCTATTAATTATTAATACCTATAATAATCAATCCTCACCTCTCAGCTATTGAATTGAATTAAAACGGGATTCTATTATGTATACTATTGAATATGCTTCATTAATCAAATCCTCACCTCTCAGCTATTGAATCTAATTAACTCCACATATTATTCATGATTAAATCCTCACCTCTCAGCTATTGAATTTAATCATGAAAGGGTTCCAATAAAAGATAAATATTACAAACATGCAGCAATCACCTCTCAGCTATTTCACTACATATCTATAATAAATATAATACTATTATCAAAACTAGGTCTCCCTAAATTCTAACAATAATATTTAACACCATGGATAACAATAGCACACAAACAATCATACTTACCTCATACTGCAGCTAGAAGTAAATAAGCATTAAGTACCTCGAATCACAATGAATAAGAAGAAACAACATAATAATCATACATCACCTAGAAAGCTTCCACCTTCCCCCCCATGATGATTTAGCTACTCATACCAATGGAACAAATAATTAAATCAAAGAACATCATAATTGAAATCATGGATTGATATTGATATTGAATTGAGTACAAAAGTTGATCTTCAAGTTGATGATCAACCAAAGTCTAGTAAACCCTAGTTACAACTTCTCTTATATAGACATTACATAATGGAATACGTGGCTGCTGCTGTTGGCCTCCTAGAGGGATTAGGCAATCAATAAAACCTAATCCTCTTGGGCTACAATTGTAGTTTGGGTCAAGACTTTCAGTTTGATATGTCATGGACCTAGGGGTGCTGATTGGGGCGGGGCAGGACGGGGCGGCGGAACAGTGTGCGGGGTTGGGGCGGGGCGGGGCGGGTTCAAATAATCCCCGTTCTTAGGCGGGGCGGGGCGGGGAACGGTTGGCTTAAGAAGGTTCACCCCCATCCCTGCCCTGTACAGGTCGGGGGGCGGGGCGGGGATACGGGGTGGGGAACGGGGCGGGGTTTCAATCTATACAATGAAACCCATCCCTGCCCTGCTACCCATTGGGCGGATACGGGGCGGGGCAAATATTGGGGCGGGGCGGGGCGGAGAGATAAAAAACGGGGCGGGTCCGGGTCACGGGGCAAGTTGAGCACCCCTACATGGACCCCAATCGGACTTCTAGTTCTCCTTGTAGAGCCTTTATAAGATCAAAATCCAAAATAGGAAGTCCGGTCCACATGGGTCAACAGATTTGACCCAAAGTCATAAGAAGTCAGCAGTTGACCCAAAGTCAACAGTTGACCAAAAAGTCAACCATAGACTGAAAAGTCAACTTTAGTCAAAATTGACCAAAAAGGTCAACTCAACTTATTTGACCAGAGTTGACCACGGGGTGCCCTTAGCAGATTCCGCGGGTGCAAATATCCAATCATCTTCCCTTGTGCAAATAACACCTCTTTGCTTGCTTTTCTCGTCTTTTTGTGGGTTTTTACTCAATATTCGCATTTTGGCTCCGAAAACCTACATAAAGACATAAATGCACTAATCAATAGATATAATACAATAATATAAGCTAAGTGCTAGACAAACAAGGTGTTATTCGGGGGATAAATATACACTTTTGAGGTCCGATCAAATACCCCCAAACAGCACTTTGCTTGTCCCCAAGCAAAGATAAGAAGAAAGAAAGAGGAACTCAAAAGAGAAGTATAACCAAGGTGATTGCATTAACCATATGCATCAAGGCTTTCAACCACAAGGATTTCCCATGGTCCAAATGTTCTATATTGATTGGCCTTTAAACGTCCCGGCTAAGCCTTGTCCAAATGTTCTATCCTGAGGTTTTATTCGGACCGAAAACCGAATAAATGCCGACCGAACGGACGGACATAAATCTCGTTTTAACGGGCGGAATGTTGTTTTTTCACCTTAGAACGCCCCGAGTTAAGTAATGGAGTAGCTATTCTCTTAGGTTTATCGTTTTACATGCAGAAACATGTGTGTTTTGTCCACTTATAAGATCGGAACAAAAATCAAGTACATACAAAGCTGAATGTCCGGACAAAACCCCGTTCCAATGGTCCAAATGTTCTATATTGGCCTTAAAACGTCCCGGCTAAGGCTTGTCGATCTTGAGGTTTTAGATTCCAAAACAAGTGAGTTTCGTCCATTTTCAAGTTCGGACCGAAAACCGAGTAAATGCCAACCGAACGGACGGACATAAATCTCGATTTTACAAACGAAACGTTGTTTTTTCACTTTAGAACGCCCTGAGTTAAGTAATGGAGTGGCTATTCTCTTATGTGTATCGTTTTCCATGCGAAAACATATGTCTTTCGTCAACTTATAAGTTCGGAACAAAATTGAGAACATACCAAGCCGAATGTCCGGAAAAAACCCCGTTCCCATGGTCCAAATGTTCTATATTGGCCTTAAAACGTCCCCGCTAAGCCTTGTCAATCTTGAGGTTTTAGATTCCAAAACAAGTGAGTTTCGTCCATTTCCATGTTCGGACCGAAAACTGAATAAATGCCGACCGAACGGACGGACATAAATCTCGTTTTAACGGGCGAAACGTTGTTTTTTCACCTTAGAACGCCCCGAGTTAAGTAATGGAGTGGCTAGTCTCTTAGGTGTGTCGTTTTAGATGCGAAAACATGTGTGTTTCTTCCACTTATAAGTTCGGAACAAAAAATCGAGTACATACCAAGCCGAAAGTCCGGACAAAACCCTGTTCCCTGGGTCCAAATGTTCTATATTGGCCTTAAAACCCTGTTCCCAGGGTCCAAAAGTTCCAAAACAAGTGAGTTTCGTCTATTTCCAAGTTCGGACCGAAAACCAAGTAGATGACGACCGAACGGACGGACATAAATCTCATTTTTACGGACGGAACGTTGTTTTTTCACCTTAGAACGCCCCGAGTTAAGTAATGGAGTGACTAGTCGCTTAGGTGTATCGTTTTCCATGCGAAAACATGTGTGTTTCGTCCACTTATAACTTCGGAACAATATCGAGTACATACCAAGCCGAATGTTCGGACAAAACCCCGTTCCCATGGTCCAAATGTTCTATATTGATTGGCCTTTAAACGTCCCGGCTAAGGCTTGTCGATCTTGAGGTTTTAAATTCCAAAATAAGTGACTTTAGTCCATTTCCAAGTTCGGACCCAAAACCAAGTACATGGCAACCGAACAGACGGACGTAAATCATGTTTTCACGGAGGGAACGTTGTTTTTTCACTTTAGAACGCCCCGAGTTAAGTAATGAAGTGGCTATTCTCTTAGGTGTATCGTCTTCCATGCGAAACATGTGTGTTTCGTCCACTTATAAGTTCGGAAAAAAATTGAGTACATACCAAGCCGAATGGCTGGACAAAACCCCGTTCCCATGGTCCAAATATTCTATATTGGCCTTAAAACGTCCAGGCTAAGCCTTGTCAATCTTGAGGTTTTAGATTCCAAAACAAGTGAGTATCGTCCATTTCCAAGTTCGGACCGAAAATCGAGTAAATGCCGACCGAACTGACGGACATAAATATTATTTTTACGGGCGGAACGTTGTTTCCACCTTAGAACACCCCGAATTAAGTAATGGAGTGGCTAGTCTCTTAGGTGTGTCGTTTTCCATGCGAAAAATCGAGTACATACCAACCCGAAAGTCCGGCTCGATTTTTGTTCCGAACTTATAAGTGGACGAAATACATATGTTTTCGCATGTAAAACGATACACCTAAGAGACTAGCCACTCCATTACTTAACTCGGGGCTTCTAAGGTGAAAAAACAACAATCCGTCCGAAAAAACGATATTTATGTCTTTCCATTTGGTCGGCATTTACTCGGTTTTTAGTCCGAACTTGGAAATGGACGAAACTGACTTGTTTAAAAATCTAAAAGCTCAAGATCGACAAGGGTTAGCCGGGACGTTTTAAGGCCAATATAGGACATTTGGACCATGGGAACAGGGTTTTGTCCGGACTTTCGGCTTGGTATGTACTCGATTTTTGTTCCGAACATATATGTGGACAAAATACACATGTTTTCTCATGGAAAACGATACACCTAAGAGACTAGCCACTCCATTACTTAACTCGGGGCTTCTAAGGTGAAAAAACAACGTTTCGTCTGTAAAAACGAGATTTATGTCCCTCCGTTCGATCGGCATTTACTCGGTTTTCGGTCCAAACTTGGAAATGGACGAAACTCACATGTTTTGGAATCTAAAACCTCAAGATGGACAAGGCTTAGCCGGGACGTTTTAAGGCCAATATAGAACATTTGAACCATGGGAAAGGGGTTTTGTCCGGACTTTCGGCTTGGTATGTACTCAATTTTTGTTCCGAACTTATAAGTGGACGAAATACACATGTTTTCGGATGGAAAAGATACACCTAAGAGACTAGCCACTCCATTACTTAACTCTGGGCTTCTAAGGTGAAAAAACAACGTTCCGTCCGTAAAAACTAGATTTATGTCCGTCCTTTCGGTCGGCATTTACTCGGTTTTCGGTCCGAACTTGGAAATGGACGAAACTCACTTGTTTTGGAATCTAAAACCTCAAGATGGACAAGGCTTAGCCGGGACGTTTTAAGGCCAATATAGAACATTTGAACCATGGGAAGGGGGTTTTGTCAGGACTTTCGGCTTGGTATGTACTCGATTTTTGTTCCGAACTTATAAGTGGACGAAATACACATATTTTCGCATGGAAAACGATACACCTAAGAGACTAGCTACTCCATTACTTAACTCGGGGCTTCTAAGGTGAAAAAACAATGTTCCGTCCGTAGCAACGAGATTTATGTCCGTCCGTTCGGTCGGCATTTACTCGGTTTTCAGTGCGAACTTTGAAATGGACGAAACTCACTTGTTTAAAAATCTAAAAGCTCAACTTCGACAAGGGTTAGCCGGGACGTTTTCAGGCCAATATAGAACATTTGGACCATGGGAACGGGGTTTTGTCAGGACATTTGGCTTGGTATGTACTCGATTTTTGTTCCGAAATTATTAGTGGACGAAACACATATGTTTTCGCATGGAAAACGATACACCAAAGAGGCTAGCCACTCCATTACATAACTCGGGGCATTCTAAGGTGAAAAACAACGTTCTGTCCGTAAAAACGAGATTTATGTCCGTCCGTTCGGTCGGCATTTAATCGGTTTTCGATCCGAACTTGGGAATGGACGAAACTCACTTGTTTTAAAATCTAAAACCTTAAGATCAACAAGGCTTAGCCGGGACGTTTTAAGGGCAATATAGAACATTTGGACCATGGGAACGGGGTTTCGTCCGGACATTCGGCTTGGTATGTACTCGATTTTCGCATGGAAAACGATACACCTAAGAGACTAGCCACTCCATTACTTAACTTGGGGCTTCGAAGGTGAAAAAACACCGTTCCGTCCGTAAAAACGATATTTATGTCCGTCCGTACGATCGGCATATACTCGGTTTTCGGTTAGAACTTGTCAATGGATAAAACTCACTTGTTTTGGAATCTAAAACCTCAAGAGCGACAAGGCTTAGCCGGGACGTTTTAAGGCCAATATAGAACATATGGACCATGCGAACAGGGTTTTGTCTAGACATTCTGCTTGGTATGTACTCGATTTTTGTTCCGAACTTATTAGTGGACGAAACACACATGTTTTCGCATGGAAAACGATACACCTAAGAGACTAGCCACTCCATTACTTAACTCGGGGCATTCTAAGGTGAAAAAACAACGTTCCGTCCGTAAAAACGAGATTTATGTCCGTCCTTTCGGTCGGCATTTACTCGGTTTTAGGTCCGAACTTGGAAATGGACGAAACTCACTTGTTTTGGAATCTAAAACCTCAAGATGGACAAGGCTTAGCCGGGACGTTTTAAGGCCAATATAGAACATTTGAATCATGGGAAGGGGGTTTTGTCAGGACTTTCGGCTTGGTATGTACTCGATTTTTGTTCCGAACTTATAAGTGGACGAAATACACATATTTTCGCATGGAAAACGATACACCTAAGAGACTAGCCACTCCATTACTTAACTCGGGGCTTCTAAGGTGAAAAAACAATGTTCCGTCCGTAAAAACGAGATTTATGTCTGTCCGTTCGGTCTGCATTTACTCGGTTTTCAGTGCGAACTTTGAAATGGACGAAACTCACTAGTTTAAAAATCTAAAAGCTCAAGTTCGACAAGGGTTAGCCGGGACGTTTTCAGGCCAATATAGAACATTTGGACCATGGGAACGGGGTTTTGTCAGGACATTCGGCTTGGTATGTACTCTATTTTTGTTCCGAACTTATTAGTGGACGAAACACATATGTTTTCGCATGGAAAATGATACACCAAAGAGACTAGCCAGTCCATTACTTAACTCGGGGCATTCTAAGGTGAAAAACAACGTTCTGTCCGTAAAAACGAGATTTATGTTCGTCCGTTCGGTCGGCATTTACTCGGTTTTCGATCCAAACTTGGAAATGGACGAAACTCACTTGTTTTAAAATCTAAAACCTTAAGATCAACAAGGCTTATCCGGGACGTTTTAAGGGCAATATAGAACATTTGGACCATGGGAACGGGGTTTCGTCCGGACATTCGGCTTGGTATGTACTCGATTTTTGTTCCGAACTTATAAGTGGACGAAATACATATGTTTTCGCATGTAAAACGATACACCTAAGAGACTAGCCACTCCATTACTTAACTCGGGGCTTCTAGGGTGAAAGAACAACAATCCGTCCGAAAAAACAATATTTATGTCTTTCCATTTGGTCGGCATTTACTCGGTTTTTAGTCCGAACTTGGAAATGGACGAAACTGACTTGTTTAAAAATCTAAAAGCTCAAGATCGACAAGGGTTAGCCGGGACGTTTTAAGGCCAATATAGAACATTTGGACCATGGGAACAGGGTTTTGTCAGGACATTCGGTTTGGTATGTACTCGATTTTGTTCCTAACTTATTAGTGGACGAAACAGACATGTTTTCGTATGGAAAACGATACACCAAAGAGACTAGCCACTCCATTACTTAACTCGGGGCATTCTAAGGTGAAAAAACAACGTTCCGTCCGTAAAAACGAGATTTATGTCCGTCTGTCTGGTCGGCATTTACTCGGTTTTCAGTTAGAACTTGTACATGGACGAAACTCACTTGTTTTGGAATCTAAAACCTCAAGATCGACAAGGCTTAGCCGGGACATTTTAAGGCCAATATAGAACATTTGGACCATGGGAACGGGGTTTTGTCCGGACATTCGGCTTGTTATATACTCGATTTTGTTCCGAAATTATAAGTGGACGAAACACACATATTTTCGCATGGAAAACGATACACCTATGAGACTAGCCACTCCATTACTTAACTTGGGGCTTCGAAGGTGAAAAAACAACGTTCCGTCCGTAAAAACGATATTTATGTCCGTCCGTACGGTCGGCATATACTCGGTTTTCGGTTAGAACTTGTCAATGGATAAAACTCACTTGTTTTGGAATCTAAAACCTCAAGAGCGACAAGGCTTAGCCGGGACGTTTTAAGGCCAATATAGAACATTTGGACCATGCGAACAGGGTTTTGTCTAGACATTCTGCTTGGTATGTACTCGATTTTTGTTCCGAACTTATTAGTGGACGAAACACACATGTTTTCGCATGGAAAACGATACACCTAAGAGACTAGCCACTCCATTACTTAACTCGGGGCATTCTAAGGTGAAAAAACAACGTTCCGTCCGTAAAAAGAAGATTTATGTCCGTCCTTTCGGTCGGCATTTACTCGGTTTTCGGTCCGAACTTGGAAATGGACGAAACTCACTTGTTTTGGAATCTAAAACCTCAAGATGGACAAGGCTTAGCCGGGACGTTTTAACGCCAATATAGAACATTTGAACCATGGGAAGGGGGTTTTGTCAGGACTTTCGGCTTGGTATGTACTCGATTTTTGTTCCGAACTTATAAGTGGACGAAATACACATATTTTCGCATGGAAAACGATACACCTAAGAGACTAGCCACTCCATTACTTAACTCGGGGCTTCTAAGGTGAAAAAACAATGTTCCGTCCGTAAAAACGAGATTTATGTCCGTCCGTTCGGTCGGCATTTACTCGGTTTTCAGTGCGAACTTTGAAATGGACGAAACTCACTTGTTTAAAAATCTAAAAGCTCAAGTTCGACAAGGGTTAGCCGGGACGTTTTCAGGCCAATATAGAACATTTGGACCATGGGAACGGGGTTTTGTCAGGACATTCGGCTTGGTATGTACTCGATTTTTGTTCCGAACTTATTAGTGGACGAAACACATATGTTTTCGCATGGAAAATGATACACCAAAGAGACTAGCCACTCCATTACTTAACTCGGGGCATTCTAGGGTGAAAAACAACGTTCTGTCCGTAAATCCGAGATTTATGTCCGTCCGTTCGGTCGGCATTTACTCGGTTTTCGATCCGAACTTGGAAATGGACGAAACTAACTTGTTTTAAAATCTAAAACCTTAAGATCAGCAAGGCTTAGCCGGGACGTTTTAAGGGCAATATAGAACATTTGGACCATGGCAACGGGGTTTCGTCCGGACATTCGGCTTGGTATGTACTCGATTTTTGTTCCGAACTTATAAGTGGACGAAATACATATGTTTTCGCATGTAAAACGATACACCTAAGAGACTAGCCACTCCATTACTTAACTCGGGGCTTCTAAGGTGAAAGAACAACAATCCGTCCGAAAAAACGATATTTATGTCTTTCCATTTGGTCGGAATTTACTCGGTTTTTAGTCCGAACTTGGAAATGGACGAAACTGACTTGTTTAAAAATCTAAAAGCTCAAGATCGACAAGGGTTAGCCGGGACGTTTTAAGGCCAATATAGAACATTTGGACCATGGGAACAGGGTTTTGTCAGGACATTCGGTTTGGTATGTACTCGATTTTGTTCCGAAATTATTAGTGGACGAAACACACATGTTTTCGTATGGAAAACGATACATCAAAGAGACTAGCCACTCCATTACTTAACTCGGGGCATTCTAAGGTGAAAAAACAACGTTCCGTCCGTAAAAACGAGATTTATGTCCGTCTGTCTGGTCGGCATTTACTCGGTTTTCAGTTAGAACTTGTCAATGGACGAAACTCACTTGTTTTGTAATCTAAAACCTCAAGATCGACAAGGCTTACCCGGGACGTTTTAAGGCCAATATAGAACATTTGGATCATGGGAACGGGGTTTTGTCCGGACATTCGGCTTGGTATGTACTCGATTTTGTTCCGAAATTATAAGTGGACGAAACACACATGTTTTCGCATGGAAAACGATACACCTAAGAGACTAGCCACTCCATTACTTAACTTGGGGCTTCGAAGGTGAAAAAACCACGTTCCGTCCGTAAAAACGATATTTATGTTCGTCCGTACGGTCGGCATATACTCGGTTTTCGGTTAGAACTTGTCAATGGATAAAACTCACTTGTTTTGGAATCTAAAACCTCAAGAGCGACAAGGCTTAGCCGGGACGTTTTAAGGCCAATATAGAACATTTGGACCATGCGAACAGGGTTTTGTCTAGACATTCTGCTTGGTATGTACTCGATTTTTGTTCCGAACTTATTAGTGGACGAAACACACATGTTTTCGCATGGAAAACGATACACCTAAGAGACTAGCAACTCCATTATTTAACTCGGGGTATTCTAAGGTGAAGAAACAACGTTCCGTCCGAAAAACGAGATTTATGTCCGTCCGTTCGGTCGGCATTTACTCGGTTTTTGGTCCGAACTTGGAAATGGACGAAACTCACTTGTTTTGGAATCTAAAACCTCAAAATCGACAAGGCTTAGCCGGGACGTTTTAAGGCCTATATAGAACATTTGAACCATGGGAAGGGGGTTTTGTCCGGACTTTCGGCTTGGTATGTACTCGATTTTTGTTCCGAACATATAAGTGGACAAAATACACATGTTTTCGCATGGAAAACGATACACCTAAGAGACTAGCCACTCCATTACTTAACTCGGGGCATTCTAAGGTGAAAAAACAACGTTCCGTCCGTAAAAACGAGATTTATGTCCGTCCTTTCGGTCGACATTTACTCGGTTTTTGGTCCGAACTTGGAAATGGACGAAACTCACTTGTTTTGGTATCTAAAACCTCAATATGGACAAGGCTTAGCCGGGACGTTTTAAGGCCAATATAGAACATTTGAACCATGGGAAGGGGGTTTTGTCAGGACTTTCGGCTTGGTATGTACTCGATTTTTTTTCCGAACTTTTTAGTGGACGAAATACACATGTTTTCGCATGGAAAACGATACACCTAAGAGACTAGCCACTCCATTACTTAACTCAGGGCGTCTAAGCTGAAAAAACAACGTTCCGTCCGTAAAAACGATATTTTTGTCCATCCGTTTGGTCGGCATTTAATCGGTTTTCGATCCGAACTTGGAAATGGACGAAACTCACTTGTTCTAAAATCTAAAACCTTAAGATCAACAAGGCTTAGCCGGGACGTTTTAAGGGCAATATAGAACATTTGGACCATGGGAACGGGGTTTTGTCCGGACATTCGGCTTGGTATGTACTCGATTTTTTTCCGAAATTATAAGTGGACGAAACACACATGTTTTCGCATGGAAAACGATACACCTAAGAGACTAGCCACTCCATTACTTAACTCGGGGCGTTCAAAGGTGAAAAAACAACGTTCCGTCCGTAAAAATGAGATTTATGTCCGTCCGTTCGGTCGGCATTTACTCGGTTTTTAGTCCGAACTTGGAAATGGACGAAACTGACTTGTTTAAAAATCTAAAAGCTCAAGATCGACAAGGGTTAGCCGGGACGTTTTAAGGCCAATATAGGACATTTGGACCATGGGAACAGGGTTTTGTCCGGACTTTCGGCTTGGTATGTACTCGATTTTTGTTCCGAACATATATGTGGACAAAATACACATGTTTTCTCATGGAAAACGATACACCTAAGAGACTAGCCACTCCATTACTTAACTCGGGGCTTCTAAGGTGAAAAAACAACGTTTCGTCTGTAAAAACGAGATTTATGTCCCTCCGTTCGATCGGCATTTACTCGGTTTTCGGTCCAAACTTGGAAATGGACGAAACTCACATGTTTTGGAATCTAAAACCTCAAGATGGACAAGGCTTAGCCGGGACGTTTTAAGGCCAATATAGAACATTTGAACCATGGGAAGGGGGTTTTGTCCGGACTTTCGGCTTGGTATGTACTCAATTTTTGTTCCGAACTTATAAGTGGACGAAATACACATGTTTTCGGATGGAAAAGATACACCTAAGAGACTAGCCACTCCATTACTTAACTCTGGGCTTCTAAGGTGAAAAAACAACGTTCCGTCCGTAAAAACTAGATTTATGTCCGTCCTTTCGGTTGGCATTTACTCGGTTTTCGGTCCGAACTTGGAAATGGACGAAACTCACTTGTTTTGGAATCTAAAACCTCAAGATGGACAAGGCTTAGCCGGGACGTTTTAAGGCCAATATAGAACATTTGAACCATGGGAAGGGGGTTTTGTCAGGACTTTCGGCTTGGTATGTACTCGATTTTTGTTCCGAACTTATAAGTGGACGAAATACACATATTTTCGCATGGAAAACGATACACCTAAGAGACTAGCTACTCCATTACTTAACTCGGGGCTTCTAAGGTGAAAAAACAATGTTCCGTCCGTAGCAACGAGATTTATGTCCGTCCGTTCGGTCGGCATTTACTCGGTTTTCAGTGCGAACTTTGAAATGGACGAAACTCACTTGTTTAAAAATCTAAAAGCTCAACTTCGACAAGGGTTAGCCGGGACGTTTTCAGGCCAATATAGAACATTTGGACCATGGGAACGGGGTTTTGTCAGGACATTTGGCTTGGTATGTACTCGATTTTTGTTCCGAAATTATTAGTGGACGAAACACATATGTTTTCGCATGGAAAACGATACACCAAAGAGGCTAGCCACTCCATTACATAACTCGGGGCATTCTAAGGTGAAAAACAACGTTCTGTCCGTAAAAACGAGATTTATGTCCGTCCGTTCGGTCGGCATTTAATCGGTTTTCGATCCGAACTTGGGAATGGACGAAACTCACTTGTTTTAAAATCTAAAACCTTAAGATCAACAAGGCTTAGCCGGGACGTTTTAAGGGCAATATAGAACATTTGGACCATGGGAACGGGGTTTCGTCCGGACATTCGGCTTGGTATGTACTCGATTTTCGCATGGAAAACGATACACCTAAGAGACTAGCCACTCCATTACTTAACTTGGGGCTTCGAAGGTGAAAAAACACCGTTCCGTCCGTAAAAACGATATTTATGTCCGTCCGTACGATCGGCATATACTCGGTTTTCGGTTAGAACTTGTCAATGGATAAAACTCACTTGTTTTGGAATCTAAAACCTCAAGAGCGACAAGGCTTAGCCGGGACGTTTAAGGCCAATATAGAACATATGGACCATGCGAACAGGGTTTTGTCTAGACATTCTGCTTGGTATGTACTCGATTTTTGTTCCGAACTTATTAGTGGACGAAACACACATGTTTTCGCATGGAAAACGATACACCTAAGAGACTAGCCACTCCATTACTTAACTCGGGGCATTCTAAGGTGAAAAAACAACGTTCCGTCCGTAAAAACGAGATTTATGTCCGTCCTTTCGGTCGGCATTTACTCGGTTTTAGGTCCGAACTTGGAAATGGAGGAAACTCACTTGTTTTGGAATCTAAAACCTCAAGATGGACAAGGCTTAGCCGGGACGTTTTAAGGCCAATATAGAACATTTGAACCATGGGAAGGGGGTTTTGTCAGGACTTTCGGCTTGGTATGTACTCGATTTTTGTTCCGAACTTATAAGTGGACGAAATACACATATTTTCGCATGGAAAACGATACACCTAAGAGACTAGCCACTCCATTACTTAACTCGGGGCTTCTAAGGTGAAAGAACAACAATCCGTCCGAAAAAATGATATTTATGTCTTTCCATTTGGTCGGCATTTACTCGGTTTTTAGTCCGAACTTGGAAATGGACGAAACTGACTTGTTTAAGAAATCTAAAAGCTCAAGATCGACAAGGGTTAGCCGGGACATTTTAAGGCCAATATAGAACATTTGGACCATGGGAACAGGGTTTTGTCAGGACATTCGGTTTAGTATGTACTCGATTTTGTTCCGAACTTATTAGTGGACGAAACACACATGTTTTCGTATGGAAAACGATACACCAAAGAGACTAGCCACTCCATTACTTAACTCGGGGCATTCTAAGGTGAAAAAACAACGTTCCGTCCGTAAAAACGAGATTTATGTCCGTCTGTCTGGTCGGCATTTACTCGGTTTTCAGTTAGAACTTGTTAATGGACGAAACTCACTTGTTTTGGAATCTAAAACCTCAAGATCGACAAGGCTTAGCCGGGACGTTTTAAGGCCAATATAGAACATTTGGACCATGGGAACGGGGTTTTGTCCGGACATTCGGCTTGGTATGTACTCGATTTTGTTCCGAAATTATAAGTGGACGAAACACACATGTTTTCGCATGGAAAACGATACACCTAAGAGACTAGCCACTCCATTACTTAACTTGGGGCTTCGAAGGTGAAAAAACAACGTTCCGTCCGTAAAAACGATATTTATGTCCGTCCGTACGGTCGGCATATACTCGGTTTTCGGTTAGAACTTGTCAATGGATAAAACTCACTTCTTTTGGAATCTAAAACCTCAAGAGCGACAAGGCTTAGCCGGGACGTTTTAAGGCCAATATAGAACATTTGGACCATGCGAACAGGGTTTTGTCTATACATTCTGCTTGGTATGTACTCGATTTTTGTTCCGAACTTATTAGTGGACGAAACACACATGTTTTCGCATGGAAAACGATACACCTAAGAGACTAGCCACTCCATTACTTAACTCGGGGCATTCTAAGGTGAAAAAACAACGTTCCGTCCGTAAAAACGAGATTTATGTCCGTCCTTTCGGTCGGCATTTACTCGGTTTTAGGTCCGAACTTGGAAATGGACGAAACTCACTTGTTTTGGAATCTAAAACCTCAAGATGGACAAGGCTTAGCCGGGACGTTTTAAGGCCAATATAGAACATTTGAACCATGGGAAGGGGGTTTTGTCAGGACTTTCGGCTTGGTATGTACTCGATTTTTGTTCCGAACTTATAAGTGGACGAAATACACATATTTTCGCATGGAAAACGATACACCTAAGAGACTAGCCACTCCATTACTTAACTCGGGGCTTCTAAGGTGAAAAAACAATGTTCCGTCCGTAAAAACGAGATTTATGTCTGTCCGTTCGGTCGGCATTTACTCGGTTTTCAGTGCGAACTTTGAAATGGACGAAACTCACTAGTTTAAAAATCTAAAAGCTCAAGTTCGACAAGGGTTAGCCGGGACGTTTTCAGGCCAATATAGAACATTTGGACCATGGGAACGGGGTTTTGTCAGGACATTCGGCTTGGTATGTACTCTATTTTTGTTCCGAACTTATTAGTGGACGAAACACATATGTTTTCGCATGGAAAATGATACACCAAAGAGACTAGCCAGTCCATTACTTAACTCGGGGCATTCTAAGGTGAAAAACAACATTCTGTCCGTAAAAACGAGATTTATGTTCGTCCGTTCGGTCGGCATTTACTCGGTTTTCGATCCAAACTTGGAAATGGACGAAACTCACTTGTTTTAAAATCTAAAACCTTAAGATCAACAAGGCTTATCCGGGACGTTTTAAGGCCAATATAGAACATTTGAACCATGGGAAGGGGGTTTTGTCAGGACTTTCGGCTTGGTATGTACTCGATTTTTGTTCCGAACTTATAAGTGGACGAAATACACATATTTTCGCATGGAAAACGATACACCTAAGAGACTAGCCACTCCATTACTTAACTCGGGGCTTCTAAGGTGAAAAAACAATGTTCCGTCCGTAGCAACGAGATTTATGTCCGTCCGTTCGGTCGGCATTTACTCGGTTTTCAGTGCGAACTTTGAAATGGACGAAACTCACTTGTTTAAAAATCTAAAAGCTCAACTTCGACAAGGGTTAGCCGGGACGTTTTCAGGCCAATATAGAACATTTGGACCATGGGAACAGGGTTTTGTCAGGACATTCGGTTTGGTATGTACTCGATTTTGTTCCGAAATTATTAGTGGACGAAACACACATGTTTTCGTATGGAAAACGATACATCAAAGAGACTAGCCACTCCATTACTTAACTCGGGGCATTCTAAGGTGAAAAAACAACGTTCCGTCCGTAAAAACGAGATTTATGTCCGTCTGTCTGGTCGGCATTTACTCGGTTTTCAGTTAGAACTTGTCAATGGACGAAACTCACTTGTTTTGTAATCTAAAACCTCAAGATCGACAAGGCTTACCCGGGACGTTTTAAGGCCAATATAGAACATTTGGATCATGGGAACGGGGTTTTGTCCGGACATTCGGCTTGGTATGTACTCGATTTTGTTCCGAAATTATAAGTGGACGAAACACACATGTTTTCGCATGGAAAACGATACACCTAAGAGACTAGCCACTCCATTACTTAACTTGGGGCTTCGAAGGTGAAAAAACCACGTTCCGTCCGTAAAAACGATATTTATGTTCGTCCGTACGGTCGGCATATACTCGGTTTTCGGTTAGAACTTGTCAATGGATAAAACTCACTTGTTTTGGAATCTAAAACCTCAAGAGCGACAAGGCTTAGCCGGGACGTTTTAAGGCCAATATAGAACATTTGGACCATGCGAACAGGGTTTTGTCTAGACATTCTGCTTGGTATGTACTCGATTTTTGTTCCGAACTTATTAGTGGACGAAACACACATGTTTTCGCATGGAAAACGATACACCTAAGAGACTAGCAACTCCATTATTTAACTCGGGGTATTCTAAGGTGAAGAAACAACATTCCGTCCGAAAAACGAGATTTATGTCCGTCCGTTCGGTCGGCATTTACTCGGTTTTTGGTCCGAACTTGGAAATGGACGAAACTCACTTGTTTTGGAATCTAAAACCTCAAAATCGACAAGGCTTAGCCGGGACGTTTTAAGGCCTATATAGAACATTTGAACCATGGGAAGGGGGTTTTGTCCGGACTTTCGGCTTGGTATGTACTCGATTTTTGTTCCGAACATATAAGTGGACAAAATACACATGTTTTCGCATGGAAAACGATACACCTAAGAGACTAGCCACTCCATTAATTAACTCGGGGCATTCTAAGGTGAAAAAACAACGTTCCGTCCGTAAAAACGAGATTTATGTCCGTCCTTTCGGTCGACATTTACTCGGTTTTTGGTCCGAACTTGGAAATGGACGAAACTCACTTGTTTTGGTATCTAAAACCTCAATATGGACAAGGCTTAGCCGGGACGTTTTAAGGCCAATATAGAACATTTGAACCATGGGAAGGGGGTTTTGTCAGGACTTTCGGCTTGGTATGTACTCGATTTTTTTTCCGAACTTTTTAGTGGACGAAATACAGATGTTTTCGCATGGAAAACGATACACCTAAGAGACTAGCCACTCCATTACTTAACTCAGGGCGTCTAAGCTGAAAAAACAACGTTCCGTCCGTAAAAACGATATTTTTGTCCGTCCGTTTGGTCGGCATTTAATCGGTTTTCGATCCGAACTTGGAAATGGACGAAACTCACTTGTTCTAAAATCTAAAACCTTAAGATCAACAAGGCTTAGCCGGGACGTTTTAAGGGCAATATAGAACATTTGGACCATGGGAACGGGGTTTTGTCCGGACATTCGGCTTGGTATGTACTCGATTTTTTTCCGAAATTATAAGTGGACGAAACACACATGTTTTCGCATGGAAAACGATACACCTAAGAGACTAGCCACTCCATTACTTAACTCGGGGCGTTCAAAGGTGAAAAAACAACGTTCCGTCCGTAAAAATGAGATTTATGTCCGTCCGTTCGGTCGGCATTTACTCGGTTTTTAGTCCGAACTTGGAAATGGACGAAACTGACTTGTTCAAAAATCTAAAAGCTCAAGATCGACAAGGGTTAGCCGGGACGTTTTAAGGCCAATATAGGACATTTGGACCATGGGAACAAGGTTTTGTCCGGACTTTCGGCTTGGTATGTACTCGATTTTTGTTCCGAACATATATGTGGACAAAATACACATGTTTTCTCATGGAAAACGATACACCTAAGAGACTAGCCACTCCATTACTTAACTCGGGGCTTCTAAGGTGAAAAAACAACGTTTCGTCTGTAAAAACGAGATTTATGTCCCTCCGTTCGATCGGCATTTACTCGGTTTTCGGTCCAAACTTGGAAATGGACGAAACTCACATGTTTTGGAATCTAAAACCTCAAGATGGACAAGGCTTAGCCGGGACGTTTTAAGGCCAATATAGAACATTTGAACCATGGGAAGGGGGTTTTGTCCGGACTTTCGGCTTGGTATGTACTCAATTTTTGTTCCGAACTTATAAGTGGACGAAATACACATGTTTTCGGATGGAAAAGATACACCTAAGAGACTAGCCACTCCATTACTTAACTCTGGGCTTCTAAGGTGAAAAAACAACGTTCCGTCCGTAAAAACTAGATTTATGTCCGTCCTTTCGGTCGGCATTTACTCGGTTTTCGGTCCGAACTTGGAAATGGACGAAACTCACTTGTTTTGGAATCTAAAACCTCAAGATGGACAAGGCTTAGCCGGGACGTTTTAAGGCCAATATAGAACATTTGAACCATGGGAAGGGGGTTTTGTCAGGACTTTCGGCTTGGTATGTACTCGATTTTTGTTCCGAACTTATAAGTGGACGAAATACACATATTTTCGCATGGAAAACGATACACCTAAGAGACTAGCTACTCCATTACTTAACTCGGGGCTTCTAAGGTGAAAAAACAATGTTCCGTCCGTAGCAACGAGATTTATGTCCGTCCGTTCGGTCGGCATTTACTCGGTTTTCAGTGCGAAATTTGAAATGGACGAAACTCACTTGTTTAAAAATCTAAAAGCTCAACTTCGACAAGGGTTAGCCGGGACGTTTTCAGGCCAATATAGAACATTTGGACCATGGGAACGGGGTTTTGTCAGGACATTTGGCTTGGTATGTACTCGATTTTTGTTCCGAAATTATTAGTGGACGAAACACATATGTTTTCGCATGGAAAACGATACACCAAAGAGGCTAGCCACTCCATTACATAACTCGGGGCATTCTAAGGTGAAAAACAACGTTCTGTCCGTAAAAACGAGATTTATGTCCGTCCGTTCGGTCGGCATTTAATCGGTTTTCGATCCGAACTTGGGAATGGACGAAACTCACTTGTTTTAAAATCTAAAACCTTAAGATCAACAAGGCTTAGCCGAGACGTTTTAAGGGCAATATAGAACATTTGGACCATGGGAACGGGGTTTCGTCCGGACATTCGGCTTGGTATGTACTCGATTTTCGCATGGAAAACGATACACCTAAGAGACTAGCCACTCCATTACTTAACTTGGGGCTTCGAAGGTGAAAAAACACCGTTCCGTCCGTAAAAACGATATTTATGTCCGTCCGTACGATCGGCATATACTCGGTTTTCGGTTAGAACTTGTCAATGGATAAAACTCACTTGTTTTGGAATCTAAAACCTCAAGAGCGACAAGGCTTAGCCGGGACGTTTTAAGGCCAATATAGAACATATGGACCATGCGAACAGGGTTTTGTCTAGACATTCTGCTTGGTATGTACTCGATTTTTGTTCCGAACTTATTAGTGGACGAAACACACATGTTTTCGCATGGAAAACGATACACCTAAGAGACTAGCCACTCCATTACTTAACTCGGGGCATTCTAAGGTGAAAAAACAACGTTCCGTCCGTAAAAACGAGATTTATGTCCGTCCTTTCGGTCGGCATTTACTCGGTTTTAGGTCCGAATTTGGAAATGGACGAAACTCACTTGTTTTGGAATCTAAAACCTCAAGATGGACAAGGCTTAGCCGGGACGTTTTAAGGCCAATATAGAACATTTGAACCATGGGAAGGGGGTTTTGTCAGGACTTTCGGCTTGGTATGTACTCGATTTTTGTTCCGAACTTATAAGTGGACGAAATACACATATTTTCGCATGGAAAACGATACACCTAAGAGACTAGCCACTCCATTACTTAACTCGGGGCTTCTAAGGTGAAAGAACAACAATCCGTCCGAAAAAATGATATTTATGTCTTTCCATTTGGTCGGCATTTACTCGGTTTTTAGTCCGAACTTGGAAATGGACGAAACTGACTTGTTTAAGAAATCTAAAAGCTCAAGATCGACAAGGGTTAGCCGGGACATTTTAAGGCCAATATAGAACATTTGGACCATGGGAACAGGGTTTTGTCAGGACATTCGGTTTGGTATGTACTCGATTTTGTTCCGAACTTATTAGTGGACGAAACACACATGTTTTCGTATGGAAAACGATACACCAAAGAGACTAGCCACTCCATTACTTAACTCGGGGCATTCTAAGGTGAAAAAACAACGTTCCGTCCGTAAAAACCAGATTTATGTCCGTCTGTCTGGTCGGCATTTACTCGGTTTTCAGTTAGAACTTGTTAATGGACGAAACTCACTTGTTTTGGAATCTAAAACCTCAAGATCGACAAGGCTTAGCCGGGACGTTTTAAGGCCAATATAGAACATTTGGACCATGGGAACGGGGTTTTGTCCGGACATTCGGCTTGGTATGTACTCGATTTTGTTCCGAAATTATAAGTGGACGAAACACACATGTTTTCGCATGGAAAACGATACACCTAAGAGACTAGCCACTCCATTACTTAACTTGGGGCTTCGAAGGTGAAAAAACAACGTTCCGTCCGTAAAAACGATATTTATGTCCGTCCGTACGGTCGGCATATACTCGGTTTTCGGTTAGAACTTGTCAATGGATAAAACTCACTTGTTTTGGAATCTAAAACCTCAAGAGCGACAAGGCTTAGCCGGGACGTTTTAAGGCCAATATAGAACATTTGGACCATGCGAACAGGGTTTTGTCTATACATTCTGCTTGGTATGTACTCGATTTTTGTTCCGAACTTATTAGTGGACGAAACACACATGTTTTCGCATGGAAAACGATACACCTAAGAGACTAGCCACTCCATTACTTAACTCGGGGCATTCTAAGGTGAAAAAACAACGTTCCGTCCGTAAAAACGAGATTTATGTCCGTCCTTTCGGTCGGCATTTACTCGGTTTTAGGTCCGAACTTGGAAATGGACGAAACTCACTTCTTTCGGAATCTAAAACCTGAAGATGGACAATGCTTAGCCGGGACGTTTTAAGGCCAATATAGAACATTTGAACCATGGGAAGGGGGTTTTTTCAGGACTTTCGGCTTGGTATGTACTCGATTTTTGTTCCGAACTTATAAGTGGACGAAATACACATATTTTCGCATGGAAAACGATACACCTAAGAGACTAGCCACTCCATTACTTAACTCGGGGCTTCTAAGGTGAAAAAACAATGTTCCGTCCGTAAAAACGAGATTTATGTCTGTCCGTTCGGTCGGCATTTACTCGGTTTTCAGTGCGAACTTTGAAATGGACGAAACTCACTAGTTTAAAAATCTAAAAGCTCAAGTTCGACAAGGGTTAGCCGGGACGTTTTCAGGCCAATATAGAACATTTGGACCATGGGAACGGGGTTTTGTCAGGACATTCGGCTTGGTATGTACTCTATTTTTGTTCCGAACTTATTAGTGGACGATACACATATGTTTTCGCATGGAAAATGATACACCAAAGAGACTAGCCAGTCCATTACTTAACTCGGGGCATTCTAAGGTGAAAAACAACGTTCTGTCCGTAAAAACGAGATTTATGTTCGTCCGTTCGGTCGGCATTTACTCGGTTTTCGATCCAAACTTGGAAATGGACGAAACTCACTTGTTTTAAAATCTAAAACCTTAAGATCAACAAGGCTTATCCGGGACGTTTTAAGGGCAATATAGAACATTTGGACCATGGGAACGGGGTTTCGTCCGGACATTCGGCTTGGTATGTACTCGATTTTTGTTCCGAACTTATAAGTGGACGAAATACATATGTTTTCGCATGTAAAACGATACACCTAAGAGACTAGCCACTCCATTACTTAACTCGGGGCTTCTAGGGTGAAAGAACAACAATCCGTCCGAAAAAACGATATTTATGTCTTTCCATTTGGTCGGCATTTACTCGGTTTTTAGTCCGAACTTGGAAATGGACGAAACTGACTTGTTTAAAAATCTAAAAGCTCAAGATCGGCAAGGGTTAGCCGGGACGTTTTAAGGCCAATATAGAACATTTGGACCATGGGAACAGGGTTTTGTCAGGACATTCGGTTTGGTATGTACTCGATTTTGTTCCTAACTTATTAGTGGACGAAACAGACATGTTTTCGTATGGAAAACGATACACCAAAGAGACTAGCCACTCCATTACTTAACTCGGGGCATTCTAAGGTGAAAAAACAACGTTCCGTCCGTAAAAACGAGATTTATGTCCGTCTGTCTGGTCGGCATTTACTCGGTTTTCAGTTAGAACTTGTCAATGGACTAAACTCACTTGTTTTGGAATCTAAAACCTCAAGATCGACAAGGCTTAGCCGGGACGTTTTAAGGCCAATATAGAACATTTGGACCATGGGAACGGGGTTTTGTCCGGACATTCGGCTTGTTATATACTCGATTTTGTTCCGAAATTATAAGTGGACGAAACACACATATTTTCGCATGGAAAACGATACACCTAAGAGACTAGCCACTCCATTACTTAACTTGGGGCTTCGAAGGTCAAAAAACAACGTTCCGTCCGTAAAAACGATATTTATGTCCGTCCGTACGGTCGGCATATACTCGGTTTTCGGTTAGAACTTGTCAATGGATAAAACTCACTTGTTTTGGAATCTAAAACCTCAAGAGCGACAAGGCTTAGCCGGGACGTTTTAAGGCCAATATAGAACATTTGGACCATGCGAACAGGGTTTTGTCTAGACATTCTGCTTGGTATGTACTCGATTTTTGTTCCGAACTTATTAGTGGACGAAACACACATGTTTTCGCATGGAAAACGATACACCTAAGAGACTAGCCACTCCATTACTTAACTCGGGGCATTCTAAGGTGAAAAAACAACGTTCCGTCCGTAAAAAGAAGATTTATGTCCGTCCTTTCGGTCGGCATTTACTCGGTTTTCGGTCCGAACTTGGAAATGGACGAAACTCACTTGTTTTGGAATCTAAAACCTCAAGATGGACAAGGCTTAGCCGGGACGTTTTAACGCCAATATAGAACATTTGAACCATGGGAAGGGGGTTTTGTCAGGACTTTCGGCTTGGTATGTACTCGATTTTTGTTCCGAACTTATAAGTGGACGAAATACACATATTTTCGCATGGAAAACGATACACCTAAGAGACTAGCCACTCCATTACTTAACTCGGGGCTTCTAAGGTGAAAAAACAATGTTTCGTCCGTAAAAACGAGATTTATGTCCGTCCGTTCGGTCGGCATTTACTCGGTTTTCAGTGCGAACTTTGAAATGGACGAAACTCACTTGTTTAAAAATCTAAAAGCTCAAGTTCGACAAGGGTTAGCCGGGACGTTTTCAGGCCAATATAGAACATTTGGACCATGGGAACGGGGTTTTGTCAGGACATTCGGCTTGGTATGTACTCGATTTTTGTTCCGAACTTATTAGTGGACGAAACACATATGTTTTCGCATGGAAAATGATACACCAAAGAGACTAGCCACTCCATTACTTAACTCGGGGCATTCTAGGGTGAAAAACAACGTTCTGTCCGTAAAAACGAGATTTATGTCCGTCCGTTCGGTCGGCATTTACTCGGTTTTCGATCCGAACTTGGAAATGGACGAAACTAACTTGTTTTAAAATCTAAAACCTTAAGATCAGCAAGGCTTAGCCGGGACGTTTTAAGGGCAATATAGAACATTTGGACCATGGCAACGGGGTTTCGTCCGGACATTCGGCTTGGTATGTACTCGATTTTTGTTCCGAACTTATAAGTGGACGAAATACATATGTTTTCGCATGTAAAACGATACACCTAAGAGACTAGCCACTCCATTACTTAACTCGGGGCTTCTAAGGTGAAAGAACAACAATCCGTCCGAAAAAACGATATTTATGTCTTTCCATTTGGTCGGAATTTACTCGGTTTTTAGTCCTAACTTGGAAATGGACGAAACTGACTTGTTTAAAAATCTAAAAGCTCAAGATCGACAAGGGTTAGCCGGGACGTTTTAAGGCCAATATAGAACATTTGGACCATGGGAACAGGGTTTTGTCAGGACATTCGGTTTGGTATGTACTCGATTTTGTTCCGAAATTAATAGTGGACGAAACACACATGTTTTCGTATGGAAAACGATACATCAAAGAGACTAGCCACTCCATTACTTAACTCGGGGCATTCTAAGGTGAAAAAACAACGTTCCGTCCGTAAAAACGAGATTTATGTCCGTCTGTCTGGTCGGCATTTACTCGGTTTTCAGTTAGAACTTGTCAATGGACGAAACTCACTTGTTTTGTAATCTAAAACCTCAAGATCGACAAGGCTTACCCGGGACGTTTTAAGGCCAATATAGAACATTTGGATCATGGGAACGGGGTTTTGTCCGGACATTCGGCTTGGTATGTACTCGATTTTGTTCCGAAATTATAAGTGGACGAAACACACATGTTTTCGCATGGAAAACGATACACCTAAGAGACTAGCCACTCCATTATTTAACTTGGGGCTTCGAAGGTGAAAAAACCACGTTCCGTCCGTAAAAACGATATTTATGTTCGTCCGTACGGTCGGCATATACTCGGTTTTCGGTTAGAACTTGTCAATGGATAAAACTCACTTGTTTTGGAATCTAAAACCTCAAGAGCGACAAGGCTTAGCCGGGACGTTTTAAGGCCAATATAGAACATTTGGACCATGCGAACAGGGTTTTGTCTAGACATTCTGCTTGGTATGTACTCGGTTTTTGTTCCGAACTTATTAGTGGACGAAACACACATGTTTTCGCATGGAAAACGATACACCTAAGAGACTAGCAACTCCATTATTTAACTCGGGGTATTCTAAGGTGAAGAAACAACGTTCCGTCCGAAAAACGAGATTTATGTCCGTCCGTTCGGTCGGCATTTACTCGGTTTTTGGTCCGAACTTGGAAATGGACGAAACTCACTTGTTTTGGAATCTAAAACCTCAAAATCGACAAGGCTTAGCCGGGACGTTTTAAGGCCTATATAGAACATTTGAACCATGGGAAGGGGGTTTTGTCCGGACTTTCGGCTTGGTATGTACTCGATTTTTGTTCCGAACATATAAGTGGACAAAATACACATGTTTTCGCATGGAAAACGATACACCTAAGAGACTAGCCACTCCATTACTTAACTCGGGGCATTCTAAGGTGAAAAAACAACGTTCCGTCCGTAAAAACGAGATTTATGTCCGTCCTTTCGGTCGACATTTACTCGGTTTTTGGTCCGAACTTGGAAATGGACGAAACTCACTTGTTTTGGTATCTAAAACCTCAATATGGACAAGGCTTAGCCGGGACGTTTTAAGGCCAATATAGAACATTTGAACCATGGGAAGGGGGTTTTGTCAGGACTTTCGGCTTGGTATGTACTCGATTTTTTTTCCGAACTTTTTAGTGGACGAAATACACATGTTTTCGCATGGAAAACGATACACCTAAGAGACTAGCCACTCCATTACTTAACTCAGGGCGTCTAAGCTGAAAAAACAACGTTCCGTCCGTAAAAACGATATTTTTGTCCGTCCGTTTGGTCGGCATTTAATCGGTTTTCGATCCGAACTTGGAAATGGACGAAACTCACTTGTTCTAAAATCTAAAACCTTAAGATCAACAAGGCTTAGCCGGGACGTTTTAAGGGCAATATAGAACATTTGGACCATGGGAACGGGGTTTTGTCCGGACATTCGGCTTGGTATGTACTCGATTTTTTTCCGAAATTATAAGTGGACGAAACACACATGTTTTCGCATGGAAAACGATACACCTAAGAGACTAGCCACTCCATTACTTAACTCGGGGCGTTCAAAGGTGAAAAAACAACGTTCCGTCAGTAAAAATGAGATTTATGTCCGTCCGTTCGGTCGGCATTTACTCGGTTTTTAGTCCGAACTTGGAAATGGACGAAACTCACTTGTTTAAAAATCTAAAAGCTCAAGATCGACAAGGCTTAGCCGGGACGTTTTAAGGGCAATATAGAACATTTGGACCATGGGAACAGTGTTTTGTCCGGACATTCGACTTGGTATGTATTCGATTTTTGTTCCAAACTTTTTAGTGGACGAAACACACATGTTTTCGCATGAAAAACGATACACCTAAGAGACTAGCCACTCCATTACTTAACTCGGGGCGTTCTAAGGTGAAAAAACAATGTTCCGTCCGTAAAAACGAGATTTATGTCCGTCCGTTCGGTCGGCATTTACTCGGTTTTCGATCCGAACTTGGAAAAGGACGAAACTCACTTGTTTTAAAATCTAAAACCTTAAGATCAACAAGGCTTAGTTTTAAGGGCAATATAGAACATTTGGACCATGGGAAGGGGGTTTTGTCCAGACATTCGGCTTGGTATGTAGTCGATTTTGTTTCGAAATTATAAGTGGACGAAACACACATGTTTTCACATGGAAAACGATACACCTAAGAGACTAGCCAATCCATTACTTAACTCGGGGCATTCTAAGGTGAAATAACAACATTTCGTCCGTAAAAACGAGATTTATGTCCGTCCGTTCGGTCGGCATTTACTCGATTTTCGGACCGAACTTGGAAATGGACGAAACTCACTTGTTTTGGAATCTAAATCCTCAAGATGGACAAGGCTTAGCCTGGACGTTTTAAGGCCAATATAGAACATTTGAACCATGGGAAGGGGGTTTTGTCCGGACATTCGGCTTGGTATGTACTTGCTTTTTGTTCCGAACTTATAAGTGGACGAAATACACATGTTTTCGCATGTAAAATGATACACCTAAGAGACTAGCCACTCCATTACTTAACTCGGGGCTTCTAAGGTGAAACAAAAACAATCCGTCCGAAAAAACGATATTTATGTCTGTCCGTTCGGTCGGCATTTACTCGGTTTTTAGTCCGAACTTGGAAATGGACGAAACTGACTTGTTTAAAAATCTAAGAGTTCAAGATCGACAAGAGTTAGCCGGGACGTTTTAAGGGCAATATAGAACATTTGGACCATGGGAACGGGGTTTTGTCCGGACATTCGGCTTGGTATGTAGTCGATTTTGTTCCGAAATTATAAGTGGACGAAACACACATGTTTTCGCATGGAAAACGATACACCTAAGAGGCTAGCCACTCCATTACTTAACTCAGGGCGTTCTAAGATGAAAACACAACGTTCCGTCCGTAAAAACGAGATTTATGTCCGTCCGTACGGTCGGCATATACTCGGTTTTCGGTTAGAACTTGTCAATGGACAAAACTCACTTGTTTTGGAATCTAAAACCTCAAGATCGACAAGGGTTAGCCGGGACGTTTTAAGGCCAATATAGAACATTTGGACCATGGGAACAGTGTTTTGTCCGGACATTCGACTTGGTATGTACTCGATTTTTATTCCGAACTTTTTAGTGGGCGAAACACACATGTTTTCGCATGGAAAACGATACACCTAAGAGACTAGCCACTCAATTACTTAACTCGGGGCGTTCTAAGGTGAAAAAACAACGTTCCGTCCGTAAAAATGAGATTTATGTCCGTCCGTTCGGTCGGCATTTACTTGGTTTTTAGTCCGAACTTGGAAATGGACGAAACTCACTTGTTTAAAAATCTAAAAGCTCAAGTTCGACAAGACTTAGCCGGGACGTTTTAAGGGCAATATAGAACATTTGGACCATGGGAAGGGGATTTTGTCCGGACATTCGGCTTGGTATGTACTCGATTTTGTTCCGAAATTATAAATGGACGAAACACACATGTTTTCGCATGGAAAACGATACACCTAAGAGACTAGCCACTCCATTACTTAACTCGGGGCGTTCTAAGGTGAAAAAACAACGTTCCGTCCGTAAAAACGAGATTTATGTCCGTCCGTTCAGTCGGCATTTACTTGGTTTTTTGTCCGAAATTGGAAATGGACGAAACTCACTTGTTTAAAAATCTAAAAGCTCAAGTTCGACAAGGCTTAGCCGGGACGTTTTAAGGGCAATATAGAACATTTGGACCATGGGAACGGGATTTTGTCCGGATATTCGGCTTGGTATGTACTCGATTTTGTTCCGAAATTATAAATGGACGAAACACACATGTTTTCGCATGGAAAACGATACACCTAAGAGACTAGCCTCTCCATTACTTAACTCGGGGAGTTCTAAGGTGAAAAAACAACGTTCCATCCGTAAAAACGAGATTTATGTCCGTCCGTTCGGTCGGCATTTACTCGGTTTTCGATCCGAACTTGGCAATGGACGAAACTCACTTGTTTTAAAATCTAAAACCTTAATATCGACAAGGCTTAGCCGGGACGTTTTAAGGGCAATATAGAACATTTGGACCATGGGAACGGGGTTTTGTCCGGACATTCGGCTTGGTATATACTCGATTTTGTTCCAAAATTATAAGTGGACAAAAAACATATGGTTTCAATGGAAAACGATACAACTAAGAGACTAGCCACTCCATTACTTAACTCGGTGCGTTCTAAAGTGAAAAAATAATGTTTCGTCCATAAGAACGAGATTTATGTCCGTCCGTTCGGTCGGCATGTACTCGATTTTCAGTCCGAACTAGAAAATGGACGAAACTCACTTGTTTAAAAATCTAAAAGCTGAAGATCGACAAGGCTTAGCCGGGACGTTTTGAAGGCAATATAGAACATTTGGACAATGGGAACGGGGTTTCGTCTGGGCATTCGGCATGATACTCGATTTTTTTCCGAAATTATAAGTGGATGAAACACACATGTTTTCGCATGGAAAACGATACACCTAAGAGACTAGCCACTTCATTACTTAACTCGGGGCATTCTAAGGTGAAACAACAACATTTCGTCCGTAAAAACGAGATTTATATCCGTCCGTTCGGTCGGCATTAACTCGGTTTTCGGTCCGAACTTTGAAATGGACGAAACTCACTTGTTTTGGAATCTAAAACGGCAAAATGGACAAGGCTTAGCCTGGATGTTTTAAGGCCAATATAGAACATCTGAACCATGGGAAGGGGGTTTTGTCCGGACTTTCGGCTTGGTATGTACTCGATTTTTGTTCCGAACTTCTTAGTGGACGAAACACACATGTATTCGCATGGAAAACGATACACCAAAGAGACTAGCCACTCCATTACTTAACTCGAGGCATTCTAAGGTGAATAAACAACGATCTGTCCGTAAAAACACGATTTATGTCCGTCTGTTTGGTCAGCATTTACTCGGTTTTCGATCCGAACTTGGAAATGGACGAAACTCACTTGTTTTGGAATATAAAACCTCAAGATGGACAAGGCTTAGCCGGGACGTTTTAAGGCCAATATAGAATATTTGAACCATGGGAAGGGGGTTTTGTCGGGACTTTTGGCTTGGTATGTACTCGATTTTTGTTCCGAACGTATAAGTGGACGAAATACAGATGTTTTCGCATGGCAAACGATACACCTAGGAGACTAGCCACTCCATTACTTAACTCGGGGCTTCTAAGGTGAAAAAACAATGTTCCGTCCATAAAAAAGATATTTATGTCCGTCCGTTCGGTCGGCATTTACCTGGTTTTCAGTCCGAACTTGGACATGGACGAAACTGACTTGTTTAAAAATCTAAAAGCTCAAGATCGACAAGGGTTAGCCGGGATGTTTTAAGGGCAATATAGAACATTTGGACCATGGGAACAGTGTTTTGTCTGGACATTCGACTTGGTATGTACTCGATTTTTGTTCCGAACTTTTTAGTGGACGAAACACACATGTTTTCGCATGGAAAACGATACACCTAAGAGACTAGCCACTCCATCACTTAACTCGGGGCGTTCTAAGGTGAAAAAACAACGTTCCGTCCGTAAAAACGGGATTTATGTCCGTCCGTATGGTCGGCATTTACTCGGTTTTCGATCCGAACTTGGGAATGGACGAAACTCACTTGTTTTAAAATCTAAAACCTTAAGATCAACAAGGCTTAGCCGGGACATTTTAAGGGCAATATAGAACATTTGGACCGTGGGAACGGGGTTTTGTCCGGACATTCGGCTTGGTATGTACTCGATTTTGTTCCGAAATTATAAATGGACGAAACACACATGTTTTCGCATGGAAAACGATACACCTAAGAGACTAGCCTCTCCATTACTTAACTCGGGGCGTTCTAAGGTGAAAAAACAACGTTCCATCCGTAAAAACGAGATTTATGTCCGTCCGTTCGGTCGACATTTACTCGGTTTTCGATTCGAACTTGGCAATGGACGAAACTCACTTGTTTTAAAATCTAAAACCTTAATATCAACAAGGCTTAGCCGGGACGTTTTAAGGGCAATATAGAACATTTGGACCATGGGAACGGGGTTTTGTCCGGACATTCGGCTTGGTATATACTCGATTTTGTTCCAAAATTATAAGTGGACGAAAAACATATGGTTTCGCATGGAAAACGATACAACTAAGAGACTAGCCACTCCATTACTTAACTCGGTGCGTTCTAAAGTGAAAAAATAATGTTTCGTCCATAAGAACGAGATTTATGTCCGTCCGTTCGGTCGGCATGTACTCGATTTTCAGTCCGAACTAGAAAATGGACGAAACTCACTTGTTTAAAAATCTAAAAGCTGAAGATCGACAAGGCTTAGCCGGGACGTTTTGAAGGCAATATAGAACATTTGGACCATGGGAACGGGGTTTTGTCTGGGCATTCGGCATGATACTCGATTTTTTTCCGAAATTATAAGTGGATGAAACACACATGTTGTCGCATGGAAAACGATACACCTAAGAGACTAGCCACTTCATTACTTAACTTGGGGCATTCTAAGGTGAAACAACAACATTTCGTCCGTAAAAACGAGATTTATATCCGTCCGTTCGGTCGGCATTAACTCGGTTTTCGGTCCGAACTTTGAAATGGACGAAACTCACTTGTTTTGGAATCTAAAACGGCAAAATGGACAAGGCTTAGCCTGGACGTTTTAAGGCCAATATAGAACATCTGAACCATGGGAAGGGGGTTTTGTCCGGACTTTCGGCTTGGTATGTACTCGATTTTTGTTCCGAACTTCTTAGTGGACGAAACACACATGTATTCGCATGGAAAACGATACACCAAAGAGACTAGCCACTCCATTACTTAACTCGAGGCATTCTAAGGTGAATAAACAACGATCTGTCCGTAAAAACACGATTTATGTCCGTCCGTTCGGTCAGCATTTACTCGGTTTTCGATCCGAACTTGGAAATGGACGAAACTCACTTGTTTTGGAATCTAAACCCTCAAGATGGACAAGGCTTAGCCGGGACGTTTTAAGGCCAATATAGAATATTTGAACCATGGGAAGGGGGTTTTGTTGGGACTTTTGGCTTGGTATGTACTCGATTTTTGTTCCGAACGTATAAGTGGACGAAATACAGATGTTTTCGCATGGCAAACGATACACCTAGGAGACTAGCCACTCCATTACTTAACTCGGGGCTTCTAAGGTGAAAAAACAATGTTCCGTCCATAAAAAAGATATTTATGTCCGTTCGTTCGGTCGGCATTTACTCGGTTTTCACTCCGAACTTGGACATGGACGAAACTGACTTGTTTAAAAATCTAAAAGCTCAAGATCGACAAGGGTTAGCCGGGATGTTTTAAGGGCAATATAGAACATTTGGACCATGGGAACAGTGTTTTGTCTGGACATTCGACTTGGTATGTACTCTATTTTTGTTCCGAACTTTTTAGTGGACGAAACACACATGTTTTCGCATGGAAAACGATACACCTAAGAGACTAGCCACTCCATCACTTAACTCGGGGCGTTCTAAGGTGAAAAAACAACGTTCCGTCCGTAAAAACGGGATTTATGTCCGTCCGTACGGTCGGCATTTACTCGGTTTTCGATCCGAACTTGGGAATGGACGAAACTCACTTGTTTTAAAATCTAAAACCTTAAGATCAACAAGGCTTAGCTGGGACGTTTTAAGGGCAATATAGAACATTTGGACCGTGGGAACGGGGTTTTGTCCGGACATTCGGCTTGGTATGTACTCGATTTTGTTCCGAAATTACAAGTGGACGAAACACACATGTTTTCGCATGGAAAACGATACACCTAAGAGACTAGCCACTCCATTACTTAACTCGGGCGTTCTAAGGTGAAAAAACAACGTTCCGTCCGTAAAAACGAGATTTATGTCCGTCCGTTCGGTCGGCATTTACTCGATTTTCAGTCCGAACTTGGAAATGGACGAAACTCACTTGTTTAAAAATCTAAAAGCTCAAGATCGACAAGTGTTAGCCGGGACGTTTTAAGGGCAATATAGAACATTTGGACCATGGGAACAGGGTTTTGTCAGGACATTCGGCTTGGTATGTACTCGATTTTGTTCCAAAATTATAAGTGGACGAAAAACATATGGTTTCGCATGGAAAACGATACAACTAAGAGACTAGCCACTCCATTACTTAACTCGGTGCGTTCTAAAGTGAAAAAATAATGTTTCGTCCATAAGAACGAGATTTATGTCCGTCCGTTCGGTCGGCATGTACTCGATTTTCAGTCCGAACTAGAAAATGGACGAAACTCACTTGTTTAAAAATCTAAAAGCTGAAGATCGACAAGGCTTAGCCGGGACGTTTTGAAGGCAATATAGAACATTTGGACCATGGGAACGGGGTTTTGTCTGGGCATTCGGCATGATACTCGATTTTTTTCCGAAATTATAAGTGGATGAAACACACATGTTTTCGCATGGAAAACGATACACCTAAGAGACTAGCCACTTCATTACTTAACTCGGGGCATTCTAAGGTGAAACAACAACATTTCGTCCGTAAAAACGAGATTTATATCCGTCCGTTCGGTCGGCATTAACTCGGTTTTCGGTCCGAACTTTGAAATGGACGAAACTCACTTGTTTTGGAATCTAAAACGGCAAAATGGACAAGGCTTAGCCTGGACGTTTTAAGGCCAATATAGAACATCTGAACCATGGGAAGGGGGTTTTGTCCGGACTTTCGGCTTGGTATGTACTCGATTTTTGTTCCGAACTTCTTAGTGGACGAAACACACATGTATTCGCATGGAAAACGATACACCAAAGAGACTAGCCACTCCATTACTTAACTCGAGGCATTCTAAGGTGAATAAACAACGATCTGTCCGTAAAAACACGATTTATGTCCGTCCGTTCGGTCAGCATTTACTCGGTTTTCGATCCGAACTTGGAAATGGACGAAACTCACTTGTTTTGGAATCTAAACCCTCAAGATGGACAAGGCTTAGCCGGGACGTTTTAAGGCCAATATAGAATATTTGAACCATGGGAAGTGGGTTTTGTTGGGACTTTTGGCTTGGTATGTACTCGATTTTTGTTCCGAACGTATAAGTGGACGAAATACAGATGTTTTCGCATGGCAAACGATACACCTAGGAGACTAGCCACTCCATTACTTAACTCGGGGCTTCTAAGGTGAAAAAACAATGTTCCGTCCATAAAAAAGATATTTATGTCCGTCCGTTCGGTCGGCATTTACTCGGTTTTCACTCCGAACTTGGACATGGACGAAACTGACTTGTTTAAAAATCTAAAAGCTCAAGATCGACAAGGGTTAGCCGGGATGTTTTAAGGGCAATATAGAACATTTGGACCATGGGAACAGTGTTTTGTCTGGACATTCGACTTGGTATGTACTCTATTTTTGTTCCGAACTTTTTAGTGGACGAAACACACATGTTTTCGCATGGAAAACGATACACCTAAGAGACTAGCCACTCCATCACTTAACTCGGGGCGTTCTAAGGTGAAAAAACAACGTTCCGTCCGTAAAAACGGGATTTATGTCCGTCCGTACGGTCGGCATTTACTCGGTTTTCGATCCGAACTTGGGAATGGACGAAACTCACTTGTTTTAAAATCTAAAACCTTAAGATCAACAAGGCTTAGCTGGGACGTTTTAAGGGCAATATAGAACATTTGGACCGTGGGAACGGGGTTTTGTCCAGACATTCGGCTTGGTATGTACTCGATTTTGTTCCGAAATTACAAGTGGACGAAACACACATGTTTTCGCATGGAAAACGATACACCTAAGAGACTAGCCACTCCATTACTTAACTCGGGCGTTCTAAGGTGAAAAAACAACGTTCCGTCCGTAAAAACGAGATTTATGTCCGTCCGTTCGGTCGGCATTTACTCGATTTTCAGTCCGAACTTGGAAATGGACGAAACTCACTTGTTTAAAAATCTAAAGGCTCAAGATCGACAAGTGTTAGCCGGGACGTTTTAAGGGCAATATAGAACATTTGGACCATGGGAACAGGGTTTTGTCAGGACATTCGGCTTGGTATGTACTCGATTTTTGTTCCGAACTTATTAGTGGACGAAACACACATGTTTTCGCATGGAAAACGATACACCAAAGAGACTAGCCACTCCATTACTTAACTCTTTTTTTTTTTTGGTTGTCAAGCGAGGTTGTTACTGGGGTCCCCTACCCCGTTTCATTAATAAGTTTAAAGGAGTCATTATATTCTCAAATACATAGTACCTATGCTATCATCATATATGATTTTCTTTACATCTTCAGAGAAAGAACTATGTACAAATTCGAGAAAACTAGTGGCAGGTATGTTCTCTGCCAGTGCATCTGCAAGTTTGTTGGCCTCTCTATAGATATGCCGAATGTTGAAGGTCTCCAGTTCTCCAATCATATCCTTGATCCTTTGAGTCATCTTCCTAGCTTGCCAAGGTTGTCTTGTGTTTTGAAGAAATGCTACCACATTAGCTGAGTCTGTTTGTGCATGTATCTGACGTAGTCCATACCTCATTGCTAACTTCAGCCCTTGCTCTATTCCTTGCAATTCAATGAGTGCAATGCTGGAATACTGTGATTTTCCTTGTGCTGCTGCAAGCACTTGTCCATTTGAATCCCTTATGACTGCTGCCCATCCCCCTTGGTTGTTCTTTAATGTTCCATCTGTATTCATGGTACTAATGCCTTGTGTTGGTGCTTCCCATTTGCACCAAAGCGTGTTGTTGTCCTTTGCCTTGATCTGTATCCCCCAAAGCTGCATTAACCTGTCTCTTTCTGGTCCGCTCTCCATAGATGCTTGGTGTGCATTCAGTTTCACATGTACTTCCCTCATTGCCTGCCTTGCCACCTCTGTTGCTATCCTCTGCTTGTTATTGAATATCCTTTCATTCCTTTCTTTCCATGTCCAGTAAACGAAAGAATTGAACATCAGCCTTATAGCATCTTGTTTAAGCCCCTTTCCTTTGCTTGCCTGTAGAACCCAGTCCAGTTCTTCGCCTCATGAGCTAGCTAATCCTCTTCGCTAGCCCCTTGCCGGAGTAGTGTCAGCCATATGCTTTGTGAGTAAGTGCATTCATAGAACAAGTGGGGTTCAGTCTCACTATTGCTCCAACATAGTACACATGTGTCCACTGGTACTACACCCCAAGCCTTCCGCTTGTATTGAGTTTTTAACCCCCCTTTAAGAGCCATCCATCCTATAAAAGAGTGTCTGGGAATCCTGCTTGCAAACCACACTAATTGGTGCCACTTCACTGGCTGCTCAGTCCTTCTTATAGCATTGTATGTTTCCTTCAAGCTGTAATCACCATCCTTTGCTACTGGCCATATTACTTCATCTCTACCTCCCTCAATTGGTATGTAGTTCTCTGCTGTATGTGCAATATCCCTCACATGAAACCTCATAGACTCGGGAAAGTTCCATTGCCCATTCGTAATAACATTGGCAACCTTTGCCTCCAAATTGCAATATGAATCATATCTCAATGCAGCCGGGAACCGCTCCTTCAAAATCCCCTTATCAGTCCATGGTTGCGCCCAGAATTTAGTGTCCTGGCCATCCCCTATGATGTGCTTCACAATGTGTGCTGCTTTGTCTCTCTCCCTCAGTATGGATCTCCAACACCATGAGCTATCGCTGCTCATCTGCATTGTCCAGAACTCCTTGTCTTTAATGAGGTTATTATAGACCCATTCTACCCATAGAGATGACCTCTTAGATACGATGTTCCACAAATGCCTCATGTTAGCTGCATGATTTGTCATTTCGAGCTGCCTGATACCGAGTCCACCTTCTTCGTATGGGAGGCATGTGTCACTCCAACTAATTAGACCGTGGGATTGTGCGCAGTCAGGTCCTTTCCACAAGAAGTTCCTGCACAACTTGTTAATATCATCAATAATTTTATGAGGCAATATAAATGATGATAACCAAAATACATTCAAATTGCTGATCACTGCCTTGAGTAGTTGTAACCTGCCAGCATAGGATAGAAATTTCCCTTTCCAACTTTGCAGTTTAGCTGTGATCTTAGAGACAAGAGGCAAGCAATCCCCTGAATTAAGTCTGGTTGTGATCAGGGGCAATCCTAAGTACTTTACTGGCAATGTACCAATGCTGAAACTCATGATAGCTGTGATCTCATCCTTTAACTGTGTGTCCACCCCTGAGAAAAATAGGGAACTCTTTGTTAAGTTCACCTCAAGTCCAGTGCATCCCTTGAAGGTATTCAATGCGTTTCTCATACACCAAGTTGTTTCCACATCACCATGCATAAATGCAATCAAGTCATCCGCAAACGAGAGATGTGTGATGATAGGGTTCAAGCATCTATAATGGAGTTTGTATGACCCTTCCCTTACCTTATGCATGAGCAGATCTGTCAGTAAGTCCATGACTAGCACAAATAGATAAGGAGACATGGGATCTCCTTGTCTAATGCCCCTCTTAGCAGTAAAGTATCCATAAGGTGCTCCATTAAGCATTATTGAATACGTGGGCGTTTCAATACATGCCATGATCCATGCCAAGAACTTTGGTGGAATGCCAATTCTTTTTAGAGTGAACTCAATTGTCTCCCATCGAACAGAGTCATAAGCCTTTCGTAGGTCAATCTTTGCTGCACACTTAGCTGGTTGCTTGTCTCTGTGGTAATTATGCAATAGCTCACGACATAATAAGATGTTATCTTGTATATACCTGCCAGAAATGAATGCTGATTGGTTCTTAGCTACCACCATTGGCATAAACTCCTTCATTCGGTTTGTAATGATCTTTGTAATGCACTTATATAACACCGTACAACATGCTATGGGTCTGTAGTGCGTTCTAGGGCTCTCTTTCTTTGGCACCAAGGTAATGCAAGTTGCATTCACTTCTCTCAATAGTTTGCCAGATTTGAAAAAATTCTGAACTGCTTTAACAAAGTCCCCACCAGTGATTGCCCATAAAGTTCTAAAAAACTTCGATGAAAACCCATCTCCACCTGGTGCTTTATTAATATCAATGTTGGCCAATGCTTCAATAATTTCATTTCTTGTCACCTCAGTTACCAGCCTGTCACATGTCTCACTGGATATTGTTCTTTCTGCCTGTATCTCATCAAATACTTCAAAGTTCAAAGGGTCCAACTCTTGTGGGCTGTATATGTCTTTGTAGTATTGGACACATAAGTCACTAATTTGCTCCAAGTCTGTTATTGTTTCTCCATTCCCATCCCTCAAGCAAGTGATCTTATTCTTCCATCTTCTTTTCTTTACAGAGTTGAAGAAGAAAGCTGTGTTGTTGTCTCCTAACACCACATTCTGATCTCTTGATTTTTGTTTTTGTAGAGACTCTTCTGCTATTGACACCCTCACATAGTCCCTTACTGCCACTCTCTCCTCTTGTATGTAAGTGGCATTTAAAGGATCAATCTGTAGTTTGTTTTGTATTTCCTCCACTTCCCTTCTTGCTTCTTGTGCTCGGACATTGACATTCCCAATTTTGATTTTGTTCCATTCAATCAGTGTAGCCTTGGTGTTCTTGAGTTTCTTCATTAGCCTGAACATTGGATTCCCTACAACTGGTTCACCCCATGCTTGCCTTATAGTGTCATAGTATCCAGCCTCATCCGTCCAAAAGTTAAAGAACCTGAAGGATCTTTTCTTCGCATTATGCTGAGCTGTGGAGGAGATGATTACTGGTGTATGATCTGAATACACGCCCGCATTAAGAAACTCAGCTTCATAATTCTCAAATGTTGCATGCCAATCTGAGTTTACTAAGACTCTATCAATTTTACTGCAAATTCTTCTATCCTGCTTGTTAGTCCATGTGAAATAATTTCCTTTATATTTCAAGTCCACAACACCAGCCATGGTAATAAAGTTATGGAAATCAATAAAATGGTGTGATCTTACAACAGCTCCACCAACTCTTTCTTCTGGATTGAGAATTGTGTTGAAGTTGCCCATTAATAGCCATGGTTTATGAATAGAACAACCAATGTCACAAAGTTTGTCCCATAAGAATCTTCTGTCAATTGGATCATTACTTGCATAGACAGTAGTTAAAATGAAACTAACATCATTAACTAAAGTTACCTCCATGGTGCTTTGCTTGTCAGTGTATAGCGTATTCATCCTACATTCTCTTGGGTTCCAGCACACCCATACTCTCCCATCTTCAGCATATGCATAGTTATGTGCAAGCTCCCACCCTTGGCAACACATATTCTTGACTCTATCCATGTTACATTGTTGCACTCTAGTATCCAGAATGCCCATAATACACAAATCATGCTTCCTTATTAGTGATCTTACTTCTACTTGCTTAAACTCCATGTTAAATCCTCTCATATTCCAGCAACCAACTTTAGCCATGGATCAAACTATTTTTGGTTAAGGTGTCTCTGCTTGAAGCCACCATATTTGTTGCTCTTCCATCACCCTTGTCAGCACCTCCAGAACCTTGTCTTATTACTTGGCCAGCTTGCTTCAAGTGAGAGGTGTTAGAGTTGCTACTTCCTACACCAAATTGTCTGATATTACCCCCCTTTTTAGTGCTGGATAGATGATGTGCTCTGGTATCTCCCCCTTCACTATTACTTGCCTTCAGTTTGGCCACCCTCTCACCAACACTTCTCTGCATACTATCCATGTCTATTGTGTTGTTTGGGCTTATAGCCCTGAAAGTATGCTTTCTACCTGGGTTCTCCCACTCGCCTTCCTCTGCATTCTCAGCTTGTTTACTAGTGCTACTCATCTGCTGCTCCTTCAAAGGTTCCTCACTTGTGTCACTAATTGTTTTTTTCAGAGATTGATCCTCACTTTTTTCACCCTCCTTTTGTGCTCCACCTTCATTGTTTCTGGTTCTCTCATCATTGTTTTCTTCATCTTCTTTTTCTTCTTCCCCGTTGAACTCTCCCTCATCCTTACTTAACTCGGGGAATTCTAAGGTGAAAAACAACGTTCTGTCCGTAAAAACAAGATTTATGTCCGTCCGTTTGATCGGCATTTACTCGGTTTTCGATCCGAACTTGGAAATGGACGAAACTCACTTGTTTTGGAATCTAAAACCTCAAGATGGACAAGGCTTAGCCGGGACGTTTTAAGGCCAATATAGAACATTTGAACCATGGGAAGGGGGTTTTATCCGGACTTTCGGCTTGGTATGTACTCGATTTTTGTTCCGAACTTATAAGTGGACGAAATACACATGTTTTCGCATGGAAAACGATACACCTAAGAGACTAGCCACTCCATTACTTAACTCGGGGCTTCTAAGGTGAAAACACAATGTTTCGCCCATAAAAACGATATTTATGTCCGTCCGTTCGGTCGGCATTTACTCAGTTTTCAGTCTGAACTTTGAAATGGACGAAACTCACTTGTTTAAAAATCTAAAAGCTCAAGATCGACAAGGGTTAGCCGGGACGTTTTAAGGCCAACATAGAACATTTGGACCATGGGAACAGGGTTTTGTCAGGTCATTCGGCTTGGTATGTACTCGATTTTTGTTCCGAACTTATTAGTGGGCGAAACACACATGTTTTCGCATGGAAATCGATACACCAAAGAGACTAGCCACTCCATTACTTAACTCGGGGCATTCTAAGGTGAAAAAACAACGTTCTGTCCGTAAAAGCGAGATTTATGTCCGTCCGTTCGGTCGGCATTTACTCGGTTTTCGATCCGAACTTGGAAATGGACGAAACTCACTTGTTTTAAGGGCAACATAGAACATTTGTACCATGGGAACGGGGTTTTGTCCGGACATTCGGCTTGGTATGTACTCGATTTTTGTTCTAAACTTATAAGTGGACGAAATACACATATTTTCGCATGGAAAACGATACACCTAAGAGACTAGCCACTCCATTACTTAACTCGGGGCTTCTAAGGTGAAACAACAACAATCCGTTCGAAAAAACGATATTTATGTCTGTCCATTTGGTCGGCATTTACTCGGTTTTCAGTCCGAACTTGGAAATGGACGAAACTCACTTGTTTTGGAATCTAAATCCTCAAGATGGACAAGGCTTAGCCGGGACGTTTTAAGGCCAATATAGAACATTTGAACCATGGGAAGGGCGTTTTGTCCGGACTTTCGGCTTGGTATGTACTCGATTTTTGTTCCGAACTTATAAGTGGACGAAATACACATGTTTTCGCATGTTAAACGATACACCTAAGAGATTAGCCACTCCATTACTTAACTTGGGGCTTCTAAGGTGAAACAACAACAAACAGTCCGAAAAAACGATATTTATGTCTGTCCGTTCGGTCGGCATTTAATCGGTTTTTAGTCCGAACTTGGAAATGGACGAAACTGACTTGTTTAAAAATCTAAAAGCTCAAGATCGACAAGGGTTAGCTGGGACGTTTTAAGGGCAATATAGAACATTTGGACCATGGGAACGAGGTTTTGTCCGGACATTCGGCTTGGTATGTACTCGATTTTGTTCCGAAATTATAAGTGGACGAAACACACATGTGTCCGCATGTAAAAGGATACACCTAAGAGACTAGCCACTCCATTACTTAACTCGGGGCTTCTAAGGTGAAAAAACAACGTTCCGTCCGTAAAAACGAGATTTATGTCCGTCCGTTCGGTCGGCATTTACTCGGTTTTCGATCCGAACTTTTTCAATGGACGAAACTCACTTGTTTTAAAATCTAAAACCTTAAGATCAACAAGGCTTAGCCGGGACTTTTTAAGGGCAATATAGAACATTTGGACGATGGGAACGGGGTTTTGTCCGGACATTCGGCTTGGTATATACTTGATTTTGTTCCAAAATTATAAGTGGACGAAAAACATATGGTTTCGCATGGAAAACGATACACCTAAGAGACTAGCCACTCCATTACTTAACTCGGCGCATTCTAAGGTGAAAATACAACGTTCCGTCGGTAATAACGAGATTTATGTCTGTCCGTTCGGTCGGCATTTACTCGGTTTTCGGTCCGAACTTGGAAATGGACGAAACTCACTTGTTTAAAAATCAAAAAGCTCAAGATCGACAAGGCTTAGCCGGGACGTTTTAAGGGCAATATAGAAACTTTGGACCATGGGAACGGGGTTTTGTCCGGACATTCGGCTTGGTATGTACTCGATTTTCTTCCGAAATTATAAGCGGACGAAAAACACATGTTTTCGCATGGAAAACGATACACCTAAGAGACTAGCCACTCCATTACTTAACTAGGTGCGTTCTAAAGTGAAAAAACAATGTTCCGACCGTAAAACCGAGATTTATGTCCGTCCGTTCGGTCAGCATTTACTCGGCTTTAAGTCCGAACTTGGAAATGGACGAAACTCACTTATTTAAAAATCTAAAAGCTAAAGATCGACAAGGGTTAGCCGGGACGTTTTAAAGGCAATATAGAACATTTCTTCCATGGGAACGGGGTTTTGTCCGGACATTCGGCTTGGTATGTACTCGATTTTGTTCCGAAATTATAAGTAGACGAAACACACATGTTTTCGCATGGAAAACAAAACACCAAAGAGACTAGCCACTCCATTACTTAACTCGGGGCGTTCTAAGGTGAAAATACAACGTTCCGTCGGTAAAAACGAGATTTATGTCCGTCCGTTTGGTCTGCATTTACTCGGTTTTCAGTTAGAACTTGTCAATGGACGAAACTCAGTTGTTTTGGAATCTAAAACCACAAGATCGACAAGGCTTAGCCAGGACGTTTTAAGGCCAATATAGAACATTTGAACCATGGGAACAAGGTTTTGTCCGGACATTCGGCTTGGTATGTACTCGATTTTTGTTACGAATTTATTAGTGGACGAAACACACATGTTTTCGCATGGAAAACGATACACCTAAGATACTAGCCACTCCATTACTTAACTCGGGGCATTCTAAGGTGAAAATACAACGTTCCGTCGGTAATAACGAGATTTATGTCCGACCGTTCGGTCGGCATTTACTCGGTTTTCGGTCCGAACTTGGAAATGGACGAAACTCACTTGTTTTGGAATCTAAAACCTCAAGATGGACAAGGCTTAGTGAAATCGGCACGAAGTGGTTTGACATCAATTTTGTGACAAAGTGTCTTTGGTTATCTCGCCTTGAATTCATTGTTAGGAAAATCAAGATGTACGCATGGTCGTCTCGTGTCCTTGTGTCTCTTAGGTCTGTCCAGGAGAAGTTATTGGGTTCTGGACGTACGTACCGAGTTAGGACGTACGTACGTCCACTGAAGCAGCAAACATCTTTTGGTCAGGACGTACGTACGCTGTTAGGAAGTTCGTACGTCCAAGTAGGCAGCAGACGTGTTTTCGTATGGAGACGTACGTACCGAGTTAGAGCGTTCGTACGTCATGTTAGGCAGCAGGCTTATTTTTGTGTGGCGACGTTCGAACGTCATATCGACGTACGAACGTCCAAAGTCGGTTTGCACTGTTTCGGCCCATTTTCCTAGGTTTTCAACCCTAAGTATAAATAGGGTTTCTCTTCCATAGAACAAGGCAGTTCTTTGGCCGTCCATCCTTCTTCTAGTTCATGTGTTTTGGTTAGGTTTTTGATATTGAAATTGTTTGTGGCTATTGAACTCAATTCCCTTTCTTCCCCCTTTTCTCAATTCATATCTTTGTGATCTTTAAGAGTTATTGTGATTTCGGCTTCGAGTCTTCTTGTGTGTTCATCAAGAAGTCGAGTGTCTTGTGCGTACATCAAGGTGCTCTGGTGAAGTCAAGGTGTTAGAGATAACCAGGAGTATCAACTCGCAGTGAGTGCAGGTAGTTGATAGGTTTGTACATCTCTTTTCATCTAGTGGATTATTTTGTTGTCGCGAGGACAACCGTGGACGTTTCCCTGTTTGGGTTTTACCACGTTAAAAATCTCTGTGTGTTATTTACTTTCTGCGTATTGTTTGTTTGCTTGTTTGAATTCACATTTGTTATACTAGCACTATTTGTAGTTTCTCAATTGGTATCAGTCGCTGGGGGCTGGTTAAGGAGCGTAAAGGCTCACGCTAACGATCAATAGTGCTTTATGGAATCTCACAAGTCTGCTACTTCAAGTCTTCCTCCACAATTCAGTGGAAAGGACTTTGGTCATTGGAAAGTACGTATGCGAGCTTATCTCCAAGCATTAGGAGAAGAAGTCTGGCTTTCTGTTGTCACAGGGTGGAAAGAACCTCTGACTACTACAGGGACTGATGATACTGCTGTTACATCACTGACGCCACGTGAAAAGTGGACGCCTGAACAGAAGTTGTTGGCAAATTATAACAACAAGGCACTCAATGCTATTTTCATGGCATTAAATGCTAGTGAGTTTCGTAGGGTGCAGGGCTGTGAAGAGGCTAAAGATGCATGGAACAGGCTTATCTATACACATGAAGGTGACGAAACAGTCAAAGAAAGTAAGCTGGAACTGTTAACATCTCAGTTTGAGAATCTACGGATGGATAATTCTGAGACCTTTGATGATTTCTTTATTCGTCTCCAAGACATCATCAACTGCAGTGCGGCTATTGGTCATGCATATACTGACACACAGGTGGTACGTAAGATATTGCGTGCTTTGCCTCCTCGGTTTTGTTCACGTAAGGATGCCATCACTGAGAGCAATGTGATTAAGAACATGTCCATCGAGACACTTGCTGGGAAACTAAGGACATGTGAGATGGAACAGGCTTTGGAAGAACCTTTGAAGAACAAATCTGTAGCATTCAAAGCTACATCGTCTAAAGAACCTTCCACAGGACCTTCTGATGATGAAGAACAGGATGTGGATGATAACTATGCGTTTCTGTCACGTAGCTTTCAGAAGATTCTGAAATATCAACAGAATCGAGATCCTCGAAAGCGATTTCCTGATTCCTCAAATGCTCCTAGAAGTCGTGGTTTTGAGCGGTTCTCTGTGGATGGGAGAAGAGCTCGAGTTGATCGTAAAGATGTCCAATGTTACAAGTGTCGTGATTATGGACACTTTGCAAATGAATGTGACAAGAAGGTGGATCGCAAGCCTGGAGACAATTCCAAAGCGAATCTCACAGTAACATGGGATGATTCAGATGAAGATGATGATGGGAATCTCTCAAATATTGTCTCCAATTATGTGGTCTTCAGTGCATCCCTGGATGAACATCCAGGAGGTATTGTATCCTCTTCTGCTGATATTAATGTTTCTGATTCTGGTGTTCATGCTACCACTAGTGAATTATGTGACATGTATAAGTTTTCTATGCAACAAGTAAAGTTGCTTGAAAAAACTAACACCGTCTTGCAGGATCAGGTAGAGAGTCTTGGACAGGATATATGCAATCTTACAGGTGATTCCAACATGTTGAAGGAAGAATTTGTGAAGGAAAAGGAGGATTTCCAAGTGCGTATTGTCACTCTGGAAAAGCTGAATAATGATCTGGAAACACGGTATCGATCCCTTGTATTGGAGCATGAGAGAGTAAAGGCTGAGTTGTTTGCTGCTAACAAACAATTGGTTGGGTTTGGTAAAGCAAGTGTTAATCTAAACTCTCTGTTGGGAATCGGTAAATCCCATTCAGATAAATCTGGTTTAGGTTATGACACTTCTGTTCCCCTTGCTACTGCTAGTACTTCCCGCACTACCTTTGTGCGACCAACTAGTGTCGCTATTCCTGCTCCTGTGCAGGTGTCTAGTGTGGTATCACCACCCAAGGTTACTCATGTAAAGCATGTTCGGAAAAAGAACTCTAGACACAAAGGCTTTAAATGTCTAACATGTGGTCGCATGGGTCACACTTCTGCCTTTTGTTGGAATAATTTGTTTCCTGCTCATCATCCTTCTTTTGCAGGTAACTCATATTGGAACAAGTCTTCCACCTTCTCCATGCAGGCTCCATACATGTGGAATGGCTATGCTCCGTGGGGTTTACCCAGAACTTCTCCTTATGGAAACCGTTCTCAAGCAACACCCATGCCTACTCCACCACCACATTTCTGGGATAGGAGTATGGATGCATCCAGGAAAATGGTGTCTCACATGGCTCGGTTGGTTGAACCAATGCTTTTATCATGGTATCTTGACAGCGGTTGTTCGCGTCATATGACAGGTGATAAGACTCTGATTGATAACCTGACTCTTGGTTATGGAGGTAAGGTTAGGTTTGGTAATGGTAAGATGCTTCCGGTTGAAGGTAAAGGTAAATTTTCTGAGTTTGAATCGCTCAATAGTCATGAGCTTCTTTTTGTTAAGGGTCTTAAGTCCAATCTATTGAGTATTAGTCAGTTATGTGATGCTAAATTTAAGGTTGTGTTTGAGGATAATCGTTGTGATGTTTTTGATTCCAATCATATCTTGGTGTTATCTGGTAGTCGCTCATCTGATAACTGCTTCATTGTCACTACACCTCTTCCGCATTCATATGCCTAATGTGTTCATTGGAACTGTCTGTGTTTAGGATGTTTAGGTTGGGTCATTTATTGTTGTTGTTGGTATTGAGGACATACTACATTCTCTATTGTGTAGATTCCAGTTTACAGATGTTTCTAGTTTGGCGTTCTCAACTGTCTTTGTGTCATGCATAGTTGTAGGGTTACATTATACTCTCTTCGTATTGGTAGTTTCTTGCATGATGCATTTCAATGTGGTTGGCTTGACATTCTCAATACATGTATAACTCCAGTTTTCCATGATTGTTTTTCATGATCGTTGTTTTATTTTCTTTATGTTCTCACCTCTTGTAAGTGGTCAATTACTCACAAAATCCCCAGCCATTTGAATGTCTTGAGAGCATACTCATTTGGCTAAGAACCCGTTGGGGCTGTGAGGGTCATGCTCTGACGGATGCACTCAGGAGATGTTAGTTCTTTTGTTGCACGTTATCATGGTATTGCACTTCTTGAGTGTGTTTTGCCGAAAAGATGTAGGCTACACCCTACCCTCGTGTTCTGGTAAAAGATGGAGATACTTTATACTCCCACACGGGAATGGCATTGTTTTCAAAGAGAAAAAAAAAAAAAAAAAAAAAAAAATGTGTTAAGTGTCTGTCGCACTTGTCTAGTTGGAAGACAAGAAGAATACCAGTTTTTCTGTGTTTACATGCAAAAGACTTTGCAGGTATTCCTTGATCATGTTTTTCGTTTGTTTCCGGAGGTTGGTATGGGTCTATCAGGTTCTTCTACTTGCTTGCATCATTCTAGTAAGTACCATATCATGGTGTATAATGTCGTTCTTCGATTGTGCATTATCTTAAGGTTGAGGGTTGTTTAAACTGTATTCGGTTGTAATTGGAATACGTATGATAAGTAGAAGTGTTTTCTTGTGATGTCTCTCAATATTTGTTTTTGGAGTTATGTGGTTTATTATCTAGCTGTTAGGTTGGTTTTCCCTTCTTCCAAAAAAAAAAAAAAAAAAAAAAAAAAAAAAAGGGGGTACGTACGTACGCTTTCATGACGTTCGTATGTTTGGGGGTACAGATCTTTTTTAAACGTACGAACGTTCCTAGGACGTACGAACGTGATCTTTACCAGATGTTTGGTTTTTGGGTCCCGACGTTCGAACGTCTTAAGAGCGTACGAACGTCTGTCATACAGTCCGGCCCATTTGCGTTTAAATTCAAATTTTGTTTTAAACCAAAGGCCAACTGTTATATCAATCGTGTTCCCTCTTCTTTGGCACACTACAAGCAGTTACCATATTGGTTTTCATTGCTCATATTCGGAGATCTTCTTCTACTCTTCCTTTCCTTGTATATGGGGGTGAGCCCTCCTAAGTTTGTTGGCCACGACTGGGTCAACGCTATCAAAAAGGGCTGTCAGTCTCGAAAGTTGGCCTTCGAGTCCGTGGGTGCGCGTCTGACGCATCACCTCATTTGGGGAGGCAGGGCGCTTGTTCGCAATGATGATTTTGATCGGGCTTTGACCTCTGGACGCCCCATCCGAGCCTCTGCTAGGGGAAATCGGGCTGTTGCAGCCATTGATGCTCGGGTTTCCTCTCTCCGCCGTCATCAGGATCATATGGACGCTCGGTTAGATCGTTTTGGGGTCATTCTCTCTCGTCATGATGTCATGATCAGTGATATTCATGCGATGAACGTTGCTCAGATGCGTCATCTACAGGTGGACTTCACTCCCACAGACTTGCCTCCGTATCCAGAAGAGGTGCCTCCAGTTCATGGTGAGAGTGATGGTGATGACTCAGAGAGTGAGGACGAGGGTGATGGTGAACCCAGTGATGGTGCCTCGGAATCCGAGTAGTTGGTTTTCTGGGTTCCTCTTCACATTTTTGTACTTATTTTTTTTTGCTATATTGGTTTGTTTCTATTTTTTTGGTATTGTACATGTTCTTGGATATTGCTATTTTCATATTAGTTCAAGTTGGTTTCCTTGTTTTGCAGTGAATTTTTCTAAGGTAATGGACCTTTCTTCTTGGGCCCATGATATGCTTACCCCTACTTTTCCTATAAATAGGGAGTTTTTTTTTTCTCTTTTACTCCTATTGTGTCTTCTTACTTCTTGCTAGTTCTCTCCTTGTTCTTCAGGATCTTCTATGGCAGAATATGACCTTCATGGAATTTTTGTTCCGACTGTTGGTTATGTGTCGTTCATGGTAATGGCGTACAAGAACAATGCTAAGGTTTGTCGTTTATGTCGCGTTCCCCATGGATATGACTATATTCATCGTCCTTTTCTTAATCCTTGTTTGGTTCGTGTCAATCATTGGGAGAGATTACCGGGACATCTTCAAAATCATATTTTGGAGTTGGTTGGTTATCCGAAGGTTCCGGGACTTGCTGCTCCACTTACCGACTGTGGCTTGGACAGCAGAATTGAGGAGTTGTTTTGTAAGAGTGAATGGCTGGAGGATTATGATGATCATGTGATTGCTCGGTGGAATAGGCCTTCGGCTCGTGCGGAAGCTTACTTCTCCAAGCTTCCTCTAGGTCATTGGGAACGGGTTTTTCGAATTCGTTAACTCAAGCCTTATGTTTTTGTCATTTTGTTTTTTTTATGTTTATGGATTTTTCTGTTTGGTTATTAGTTGACTTTCTGAACTTTTAACAGTTGGATTAGTTTTATATTTTTATCTGTCTTGTATTCTTTGTTTGGTTTTGATTTCTTTTTCTTGGTTATTGGTTTATTATTGTTCTTTTCCTTTGTTGGTTGGTTATTTTGTTCACTTGTTGTGACAAAAAGGGGGAGATTTATGACTCTAATTTCTAACAATCGTCTCTTTCTTGTTAGGGTATTCTTGGGTCATGTTTCAGGTATGCTACATGTATGCGGGGAGTGAACGTGTTGATGTTTTAAGAGTTATACAGTTATGGGGGAGCTCGTGTGTCAAAATTTTGGAGCTCATGAAGTATGGGGGAGTTGCTCGAAGGAACTTCTGTTGAATCCTTGATTGCTTCGGAAATTTCTAGTTGCTTCCGTTCGATCTCTGATGGTTAAAGCTGGATAACAAGAATTGGTGACTTGTTATGTGTTTCTATTTTGAGTGATTTTGTAGGCATGTTTTATAAATGCCATGGTTTGGGATTGTAAGCACGTTTTATAAGTGCTATTAGAGTCATAGGTTTTTGTCACACAATCAATGTCAAAGGGGGAGATATTGAAACCGGCACGAAGTGGTTTGACATCAATTTTGTGACAAAGTGTCTTTGGTTATCTCGCCTTGAATTCATTGTTAGGAAAATCAAGATGTACGCATGGTCGTCTCGTGTCCTTGTGTCTCTTAGGTCTGTCCAGGAGAAGTTATTGGGTTCTGGACGTACGTACCGAGTTAGGACGTACGTACGTCCACTGAAGCAGCAAACATCTTTTGGTCAGGACGTACGTACGCTGTTAGGAAGTTCGTACGTCCAAGTAGGCAGCAGACCTGTTTTCGTATGGAGACGTACGTACCGAGTTAGAGTGTTCGTACGTCATGTTAGGCAGCAGGCTTATTTTTGTGTGGCGACGTTCGAACGTCATATCGACGTACGAACGTCCAAAGTCGGTTTGCACTGTTTCGGCCCATTTTCCTAGGTTTTCAACCCTAAGTATAAATAGGGTTTCTCTTCCATAGAACAAGGCAGTTCTTTGGCCGTCCATCCTTCTTCTAGTTCATGTGTTTTGGTTAGGTTTTTGATATTGAAATTGTTTGTGGCTATTGAACTCAATTCCCTTTCTTCCCCCTTTTCTCAATTCATATCTTTGTGATCTTTAAGAGTTATTGTGATTTCGGCTTCGAGTCTTCTTGTGTGTTCATCAAGAAGTCGAGTGTCTTGTGCGTACATCAAGGTGCTCTGGTGAAGTCAAGGTGTTAGAGATAACCAGGAGTATCAACTCGCAGTGAGTGCAGGTAGTTGATAGGTTTGTACATCTCTTTTCATCTAGTGGATTATTTTGTTGTCGCGAGGAAAACCGTGGACGTTTCCCTGTTTGGGTTTTACCACGTTAAAAATCTCTGTGTGTTATTTACTTTCTGCGTATTGTTTGTTTGCTTGTTTGAATTCACATTTGTTATACTAGCACTATTTGTAGTTTCTCACTTAGCCGGAACGTTTTAAGGCCAATATAGAACATTTCAACCATGGGAAGGGGGTTTTGTCAGGACTTTCGGCTTGGTATGTACTCGATTTTTGTTCCGAACTTATTCGTGGACGAAATACACAAGTTTTTGCATGTAAAATGATACACCTAAGAGACTAGCCACTCCATTACTTAACTCGGGGCTTCTAAGGTGAAAAAACAACGTTCCGTCCGTAAAAACGAGATTTATGTCCGTCCGTACGGTCGGCATTTACTCGGTTTTCGGTTAGAACTTGTCAATGGACAAAACTCACTTGTTTTGGAATCTAAAACCTCAAGATGGACAAGGCTTAGCCGGGACGTTTTAAGGCCAATATAGAACATTTGAACCATGGGAAGGGGGTTTTGTCCGGACATTCGGCTTGTTATGTACTCGCTTTTTGTTCCGAACTTATAAGTGGACGAAATACACATGTTTTCGCATGTAAAACAATACACCTAAGAGACTAGCCACTCCATTACTTAACTCGGGGCTTCTAAGGTGAAACAACAACAATCCGTCCGAAAAATTGATATTTATGTCTGTCCGTTCGGTCGGCATTTACTCGGTTTTTAGTCCGAACTTGGAAATGGACGAAACTGACTTGTTCAAAAATCTAAAAGTTCAAGATCGACAAGAGTTAACTGGGACGTTTTAAGGGCAATATAGAACATTTGGACCATGGGAATGGGGTTTTGTCCGGACATTCGGCTTGGTATATACTTGATTTTGTTCCAAAATTATAAGTGGACGAAAAACATATGGTTTCGCATGGAAAACGATACACCTAAGAGACTAGCCACTCCATTACTTAACTCGGTGCGTTCTAAAGTGAAAAAACAATGTTCCGTGAAACCGGCACGAAGTGGTTTGACATCAATTTTGTGACAAAGTGTCTTTGGTTATCTCGCCTTGAATTCATTGTTAGGAAAATCAAGATGTACGCATGGTCGTCTCGTGTCCTTGTGTCTCTTAGGTCTGTCCAGGAAAAGTTATTGGGTTCTGGACGTACGTACCGAGTTAGGACGTACGTACGTTCACTGAAGCAGCAAACATCTTTTGGTCAGGACGTACGTACTCAGTTAGGACGTTCGTACGTCCAAGTAGGCAGCAGACGTGTTTTCGTATGGAGACGTACGTACCGAGTTAGAGCGTTCGTACGTCATGTTAGGCAGCAGGCTTATTTTTGTGTGGCGACGTTCGAACGTCATATCGACGTACGAACGTCCAAAGTCGGTTTGCACTGTTTCGGCCCATTTTCCTAGGTTTCCAACCCTAAGTATAAATAGGGTTTCTCTTCAATAGAACAAGACAGTTCTTTGGCCGTCCATCCTTCTTCTTGTTCATGTGTTTTGGTTAGGTTTGTCATAGTGAAATTGTTTGTGGCCATTGAACTCAATTCCCTTTCTTCCCCCTTTTCTCAATTCATATCTTTGTGATCTTCAAGAGTTATTGTGAATTCGGCTTCGAGTCTTCTTGTGTGTTCATCAAGAAGTCGAGTGTCTTGTGCGTACATCAAGGTGCTCTGGTGAAGTCAAGGTGTTAGAGATAACCAGGAGTATCAACTCGCAGTGAGTGCAGGTAGTTGATAGGTTTGTACATCTCTTTTCATCTAGTGGATTATTTTGTTGTCGCGAGGACAACCGTGGACGTTTCCCAGTTTGGGTTTTACCACGTTAAAAATTTCTGTGTGTTATTTACTTTCCGCGTATTGTTTGTTTGCTTGTTTGAATTCACATTTGTTATACTAGCACTATTTGTAGTTTCTCAATTGGTATCAGAGCTGGGGGCTGGTTAAGGAGCGTAAAGGCTCACGCTAACGATCAATAGTGCTATGGATTACTCTGGTAAGACACATGTCTCGGTTGTTGCTCGAATGTCTGATGGGCAGTCAACTGACAGTCAAGAATGCTCTAGTAATTGTGACAGGGATTTGATTCTGGTGGACAATAATGATTGGGCTACTCTATACCGGTTATCCAGAAAGGAATGCCTAAGGTTAGAGGCACAAAATTGTATTCTTCAGGACAGACTTGACTTACTGTCTTCTAGTTCCTCATCTATGTCAATCCTGGATAGGGAACCTGTATCATGGCAGGTTGATAAGGTGGCTTTACTGGGTAATCTTGCTGCTCTTGAGCATGACAAGGTCGAATGGGAAGCGCGGTATAAGATTGTGTCCTCAGAACTAGACAAGGTCAAAAAGGAGTTGATTCGCCTTCAGTTGTTCGAAAAGTGCAATGGGTTGTCATCTTCTGAATTACCTCCACTGTTGCCCTATCCTCCTACCAAAAAGTCCGACATTCATCACTCTGTGGACACGGTTGGCATCCGGCGTAAGTGGAAACTGTTCAGGCGTGTTCCGCCTCAGGGAAGGAAACGTAAAATGCCGTGCTCACTATGCGGACAGTTTGGACATTGGGCCTCGCAGTGTGGTGTGGCTGCTCATGTTCCACAATCATGGAAGCTGTTTTCACAGCCGTCGTATGATTATCCATCTTATCCATATGCCTCTTACTCTTTTCGTTGTAATTTTGCAGGAAATGTTTCGAATGTGGCGATCACTGCTCTTCATGTCTCAAGTTCGGATACTGAGTGGTTACTTGATAGTGGTGCTTCAAAACATATGTCAGGTAATGCCAAACTTTTCTCCTCCGTTACTGCTATAGATGGTGGAAGTGTTACTTTTGGGAATGGTAAGAGTTCTCCTGTGATTGGTAAGGGATTTGTCGCTGGTATTGGTTTATCTCCGAATGATGTTTGTTTGTTAGTTGATGGTTTGCATGTAAATTTGATCAGTATTAGTCAACTGTGTGATACTGACCATACTGTTAATTTTTCCAAAAATATATGTACCGTGCTTGATAGTTCGGGTAAGTGTATCATGACAGGTAAACGAACATTGGATAATTGCTATGCCATTCAGCCGGTTGCATCTAGCATGAACTGCTTACCTAGCAAACTAAATGAAGGTCTATTGTGGCATCAACGACTAGGTCATGTCAACTTTGAACACCTGGACAATCTCACTCGGAATGAATATATTAAGGGAGTTCCTAGACTTGGAAGAAATCGAGACACTGTGTGTGGTGGGTGTCAACTAGGTAAACAGATACGTAGTCCACATTCCAAGAAAAAATCCATAACCACATCTTCTCCTTTAGAACTCATACACATGGATCTGATGGGTCCTACTCGTACTCCTAGTCTAGGAGGCAAACGATACATCTTGGTTATGGTTGATGATTACACTCGCTTTACCTGGGTATCATTCTTGCGTGAAAAATCTGATGCGTTTCTTGAGTTTCAGGGAATATGCCTTCGTATTCAGAACGAGAAAGATACTCAAATTAAACATATCAGAAGCGATAGAGGTGGTGAGTTCACAGCCACAGGTGTGATTGAGTATTGTATTGCAAATGGTACATGGCAAGAATTTTCGGCTCCATACACTCCGCAACAAAACGGAGTCGCTGAAAGGAAAAATCGTGTTATTCAGGAGATGGCTCGTGCTATGTTGCATGCAAAGGATGTTCCAACCAAGTTTTGGGCGGAAGCGGTTCATACTGCTTGTTACATAATGAACCGTGTATACCTAAGATCTGGTACCACACAAACTGCTTATGAGCTATGGTATGGTAAGAAGCCGAATCTCAAATATATGCGAGTTTTTGGTAGCTTGTGCTATGTGTGCAAGGACAGACAAAGTCTGTCCAAGTTTGATAGTCGAGGTGAAGTAGCTCTTTTACTTGGTTATTCCTCTAACAGTAGAGCCTTTCGAGTGTTTAACTACACCACTCGCAAGGTCATGGAATCCTTTAATGTTGTTGTTGATGACACTATTACATCTGACTCTTCTGTATCCATCTCTTCATGTGAGGCTGAGTATATAGCCGCAGCTAGTGCATGTACTCAACTTCTGTGGATGGGTCAGATGCTTCGGGATTATGGCATTCAACAGCAGGCGATGGACCTGTTCTGTGATAACACCAGTACCATTAGCATTTTCAAGAATCCGGTTCAACACTCACGCACAAAGCATATTGACATTCGTCACCATTTTCTTCGTGAGGCGGTCGAAAAGGGTGATATAGTAATGGAGTTCATTCCTACTGAACATCAGCTAGCAGATATTCTTACAAAACCTCTTGATGCAGGCCGATTCCATTCCTTGCGTAAGTCTATTGGGGTTGTCACTCTTCCCTAATTGTTTTGTTACCTTCTTCTTCTCTCTGGTATTGTCATTGTAGTTAGGATGTTTAGGTTCAGTTATTTATTATTGTTGCTGATATTGAGGACATACTACTTTTTCTATTTGTGTGGATTCCATTTTACAGATGTTTCTAGTTTGGCGTCCTCAACTGTTTTTGTGTCATGCATAGTTGTAGGGTTACATCATACTCTCTTTGTCTTGGTAGTTTCTTGCATGATGCATTTCAATGTGGTTGGCTTGATATTTTCAAAACATGTATAACTCCAGTCTTCCATGGTTGTTTTTTCATGATCGTTGTTTTTATTTTCTTTATTCTCTCACCTCTTGTAAGTGGTCAATGACTCACAAAATCCCCAGCCATTTGAATGTCTTGAGAGCATACTCATTTGGCTAAGAACCCGTTGGGGCTGTGAGGGTCATGCTCTGACGGATGCACTCAAGAGATGTTAGTTCTTGTGTTGCACGTTATCATGGTATTGCACTTCTTGAGTGTGTTTTTGCCGAAAAGATGTAGGCTACACCCTACCCTCGTGTTCTGGTAAAAGATGGAGATATTTCATACTCCCACACGGGAATGGCATCTGTTTCAATGGTCTATAAAAAAAAAAAAAAAAAAAAAAAAAAAAAATGAAATGAATGAATAGTAGCTTTCGCATTTGTCCAGTTGAAAGACAAGACGAAAACCAATAGTGTGTGTTTTCCTTGTTGTGTTGTGATCTGGTTCAGTTTCATTTTGGGCTAGTTGCAAGTGACCTTCAATATTCTCTATGATCATGTCTTTAGTTTGTTTTTCGGAGGTTGGTATTGGTCTATCAGGTTCTTCTACATACCTGCATCATTCTAGTAACTACCATGTCATGGTGTATGATGTCGTTCTTCGATTTTGCATTCTCTTGTGGTTGAGGATTGTTTAAACTATATTCGGTTGTATTTGGAATTCGTATGATACGTAGAAGTGTTTTCTTGTGATGTCTCTCAATTTTTTTTTTTTTTTTGGTTTTTGGAGTTATGTGGTTTATTATCTAGCTGTTAGGTTGGTTTTTCCCTTCTTCAAAAAAAAAATAAAAAAAAAAAAAATAAAAAAAAAAAAAATAAATAAAAGGGTACGTCCGTACGTTTTTTTGACGTTCGTATGTTTGGGGGTACAGATCTTTTTTAAACGTACGAACGTTCCTAGGACGTACGAACGTGATCTTTACCAGATGTTTGGTTTTTGGGTCCCGACGTTCGGACGTCTTAAGAGCGTACGAACGTCTGTCATACAGTCCAGCCAATTTGTGTTTACATTCAAATTTTTTTTTGAACCAAAGGCTTATTGTTACATCAATCGTGCTTCTTTCTTCTCTCTTGCACGTACATAGGAAGTCTTCACCTTCTCTCAAGGTCTTTTCTTTGGTCTTTCTCTTCTTCTTCTTCCTTGATGGTTGTTTATTGCTTCTCTCAAGCAGCTTGTTTCTATTTCTTTGGTATTGGGCATGTTCTTGGATATTGCTATTTTCATGTTAGTTCAACTTGGTTTCTTTGTTTTGCAGTATTTTTTTTGGTAATGGACCTCTTATTGGGCCCATGATAGGTTTTCTCCTCTATATAGGGGAGTCTTCTCCTCTTTTACTCCTATTGTATCTTCTTATCTCTTGCTAGTTCTATCTTTGTTCTTCAGAATTTTCTATGGCAGAATTTGCACTTCATGGAGTCTTTGTTCCGGGTGTTGGGTATGTGTCGTTCATGGTAATGGAGTACAAGAACAATGCCAAGGTTTGTCGTTTATGTCGCGTTCCCCATGGATTTGACTATGATCATCGACCTTTACTTCCTTCATGCATGGTTCTTGTCAATCATTGGGAAAGGCTACCGGGACATCTTCAGAATCACATCTTGGAGTTGGCTGGATACCCGAGGGTTTCAGGACTTGCTGCTCCTCTTACCGACTGTGGCTTGGACAGCAGAATTGGGGAGTTATTTTGTACGAGTGCTGATAGTCCTGTGCACACTCGGTGGAATAGACCTTCGGCTCGTGCGGAAGCTTACTTCTCCAAGCTTCCTCTAGGTCATTGGGAAAGGGTTTTTCGAATTCGTTAATTCGAGCCTTCTATTTTTGTCGTTTTTGGCTTTTCTGCTTATAGATTTCTCTGTTTGGTTATTAGTTGACTGTCTGAACTTTTAACAAGTTGGGTTCGTTTTATATTCTATATGTTTTGTATTCTTTGTTTGGTTTTGATTTCTTTTTCTTGGTTATTTGTTTATTTTGTTCACTTGTTGTGACAAAAAGGGGGAGATTTATGACTCTAATTACTAACAATCGTCTTCTTGTTGTTAGGTTATTTTTGGGTCATGTTTCAGGTATGCTACATGTATGGGGGAGTTGCTCATGAAGTTTGGAGCTCATGAAGTATGGGGGAGTTGCTCGAAGGAACTTCTGTTGAATCCTTGATTGCTTCCGTTCGATCTCTGATGGTTAAAGCATCTTCCTAAAGCTGGATAACAAGAATTGGTGACTTGTTATGTGTTTCTATTTCGAGTGTTTTTGTAGGCATGTTTTATAAATGCCATGGTTTGGGATTGTAAGCACGTTTTATAAGTGCTATTAGAGTCATAGGTTTTTGTCACAAAATCAATGTCAAAGGGGGAGATTGAAACCGGCACGAAGTGGTTTGACATCAATTTTGTGACAAAGTGTCTTTGGTTATCTCGCCTTGAATTCATTGTTAGGAAAATCAAGATGTACGCATGGTCGTCTCGTGTCCTTGTGTCTCTTAGGTCTGTCCAGGAAAAGTTATTGGGTTCTGGACGTACGTACCGAGTTAGGACGTACGTACGTTCACTGAAGCAGCAAACATCTTTTGGTCAGGACGTACGTACTCAGTTAGGACGTTCGTACGTCCAAGTAGGCAGCAGACGTGTTTTCGTATGGAGACGTACGTACCGAGTTAGAGCGTTCGTACGTCATGTTAGGCAGCAGGCTTATTTTTGTGTGGCGACGTTCGAACGTCATATCGACGTACGAACGTCCAAAGTCGGTTTGCACTGTTTCGGCCCATTTTCCTAGGTTTTCAACCCTAAGTATAAATAGGGTTTCTCTTCAATAGAACAAGACAGTTCTTTGGCCGTCCATCCTTCTTCTTGTTCATGTGTTTTGGTTAGGTTTGTCATAGTGAAATTGTTTGTGGCCATTGAACTCAATTCCCTTTCTTCCCGCTTTTCTCAATTCATATCTTTGTGATCTTCAAGAGTTATTGTGAATTCGGCTTCGAGTCTTCTTGTGTGTTCATCAAGAAGTCGAGTGTCTTGTGCGTACATCAAGGTGCTCTGGTGAAGTCAAGGTGTTAGAGATAACCAGGAGTATCAACTCGCAGTGAGTGCAGGTAGTTGATAGGTTTGTACATCTCTTTTCATCTAGTGGATTATTTTGTTGTCGCGAGGACAACCGTGGACGTTTCCCAGTTTGGGTTTTACCACGTTAAAAATTTCTATGTGTTATTTACTTTCCGCGTATTGTTTGTTTGCTTGTTTGAATTCACATTTGTTATACTAGCACTATTTGTAGTTTCTCATTCCGTCCTTAAAAACGAGATTTATGTCCGTCCGTTCTGTCGGCATTTACTCGGTTTTCAGTCCGAGCTTGGAAATGGACGAAACTCACTTGTTTAAAAATCTAAAAGCTCAAGATCGACAAGACTTAGCCGGGACGTTTTGAAGGCAATATAGAACATTTGGACCATGGGAACGGGGTTTTGTCCGGGCATTCGGCTTGATAATCGATTTTGTTCAAAAATTATAAGTGGACGAAACACACATGTTTTCGCATGGAAAACGATACACCTAAGAGACTAGCCACTCCATTACTTAACTCGGGGCCTTCTAAGGTGAAAAAACAACGTTCCGTCCGTAAAAACAAGATTTATGTCCGTCCGTACGGTCGGCATTTACTCGGTTTTCGGTTAGATCTTGTCAATGGACAAAACTCACTTGTTTTGGAATCTAAAACCTGAAGATGGACAAGGCTTAGCCGGGACGTTTTAAGGCCAATATAGAACATTTGAACCCTGGGAAGGGGGTTTTGTCCGGACATTCGGCTTGGTATGTACTCGCTTTTTGTTCCGAAATTATAAGTGGACGAAATACACATGTTTTCGCATGTAAAACGAAACACCTAAGAGACTAGCCACTCCATTACTTAACTCGGGGCTTCTAAGGTGAAACAACAACAATCCATCCGAAAAAACGATATTTATGTCTGTCCGTTCGGTCGGCATTTACTCGGTTTTAATCCGAACTTGGAAATGATCGAAACTGACTTGTTTAAAAATCTAAAAGCTCAAGATCGACAAGAATTAGGCGGGACGTTTTAAGGGCAATATAGAATATTTGGACCATGGGAAAGGGGTTTTGTCCGGACATTCGGCTTGGTATGTACTTGATTTTGTTCCAAAATTATAAGTGGGCGAAAAACATATGGTTTTGCATGGAAAACGATACACCTAAGAGACTAGGCACTCCATTACTTAACTCGGGGCGTTCTAAAGTGAAAAAACAACTTTCCGTCCGTAAAAACGAGATTTATGTCCGTCCGTTCGATCGGCATTTACTCGGTTTTCTGTAAGAACTTGTCAATGGACAAAACTCACTTGTTTTGGAATCTAAAACCTCAAGATCGACAAGGCTTAGCCTAAACGTTTTAAGGCCAATATAGAACATTTGGACCATGGGAACAGTGTTTTGTCAGGAAATTTGAATTGGTATGTACTCGATTTTTGTTACGAACTTTTTAGTGGACGAAACACACATGTTTTCGCATGAAAAACGATACACCTAAGAGACTAGCCACTCCATTACTTAACTCGGGGCTTCTAAGGTGAAAAAATAACGTTTCGACCGTAAAAACGAGATTTATGTCCGTCCGTTCGGTCGGCATTTACTCGGTTTTCTATCCGAACTTTTTCAATGGACGAAACTCACTTGTTTTAAAATATAAAACCTTAAGATCCACAAGGCTTAGCCGGGACGTTTTAAGGGCAATATAGAACATTTGGACCATGGGAACGGGGTTTTGTCCGGACATTCGGCTTGGTATGTACTTGATTTTGTTCCAAAATTATAAGTGGACGAAAAACATATGGTTTCGCATGGAAAATGATACACCTAAGAGACTAGGCACTCCATTACTTAACACGGTGCGTTCTAAAGTGAAAAAACAATCTTCCGTCCGTAAAAACGAGATTTATGTCCGTCCGTTCGGTCAGCATTTACTCGGTTTTCAGTCCGAACTTGGAAATGGACGAAACTCACTTGTTTAAAAATCTAAAAGCTCAAGATCGAGAGGGCTTAGCCGGGACGTTTTGAAGGCAATATAGAACATTTGGACCATGGGAACGGGGTTTTGTCCGGACATTCGGCTTGGTATATACTTAATTTTGTTCCAAAATTATAAGTGGACGAAAAACATATGGTTTCGCATGGAAAACGATACACCTAAGAGACTAGCCACTCCATTACTTAACACGGTGCGTTCTAAAGTGAAAAAACAATGTTCCGTCCGTAAAAACGAGATTTATGTCCGTCCGTTCGGTCGGCATTTACTCGGTTTTCAGTCCGAACTTGGAAATGGACGAAACTCACTTGTTTAAAAATCTAAACGCTCAAGATCGACAAGGCTTAGCCGGGACGTTTTAAGGGCAATATAGAACATTTGTACCATGGGAACGGGGTTTTTTCCGGACATTCGGCTTGGTATGTAGTCGATTTTGTTCCGAAATTATAAGTGGACGAAACACACATGTTTTCGCATGGAAAACGATACACCTAAGAGACTAGCCTCTCCATTACTTAACTCGGGACGTTCTAAGGTGAAAAAATAACGTTCCGTCCGTAAAAACGAGATTTATGTCCGTCCGTACGGTCGGCATTTACTCGGTTTTCGGTTAGAACTTGTCAATGGACAAAACTCACTTGTTTTGTAATCTAAAACCTCAAGATGAACAAGGCTTAGCCGGGACGTTTTAAGGCCAATATAGAACATTTGAACCATGGGAAGGGGATTTTTGTCCGGACATTCGGCTTGGTATTTACTCGCTTTTTGTTCCGAACTTATAAGTGGACGAAATACACATGTTTTTGCATGTAAAACGATACACGTAAGAGACTAGCCACTCCATTACTTAACTCGGGGCTTCTAAGGTGAAACAACAACAATCCGTCCGAAAAAACGATATTTATGTCTGTCCGTTCGGCCGGCATTTACTCGGTTTTTAGTCCGAACTTGGAAATGGACGAAACTGACTTGTTTTAAAATCTAAAAGCTCAAGATCGACAAGAGTTAGCCAGGACATTTTAAGTGCAATATAGAACATTTGGACCATGGGAACGGAGTTTTGTCCTGACATTCGGCTTGGTATGTACTCGATTTTGTTCCAAAATTATAAGTGGACGAAAAACATATGGTTTCGCATGGAAAACGATACACCTAAGAGACTAGGCACTCCATTACTTAACTCGGGGCGTTCTAAAGTGAAAAAACAACGTTCCGTCCGTAAAAACGAGATTTATGTTCGTCCGTACGGTCGACATATACTCGGTTTTCGGTTAGAACTTGTCAATGGACAAAACTCACTTGTTTTGGAATCTAAAACCTCAAGATCGACAAGGCTTAGCCGGGACGTTTTAAGGCCAATATAGAACATTTGGACCATGGGAACAGTGTTTTTCCGGACATTCGACTTGGTATGTACTCGATTTTTGTTAAGAACTTTTTAGTGGACGAAACACACATGTTTTCGAATGAAAAACGATACACCTAAGAGACTAGCCACTCCATTACTTGACTCGGGGCTTCTAAGGTGAAAAAATAATGTTCCGACTGTAAAAACGAGATTTATGTCCGTCCGTTCGGTCGGCATTTACTCGGTTTTCGATCCGAACTTTTTCAATGGACGGAACTCACTTGTTTTAAAATCTAAAACCTTAAGATCAACAAGGCTTAGCCGGCACGTTTTAAGGGCAATATAGAACATTTTGACCATGGGAACGGGGTTTTGTCCGGACATTCGGTTTGGTATATACTTGATTTTGTTCCAAAATTATAAGTGGACGAAAAACATATGGTTTCGCATGGAAAACGATACACCTAAGAGACTAGCCACTCCATTACTTAACACGGTGCGTTCTAAAGTGAAAAAACAATCTTCCGTCCGTAAAAACGATATTTATGTCCGTCCGTTTGGTCGGCATTTACTCGGTTTTCAGTCTAAACTTGGAAATGGACGAAACTCACTTGTTCAAAAATCTAAAAGCTCAAGGTCGAGATGGCTTAGCCGGGACGTTTTGAAGGCAATATAGAACATTTGGACCATGGGAACGGGGTTTTGTCCGGCCATTTCGCTTGATACTCGATTTTGTTCAGAAATTATAAGTGGACGAAACACACATGTTTTTGCATGGAAAACGATACACCTAAGAGACTAGGCACTCCATTACTTAACTCGGGGCGTTCTAAAGTGAAAAAACAACGTTCCGTCCGTAAAAACGAGATTTATGTCCGTCCGTTCGGTCGGCATTTACTCGGTTTTCAGTCCGAACATGGAAATGGACGAAACTTACTTGTTTAAAAATCTAGAACCTCAAGATCGACAAGGCTTAGCCGGGACGTTTTGAGGGAAATATAGAACATTTGGACCATGGGAACGGGGTTTTGCCCGGACATTCAGCTTGGTATGTAGTCGATTTTGTTCCGAAATTATAAGTGGACGAAACACACATGTTTTTGCATGGAAAATGATACACCTAAGAGACTAGCCTCTCCATTACTTAACTCGGGGTGTTCTAAGGTGAAAAAACAACGTTCCGTCCGTAAAAACGAGATTTATGTCCGTCCGTACGGTCGGCATTTACTCGGTTTTCGGTTAGAACTTGTCAATGGACAAAACTCACTTGTTTTGGAATCTAAAACCTCAAGATCGACAATGCTTAGCAGGGACGTTTTAAGGGCAATATAGAACATTTGAACCATGGGAAGGGGGTTTTGTCCGGACATTCGACTTGGTATGTACTCGATTTTTGTTCCGAACTTTTTAGTGGACGAAACACAGCTGTTTTGGCATGAAAAACGATACACCTAAGATACTAGCCACTCCATTACTTAACTTGGGGGGTTCTAAGGTGAAAAAACAACGTTCCGTCCGTAAAAACGAGATTTATGTTCGTCCGTTCGGTCGGCATTTACTCGGTTTTCAATCCGAACTTGGAAATGGATGAAACTTACTTGTTTTAAAATCTAAAACCTTAAGATCAACAAGGCTTAGCAGGGACGTTTTAAGGGCAATATAGAACATTTGGACCATGAGAACGGGGTTTTGTCCGGATATTCGGCTTGGTATGTACTCGATTTTCTTCCAAAATTATAAGTGGACGAAAAACATATGGTTTCGCATGGAAAACGATACACCTAAGAGACTAGGCACTCCATTACTTATCTCGGGGCGTTCTAAAGTGAAAAAACAACGTACCGTCTGTAAAAACGAGATTTATGTCCGTCCGTTCGGTCGGCATTTACTCGGTTTTCAGTCCGAACTTGGGAATGGACGAAACTCACTTGTTTAAAAATCTAAAAGCTCAAGATCGACAAGGCTTAGCCGGGACGTTTTAAGGGCAATATAGAACATTTGGACCATGGGTACGGGGTTTTGTCCGGACATTCGGCTTGGTATGTAGTCGATTTTGTTTCGAAATTATAAGCGGACGAAACACACATATTTTCGCATGGAAAACGATACACCTAAGAGACTAGCCTCTCCATTACTTAACTCGGGGCGTTCTAAGTTGAAAAAACAATGTTCCGTCCGTAAAAACGAGATTTAGGTCGGCATTTACTCGGTTTTCGGTTAGAACTTGTCAATGGACAAAACTCACTTGTTTTGGAATCTAAAACCTCAAGATGGACAAGGCTTAGCCGGGACGTTTTAAGGCCAATATAGAACATTTGAACCATGGGAAGGGGGTTTTGTCCGGACATTCGGCTTGGTATGTACTCGCTTTTTGTTCCGAACTTATAAGTGGACGAAATACACATGTTTTCGCATGTAAAACGATACACCTAAGAGACTAGCCACTCCATTAGTTAACTCGGGGCTTCTAAGGTAAAACAACAACAATCCGTCCGAAAAAACGATATTTATGTCTGTCCGTTCGGTCGGCATTTACTCGGTTTTTAGTCCGAACTTGGAAATGGACGAAACTGACTTGTTTAAAAATCTAAAAGCTCAAGATCGACAAGAGTTAGCCGGGACGTTTTAAGGGCAGTATAGAACATTTGGACCATGGGAACGGGGTTTTGTCCAGACATTCGGCTTGGTATGTAGTCGATTTTGTTCCGAAATTATAAGTGGACGAAACACACATGTTTTCGCATGGAAAACGATACACTTAAGAGACTAGCCACTCCATTACTTAACTCGGGGCGTTCTAAGGTGAAAAAACAACGTTCCGTCCGTAAGAACGAGATTTATGTCCGTCCGTACGGTCGGCATTTACTCGGTTTTCGGTTAGAACTTGTCAATGGAAAAAACTCACTTGTTTTGGAATCTAAAACCTCAAGATCGACAAGGCTTAGCCGGGACGTTTTAAGGCCAATATAGAACATTTGAACCATGGGAAGGGGATTTTGTCTGGACATTCAGCTTGGTATGTACTCGATTTTTGTTCCGAACTTATAAGTGGACGAAATACACATGTTTTCGCATGTAAAACAATACACCTAAGAGACTAGCCACTCCATTACCTAACTCGGGGCTTCTAAGGTGAAACAACAACAATCCGTCTGAAAAAACGATATTTATGTCTGTCCGTTCGGCCGGCATTTACTCGGTTTTTAGTCTAAACTTAGAAATGGACGAAACTGACTTTTTAAAAAATCTAAAAGCTCAAGATCGACAAGAGTTAGCCGGGACGTTTTAAGGGCAATATAGAACATTTGGACCATGGGAACGGGGTTTTGTCCGGACATTCGGCTTGGTAAGTACTCGATTTTGTTCCAAAATTATAAGTGGACGAAAAACATATGGTTTCGCATGGAAAATGATACACCTAAGAGACTAGGCACTCCATTACTAAACTCGGGGCGTTCTAAAGTGGAAAAACAACGTTCCGTCCGTAAAAACGAGATTTATGTTCGTCCGTTCGGTGGCCATTTACTCGGTATTCGATCCGAACTTGGGAATGGAAGAAACTCACTTGTTTTAAAATCTAAAACCTTAAGATCAACGAGGCTTAGCCGAGACATTTTAAGGGCAATATAGAACATTTGGACCATGGGAACGGGGTTTTGTCCGGACATTCGGCTTGGTATGTAGTCGATTTTGTTCCGAAATTATAAGTGGACGAAACACACATGTTTTCGCATGGAAAACGATACACCTAAGAGACTAGCCACTCCATTACTTAACTCGGGGTTTCTAAGGTGAAAAAACAACGTTCCGTCCGTAAAAACGAGATTTATGTCCGTCCATACGGTCGGCATTTACTCGGTTTTCGGTTAGAACTTGTCAATGGACAAAACTCACTTGTTTTGTAATCTAAAACCTCAAGATCGACAAGGCTTAGCAGGGACGTTTTAAGGGCAATATAGAACATTTGAACCATGGGAAGGGGGTTTTGTCCGGACATTCGACTTGGTATGTACTCGATTTTTGTTCCGAACTTTTTAGTGGACGAAACACACATGTTTTCGCATGAAAAACGATACACCTAAGATACTAGCCACTCCATTACTTAACTCGGGGCATTCTAAGGTGAAAAAACAATGTTCCGTCCGTAAAAAATAGATTTATGTTCGTCCGTTCGGTCGGCATTTACTCGGTTTTCGATCCGAACTTGGAAATGGACGAAACTCACTTGTTTTAAAATCTAAAACCTTAAGATCAACAAGGCTTAGCAGGGACGTTTTAAGGGCAATATAGAACATTTGGACCATGGGAACGGGGTTTTGTCCGGATATTCGGATTGGTATGTACTCGATTTTGATCCAAAATTATAAGTGGACGAAAAACATATGGTTTCGCATGGAAAACGATACACGTAAGAGACTAGGCACTCCATTACTTAACTCGGGGCGTTCTAAAGTGAAAAAACAACGTACCGTCCGTAAAAACGAGATTTATGTCCGTCCGTTCGGTCGGCATTTACTCGGTTTTCTGTCCGAACTTGGAAATGGACGAAACTCACTTGTTTAAAAATCTAAAAGCTCAAGATTGACAAGGCTTAGCCGGGACGTTTTAAGGGCAATATAGAACATTTGGACCATGGGAACGGGGTTTTGTCCGGACATTCGGCTTGGTATGTAGTCGATTTTGTTTCGAAATTATAAGTGGACGAAACACACATGTTTTCGCATGGAAAACGATACACCTAAGAGACTAGCCACTCCATTACTTAACTCGGGGAGTTCTAAGTTGAAAAAACAATGTTCCGTCCGTAAAAACGAGATTTATGTCCGTCCGTACGATCGGCATTTACTCGGTTTTCGGTTTGAACTTGTCAATGGACAAAACTCCCTTGTTTTGGAATCTAAAACCTTAAGATGGACAAGGCTTAGCCGGGACGTTTTAAGGCCAATATAGAACATTTGAACCATGGGAAAGGGGTTTTGTCCGGACATTCGGCTTGGTATGTACTCGCTTTTTGTTCCGAACTTATAAGTGGACGAAATACACATGTTTTCGCATGTAAAACGATACACCTAAGAGACTAGCCTCTCCATTACTTAACTCGGGGCTTCTAAGGTGAAACAACAACAATCCGTCCGAAAAAACAATATTTATGTCTGTCCATTCGGTCGGCATTTACTCGGTTTTTAGTCCGAACTTGGAAATGGACGAAACTGACTTGTTTAAAAATCTAAAAGCTCAAGATCGACAAGAGTTAGTCGGGACGTTTTAAGGGCAATATAGAACATTTGGACCATGGGAACGGGGTTTTGTCCGGACATTCGGCTTGGTAAGTACTCGATTTTGTTCCAAAATTATAAGTGGACGAAAAACATATGGTTTCGCATGGAAAATGATACACCTAAGAGACTAGGCACTCCATTACTTAACTCGGGGCGTTCTAAAGTGGAAAAACAACGTTCCGTCCGTAAAAACGAGATTTATGTTCGTCCGTTCGGTGGGCATTTACTCGGTATTCGATCCGAACTTGGGAATGGATGAAACTCACTTGTTTTAAAATCTAAAACCTTAAGATCAACGAGGCTTAGCCGAGACATTTTAAGGGCAATATAGAACATTTGGACCATGGGAACGGGGTTTTGTCCGGACATTCGGCTTGGTATGTAGTCGATTTTGTTCCGAAATTATAAGTGGACGAAACACACATGTTTTCGCATGGAAAACGATACACCTAAGAGACTAGCCACTCCATTACTTAACTCGGGGCTTTCTAAGGTGAAAAAACAACGTTCCGTCCGTAAAAACGAGATTTATGTCCGTCCATACGGTCGGCATTTACTCGGTTTTCGGTTAGAACTTGTCAATGGACAAAACTCCCTTGTTTTGTAATCTAAAACCTCAAGATCGACAAGGCTTAGCAGGGACGTTTTAAGGGCAATATAGAACATTTGAACCATGGGAAGGGGGTTTTGTCCGGACATTCGACTTGGTATGTACTCGATTTTTGTTCCGAACTTTTTAGTGGACGAAACACACATGTTTTCGCATGAAAAACGATACACCTAAGATACTAGCCACTCCATTACTTAACTCGGGGCATTCTAAGGTGAAAAAACAACGTTCCGTCCGTAAAAAATAGATTTATGTTCGTCCGTTCGGTCGGCATTTACTCGGTTTTCGATCCGAACTTGGAAATGGACGAAACTCACTTGTTTTAAAATCTAAAACCTTAAGATCAACAAGGCTTAGCAGGGACGTTTTAAGGGCAATATAGAACATTTGGACCATGGGAACGGGGTTTTGTCCGGATATTCGGATTGGTATGTACTCGATTTTGATCCAAAATTATAATTGGACGAAAAACATATGGTTTCGCATGGAAAACGATACACCTAAGAGACTAGGCACTCCATTACTTAACTCGGGGCGTTCTAAAGTGAAAAAACAACGTACCGTCCGTAAAAACGAGATTTATGTCCGTCCGTTCGGTCGGCATTTACTCGGTTTTCTGTCCGAACTTGGAAATGGACGAAACTCACTTGTTTAAAAATCTAAAAGCTCAAGATTGACAAGGCTTTGCCGGGACGTTTTAAGGGCAATATAGAACATTTGGACCATGGGAACGGGGTTTTGTCCGGACATTCGGCTTGGTATGTAGTCGATTTTGTTTCGAAATTATAAGTGGACGAAACACACATGTTTTCGCATGGAAAACGATACACCTAAGAGACTAGCCACTCCATTACTTAACTCGGGGAGTTCTAAGTTGAAAAAACAATGTTCCGTCCGTAAAAACGAGATTTATGTCCGTCCGTACGATCGGCATTTACTCGGTTTTCGGTTTGAACTTGTCAATGGACAAAACTCCCTTCTTTTGGAATCTAAAACCTCAAGATGGACAAGGCTTAGCCGGGACGTTTTAAGGCCAATATAGAACATTTGAACCATGGGAAAGGGGTTTTGTCCGGACATTCGGCTTGGTATGTACTCGCTTTTTGTTCCGAACTTATAAGTGGACGAAATACACATGTTTTCGCATGTAAAACGATACACCTAAGAGAATAGTCTCTCCATTACTTAACTCGGGGCTTCTAAGGTGAAACAACAACAATCCGTCCGAAAAAACAATATTTATGTCTGTCCGTTCGGTCGACATTTACTCGGTTTTTAGTCCGAACTTGGAAATGGACGAAACTGACTTGTTTAAAAATCTAAAAGCTCAAGATCGACAAGAGTTAGTCGGGACGTTTTAAGGGCAGTATAGAACATTTGGACCATGGGAACGGGGTTTTGTCCAGACATTCGGCTTGGTATGTAGTCGATTTTGTTCTGAAATTATAAGTGGACGAAACACACATGTTTTCGCATGGAAAACGATACACTTAAGAGACTAGCCACTCCATTACTTAACTCGGGGCGTTCTAAGGTGAAAAAACAACGTTCCGTCCGTAAAAACGAGATTTATGTCCGTCCGTACGGTCGGCATTTACTCGGTTTTTGGATAGAACTTGTCAATGGACAAAACTCACTTGTTTTGGAATCTAAAACCTCAAGATCGACAAGGCTTAGTCGGGACGTTTTAAGGCCAATATAGTACATTTGGACCATGGGAACAGTGTTTTGTCCGGACATTCGACTTGGTATGTACTCGATTTTTGTTCCGAACTTTTTAGTGGACGAAACACACATGTTTTCGCTTGAAAAACGATACACCTAAGAGACTAGCCACTCCATTACTTAACTCGGGGCTTCTAAGGTGAAAAAACAACGTTTTGTCCGTAAAAACAAGATTTATGTCTGTCCGTTCGGTCGGCATTTACTCGGTTTTCGATCCGAACTTGGCAATGGACGAAACTCACTTGTTTTAAAATCTAAAACCTTAAGATCAACAAAGCTTAGCCGGGACGTTTTAAGGGCAATATAGAACATTTGGACCATGGGAACGGGGTTTTGTCTGGACATTCGGCTTGGTATATACTCGATTTTGTTCCGAAATTCTAAGTGGACGAAACACACATGTTTTCGCATGGAAAACGATACACCTAAGAGACTAGCCACTCCATTACTTAACTCGGGGCGTTCTAAGGTGAAAAAACAACGTTCCGTCCGTAAAAACGAGATTTATGTCCGTCCGTTCGGTCGGCATTTACTCGGTTTTCAGTCCGAACTTGGAAATGGACGAAACTCACTTGTTTAAAAATCTAAAAGCTCAAGATCGACAAGGCTTAGCCGGGACGTTTTAAGGGCAATATAGACATTTGGACCATGGGAACGGGATTTTGTCCGGAAATTCGGCTTGGTATGTACTCGATTTTGTTCCGAAATTATTAGTGGACGAAACACACATGTTTTTGCATGGAAAATGATACACCTAAGAGACTAGCCACCCCATTACTTAACTCGGGGCGCTCTAAGGTGAAAAAACAAAGTTCTGTCCGTAAAAACGAGATTTATGTCCGTCCGTTCGGTCGGCATTTACTCGGTTTTCGATCCGAACTTGGGAATGGACGAAACTCACTTGTTTTGGAAGCTAAAACCTCAAGATCGACAAGCCTTAGCCGGGACGTTTTAAAGGCAATATAGAACATTTGGACCATGGGAACAGTGTTTTGTCCGGACATTCGGCTTGGTATATACTCGATTTTGTTCCAAAATTATAAGTGGACGAAAAACATATGGTTTCGCATAGAAAACGATACACCTAAGAGACTAGCCACTCCATTACTTAACTCAGTGCGTTCTAAAGTGAAAAAATAATGTTCCGTCCGTAAAAACGAGATTTATGTCCGTCCGTTCGGTCGACATTTACTCGGTTTTCAGTCCGAACTTGGAAATGGACGAAACTCACTTGTTTAAAAATCCAAAATCTCAAGATCGACAAGGCTTAGCCGGGACGTTTTAAGGGCAATATAGAACATTTGGACCATGGGAACGGGGTTTTGTCCGGACATTCGGCTTGGTATGTAGTCGATTTTGTTTCGAAATTGTAAGTGGACGAAACACACATGTTTTCGCATGGAAAACGATACACCTAAGAGACTAGCCTCTCCATTACTTAACTCGGGGCGTTCTAAGTTCAAAAAACAACGTTCCGTCCGTAAAAACGAGATTTATGTCCGTCCGTCCGGTTGGCAATTACTCGGTTTTCGGTTAGAACTTGTCAATGGACAAAACTCACTTGTTTTGGAATCTAAAACCTCAAGATCGACAAGGATTAGCCGTGACGTTTTAAGGCCAATATAGAACATTTGGACCATGGGAACAGTGTTTTGTCCGGACATTCGACTTGGTATGTACTCGATTTTTGTTCCGAACTTTTTAGTGTACGAAACACACATGTTTTCGCTTGAAAAATGATACACCTAAGAGACTAGCCACTCCATTACTTAACTCGGGGCTTCTAAGATGAAAAAACAACGTTTTGTCCGTAAAAACGAGATTTATGTCTGTCCGTTCGGTCGGCATTTACTCGGTTTTCGATCCGAACTTGGCAATGGATGAAACTCACTTGTTTTAAAATCTAAAACCTTAAGATCAACAAAGCTTAGCCGGGACGTTTTAAGGGCAATATAGAACATTTGGACCATGGGAACGGGGTTTTGTCCGGACATTCGGCTTGGTATATACTCGATTTTGTTCCGAAATTCTAAGTGGACGAAACACACATGTTTTCGCATGGAAAACAATACACCTAAGAGACTAGCCACTCCATTACTTAACTCGGGGCGTTCTAAGGTGAAAAAACAACGTTCCGTCCGTAAAAACGAGATTTATGTCCGTCCGTTCAGTCGGCATTTACTCGGTTTTCAGTCCGAACATGGAAATGGACGAAACTCACTTGTTTAAAAATCTAAAAGCTCAAGATCGACAAGGCTTAGTCGGGACGTTTTGAGGGCAATATAGAACATTTAAACCATGGGAACGGGGTTTTGTCCGGACATTCAGCTTGGTATGTAGTCGATTTTGTTCCGAAATTATAAGTGGACGAAACACACATGTTTTCGCATGGAAAACGATACACCTAAGAGACTAGCCTCTCCATTACTTAACTCGGGGCGTTCTAAGGTGAAAAAACAACGTTCCGTCCGTAAAAACGAGATTTATGTCCGTCTGTACGGTCAGCATTTACTCGGTTTTCGGTTAGAACTTGTCAATGGACAAAACTCACTTGTTTTTTAATCTAAAACCTCAAGATGGACAAGGCTTAGCGGGGAGTTTTAAGGCCAATATAGAACATTTGAACCATGGGAAGGGATTTTGTCCGGACATTCGGCTTGGTATGTACTCGATTTTTGTTCCGAACTTATAAGTGGACGAAATACACATGTTTTCGCATGTAAAACGATACACCTAAGAGACTAGCCACTCCATTACTTAACTCGGGGCTTCTAAGGTGAAACAACAACAATCCGTCCGAAAAAACGATATTTATGTCTGTCCGTTCGGCCGGCATTTACTCGGTTTTTAGTCCGAACTTGGAAATGGACGAAACTGACTTTTTTAAAAATCTAAAAGCTCAAGATCGACAAGAGTTAGGCAGGACGTTTTAAGGGCAATATAGAACATTTGGACCATGGGAACGGGGTTTTGTCCGGACATTCGGCTTGGTATGTACTCGATTTTGTTCCAAAATAATAAGTGGACGAAAAACATATGGTTTCGCATGGAAAATGATACACCTAAGAGACTAGGCACTCAATTACTTAACTCGGGGCGTTCTAAAGTGGAAAAACAACGTTCCGTCCGTAAAAACGAGATTTATGTTCGTCCGTTCGGTCGGCATTTACTCGGTTTTCGATCCGAACTTGGGAATGGAAGAAACTCACTTGTTTTAAAATCTAAAACCTTAAGATCAACGAGGCTTATCCGGGACGTTTTAAGGGCAATATAGAACATTTGGACCATGGGAACGGGGTTTTGTCCGGACATTCGGCTTGGTATGTAGTCGATTTTGTTCCGAAATTATAAGTGGACGAAACACACATGTTTTCGGATGGAAAACGATACACCTAAGAGACTAGCCACTCCATTACTTAACTCGGGGCGTTCTAAGGTGAAAAAACAACGTTCCGTCCGTAAAAACAAGATTTATGTCCGTCCGTACGGTTGGCATTTACTCGGTTTTCGGTTAGAACTTGTCAATGGACAAAACTCACTTGTTTTGGAATCTAAAACCTCAAGATCGACAAGGCTTAGCAGGGACGTTTTAAGGGCAATATAGAACATTTGAACCATGGGAAGGGGGTTTTGTCCGGACATTCGACTTGGTATGTACTCGATTTTTGTTCCGAACTTTTTAGTGAACGAAACACACATGTTTTCGCATGAAAAACGATACACCTAAGATACTAGCCACTCCATTACTTAACTCGGGGCGTTCTAAGGTGAAAAAACAACGTTCCGTCCGTAAAAACGAGATTTATGTTGGTCCGTTCGGTCGGCATTTACTCGGTTTTCGATCCGAACTTGGAAATGGACGAAACTCACTTGTTTAAAATTCTAAAAGCTCAATATCGACAAGGCTTAGCCGGGAAGTTTGAAGGGCAATATAGAACATTTGGACCATGGGTACGGGGTTTTGTCTGGAACATTCGGCTTGGTATGTAGTCGATTTTGTTTCGAAATTATAAGTGGACTAAACACACATGTTTTCGCATGGAAAACCATACACCTAAGAGACTATCCTCTCCATTACTTAACTCGGGGCGTTCTAAGATGAAAAAACAATGTTCCGTCCGTAAAAACGAGATTTATGTCCGTCCGTACGGTCGGCATTTACTCGGTTTTCGGTTAGAACTTGTCAATGGACAAAACTCACTTGTTTTGGAATCTAAAACTTCAAGATGGACAAGGCTTAGCCGGGACGTTTTAAGGCCAATATAGAACATTTGAACCATGGGAAGGGGGTTTTGTCCGGACATTCGGCTTGGTATGTACTCGCTTTTTGTTCCGAACTTATAAGTGGACGAAATACACATGTTTTCGCATGTAAAACGATACACCTAAGAGACTAGCCACTCCATTACTTAACTCGGGGCTTTCTAAGGTGAAAAAACAACGTTCCGTCCGTAAAAACGAGATTTATGTCCGTCCATACGGTCGGCATTTACTCGGTTTTCGGTTAGAACTTGTCAATGGACAAAACTCCCTTGTTTTGTAATCTAAAACCTCAAGATCGACAAGGCTTAGCAGGGACGTTTTAAGGGCAATATAGAACATTTGAACCATGGGAAGGGGGTTTTGTCCGGACATTCGACTTGGTATGTACTCGATTTTTGTTCCGAACTTTTTAGTGGACGAAACACACATGTTTTCGCATGAAAAACGATACACCTAAGATACTAGCCACTCCATTACTTAACTCGGGGCATTCTAAGGTGAAAAAACAACGTTCCGTCCGTAAAAAATAGATTTATGTTAGTCCGTTCGGTCGGCATTTACTCGGTTTTCGATCCGAACTTGGAAATGGACGAAACTCACTTGTTTTAAAATCTAAAACCTTAAGATCAACAAGGCTTAGCAGGGACGTTTTAAGGGCAATATAGAACATTTGGACCATGGGAACGGGGTTTTGTCCGGATATTCGGATTGGTATGTACTCGATTTTGATCCAAAATTATAATTGGACGAAAAACATATGGTTTCGCATGGAAAACGATACACCTAAGAGACTAGGCACTCCATTACTTAACTCGGGGCGTTCTAAAGTGAAAAAACAACGTACCGTCCGTAAAAACGAGATTTATGTCCGTCCGTTCGGTCGGCATTTACTCGGTTTTCTGTCCGAACTTGGAAATGGACGAAACTCACTTGTTTAAAAATCTAAAAGCTCAAGATTGACAAGGCTTTGCCGGGACGTTTTAAGGGCAATATAGAACATTTGGACCATGGGAACGGGGTTTTGTCCGGACATTCGGCTTGGTATGTAGTCGATTTTGTTTCGAAATTATAAGTGGACGAAACACACATGTTTTCGCATGGAAAACGATACACCTAAGAGACTAGCCACTCCATTACTTAACTCGGGGAGTTCTAAGTTGAAAAAACAATGTTCCGTCCGTAAAAACGAGATTTATGTCCGTCCGTACGATCGGCATTTACTCGGTTTTCGGTTTGAACTTGTCAATGGACAAAACTCCCTTCTTTTGGAATCTAAAACCTCAAGATGGACAAGGCTTAGCCGGGACGTTTTAAGGCCAATATAGAACATTTGAACCATGGGAAAGGGGTTTTGTCCGGACATTCGGCTTGGTATGTACTCGCTTTTTGTTCCGAACTTATAAGTGGACGAAATACACATGTTTTCGCATGTAAAACGATACACCTAAGAGAATAGTCTCTCCATTACTTAACTCGGGGCTTCTAAGGTGAAACAACAACAATCCGTCCGAAAAAACAATATTTATGTCTGTCCGTTCGGTCGACATTTACTCGGTTTTTAGTCCGAACTTGGAAATGGACGAAACTGACTTGTTTAAAAATCTAAAAGCTCAAGATCGACAAGAGTTAGTCGGGACGTTTTAAGGGCAGTATAGAACATTTGGACCATGGGAACGGGGTTTTGTCCAGACATTCGGCTTGGTATGTAGTCGATTTTGTTCTGAAATTATAAGTGGACGAAACACACATGTTTTCGCATGGAAAACGATACACTTAAGAGACTAGCCACTCCATTACTTAACTCGGGGCGTTCTAAGGTGAAAAAACAACGTTCCGTCCGTAAAAACGAGATTTATGTCCGTCCGTACGGTCGGCATTTACTCGGTTTTTGGATAGAACTTGTCAATGGACAAAACTCACTTGTTTTGGAATCTAAAACCTCAAGATCGACAAGGCTTAGTCGGGACGTTTTAAGGCCAATATAGTACATTTGGACCATGGGAACAGTGTTTTGTCCGGACATTCGACTTGGTATGTACTCGATTTTTGTTCCGAACTTTTTAGTGGACGAAACACACATGTTTTCGCTTGAAAAACGATACACCTAAGAGACTAGCCACTCCATTACTTAACTCGGGGCTTCTAAGGTGAAAAAACAACGTTTTGTCCGTAAAAACAAGATTTATGTCTGTCCGTTCGGTCGGCATTTACTCGGTTTTCGATCCGAACTTGGCAATGGACGAAACTCACTTGTTTTAAAATCTAAAACCTTAAGATCAACAAAGCTTAGCCGGGACGTTTTAAGGGCAATATAGAACATTTGGACCATGGGAACGGGGTTTTGTCTGGACATTCGGCTTGGTATATACTCGATTTTGTTCCGAAATTCTAAGTGGACGAAACACACATGTTTTCGCATGGAAAACGATACACCTAAGAGACTAGCCACTCCATTACTTAACTCGGGGCGTTCTAAGGTGAAAAAACAACGTTCCGTCCGTAAAAACGAGATTTATGTCCGTCCGTTCGGTCGACATTTACTCGGTTTTCAGTCCGAACTTGGAAATGGACGAAACTCACTTGTTTAAAAATCTAAAAGCTCAAGATCGACAAGGCTTAGCCGGGACGTTTTAAGGGCAATATAGACATTTGGACCATGGGAACGGGATTTTGTCCGGAAATTCGGCTTGGTATGTACTCGATTTTGTTCCGAAATTATTAGTGGACGAAACACACATGTTTTTGCATGGAAAATGATACACCTAAGAGACTAGCCACCCCATTACTTAACTCGGGGCGCTCTAAGGTGAAAAAACAAAGTTCTGTCCGTAAAAACGAGATTTATGTCCGTCCGTTCGGTCGGCATTTACTCGGTTTTCGATCCGAACTTGGGAATGGACGAAACTCACTTGTTTTGGAAGCTAAAACCTCAAGATCGACAAGCCTTAGCCGGGACGTTTTAAAGGCAATATAGAACATTTGGACCATGGGAACAGTGTTTTGTCCGGACATTCGGCTTGGTATATACTCGATTTTGTTCCAAAATTATAAGTGGACGAAAAACATATGGTTTCGCATAGAAAACGATACACCTAAGAGACTAGCCACTCCATTACTTAACTCAGTGCGTTCTAAAGTGAAAAAATAATGTTCCGTCCGTAAAAACGAGATTTATGTCCGTCCGTTCGGTCGACATTTACTCGGTTTTCAGTCCGAACTTGGAAATGGACGAAACTCACTTGTTTAAAAATCCAAAATCTCAAGATCGACAAGGCTTAGCCGGGACGTTTTAAGGGCAATATAGAACATTTGGACCATGGGAACGGGGTTTTGTCCGGACATTCGGCTTGGTATGTAGTCGATTTTGTTTCGAAATTGTAAGTGGACGAAACACACATGTTTTCGCATGGAAAACGATACACCTAAGAGACTAGCCTCTCCATTACTTAACTCGGGGCGTTCTAAGTTCAAAAAACAACGTTCCGTCCGTAAAAACGAGATTTATGTCCGTCCGTCCGGTTGGCAATTACTCGGTTTTCGGTTAGAACTTGTCAATGGACAAAACTCACTTGTTTTGGAATCTAAAACCTCAAGATCGACAAGGATTAGCCGTGACGTTTTAAGGCCAATATAGAACATTTGGACCATGGGAACAGTGTTTTGTCCGGACATTCGACTTGGTATGTACTCGATTTTTGTTCCGAACTTTTTAGTGTACGAAACACACATGTTTTCGCTTGAAAAATGATACACCTAAGAGACTAGCCACTCCATTACTTAACTCGGGGCTTCTAAGATGAAAAAACAACGTTTTGTCCGTAAAAACGAGATTTATGTCTGTCCGTTCGGTCGGCATTTACTCGGTTTTCGATCCGAACTTGGCAATGGATGAAACTCACTTGTTTTAAAATCTAAAACCTTAAGATCAACAAAGCTTAGCCGGGACGTTTTAAGGGCAATATAGAACATTTGGACCATGGGAACGGGGTTTTGTCCGGACATTCGGCTTGGTATATACTCGATTTTGTTCCGAAATTCTAAGTGGACGAAACACACATGTTTTCGCATGGAAAACAATACACCTAAGAGACTAGCCACTCCATTACTTAACTCGGGGCGTTCTAAGGTGAAAAAACAACGTTCCGTCCGTAAAAACGAGATTTATGTCCGTCCGTTCAGTCGGCATTTACTCGGTTTTCAGTCCGAACATGGAAATGGACGAAACTCACTTGTTTAAAAATCTAAAAGCTCAAGATCGACAAGGCTTAGTCGGGACGTTTTGAGGGCAATATAGAACATTTAAACCATGGGAACGGGGTTTTGTCCGGACATTCAGCTTGGTATGTAGTCGATTTTGTTCCGAAATTATAAGTGGACGAAACACACATGTTTTCGCATGGAAAACGATACACCTAAGAGACTAGCCTCTCCATTACTTAACTCGGGGCGTTCTAAGGTGAAAAAACAACGTTCCGTCCGTAAAAACGAGATTTATGTCCGTCTGTACGGTCAGCATTTACTCGGTTTTCGGTTAGAACTTGTCAATGGACAAAACTCACTTGTTTTTTAATCTAAAACCTCATGATGGACAAGGCTTAGCGGGGAGTTTTAAGGCCAATATAGAACATTTGAACCATGGGAAGGGATTTTGTCCGGACATTCGGCTTGGTATGTACTCGATTTTTGTTCCGAACTTATAAGTGGACGAAATACACATGTTTTCGCATGTAAAACGATACACCTAAGAGACTAGCCACTCCATTACTTAACTCGGGGCTTCTAAGGTGAAACAACAACAATCCGTCCGAAAAAACGATATTTATGTCTGTCCGTTCGGCCGGCATTTACTCGGTTTTTAGTCCGAACTTGGAAATGGACGAAACTGACTTTTTTAAAAATCTAAAAGCTCAAGATCGACAAGAGTTAGGCAGGACGTTTTAAGGGCAATATAGAACATTTGGACCATGGGAACGGGGTTTTGTCCGGACATTCGGCTTGGTATGTACTCGATTTTGTTCCAAAATAATAAGTGGACGAAAAACATATGGTTTCGCATGGAAAATGATACACCTAAGAGACTAGGCACTCAATTACTTAACTCGGGGCGTTCTAAAGTGGAAAAACAACGTTCCGTCCGTAAAAACGAGATTTATGTTCGTCCGTTCGGTCGGCATTTACTCGGTTTTCGATCCGAACTTGGGAATGGAAGAAACTCACTTGTTTTAAAATCTAAAACCTTAAGATCAACGAGGCTTATCCGGGACGTTTTAAGGGCAATATAGAACATTTGGACCATGGGAACGGGGTTTTGTCCGGACATTCGGCTTGGTATGTAGTCGATTTTGTTCCGAAATTATAAGTGGACGAAACACACATGTTTTCGGATGGAAAACGATACACCTAAGAGACTAGCCACTCCATTACTTAACTCGGGGCGTTCTAAGGTGAAAAAACAACGTTCCGTCCGTAAAAACAAGATTTATGTCCGTCCGTACGGTTGGCATTTACTCGGTTTTCGGTTAGAACTTGTCAATGGACAAAACTCACTTGTTTTGGAATCTAAAACCTCAAGATCGACAAGGCTTAGCAGGGACGTTTTAAGGGCAATATAGAACATTTGAACCATGGGAAGGGGGTTTTGTCCGGACATTCGACTTGGTATGTACTCGATTTTTGTTCCGAACTTTTTAGTGAACGAAACACACATGTTTTCGCATGAAAAACGATACACCTAAGATACTAGCCACTCCATTACTTAACTCGGGGCGTTCTAAGGTGAAAAAACAACGTTCCGTCCGTAAAAACGAGATTTATGTTGGTCCGTTCGGTCGGCATTTACTCGGTTTTCGATCCGAACTTGGAAATGGACGAAACTCACTTGTTTAAAATTCTAAAAGCTCAATATCGACAAGGCTTAGCCGGGAAGTTTGAAGGGCAATATAGAACATTTGGACCATGGGTACGGGGTTTTGTCTGGAACATTCGGCTTGGTATGTAGTCGATTTTGTTTCGAAATTATAAGTGGACTAAACACACATGTTTTCGCATGGAAAACCATACACCTAAGAGACTATCCTCTCCATTACTTAACTCGGGGCGTTCTAAGATGAAAAAACAATGTTCCGTCCGTAAAAACGAGATTTATGTCCGTCCGTACGGTCGGCATTTACTCGGTTTTCGGTTAGAACTTGTCAATGGACAAAACTCACTTGTTTTGGAATCTAAAACTTCAAGATGGACAAGGCTTAGCCGGGACGTTTTAAGGCCAATATAGAACATTTGAACCATGGGAAGGGGGTTTTGTCCGGACATTCGGCTTGGTATGTACTCGCTTTTTGTTCCGAACTTATAAGTGGACGAAATACACATGTTTTCGCATGTAAAACGATACACCTAAGAGACTAGCCACTCCATTACTTAACTCGGGGCTTCTAAGGTGAAACAACAACAATCCGTTCGAAAAAACGATATTTATGTCTGTCCGTTCGGTCGGCATTTACTCGGTTTTTAGTCCGAACTTGGAAATGGACGAAACTGACTTGTTTAAAAATCTAAAAGCTCAAGATCGACAAGAGTTAGCCGGGACGTTTTAAGGGCAGTATAGAACATTTGGACCATGGGAACGGGGTTTTGTCCAGACATTCAGCTTGGTATGTAGTCGATTTTGTTCCGAAATTATAAGTGGACGAAACACACATGTTTTCGGATGGAAAACGATACACCTAAGAGACTAGCCACTCCATTACTTAACTCGGGGCGTTCTAAGGTGAAAAAACAACGTTCCGTCCGTAAAAACAAGATTTATGTCCGTCCGTACGGTTGGCATTTACTCGGTTTTCGGTTAGAACTTGTCAATGGACAAAACTCACTTGTTTTGGAATCTAAAACCTCAAGATCGACAAGGCTTAGCAGGGACGTTTTAAGGGCAATATAGAACATTTGAACCATGGGAAGGGGGTTTTGTCCGGACATTCGACTTGGTATGTACTCGATTTTTGTTCCGAACTTTTTAGTGAACGAAACACACATGTTTTCGCATGAAAAACGATACACCTAAGATACTAGCCACTCCATTACTTAACTCGAGGCGTTCTAAGGTGAAAAAACAACGTTCCGTCCGTAAAAACGAGATTTATGTTCGTCCGTTCGGTCGGAATTTACTCGGTTTTCGATCCGAACTTGGAAATGGACGAAACTCACTTGTTTAAAAATCTAAAAGCTCAAGATCGACAAGGCTTAGCCGGGAAGTTTTAAGGGCAATATAGAACATTTGGACCATGGGTACGGGGTTTTGTCTGGAACATTCGGCTTGGTATGTAGTCGATTTTGTTTCGAAATTATAAGTGGACTAAACACACATGTTTTCGCATGGAAAACCATACACCTAAGAGACTATCCTCTCCATTACTTAACTCGGGGCGTTCTAAGCTGAAAAAACAATGTTCCGTCCGTAAAAACGAGATTTATGTCCGTCCGTACGGTCGGCATTTACTCGGTTTTCGGTTAGAACTTGTCAATGGACAAAACTCACTTGTTTTGGAATCTAAAACCTCAAGATGGACAAGGCTTAGCCGGGACGTTTTAAGGCCAATATAGAACATTTGAACCATGGGAAGGGGGTTTTGTCCGGACATTCGGCTTGGTATGTACTCGCTTTTTGTTCCGAACTTATAAGTGGACGAAATACACATGTTTTCGCATGTAAAACGATACACCTAAGAGACTAGCCACTCCATTACTTAACTCGAAGCTTCTAAGGTGAAACAACAACAATCCGTCCGAAAAAACGATATTTATGTCTGTCCGTTCGGTCGGCATTTACTCGGTTTTTAGTCCGAACTTGGAAATGGACGAAACTGACTTGTTTAAAAATCTAAAAGCTCAAGATCGACAAGAGTTAGCCGGGACGTTTTAAGGGCAGTATAGAACATTTGGACCATGGGAACGGGGTTTTGTCCAGACATTCGGCTTGGTATGTAGTCGATTTTGTTCCGAAATTATAAGTGGACGAAACACACATGTTTTCGCATGGAAAATCATACACTTAAGAGGCTAGCCACTCCATTACTTAACTCGGGGCGTTCTAAGGTGAAAAAACAACGTTCCGTCCGTAAAAACGAGATTTATGTCCGTCCGTTCGGTCGGCATTTACTCGGTTTTCGATCCGAACTTGGAAATGGACGAAACTCACTTGTTTAAAAATCTAAAAGCTCAAGATCGACATGGCTTAGCCGGGACGTTTTAAGGGCAATATAGAACATTTGGACCATGGGTACGGGGTTTTGTCCGGACATTCGGCTTGGTATGTAGTCGATTTTGTTTCGAAATTATAAGTGGACGAAACACACATGTTTTCGCATGGAAAACGATACACCTAAGAGACTAGCCTCTCCATTACTTAACTCGGGGCTTCTAAGGTGAAACAACAACAATCCGTCCGTAAAAACGATATTTATGTCTGTCCGTTCGGTCTGCATTTACTCGGTTTTTAGTCCGAACTTGGAAATGGACGAAACTGACTTTTTTAAAAATCTAAAAGCTCAAGATCGACAAGAGTTAGCCGGGACGTTTTAAGGGCAATATAGAACATTTGGACCATGGGAACGGGGTTTTGTCCGGACATTCGGCTTGGTATGTACTCGATTTTGTTCCAAAATTATAAGTGGACGAAAAACATATGGTTTCGCATGGAAAATGATACACCTAAGAGACTAGGCACTCCATTACTTAACTCGGGGCGCTCTAAAGTGGAAAAACAGCGTTCCGTCCGTAAAAACGAGATTTATGTTCGTCCGTTCGGTCGGCATTTACTCGGTTTTCGATCCGAACTTGGGAATGGAAGAAACTCACTTGTTTTAAAATCTAAAACCTTAAGATCAACGAGGCTTAGCCGGGACGTTTTAAGGGCAATATAGAACATTTGGACCATGGGAACGGGGTTTTGTCCGGACATTCGGCTTGGTATGTAGTCGATTTTGTTCCGAAATTATAAGTGGACGAAACACACATGTTTTCGCATGGAAAACGATACACCTAAGAGACTAGCCACTCCATTACTTAACTCGGGGCGTTCTAAGGTGAAAAAACAACGTTCCGTCCGTAAAAACGAGATTTATGTCCGTCCGTACGGTCGGCATTTACTCGGTTTTCGGTTAGAACTTGTCAATGGACAAAACTCACTTGTTTTGGAATCTAAAACCTCAAGATCGACAAGGCTTAGCAGGGACGTTTTAAGGGCAATATAGAACATTTGAACCATGGGAAGGGGGTTTTGTCCGGACATTCGACTTGGTATGTACTCGATTTTTGTTCCGAACTTTTTAGTGGACGAAACACACATGTTTTCGCATGAAAAACGATACACCTAAGATACTAACCACTCCATTACTTAACTCGGGGCGTTCTAAGGTGAAAAAACAACGTTCCGTCCGTAAAAACGAGATTTATGTTCGTCCGTTCGGTCGGCATTTACTCGGTTTTCGATCCGAACTTGGAAATGGACGAAACTCACTTGTTTTAAAATCTAAAACCTTAAGATCAACAAGGCTTAGCAGGGACGTTTTAAGGGCAATATAGAACATTTGGACAACGGGAACGGGGTTTTGTCCGGATATTCGGCTTGGTATGTACTCGATTTTGTTCCAAAATTATAAGTGGACGAAAAAGATATGGTTTCGCATGGAAAACGATACACCTAAGAGACTAGGCACTCCATTACTTAACTCGGGGCGTACTAAAGTGAAAAAACAACGTACCGTCCGTAAAAACGAGATTTATGTCCGTCCGTTCGGTCGGCATTTACTCGGTTATCAGTCCGAACTTCAAAATGGACGAAACTCACTTGTTTAAAAATCTAAAACGATACACCTAAGAGATTAGCCTCTCCATTACTTAACTCGGGGCGTTCTAAGTTCAAAAAAATATGTTCCGTCCGTAAAAACGAGATTTATGTCCGTCCGTACGGTCGGCATTTACTCGGTTTTCGGTTAGAACTTGTCAATGGACAAAACTCACTTGTTTTGGAATCTAAAACCTCAAGATGGATAAGGCTTAGTCGGGACGTTTTAAGGCCAATATAGAACATTTGAACCATGGGAAGGGTTTTTTGTCCGGACATTCGGCTTGGTATGTACTCGCTTTTTGTTCCGAACTTATAAATGGACGAAATACACATGTTTTCGCATGTAAAACGATACACCTAAGAGACTAGCCACTCCATTACTTAACTCGGGGCTTCTAAGGTGAAACAACAACAATCCGTCCGAAAAAACGATATTTATGTCTGTCTGTTCGGTCGGCATTTACTCGGTTTTTAGTCCGAACTTGGAAATGGACGAAACTGACTTGTTTAAAAATCTAAAAGCTCAAGATCGACAAGAGTTAGCCGGGACGTTTTAAGGGTAGTATAGAACATTTGGACCATGGGAACGGGGTTTTGTCCAAACATTCGGCTTGGTATGTAGTCGATTTTGTTCCGAAATTATAAGTGGACGAAACACACATGTTTTCGCATGGAAAACGATACACTTAAGAGACTAGCCACTCCATTACTTAACTCGGGGGGTTCTAAGGTGAAAAAACAACGTTCCGTCCGTAAAAACGAGATTTATGTCCGTCCGTACGGTCGGCATTTACTCAGTTTTCAGTCCGAACTTGGGAATGGACAAAACTCACTTGTATTGGAATCTAAAACCTCAAGATCGACAAGGCTTAGCCGGGACGTTTTAAGGCCAGTATAGAACATTTGGACCATGGGAACAGTGTTTTGTCCGGACATTCGACTTGGTATGTACTCGATTTTTGTTCCTATCTTTTTAGTGGACGAAACACACATGTTTTCGCATGAAAAACGATACACCTAAGAGACTAGCCTCTCCATTACTTAACTCGGGGCGTTCTAAGGTAAAAAAAAAAAACGTTCCGTCCGTAAAAACGAGATTTATGTTCGTCCGTTCGGTCGGCATTTACTCGGTTTTCGATCCGAACTTGGGAATGGACGAAACACACTTGTTTTAAAATCTAAAACCTTAAGATCAACAAGGCTTAGCCGGGACGTTTTAAGGGCAATATAGAACATTTGGACCATGGGAACGGGGTTTTGTCCGGACATTCGGCTTGGTATGTACTCGATTTTGTTCCGAAATTATAAGTGGACGAAACACACATGTTTTCGCATGGAAAACGATACACCTAAGAGACTAGGCACTCCATTAATTAACTCGGGGCGTTCTAAGGTGAAAAAACAACGTTCCGTCCGTAAAAACAAAATTTATGTCCGTCCGTTCGGTCGGCATTTACTCAGTTTTCAGTCCGAACTTGGAAATGGACGAAACTCACTTGTTTAAAAATCTAAAAGCTCAAGATCGACAAGGCTTAGCCGGGAGGTTTTATGTGCAATATAGAACATTTGGACCATGGGAACGTGATTTTGTCCGGACATTCGGCTTGGTATGTACTCGATTTTGTTCCGAAATTATAAATGGACGTAACACACATGTTTTAGCATGGAAAACGATACACCTAAGAAACTAGCCTCTCCATTACTTAACTCGGGGCGTTCTAAGGTGAAAAAACAACTTTTCGTCCGTAAAAACGAGATTTATGTCCGTCCGTACGGTCGGCATATACTCGGTTTTCGGTTAGAACTTCTCAATGGACAAAACTCACTAGTTTTGGAATCTAAAACCTCAAGATCGACAAGGCTTAGCCGGGACGTTTTAAGGCCAATATAGAACATTTGGACCATGGGAACAATGTTTTGTCCGGACATTCGACATGGTATGTACTCGATTTTTGTTCCGAACTTTTTAGTGGACAAAACACACATGTTTTCACTTGAAAAACGATACACCTAAGAGACTAGCCACTCCATTACTTAACTCGGGGCTTCTAAGGTGAAAAAACAACGTTTTGTCCGTAAAAACGAGATTTATGTCTGTCCGTTCGGTCGGCATTTACTCGGTTTTCGATCCGAACTTGGTAATGGACGAAACTCACTTGTTTTAAAATCTAAAACCTTAAGATCAACAAAGCTTAGCCGGGACGTTTTAAGGGCAATATAGAACATTTGGACCATGGGAACGGGGTTTTGTCCGGACATTCGGCTTGGTATGTACTCGATTTTGTTCCAAAATTATAAGTGGACGAAAAAGATATGGTTTCGCATGGAAAACGATACACCTAAGAGACTAGGCACTCCATTACTTAACTCGGGGCGTTCTAAAGTGAAAAAACAACGTACCGTCCGTAAAAACGAGATTTATGTCCGTCCGTTCGGTCGGCATTTACTCGGTTTTCAGTCCGAACTTGGAAATGGACGAAACTCACTTGTTTAAAAATCTAAACGCTCAAGATCGACAAGGCTTAGCCGGGACGTTTTAAGGGCAATATAGAACATTTGGACCATGGGTACGGGATTTTGTCCGGACATTCGGCTTGGTATGTAGTCGATTTTGTTTCGAAATTATAAGTTGGCGAAACACACATGTTTTCGCATGGAAAACGATACACCTAAGAGACTAGCCTCTCCATTACTTAACTCGGGGCGTTCTAAGTTGAAAAAACAATGTTCCGTCCGTAAAAACGAGATTTATGTCCGTCCGTACGGTCGGCATTTAGTCGGTTTTCGGTTAGAACTTGTCAATGGACAAAACTCACTTGTTTTGGAATCTAAAACCTCAAGATGGACAAGGCTTAGTCGGGACGTTTTAAGGCCAATATAGAACATTTGAACCATGGCAAGGGGGTTTTGTCCGGACATTCGGCTTGGTATGTACTCGTTTTTTGTTCCGAACTTATAAGTGGACGAAATACACATGTTTTCGCATGTAAAACGATACACCTAAGAGACTAGCCACTCCATTACTTAACTCGGGGCTTCTAAGGTGAAACAACAACAATCCGTCCGAAAAAACGATATTTATGTCTGTCCGTTCGGTCGGCATTTACTCGGTTTTTAGTCCGAACTTGGAAATGGACGAAACTGACTTGTTTAAAAATCTAAAAGCTCAAGATCGACAAGAGTTAGCCGGGACGTTTTAAGGGCAGTATAGAACATTTGGACCATGGGAACGGGGTTTTGTCCAGACATTCGGCTTGGTATGTAGTCGATTTTGTTCCGAAATTATAAGTGGACGAAACACACATGTTTTCGCATGGAAAACGATACACTTAAGAGACTAGCCACTCCATTACTTAACTCGGGGCGTTCTAAGGTGAAAAAACAACGTTCCGTCCGTAAAAACGAGATTTATGTCTGTCCGTACGGTCGGAATTTACTCGGTTTTCGGATAGAACTTGTCAATGGACAAAACTCACTTGTTTTGGAATATAAAACCTCAAGATCGACAAGGCTTAGCCGGGACGTTTTAAGGCCAGTATAGAACATTTGGACCATGGGAACAGTGTTTTGTCCGGACATTCGACTTGGTATGTACTCGATTTTTGTTCCGAACTTTTTAGTGGACGAAACACACATGTTTTCGCATGAAAAACGATACACCTAAGAGACTAGCCTCTCCATTACTTAACTCGGGGCGTTCTAAGGTAAAAAAAAAACGTTCCGTCCGTAAAAACGAGATTTATGTTCGTCCGTTCGGTCGGCAGTTACTCGGTTTTCGATCCGAACTTGGGAATGGACGAAACTCGCTTGTTTTAAAATCTAAAACCTTAAGATCAACAAGGCTTAGCCGGGACGTTTTAAGGGCAATATAGAACATTTGGACCATGGGAACGGGGTTTTGTCCGAACATTCGGCTTGGTATGTACTCGATTTTGTTCCGAAATTATAAGTGGACGAAACACACATGTTTTCGCATGGAAAACGATACACCTAAGAGACTAGGCACTCCATTAATTAACTCGGGGCGTTCTAAGGTGAAAAAACAACGTTCCGTCCGTAAAAACAAAATTTATGTCCGTCCGTTCGGTCGGCATTTACTCGGTTTTCAGTCCGAACTTGGAAATGGACAAAACTCACTTGTTTAAAAATCTAAAAGCTCAAGATCGACAAGGCTTAGCAGGGACGTTTTAAGGGCAATGTAGAACATTTGGACAATGGGAACGGGGTTTTGTCCGGATATTCGGCTTGGTATGTACTCGATTTTGTTCGAAAATTATAAGTGGACGAAAAAGATATGGTTTCGCATGGAAAACGATACACCTAAGAGACTAGGCACTCCATTACTTAACTCGGGGCGTTCTAAACTGAAAAAACAACGTACTGTCCGTAAAAACGAGATTTATGTCCGTCCGTTCGGTCGCCATTTACTCGGTTTTCAATCCGAACTTGGAAATGGACGAAACTCACTTGTTTAAAAATCTAAAAGCTCCAGATCGACAAGGCTTAGCCGGGACGTTTTAAGGGGAATATAGAACATTTGGACCATGGGTACGGGGTTTTGTCCGGACATTCGGCTTGGTATGTAGTCGATGTTGTTTCGAAATTATAAGTGGACGAAACACACATGTTTTCGCATGGAAAACGATACACCTAAGAGACTAGCCTCTCCATTACTTAACTCGGGGCGTTCTAAGTTGAGAAAACAATGTTCCGTCCGTAAAAACGAGATTTATGTCCGTCCGTACGGTCGGCATTTAGTCGGTTTTCGGTTAGAACTTGTCAATGGACAAAACTCACTTGTTTTGGAATCTAAAACCTCAAGATGGACAAGGCTTAGTCGGGACGTTTTAAGGCCAATATAGAACATTTGAACCATGGGAAGGGGGTTTTGTCCGGACATTCGGCTTGGTATGTACTCGCTTTTTGTTCGGAACTTATAAGTGGACGAAATACACATGTTTTCGCATGTAAAACGATACACCTAAGTGACTAGCCACTCCATTACTTAACTCGGGGCTTCTAAGGTGAAACAACAACAATCCGTCCGAAAAAACGATATTTATGTCTGTCCGTTCGGTCGGCATTTACTCGGTTTTTAGTCTGAACTTGGAAATGGACGAAACTGACTTGTTTAAAAATCTAAAATCTCAAGATCGACAAGAGTTAGCCGGGACGTTTTAAGGGCAGTATAGAACATTTGGACCATGGGAACAGTGTTTTGTCCGGACATTCGACTTGGTATGTACTCGATTTTTGTTCCGAACTTTTTAGTGGACGAAACACACAAGTTTTCGCATGAAAAACGATACACCTAAGAGACTAGCCTCTCCATTACTTAACTCGGGGCTTCTAAGGTAAAAAAAAAAACGTTCCGTCCGTAAAAACGAGATTTATTTTCGTCCGTTCGGTCGGCATTTACTCGGTTTTCGATGCGAACTTGGGAATGGACGAAACTCACTTGTTTTAAAATCTAAAACCTTAAGATCAACAAGGCTTAGCCGGGACGTTTTAAGGGCAATATAGAACATTTGGACCATGGGAACGAGGTTTTGTCCGGACATTCGGCTTGGTATGTACTCGATTTTGTTCCGAAATTATAAGTGGACGAAACACACATGTTTTCGGATGGAAAACGATACACCTAAGAGACTAGGCACTCCATTAATTAACTCGGGGCATTCTAAGGTGAAAAAACAACGTTCCGTCCGTAAAAACAAAATTTATGTCCGTCCGTTCGGTCGGCATTTACTCAGTTTTCAGTCTGAACTTGGAAATGGACGAAACTCACTTGTTTAAAAATCTAAAAGCTCAAGATCGACAAGGCTTAGCCGGGAGGTTTTAAGTGCAATATAGAACATTTGGACCATGGGAACGGGATTTTGTCCGGACATTCGGCTTGGTATGTACTCGATTTTGTTCCTAAATTATAAATGGACGAAACACACATGTTTTAGCATGGAAAACGATACACCTAAGAAACTAGCCTCTCCATTACTTAACTCGGGGCGTTCAAAGGTGAAAAAACAACTTTCCGTCCGTAAAAACGAGATTTATGTCCGTCCGTACGGTCGGCATATACTCGGTTTTCGGTTAGAACTTGGCAATGGACGAAACTCACTTGTTTTGGAATCTAAAACCTCAAGATCGACAAGGCTTAGGCGGGACGTTTTAAGGCCAATATAGAACATTTGGACCATGGGAACAGTGTTTTGTCCGGACATTCGACTTGGTATGTACTCGATTTTTGTTCCGAACTTTTTAGTGGACGAAACACACATGTTTTCGTTGGAAAAACGATACACCTAAGAGACTAGCCACTCCATTACTTAACTCGGGGCTTCTAAGGTGAAAAAACAACGTTTTGTCCGTAAAAACGAGATTTATGTCTATCCGTTTGGTCGGCATTTACTCGGTTTTCGATCCGAACTTGGCAATGGACGAAACTCACTTGTTTTAAAATCTAAAACCTTAAGATCAACAAAGCTTAGCCGGGACGTTTTAAGGGCAAATAGAACATTTGGACCATGGGAACGGGGTTTTGTCCGGACATTCGGCTTGGTATATACTCGATTTTGTTCCGAAATTCTAAGTGGACGAAACAAACATGTTTTCGCATGAAAAACGATACACCTAAGAGACTAGCCTCTCCATTACTTAACTCGGGGCGTTCTAAGGTAAAAAAAAAACGTTCCGTCCGTAAAAACGAGATTTATGTCCGTCCGTACGGTCGGCATATACTCGGTTTTCGGTTAGAACTTGGCAATGGACGAAACTCACTTGTTTTGGAATCTAAAACCTCAAGATCGACAAGGCTTAGGCGGGACGTTTTAAGGCCAATATAGAACATTTGGACCATGGGAACAGTGTGAAACCGGCACGAAGTGGTTTGACATCAATTTTGTGACAAAGTGTCCTTGGTTATTTCGCCTTGAGTTCATTGTTAAGAAAACCGTGTTGTACGCGCGTCGTCCCGTGTCCTTGTCTTCGTGTCGTGTGTCTCAAGTATGATGTTTGTTTCAGGACGTACGTACCTCTTAAGGACGTTCGTACGTATGGTTAGGCAGCAGAGAAGTTTGTGTTCTGGACGTACGTACCTTTACAGGACGTTCGTACATCCAAGTAGACAGCAGGCTTATTTTTGTTTGGAGACGTACGAACGTCATATCGACGTACGTACGTCCAAAGTGGGTTTTCACTATTTCGGCCCATTTTCCTTGGTTTCCAACCCTAAGTATAAATAGGGTTTCTCTTCCAAAGAACAAGTCAGTTCTTTGGCCGTCCAATTCACCTCTTGGTTCTTGGAGTTTGTTTAGGTTTTTGGTTTAGGTGGTTTTGGTGATTGAACTCATCTTCTTCTTCCCCATTCATCTTCTTCTTCATTATTGTTTATATTGATTTAGCTTCGAGTCTTCTTGTGTGTTCATCAAGAAGTCGAGTATCCTTGTGTGTTCATCAAGGAACTCTGGTGTAAGCTTGTTTCATAGTTCGACTTCGAGTCTTCTTGTGTGTTCATCAAGAAGTCGAGTGTCTTGTGCGTACATCAAGGTGCTCTGGTGAAGTCAAGGTGTTAGAGATAACCAGGAGTGTCAACTCGCAGTGATTGCAGGTAGTTGATAGGTTTGTACATCTCTTTTCATCTAGTGGATTTATTTGTTGTCGAGAGGACAACCGTGGACGTTTCCCATATTGGGTTTTACCACGTTAAAAATTCCTGTGTGTTATTTACTTTCTGCGTATCGTTTGATTTGTTTAAATATTCAATTATTAGATTTGCACTATTTGTAGTTTCTCAATTGGTATCAGTCGCTGGGGGCTGGTTAAGGAGCGTCAAGGCTCACGCTAACGATCCTATGAGTGCTATGATGGTTCATGAGTCTGGTCATAATAATTTTATTGCTAAATCGTCTAAATCTACAAAACCAAAATCTGATTTTGAAAAGGATGATAATTTGTATGTTGTTAGCAATAGTGATTGGGCTCTTCTTTACAGACTTTCTGCAAAAGAATGTGAAAGATTACAAAAAGCTAATATTGATATGCAAGAAAAATTTAATAAAGCTAATTGTAATGTGTCTACTATTTCTGATAATGTTTGTTTTGAAGATAATGGTGTTTTGCAGACTAAGGTTGATTCTCTAGAACAACGACTCAGACATTGTGCAGAGGACTATATGCTTCAAGGGGAAGTTTATGAATCCAAAATTGAAAATTTGGAAAAGGCTAATCTTTCTTTGCAGGATAAAATTGAGATTCTTGAAAAACAGATTTCTCTTGCTGCAGATGATACAATTTCTATTTCTCAATTATTTGACAAAGAAAAACTTGACTTGTTATGTAGAATTGCAGCTTTAGAGAAGGCCAATCAGGAGGTCGATGAGAAATACAAATCTCTATTGGTGGAGTATGAGGTAACAAAGAACGATTTAATGTCTACTCAACTCCAATTGCAGGTTTTGGACAAAACTAGATTTGATTCTCCTATTGATAGTTCTACTAGTTCATCTAGTGTGATTACTCCTGTAAAATCTACTAGTCTGCCTGCCCTTTTGCCTACCCCACCTATTGAGACTAGACTTAATGCTACTAATTTTCAGCATGTTTCTCGTAAGAATTTTAAGTCTAAGGTTAATGGTAAGGCTGTTTTTACTGATAAGCCATATTGTTCTCATAATGGAGGTATAGGTTTTGTTAAGGCACCATGTCACAAATACAATGGTGACATACATGTTTCATCTTCTACCACCACATCTTCTTATAAGAATTCTTTGAGTAAGTCTAATGTTTATCATTGTTCTTATTGTGGTAGTGTTGGTCATTTGGATATTTTTTGTTGGGATTTTAATCAACATGATGCATCCTATTCTCGTGTTCCTAATCATTATAATCATGTTGATTCTAATGTTTCTTCTTGTGCATTTTCTAGACCTTGGAATTATAGTGGTGTTCGTCACAAGTTTAAGAAAAACAGGTATTCCAACAAAAGGAAGTCAAAGACTAAGGTGGAATTAGTTAAGGACAAGTCTATTGAAAAATTTGTTAAGGAGAAATCTCATACCTTTTCAACTTCCAAGGTGTGCACGCCTAGTGTTAAACAAGTATGGGTAAGAAAGGATAAGCTGAAGGTTTTTCTGGACTTGCAAAGGTCTGGTGGTGTCCCATATTTGGGATGATGTAGGTTGTTTCTAGCCTTGTGTTATTTGAATTGCATATTTCTCTAACCACATAGGCTATTTGTTTGGTGTTTCTACTTTTTATGCTTCGTTTGTTTAGCTTGCAGATCATGTTGCATGTCTGAATACATTGTTGGTTATTCCTTCTATTTTTTTTGTTTTATTTATTTATTCCATGTATGTGTTGTTGGATGCATCTTTTCTGAGATATTGGTTTAATTCAATTGTCTTAAATAAGTTGCAATATGTTTGGGTGTTTTTTCTTTCTGAACTCTTAAGTATGTTTTGGTATGTATCATGCATTTTTCCTCGCTTGTTTGCACAGTGCACGGCATGCTTGCATGATGGGAGTGTTTGGAAACCACTTACATATTCTTTGAGCTCATAGAACTTCTCTATCTCTCGAGTATTTATGTGATCTTGAGCTATCTCTCCTTTGTTTTGGTTAATGTTCATCTTGTTGTTAGTGTTATTGAGCATTCTTATCTTCCTATTACAACTCTTGTTAGTGGTCAATGACTCACTTTATCCCCAGCCATTTGATTGTCTTTAAAGCAATATCAGTTGGCTAAGAACCCGTTGGGGTTGTGAGGGTCATGCTCTGACGGATGCACTCAAGAGATGTTAGTTCTTGTGTTGCACGTTATCATGGTATTGCACTTCTTGAGTTTGTGTTTGTCAAAAAAAGATGTAGGCTACACCCTACCCTCGTGTATTTGAAAAGATGGAGGCAAAAATCCCTCCCACGCGGGAATGACATTAGAGTGATGTAGACTAAACTCCACCACATGCGGCAAAATAAAAATCCAAGCGCATATTCATTGATTTTTTTTTTTATGTAAGGCATACAAAGTTTATATTCCTTTGCCTTTTTACTGTCTTGGTTTTCACTTGAAATATCATATTTATATTCGTTTGCCTTCTACTCATAACGCTTGTTTAAAAGGGGGTTGAAGTTTGTTTCTTCTATGCTCACTTACTAATCTAATCGTATGTCTCTTGTTGATGGTTCTATATTCTAGGTCTTCAAAGGGTGTGTTCTAGTGGTGAACTTTCTCTCTCTTTATGCATTGCATTGCATCTACACACACCGAGGTTTAGTTTATGATGCACTTCAATTCTCTTATTTGTTCAATCTTTTGCTTATCACCATATATTGCCTCTTATTTTTGTACGGATTGGGATTGGCTACTGTTTTTGGAAGTTCATGATGTATTCCTCTTCACTTCTATGGTACATCGGTTCTTCTCCTTTTATCTTCTTATTATGGTTTGTGTTGTTAGTTATTAGGTTTGTTTTTCTGCTATTAAAGTTAGTCCTTAAGGTTAGTCTTCACATGGTTGGATATGGGTTGTTAGTTTTGTCGTTAAAATTGATTCTTAGATATGGTGCAACCTCTATTTGCTATTGTTTGTGTTTGGTTCTTCATTATCCTAGTCTAACAAGTTTAGTGCGATTCTCATTGCTTGGTTGTTATCGTGTGCACACTTCATGATTCTGCACACCATGTGTTCGATAAAATGTCTACATGGGTATTCTCACATTTCTTGTGCTAGGTTCGCCATTTCTCTTACATTTGTTAGTTTGGTTAATGTTGTGTTTATGCAGGACATGCCTCCTAAGCGCGCTCGGACTACTCCCACCAAAGAAACACCCGGTTCCAAGGGTGCTTCGTCATCGGGCACACGTCCTCCTCGTGCTTAAAGGAGTAGAGGCGCCATTCCTTTGGATTCTTGTAGATGTTCTTGCTGAAAGTGTTTATGGCTTACTCTATTTTGGTTCTATTCCTTGGTAATTCTTTTCAGTCGGTGTTTCATTGACATACTAAGGTCAGATTGTTAGTATTATTTGGTTTTACACTTCATGCTTTCTATTTTTGTCATTGGATCACATGTGTTTGATGTGATTTCTCAAGGTAATAGTTCTCAATTTGTTTTAAGAAGGCTACAAGGTATGCATAAGCAAATTTTGGTGATGAAATCATGTTATTGGTGTATTCGGTCGTCATGATTTATATTGATTCATGTTTTCTCATAGGTTCTCATCATACTTTTCTATGTTGGGTTAATATTCTTGAATTACCTTGTTGGCTAGCTGGTGTTTGATTAAATGCTTACGAGACTTGCCTATCCTCTTATTGTTGCTTCTTGTGCCTGGTTGATCCTATTTTTTTTCTTGCAATAGGTTTGATTAGATGTGTTCTTGGTAGTCTTCTGCAATAATCCTCATGCAATGGTTTTGGGCTACCACTGTTCTACTTTGGGATGCATATGCTCAGTTTGGTCATCTATTGTTAGCAATTCTCTTCTATTGACTCTCTAATCTTTCTGACAATGTATGGCATGTCATCGGAGTCTTAGTGTTCTGGCAGGAAATTGCTCTGAAGTTGGATTGTTGTTTTGTGACTTGGTGGCATCGATAATCCTTGCTCATTCTTCAATTAAAGCATTTTTTTTGAGCTTGATGATTGTTTATCTTGTTTGGCATATGTTGAACTAATTTTTGGGTTTCACTAGGGTGGGCTTACAGGTTTATTCCTTTTATGTCTCTATTCCATTGTGTTTGGGATAATATTTTCTTCTCCTTGTTTATAAGATTCTCTAATTCTCTTTTTGTGGTTGGATGAGTTGTTTCAGGAACATGTACAGATTGGATTTCTCCATGGATTCTCAATGGATTTTCTTATACTTTACGTATCTCTTCCTGCAGATACTCATATTCCTGTAGTTTTGTCATGGGATATTGTTGGATGTGTCTAATATGCATGGTTTCCCTATTCTCTTTTATATCTCCTACTAACTATTATTTATCTCTTCTTCTTTCTCTTTTTGCATATTCTTTTCTTGCACATTTCTCACAGGTTTGACTATTTGGTTCTTGGTCATTATTGTACCTTCCCAATTTCATCAGGTATGATATTTCTTCCTTTTTGTTTGTTTGCTTTTTTTCTCTAGATATCTTGCTACTATGAAGTCGGTTCTCTGGAATCTATCTCAGGTGGTTATGGTCGGTTGTTTAAAGTGTTATTCTAGTGAATCATTTGTTCTGATTGTTGGTGTCCTGACTCTTTCTTCTATGTATAGGTTTCTCTTGGTTTCTATCAGGGATTCATGTTATGTTTTCTTTTCTTCCCTCTGTTACCTATATAAGTATTCAGTGTCTTTCTCATATGCATTGCATTTAGGTGAAGATTTTGTTTAGGGGGAGAATTCTTTGTATTGACATCGTGTTAACAAGTGTTTATGTTATGGCTTCCGTTGCATATCCTTTTTGTTGTTAACATGATTGTTCTCTTTCTTTTCTTCTTTAATCTTATCTGTTATGGTTTGGTATTTTTCTTTTCTCTTTCTTTTGTTACCTTGCTTCATTTATGACAAAAAGGGGGAGATTTATGACTCTAATACTAACATTCGTTTCTTCCTTCGTTAGTGTATTCTTGGGTCATGTTGCAGGTATGCTACAAGTATGGGGGAGTGAACGTGTTGATGTTTAGAGGTTATACAGTTTTGGGTCATGTTTCAAGTATGCTACAGTTATGGGGGAGCTCGAGTGTCAAACTTTGGAGCTCATGAAGTATGGGGGAGTTGTTCGAGGAACTTCTGTTGGCTCTTTGATTGTTTCAGAATTTCGTGTTGCTTCCGTTCGGTCTCTGATGGGTAAAGCGTCTTATTCAAGCTGGTTATCAAGTGTTGGTGATTTGGTATGCATTTCTCTATGAGTGATTTTGTAGGCATGTTTTATAAATGCCATGGTTTGGGTTTGTAAGCACGTTTTATAAGTGCTATTAGAGTCATAGGTTTTTGTCACAAAATCAATGTCAAAGGGGGAGATTGAAACCGGCACGAAGTGGTTTGACATCAATTTTGTGACAAAGTGTCCTTGGTTATTTCGCCTTGAGTTCATTGTTAAGAAAACCGTGTTGTACGCGCGTCGTCCCGTGTCCTTGTCTTCGCGTCGTGTGTCTCAAGTATGATGTTTGTTTCAGGACGTACGTACCTCTTAAGGACGTTCGTACGTATGGTTAGGCAGCAGAGAAGTTTGTGTTCTGGACGTACGTACCTTTACAGGACGTTCGTACGTCCAAGTAGACAGCAGGCTTATTTTTGTTTGGAGACGTACGAACGTCATATCGACGTACGTACGTCCAAAGTGGGTTTTCACTATTTCGGCCCATTTTCCTTGGTTTCCAACCCTAAGTATAAATAGGGTTTCTCTTCCAAAGAACAAGTCAGTTCTTTGGCCGTCCAATTCACCTCTTGGTTCTTGGAGTTTGTTTAGGTTTTTGGTTTAGGTGGTTTTGGTGATTGAACTCATCTTCTTCTTCCCCATTCATCTTCTTCTTCATTATTGTTTATATTGATTTAGCTTCGAGTCTTCTTGTGTGTTCATCAAGAAGTCGAGTATCCTTGTGTGTTCATCAAGGAACTCTGGTGTAAGCTTGTTTCATAGTTCGACTTCGAGTCTTCTTGTGTGTTCATCAAGATGTCGAGTGTCTTGTGCGTACATCAAGGTGCTCTGGTGAAGTCAAGGTGTTAGAGATAACCAGGAGTGTCAACTCGCAGTGATTGCAGGTAGTTGATAGGTTTGTACATCTCTTTTCATCTAGTGGATTTATTTGTTGTCGAGAGGACAACCGTGGACGTTTCCCATATTGGGTTTTACCACGTTAAAAATTCCTGTGTGTTATTTACTTTCTGCGTATCGTTTGATTTGTTTAAATATTCAATTATTAGATTTGCACTATTTGTAGTTTCTCAATTGGTATCGGTCGCTGGGGGCTGGTTAAGGAGCGTCAAGGCTCACGCTAACGATCCTATGAGTGCTATGATGGTTCATGAGTCTGGTCATAATAATTTTATTGCTAAATCGTCTAAATCTACAAAACCAAAATCTGATTTTGAAAAGGATGATAATTTGTATGTTGTTAGCAATAGTGATTGGGCTCTTCTTTACAGACTTTCTGCAAAAGAATGTGAAAGATTACAAAAAGCTAATATTGATATGCAAGAAAAATTTAATAAAGCTAATTGTAATGTGTCTACTATTTCTGATAATGTTTGTTTTGAAGATAATGGTGTTTTGCAGACTAAGGTTGATTCTCTAGAACAACGACTCAGACATTGTGCAGAGGACTATATGCTTCAAGGGGAAGTTTATGAATCCAAAATTGAAAATTTGGAAAAGGCTAATCTTTCTTTGCAGGATAAAATTGAGATTCTTGAAAAACAGATTTCTCTTGCTGCAGATGATACAATTTCTATTTCTCAATTATTTGACAAAGAAAAACTTGACTTGTTATGTAGAATTGCAGCTTTAGAGAAGGCCAATCAGGAGGTCGATGAGAAATACAAATCTCTATTGGTGGAGTATGAGGTAACAAAGAACGATTTAATGTCTACTCAACTCCAATTGCAGGTTTTGGACAAAACTAGATTTGATTCTCCTATTGATAGTTCTACTAGTTCATCTAGTGTGATTACTCCTGTAAAATCTACTAGTCTGCCTGCCCTTTTGCCTACCCCACCTATTGAGACTAGACTTAATGCTACTAATTTTCAGCATGTTTCTCGTAAGAATTTTAAGTCTAAGGTTAATGGTAAGGCTGTTTTTACTGATAAGCCATATTGTTCTCATAATGGAGGTATAGGTTTTGTTAAGGCACCATGTCACAAATACAATGGTGACATACATGTTTCATCTTCTACCACCACATCTTCTTATAAGAATTCTTTGAGTAAGTCTAATGTTTATCATTGTTCTTATTGTGGTAGGGTTGGTCATTTGGATATTTTTTGTTGGGATTTTAATCAACATGATGCATCCTATTCTCGTGTTCCTAATCATTATAATCATGTTGATTCTAATGTTTCTTCTTGTGCATTTTCTAGACCTTGGAATTATAGTGGTGTTCGTCACAAGTTTAAGAAAAACAGGTATTCCAACAAAAGGAAGTCAAAGACTAAGGTGGAATTAGTTAAGGACAAGTCTATTGAAAAATTTGTTAAGGAGAAATCTCATACCTTTTCAACTTCCAAGGTGTGCACGCCTAGTGTTAAACAAGTATGGGTAAGAAAGGATAAGCTGAAGGTTTTTCTGGACTTGCAAAGGTCTGGTGGTGTCCCATATTTGGGATGATGTAGGTTGTTTCTAGCCTTGTGTTATTTGAATTGCATATTTCTCTAACCACATAGGCTATTTGTTTGGTGTTTCTACTTTTTATGCTTCGTTTGTTTAGCTTGCAGATCATGTTGCATGTCTGAATACATTGTTGGTTATTCCTTCTATTTTTTTTGTTTTATTTATTTATTCCATGTATGTGTTGTTGGATGCATCTTTTCTGAGATATTGGTTTAATTCAATTGTCTTAAATAAGTTGCAATATGTTTGGGTGTTTTTTCTTTCTGAACTCTTAAGTATGTTTTGGTATGTATCATGCATTTTTCCTCGCTTGTTTGCACAGTGCACGGCATGCTTGCATGATGGGAGTGTTTGGAAACCACTTACATATTCTTTGAGCTCATAGAACTTCTCTATCTCTCGAGTATTTATGTGATCTTGAGCTATCTCTCCTTTGTTTTGGTTAATGTTCATCTTGTTGTTAGTGTTATTGAGCATTCTTATCTTCCTATTACAACTCTTGTTAGTGGTCAATGACTCACTTTATCCCCAGCCATTTGATTGTCTTTAAAGCAATATCAGTTGGCTAAGAACCCGTTGGGGTTGTGAGGGTCATGCTCTGACGGATGCACTCAAGAGATGTTAGTTCTTGTGTTGCACGTTATCATGGTATTGCACTTCTTGAGTTTGTGTTTGTCAAAAAAAGATGTAGGCTACACCCTACCCTCGTGTATTTGAAAAGATGGAGGCAAAAATCCCTCCCACGCGGGAATGACATTAGAGTGATGTAGACTAAACTCCACCACATGCGGCAAAATAAAAATCCAAGCGCATATTCATTGTTTTTTTTTATGTAAGGCATACAAAGTTTATATTCCTTTGCCTTTTTACTGTCTTGGTTTTCACTTGAAATATCATATTTATATTCGTTTGCCTTCTACTCATAACGTTTGTTTAAAAGGGGGTTGAAGTTTGTTTCTTCTATGCTCACTTACTAATCTAATCGTATGTCTCTTGTTGATGGTTCTATATTCTAGGTCTTCAAAGGGTGTGTTCTAGTGGTGAACTTTCTCTCTCTTTATGCATTGCATTGCATCTACACACACCGAGGTTTAGTTTATGATGCACTTCAATTCTCTTATTTGTTCAATCTTTTGCTTATCACCATATATTGCCTCTTATTTTTGTACGGATTGGGATTGGCTACTGTTTTTGGAAGTTCATGATGTATTCCTCTTCACTTCTATGGTACATCGGTTCTTTTCCTTTTATCTTCTTATTATGGTTTGTGTTGTTAGTTATTAGGTTTGTTTTTCTGCTATTAAAGTTAGTCCTTAAGGTTAGTCTTCACATGGTTGGATATGGGTTGTTAGTTTTGTCGTTAAAATTGATTCTTAGATATGGTGCAACCTCTATTTGCTATTGTTTGTGTTTGGTTCTTCATTATCCTAGTCTAACAAGTTTAGTGCGATTCTCATTGCTTGGTTGTTATCGTGTGCACACTTCATGATTCTGCACACCATGTGTTCGATAAAATGTCTACATGGGTATTCTCACATTTCTTGTGCTAGGTTCGCCATTTCTCTTACATTTGTTAGTTTGGTTAATGTTGTGTTTATGCAGGACATGCCTCCTAAGCGCGCTCGGACTACTCCCACCAAAGAAACACCCGGTTCCAAGGGTGCTTCGTCATCGGGCACACGTCCTCCTCGTGCTTAAAGGAGTAGAGGCGCCATTCCTTTGGATTCTTGTAGATGTTCTTGCTGAAAGTGTTTATGGCTTACTCTATTTTGGTTCTATTCCTTGGTAATTCTTTTCAGTCGGTGTTTCATTGACATACTAAGGTCAGATTGTTAGTATTATTTGGTTTTACACTTCATGCTTTCTATTTTTGTCATTGGATCACATGTGTTTGATGTGATTTCTCAAGGTAATAGTTCTCAATTTGTTTTAAGAAGGCTACAAGGTATGCATAAGCAAATTTTGGTGATGAAATCATGTTATTGGTGTATTCGGTCGTCATGATTTATATTGATTCATGTTTTCTCATAGGTTCTCATCATACTTTTCTATGTTGGGTTAATATTCTTGAATTACCTTGTTGGCTAGCTGGTGTTTGATTAAATGCTTACGAGACTTGCCTATCCTCTTATTGTTGCTTCTTGTGCCTGGTTGATCCTATTTTTTTTCTTGCAATAGGTTTGATTAGATGTGTTCTTGGTAGTCTTCTGCAATAATCCTCATGCAATGGTTTTGGGCTACCACTGTTCTACTTTGGGATGCATATGCTCAGTTTGGTCATCTATTGTTAGCAATTCTCTTCTATTGACTCTCTAATCTTTCTGACAATGTATGGCATGTCATCGGAGTCTTAGTGTTCTGGCAGGAAATTGCTCTGAAGTTGGATTGTTGTTTTGTGACTTGGTGGCATCGATAATCCTTGCTCATTCTTCAATTAAAGCATTTTTTTTGAGCTTGATGATTGTTTATCTTGTTTGGCATATGTTGAACTAATTTTTGGGTTTCACTAGGGTGGGCTTACAGGTTTATTCCTTTTATGTCTCTATTCCATTGTGTTTGGGATAATATTTTCTTCTCCTTGTTTATAAGATTCTCTAATTCTCTTTTTGTGGTTGGATGAGTTGTTTCAGGAACATGTACAGATTGGATTTCTCCATGGATTCTCAATGGATTTTCTTATACTTTACGTATCTCTTCCTGCAGATACTCATATTCCTGTAGTTTTGTCATGGGATATTGTTGGATGTGTCTAATATGCATGGTTTCCCTATTCTCTTTTATATCTGCTACTAACTATTATTTATCTCTTCTTCTTTCTCTTTTTGCATATTCTTTTCTTGCACATTTCTCACAGGTTTGACTATTTGGTTCTTGGTCATTATTGTACCTTCCCAATTTCATCAGGTATGATATTTCTTCCTTTTTGTTTGTTTGCTTTTTTTCTCTAGATATCTTGCTACTATGAAGTCGGTTCTCTGGAATCTATCTCAGGTGGTTATGGTCGGTTGTTTAAAGTGTTATTCTAGTGAATCATTTGTTCTGATTGTTGGTGTCCTGACTCTTTCTTCTATGTATAGGTTTCTCTTGGTTTCTATCAGGGATTCATGTTATGTTTTCTTTTCTTCCCTCTGTTACCTATATAAGTATTCAGTGTCTTTCTCATATGCATTGCATTTAGGTGAAGATTTTGTTTAGGGGGAGAATTCTTTGTATTGACATCGTGTTAACAAGTGTTTATGTTATGGCTTCCGTTGCATATCCTTTTTGTTGTTAACATGATTGTTCTCTTTCTTTTCTTCTTTAATCTTATCTGTTATGGTTTGGTATTTTTCTTTTCTCTTTCTTTTGTTACCTTGCTTCATTTATGACAAAAAGGGGGAGATTTATGACTCTAATACTAACATTCGTTTCTTCCTTTGTTAGTGTATTCTTGGGTCATGTTGCAGGTATGCTACAAGTATGGGGGAGTGAACGTGTTGATGTTTAGAGGTTATACAGTTTTGGGTCATGTTTCAAGTATGCTACAGTTATGGGGGAGCTCGAGTGTCAAACTTTGGAGCTCATGAAGTATGGGGGAGTTGTTCGAGGAACTTCTGTTGGCTCTTTGATTGTTTCAGAATTTCGTGTTGCTTCCGTTCGGTCTCTGATGGGTAAAGCGTCTTATTCAAGCTGGTTATCAAGTGTTGGTGATTTGGTATGCATTTCTCTATGAGTGATTTTGTAGGCATGTTTTATAAATGCCATGGTTTGGGTTTGTAAGCACGTTTTATAAGTGCTATTAGAGTCATAGGTTTTTGTCACAAAATCAATGTCAAAGGGGGAGATTGAAACCGGCACGAAGTGGTTTGACATCAATTTTGTGACAAAGTGTCCTTGGTTATTTCGCCTTGAGTTCATTGTTAAGAAAACCGTGTTGTACGCGCGTCGTCCCGTGTCCTTGTCTTCGCGTCGTGTGTCTCAAGTATGATGTTTGTTTCAGGACGTACGTACCTCTTAAGGACGTTCGTACGTATGGTTAGGCAGCAGAGAAGTTTGTGTTCTGGACGTACGTACCTTTACAGGACGTTCGTACGTCCAAGTAGACAGCAGGCTTATTTTTGTTTGGAGACGTACGAACGTCATATCGACGTACGTACGTCCAAAGTGGGTTTTCACTATTTCGGCCCATTTTCCTTGGTTTCCAACCCTAAGTATAAATAGGGTTTCTCTTCCAAAGAACAAGTCAGTTCTTTGGCCGTCCAATTCACCTCTTGGTTCTTGGAGTTTGTTTAGGTTTTTGGTTTAGGTGGTTTTGGTGATTGAACTCATCTTCTTCTTCCCCATTCATCTTCTTCTTCATTATTGTTTATATTGATTTAGCTTCGAGTCTTCTTGTGTGTTCATCAAGAAGTCGAGTATCCTTGTGTGTTCATCAAGGAACTCTGGTGTAAGCTTGTTTCATAGTTCGACTTCGAGTCTTCTTGTGTGTTCATCAAGAAGTCGAGTGTCTTGTGCGTACATCAAGGTGCTCTGGTGAAGTCAAGGTGTTAGAGATAACCAGGAGTGTCAACTCGCAGTGATTGCAGGTAGTTGATAGGTTTGTACATCTCTTTTCATCTAGTGGATTTATTTGTTGTCGAGAGGACAACCGTGGACGTTTCCCATATTGGGTTTTACCACGTTAAAAATTCCTGTGTGTTATTTACTTTCTGCGTATCGTTTGATTTGTTTAAATATTCAATTATTAGATTTGCACTATTTGTAGTTTCTCACAGTGTTTTGTCCGGACATTCGACTTGGTATGTACTCGATTTTTGTTCCGAACTTTTTAGTGGACGAAACACACATGTTTTCGCTGGAAAAACGATACACCTAAGAGACTAGCCACTCCATTACTTAACTCGGGGCTTCTAAGGTGAAAAAACAACGTTTTGTCCGTAAAAACGAGATTTATGTCTACCCGTTCGGTCGGCATTTACTCGGTTTTCGATCCGAACTTGGCAATGGACGAAACTCACTTGTTTTAAAATCTAAAACCTTAAGATCAACAAAGCTTAGCCGGGACGTTTTAAGGGCAAATAGAACATTTGGACCATGGGAACGGGGTTTTGTCCGGACATTCGGCTTGGTATATACTCGATTTTGTTCCGAAATTCTAAGTGGACGAAACACACATGTTTTCGCATGAAAAACGATACACCTAAGAGACTAGCCTCTCCATTACTTAACTCGGGGCGTTCTAAGGTAAAAAAAAAACGTTCCGTCCGTAAAAACGAGATTTATGTTCGTCCGTTCGGTCGGCATTTACTCGGTTTTCGATCCGAACTTGGGAATGGACGAAACTCGCTTGTTTTAAAATCTAAAACCTTAAGATCAACAAGGCTTAGCCGGGACGTTTTAAGGGCAATATAGAACATTTGGACCATGGGAACGGGGTTTTGTCCGAACATTCGGCTTGGTATGTACTCGATTTTGTTCCGAAATTATAAGTGGACGAAACACACATGTTTTCGCATGGAAAACGATACACCTAAGAGACTAGGCACTCCATTAATTAACTCGGGGCGTTCTAAGGTGAAAAAACAACGTTCCGTCCGTAAAAACAAAATTTATGTCCGTCCGTTCGGTCGGCATTTACTCGGTTTTCAGTCCGAACTTGGAAATGGACAAAACTCACTTGTTTAAAAATTTAAAAGCTCAAGATCGACAAGGCTTAGCAGGGACGTTTTAAGGGCAATATAGAACATTTGGACCATGGGTACGGGGTTTTGTCCGGACATTCAGCTTGGTATGTAGTCGATGTTGTTTCGAAATTATAAGTGGACGAAACACACATGTTTTCGCATGGAAAACGATACACCTAAGAGACTAGCCTCTCCATTACTTAACTCGGGGCGTTCTAAGTTGAGAAAACAATGTTCCGTCCGTAAAAACGAGATTTATGTCCGTCCGTACGGTCGGCATTTAGTCGGTTTTCGGTTAGAACTTGTCAATGGACAAAACTCACTTGTTTTGGAATCTAAAACCTCAAGATGGACAAGGCTTAGTCGGGACGTTTTAAGGCCAATATAGAACATTTGAACCATGGGAAGGGGGTTTTGTCCGGACATTCGGCTTGGTATGTACTTGCTTTTTGTTCGGAACTTATACGTGGACGAAATACACATGTTTTCGCATGTAAAACGATACACCTAAGTGACTAGCCACTCCATTACTTAACTCGGGGCTTCTAAGGTGAAACAACAACAATCCGTCCGAAAAAATGATATTTATGTCTGTCCGTTCGGTCGGCATTTACTCGGTTTTTAGTCCGAACTTGGAAATGGACGAAACTGACTTGTTTAAAAATCTAAAGTCTCAAGATCGACAAGAGTTAGCCGGGACGTTTTAAGGGCAGTATAGAACATTTGGACCATGGGAACAGTGTTTTGTCCGGACATTCGACTTGGTATGTACTCGATTTTTGTTCCGAACTTTTTAGTGGACGAAACACACATATTTTCGCATGAAAAACGATACACCTAAGAGACTAGCCTCTCCATTACTTAACTCGGGGCTTCTAAGGTAAAAAAAAAACGTTCCGTCCGTAAAAACGAGATTTATGTTCGTCCGTTCGGTCGGCATTTACTCGGTTTTCGATCCGAACTTGGGAATGGACGAAACTCACTTGTTTTAAAATCTAAAACCTTAAGATCAACAAGGCTTAGCCGGGACGTTTTAAGGGCAATATAGAACATTTGGACCATGGGAACAGTGTTTTGTCCGGACATTCGGCTTGGTATGTACTCGATTTTGTTTCGAAATTATAAATGGACAAAACACACATGTTTTCGCATGAAAAACGATACACCTAAGTGACTAGTCACTCCATTACTTAACTCGGGGCGTTCTAAGGTGAAAAAACAACGTTCCGTCCGTAAAAATGAGATTTATGTCCGTCCGTTTGGTCGGCATTTACTCGGTTTTCGATCCGAACTTGGGAATGGACGAAACTCACTTGTTTTGGAATCTAAAACCTCAAGATCGACAAGGCTTAGCCGGGACGTTTTAAAGGCAATATAGAACATTTGGACCATGGGAACAGTGTTTTGTCCGGACATTCGGCTTGGTATATACTCGATTTTGTTCCAAAATTATAAGTGGACGAAAAACATATGGTTTCGCATGGAAAACGATACACCTAAGAGACTAGCCACTCCATTACTTAACTCGGTGCGTTCTAAAGTGAAAAAATAATGTTCCGTCCGTAAAAACGAGATTTATGTCCGTCCGTTCGGTCGGCATTTACTCGGTTTTCAGTCCGAACTTTGAAATGGACGAAACTCACTTGTTTAAAAATCTAAAAGCTCAAGATCGACAAGGCTTAGCCGTGACGTTTTAAGGCCAATATAGAACATTTGAACCATGGGAAGGGGGTTTTGTCCGGACATTCGACTTCGTATGTACTCGATTTTTGTTCCGAACTTTTTAGTGGACGAAACACACATGTTTTCGCATGAAAAACGATACACCTAAGAGACTAGCCTCTCCATTACTTAACTCGGGGCGTTCTAAGGTAAAAAAAAAATGTTCCGTCCGTAAAAACGAGATTTATGTTCGTCCGTTCGGTCGGCATTTACTCGGTTTTCGATCCGAACTTGGGAATGCACGAAACTCACTTGATTTAAAATCTAAAACCTTAAGATCAACAAGGCTTAGCCGGGACGTTTTAAGGGCAATATAGAACATTTGGACCATGGGAACGGGGTTTTGTCCGGACATTCGGCTTGGTATGTACTCGATTTTGTTCCGAAATTATAAGTGGACGAAACACACATGTTTTCGCATGGAAAACGATACACCTAAGAGACTAGGCACTCCATTAATTAACTCGGGGCGTTCTAAGGTGAAAAAACAACGTTCCGTCCGTAAAAACAAAATTTATGTCCGTCCGTTCGGTCGGCATTTACTCAGTTTTCAGTCCGAACTTGGAAATGGACGAAAGTCACTTGTTTAAAAATCTAAAAGCTCAAGATCGACAAGGCATAGCCGGGAGGTTTTAAGTGCAATATAGAACATTTGGACCATGGGAACGGGATTTTGTCCGGACATTCGGCTTCGTATGTACTCGATTTTGTTCCGAAATTATAAATGGACGAAACACACATGTTTTCGCATGAAAAACGATACACCTAAGAGACTAGCCTCTCCATTACTTAACTCGGGGCGTTCTAAGGTAAAAAAAAAACGTTCCGTCCGTAAAAACGAGATTTATGTTCGTCCGTTTGGTCGGCATTTACTCGGTTTTCGATCCGAACTTGGGAATGGACGAAACTCACTTGATTTAAAATCTAAAACCTTAAGATCAACAAGGCTTGGCCGGGACGTTTTAAGGGCAATATAGAACATTTGGACCATGGGAACGGGGTTTTGTCCGGACATTCGGCTTGGTATGTACTCGATTTTGTTCCGAAATTATAAGTGGACGAAACACACATGTTTTCGCATGGAAAACGATACACCTAAGAGACTAGGCACTCCATTAATTAACTCGGGGCGTTCTAAGGTGAAAAAACAACGTTCCGTCCGTAAAAACAAAATTTATGTCCGTCCGTTCGGTCGGCATTTACTCAGTTTTCAGTCCGAACTTGGAAATGGACGAAACTCACTTGTTTAAAAATCTAAAAGCTCAAGATCGACAAGGCTTAGCCGGGACGTTTTAAGGGCAATATAGAACATTTGGACCATGGGAACGGGGTTTTGTCCGGACATTCAGCTTGGTATGTAGTCGATTTTGTTTCGAAATTATAAGTGGACGAAACACACATGTTTTCGCATGGAAAACGAAACACCTAAGAGACTAGCCTCTCCATTACTTAACTCGGGGCGTTCTAAGTTGAAAAAAAAATGTTCCGTCCGTAAAAACGAGATTTATGTCCGTCCGTACGGTCGGCATTTACTCGGTTTTCGGTTAGAACTTGTCAATGGACGAAACTCACTTGTTTTGGATTCTAAAACCTCAAGATCGACAAGGCTTAGCCGGGACGATTTAAGGCCAATATAGAACATTTGGACCATGGGAACAGTGTTTTGCCCGGACATTCGGCTTGGTATGTACTCGATTTTGTTCCAAAATTATAAGTGGACGAAAAACATATGGTTTCGCATGGAAAACGATACACCTAAGAGACTAGCCACTCCATTACTTAACTCGGTGCGTTCTAAAGTGAAAAAATAATGTTCCGTCCGTAAAAACGAGATTTAGGTCCGTCCGTTCGGTCGGCATTTACTCGGTTTTTAGTCCGAACTTTGAAATGGACGAAACTCACTTGTTTAAAAATCTAAAAGCTCAAGATCGACAAGGCTTAGCCGGGACGTTTTGAAGGCAATATATAACATTTGGACCATGGGAACAGGGTTTTGTCCGGGCATTCTGCTTGATACTCGATTTTGTTCCGAAATTCTAAGTGGACGAAACACACATGTTTTCGCATGGAAAACGATACACCTAAGAGACTAGCCACTCCATTACTTAACTCGGGGCGTTCTAAGGTGAAAAAACAACGTTCCGTCCGTAAAAACGAGATTTATGTCCGTCCGTTCGGTCGGCATTTACTCGGTTTTCAGTCCGAACTTGGAAATGGACGAAACTCACTTGTTTAAAAATCTAAAAGCTCAAGATCGACAAGGCTTAGCCGGGACGTTTTAAGGGCAATATAGAACATTTGGAACATGGGAACGGGGTTTTGTCCGGACATTCGGCTTGGTATGTAGTAGATTTTGTTTCGAAATTATAAGTGGACGAAACACACATGTTTTAGCATGGAAAAGGATACACCTAAGAGACTAGCCTCTCCATTACTTAGCTCGGGGCGTTCTAAGTTGAAAAAACAACGTTCCGTCCGTAAAAACGAGATTTATGTCCGTCCGTACGGTTGGCATTTACTCGGTTTTCGGTTAGAACTTGTCAATGGACAAAACTCACTTGTTTTGGAATCTAAAACCTCAAGATCGACAAGGCTTAGCCGTGACGTTTTAAGGCCAATATAGAACATTTGGACCATGGGAACAGTGTTTTGTCCGGACATTCGACTTGGTATGTACTCGATTTTTGTTCCGAACTTTTTAGTGGACGAAACACACATGTTTTCGCATGAAAAATGATACACCTAAGAGACTAGCCTCTCCATTACTTAACTCGGGGCGTTCTAAGGTAAAAAAAAATCGTTCCGTCCGTAAAAACGAGATTTATGTTCGTCCGTTCGGTCGGCATTTACTCGGTTTTCGATCCGAACTTGGGAATGGACGAAACTCACTTGATTTAAAATCTAAAACCTTAAGATCAACAAGGCTTAGCCGGGACGTTTTAAGGGCAATATAGAACATTTGGACCATGGGAACGGGGTTTTGTCCGGACATTCGGCTTGGTATGTACTCGATTTTGTTCCGAAATTATAAGTGGACGAAACACACATGTTTTCGCATGGAAAACGATACACCTAAGAGACTAGGCACTCCATTAATTAACTCGGGGCGTTCTAAGGTGAAAAAACAACGTTCCGTCCGTAAAAATAAAATTTATGTCCGTTCGTTCGGTCGGCATTTACTCAGTTTTCAGTCCGAACTTGGAAATGGACGAAAGTCACTTGTTTAAAAATCTAAAAGCTCAAGATCGACAAGGCTTAGCCGGGAGGTTTTAAGTGCAATATAGAACATTTGGACCATGGGAACGGGATTTTGTCCGGACATTCGGCTTGGTATGTACTCGATTTTGTTCCGAAATTATAAATGGACGAAACACACATGTTTTAGCATGGAAAACGATACACCTAAGAAACTAGCCTCTCCATTACTTAACTCGGGGCGTTCTAAGGTGAAAAAACAAATTTTCGTCCGTAAAAACGAGATTTATGTCCGTCCGTACGGTCGGCATATACTCGGTTTTCGGTTAGAACTTTTCAATGGAGAAAACTCACTAGTTTTGGAATCTAAAACATCAAGATCGACAAGGCTTAGCCGGGACGTTTTAAGGCCAATAATGAACATTTGGACCATGGGAACAGTGTTTTGTCCGGACATTCGACTTGGTATGTACTCGATTTTTGTTCTGAACTTTTTAGTGGACGAAACACACATGTTTTCGCTCGAAAAACGATACACCTAAGAGACTAGCCACTCCATTACTTAACTCGGGGCTTCTAAGGTGAAAAAACAACGTTTTGTCCGTAAAAACGAGATTTATGTCTATCCGTTCGGTCGGCATTTATTCGGTTTTCGATCCGAACTTGGCAATGGACGAAACTCACTTGTTTTAAAATATAAAACCTTAAGATCAACAAAGCTTAGCCGGGACGTTTTAAGGGCAATATAGAACATTTGGACCATGGGAACGGGGTTTTGTCCGGACATTCGGCTTGGTATATACTCGATTTTGTTCCGAAATTCTAAGTGGACGAAACACACATGTTTTCGCATGGAAAACGATACACCTAAGAGACTAGCCACTCCATTACTTAACTCGGGGCGTTCTAAGGTGAAAAAACAACGTTCCGTCCGTAAAAACGAGATTTATGTCCGTCCGTTCGGTCGGCATTTACTCGGTTTTCAGTCCGAACTTGGAAATGGACAAAACTCACTTGTTTAAAAATCTAAAAGCTCAAGATCGACAAGGCTTAGCCGGGACGTTTTAAGGGCAATATAGACATTTGGACCATGGGAACGGGATTTTGTCCGGACATTCGGCTTGGTATGTACTCGATTTTGTTCCGAAATTATTAGTGGACGAAACACACATGTTTTTGCATGGAAAATGATACACCTAAGAGACTAGCCACCCCATTACTTAACTCGGGGCGCTCTAAGGTGAAAAAACAAAGTTCCGTCTCTACGGTCGGCATTTACTCGGTTTTCGGTTAGAACTTGTCAATGGACGAAACTCACTTGTTTTGGATTCTAAAACCTCAAGATCGACAAGGCTTAGCCGGGACGATTTAAGGCCAATATAGAACATTTGGACCATGGGAACAGTGTTTTGTCCGGACATTCGGCTTGGTATGTACTCGATTTTGTTTCGAAATTATAAATGGACAAAACACACATGTTTTCGCATGAAAAACGATACACCTAAGTGACTAGTCACTCCATTACTTAACTCGGGGCGTTCTAAGGTGAAAAAACAACGTTCCGTCCGTAAAAATGAGATTTATGTCCGTCCGTTTGGTCGGCATTTACTCGGTTTTCGATCCGAACTTGGGAATGGACGAAACTCACTTGTTTTGGAATCTAAAACCTCAAGATCGACAAGGCTTAGCCGGGACGTTTTAAAGGCAATATAGAACATTTGGACCATGGGAACAGTGTTTTGTCCGGACATTCGGCTTGGTATATACTCGATTTTGTTCCAAAATTATAAGTGGACGAAAAACATATGGTTTCGCATGGAAAACGATACACCTAAGAGACTAGCCACTCCATTACTTAACTCGGTGCGTTCTAAAGTGAAAAAATAATGTTCCGTCCGTAAAAACGAGATTTATGTCCGTCCGTTCGGTCGGCATTTACTCGGTTTTCAGTCCGAACTTTGAAATGGACGAAACTCACTTGTTTAAAAATCTAAAAGCTCAAGATCGACAAGGCTTAGCCGTGACGTTTTAAGGCCAATATAGAACATTTGGACCATGGGAACAGTGTTTTGTCCGGACATTCGACTTGGTATGTACTCGATTTTTGTTCCGAACTTTTTAGTGGACGAAACACACATGTTTTCGCATAAAAAACGATACACCTAAGAGACTAGCCTCTCCATTACTTAACTCGGGGCGTTCTAAGGTAAAAAAAAAATGTTCCGTCCGTAAAAACGAGATTTATGTTCGTCCGTTCGGTCGGCATTTACTCGGTTTTCGATCCGAACTTGGGAATGCACGAAACTCACTTGATTTAAAATCTAAAACCTTAAGATCAACAAGGCTTAGCCGGGACGTTTTAAGGGCAATATAGAACATTTGGACCATGGGAACGGGGTTTTGTCCGGACATTCGGCTTGGTATGTACTCGATTTTGTTCTGAAATTATAAGTGGACGAAACACACATGTTTTCGCATGGAAAACGATACACCTAAGAGACTAGGCACTCCATTAATTAACTCGGGGCGTTCTAAGGTGAAAAAACAACGTTCCGTCCGTAAAAACAAAATTTATGTCCGTCCGTTCGGTCGGCATTTACTCAGTTTTCAGTCCGAACTTGGAAATGGACGAAAGTCACTTGTTTAAAAATCTAAAAGCTCAAGATCGACAAGGCATAGCCGGGAGGTTTTAAGTGCAATATAGAACATTTGGACCATGGGAACGGGATTTTGTCCGGACATTCGGCTTCGTATGTACTCGATTTTGTTCCGAAATTATAAATGGACGAAACACACATATTTTCGCATGAAAAACGATACACCTAAGAGACTAGCCTCTCCATTACTTAACTCGGGGCGTTCTAAGGTAAAAAAAAAACGTTCCGTCCGTAAAAACGAGATTTATGTTCGTCCGTTCGGTCGGCATTTACTCGGTTTTCGATCCGAACTTGGGAATGGACGAAACTCACTTGATTTAAAATCTAAAACCTTAAGATCAACAAGGCTTAGCCAGGACGTTTTAAGGGCAATATAGAACATTTGGACCATGGGAACGGGGTTTTGTCCGGACATTCGGCTTGGTATGTACTCGATTTTGTTCCGAAATTATAAGTGGACGAAACACACATGTTTTCGCATGGAAAACGATACACCTAAGAGACTAGGCACTCCATTAATTAACTCGGGGCGTTCTAAGGTGAAAAAACAACGTTCCGTCCGTAAAAACAAAATTTATGTCCGTCCGTTCGTTCGGCATTTACTCAGTTTTCAGTCCGAACTTGGAAATGGACGAAACTCACTTGTTTAAAAATCTAAAAGCTCAAGATCGACAAGGCTTAGCCGGGACGTTTTAAGGGCAATATAGAACATTTGGACCATGGGAACGGGGTTTGGTCCGGACATTCAGCTTGGTATGTAGTCGATTTTGTTTCGAAATTATAAGTGGACGAAACACACATGTTTTCGCAAGGAAAACGATACACCTAAGAGACTTGCCTCTCCATTACTTAACTCGGGGCGTTCTAAGTTGAAAAAAAAATGTTCCGTCCGTAAAAACGAGATTTATGTCCCTCTGTACGGTCGGCATTTACTCGGTTTTCGGTTAGAACTTGTCAATGGACAAAACTTACTTGTTTTGGAATCTAAAACCTCAAGATCGACAAGGCTTAGCCGGGACGTTTTAAGGCCAATATAGAACATTTGGACCATGGGAACAGTGTTTTGCCCGGACATACGACTTGGTATGTACTCGATTTTTGTTCCGAACTTTTTAGTGGACGAAACACACATGTTTTCGCTTGAAAAACGATACACCTAAGAGACTAGCCACTCCATTACTTAACTCGGGGCTTCTAAGGTGAAAAAACAACGTTTTGTCCGTAAAAACGAGATTTATGTCTGTCCGTTCGGTCGGCATTTACTCGGTTTTCGATCCGAACTTGGCAATGGACGAAACTCACTTGTTTTAAAATCTAAAACCTTAAGATCAACAAGGCTTAGCCGGGACGTTTTAAGGGCAATATAGAACATTTGGACCATGGGAACGGGGTTTTGTCCGGACATTCGGCTTGGTATGTACTCGATTTTGTTCCGAAATTATAAGTGGACGAAACACACATGTTTTCGCATGGAAAACGATACACCTAAGAGACTAGGCACTCCATTAATTAACTCGGGGCGTTCTAAGGTGAAAAAACAACGTTCCGTCCGTAAAAACAAAATTTATGTCCGTCCGTTCGGTCGGCATTTACTCAGTTTTCAGTCCGAACTTGGAAATGGACGAAACTCACTTGTTTAAAAATCTAAAAGCTCAAGATCGACAAGGCTTAGCCGGGACGTTTTAAGGGCAATATAGAACATTTGGACCATGGGAACGGGGTTTGGTCCGGACATTCAGCTTGGTATGTAGTCGATTTTCTTTCGAAATTATAAGTGGACGAAACACACATGTTTTCGCATGGAAAACGATACACCTAAGAGACTAGCCTCTCCATTACTTAACTCGGGGCGTTCTAAGTTGAAAAAAAATGTTCCGTCCGTAAAAACGAGATTTATGTCCCTCTGTACGGTCGGCATTTACTCGGTTTTCGGTTAGAACTTGTCAATGGACAAAACTTACTTGTTTTGGAATCTAAAACCTCAAGATCGACAAGGCTTAGCCGGGACGTTTTAAGGCCAATATAGAACATTTGGCCCATGGGAACAGTGTTTTGCCCGGACATTCGACTTGGTATGTACTCGATTTTTGTTCCGAACTTTTTAGTGGACGAAACACACATGTTTTCGCTTGAAAAACGATACACCTAAGAGACTAGCCACTCCATTACTTAACTCGGGGCTTCTAAGGTGAAAAAACAACGTTTTGTCCGTAAAAACGAGATTTATGTCTGTCCGTTCGGTCGGCATTTACTCGGTTTTCGATCCGAACTTGGCAATGGACGAAACTCACTTGTTTTAAAATCTAAAACCTTAAGATCAACAAAGCTTAGCCGGGACGTTTTAAGGGCAATATAGAACATTTGGACTATGGGAACGGGGTTTTGTCCGGATATTCGGCTGGGTATATACTCGATTGTGTTCCGAAATTCTAAGTGGACGAAACACACATGTTTTCGCATGGAAAACGATACCCCTAAGAGACTAGCCACTCCATTACTTAAATCGGGGCGTTCTAAGGTGAAAAAACAACGTTCCGTCCGTAAAAACGAGATTTATGTCCGTCCGTTTGGTCGGCATTTACTCGGTTTTCAGTCCGAACTTGGAAATGGACGAAACTCACTTGTTTAAAAATCTAAAAGCTCAAGATCGACAAGGCTTAGCCGGGTCGTTTTAAAGGCAATATAGACATTTGGACCATGGGAACGGGATTTTGTCCGGACATTCGGCTTGGTATGTACTCGATTTTGTTCCGAAATTATTAGTGGACGAAACACACATGTTTTTGCATGGAAAATGATACACCTAAGAGACTAGCCACCCCATTACTTAACTCGGGGCGCTCTAAGGTGAAAAAACAAAGTTTTGTCCGTAAAAACGAGATTTATGTCCGTCCGTTCGGTCGGCATTTACTCGGTTTTCGATCCAAACTTGGGAATGGACGAAACTCACTTGTTTTGGAATCTAAAACCTCAAGATCAACAAGGCTTAGCCGGGACGTTTTAAAGGCAATATAGAACATTTGGACCATGGGAACAGTATTTTGTCCGTACATTCGGCTTGGTATATACTCGATTTTGTTCCAAAATTATAAGTGGGCGAAAAACATATGGTTTCGCATGGAAAACGATACACCTAAGAAACTAGTCACTCCATTACTTAACTCGGTGCGTTCTAAAGTGAAAAAATAATGTTCCGTCCGTAAAAACGAGATTTATGTCCGTCCGTTCGGTCGGCATTTACTCGGTTTTCAGTCCGAACTTTGAAATGAACGAAACTCACTTGTTTAAAAATCTAAAAGCTCAAGATCGACAAGGCTTAGCCGGGACGTTTTGAAGGCAACATAGAACATTTGGACCATGGGAACGGGGTTTTGTCCGGGCATTCGGCCTGATACTCGATTTTGTTCCGAAATTCTAAGTGGACGAAACACACATGTTTTCGCATGGAAAACGATACACTTAAGAGACTAGCCACTCCATTACTTAACTCGGGGCGTTCTAAGGTGAAAAAACAACGTTCCGTCCGTAAAAACGAGATTTTTGTCCGTCCGTTCGGTCGGCATTTACTCGGTTTTTAGTCCGAACTTTGAAATGGACGAAACTCACTTGTGGACGAAACACACATGTTTTTGCATGGAAAATGATACACCTAAGAGACTAGCCACTCCATTATTTAACTCGGGGAATTCTAAGGTGAAAAAACAAAGTTCCGTCCGTAAAAACGAGATTTATGTCCGTCCGTACGGTCGGCATTTACTCGGTTTTCGGTTAGAACTTGTCAATGGACGAAACTCACTTGTTTTGGAATCTAAAACCTCAAGATCGACAACGCTTAGCCGGGACGATTTAAGGCCAATATAGAACATTTGGACCATGGGGACAGTGTTTTGTCCGGACATTCGGCTTGATATGTACTCGATTTTGTATCAAAATTATAAATGGACAAAACACACATGTTTTCGCATGAAAAACGATACACCTAAGTGACTAGTCACTCCATTAATTAACTCGGGGCGTTCTAAGGTGAAAAAACAACGTTCCGTCCGTAAAATCGAGATTTATGTCCGTCCGTTCGGTCGGCATTTACTCGGTTTTCGATCCGAACTTGGGAATGGACGAAACTCACTTGTTTTGGAATCTAAAACCTCAAGATCGACAAGGCTTAGCCGGGACGTTTTAAAGGCAATATAGAATATTTGGACCATGGGAACAGTGTTTTGTCCGGACATTCGGCTTGGTATATACTCGATTTTGTTCCAAAATTTTAGTGGACGAAACACACATGTTTTCGCATGGAAAACGATACACCTAAGAGACTAGCCACTCCATTACTTAACTCGGTGCATTCTAAGGTGAAAAAACAACTTTCCGTTCGTAAAAACGAGATTTATTTCTGTCCGTTCGGTCGACATTTACTCGGTTTTCGATCCGAACTTGGCAATGGACGAAACTCACTTGTTTTAAAATCTAAAACCTTAAGATCAACAAAGCTTAGCCGGGACGTTTTAAGGGCAATATACAACATTTGGACCATGGGAACGGGGTTTTGTCCGGACATTCGGCTTGGTATATACTCGATTTTGTTCCGAAATTCTAAGTGGACGAAACACACATGTTTTCGCATGGAAAACGATACACCTAAGAGACTAGCCACTCCATTACTTAACTCGGGGCGTTCTAAGGTGAAAAAACAACGTACTGTCCGTAAAAACGAGATTTATGTCCGTCCGTTTGGTCGGCATTTACTCGGTTTTCAGTCCGAACTTGGAAATGGACGAAACTCACTTGTTTAAAAATCTAAAAGCTCAAGATCGACAAGGCTTAGCCGGGTCGTTTTTAGGGCAATATAGACATTTGGACCATGGGAACGGGATTTTGTCCGGACATTCGGCTTGGTATGTACTCAATTTTGTTCCGAAATTATAAGTGGACGAAATACACATGTTTTTGCATGGAAAATGATACACCTAAGAGACTAGCCACTCCATTACTTAACTCGGGGCGCTCTAAGGTGAAAAAACAAAGTTCCGTCCGTAAAGACGAGATTTATGTCCGTCCGTACGGTCGGCATTTACTCGGTTTTCGGTTAAAACTTGTCAATGGACGAAACTCACTTGTTTTGGAATCCAAAACCTCAAGATCGACAAGGCTTAGCCGGGACGATTTAAGGCCAATATTGAACATTTGGACCATGGGAACAGTGTTTTGTCCGGACATTCGGCTTGATATGTACTCGATTTTGTTCCGAAATTATAAATGGACAAAACACACATGTTTTCGCATGAAAAACGATACACCTAAGTGACTAGTCACTCCATTACTTAACTCGGGGCGTTCTAAGGAGAAAAAACAAAGTTCCGTCCGTAAAAACGAGATTTATGTCCGTCCGTTCCGTCGGCATTTACTCGGTTTTCGATCCGAACTTGGGAATGGACGAAACTCACTTGTTTTGGAATCTAAAACCTCAAGATCGACAACGCTTAGCCGGGACGATTTAAGGCCAATATAGAACATTTGGACCATGGGGACAGTGTTTTGTCCGGACATTCGGCTTGATATGTACTCGATTTTGTATCAAAATTATAAATGGACAAAACACACATGTTTTCGCATGAAAAACGATACACCTAAGTGACTAGTCACTCCATTAATTAACTCGGGGCGTTCTAAGGTGAAAGAACAACGTTCCGTCCGTAAAATCGAGATTTATGTCCGTCCGTTCGGTCGGCATTTACTCGGTTTTCGATCCGAACTTGGGAATGGACGAAACTCACTTGTTTTGGAATCTAAAACCTCAAGATCGACAAGGCTTAGCCGGGACGTTTTAAAGGCAATATAGAATATTTGGACCATGGGAACAGTGTTTTGTCCGGACATTCGGCTTGGTATATACTCGATTTTGTTCCAAAATTTTAGTGGACGAAACACACATGTTTTCGCATGGAAAACGATACACCTAAGAGACTAGCCACTCCATTACTTAACTCGGTGCATTCTAAGGTGAAAAAACAACTTTCCGTTCGTAAAAACGAGATTTATTTCTGTCCGTTCGGTCGACATTTACTCGGTTTTCGATCCGAACTTGGCAATGGACGAAACTCACTTGTTTTAAAATCTAAAACCTTAAGATCAACAAAGCTTAGCCGGGACGTTTTAAGGGCAATATACAACATTTGGACCATGGGAACGGGGTTTTGTCCGGACATTCGGCTTGGTATATACTCGATTTTGTTCCGAAATTCTAAGTGGACGAAACACACATGTTTTCGCATGGAAAACGATACACCTAAGAGACTAGCCACTCCATTACTTAACTCGGGGCGTTCTAAGGTGAAAAAACAACGTTCTGTCCGTAAAAACGAGATTTATGTCCGTCCGTTTGGTCGGCATTTACTCGGTTTTCAGTCCGAACTTGGAAATGGACGAAACTCACTTGTTTAAAAATCTAAAAGCTCAAGATCGACAAGGCTTAGCCGGGTCGTTTTTAGGGAAATATAGACATTTGGACCATGGGAACGGGATTTTGTCCGGACATTCGGCTTGGTATGTACTCGATTTTGTTCCGAAATTATAAGTGGACGAAATACACATGTTTTTGCATGGAAAATGATACACCTAAGAGACTAGCCACTCCATTACTTAACTCGGGGCGCTCTAAGGTGAAAAAACAAAGTTCCGTCCGTAAAGACGAGATTTATGTCCGTCCGTACGGTCGGCATTTACTCGGTTTTCGGTTAGAACTTGTCAATGGACGAAACTCACTTGTTTTGGAATCCAAAACCTCAAGATCGACAAGGCTTAGCCGGGACGATTTAAGGCCAATATTGAACATTTGGACCATGGGAACAGTGTTTTGTCCGGACATTCGGCTTGATATGTACTCGATTTTGTTCCGAAATTATAAATGGACAAAACACACATGTTTTCGCATGAAAAACGATACACCTAAGTGACTAGTCACTCCATTACTTAACTCGGGGCGTTCTAAGGAGAAAAAACAAAGTTCCGTCCGTAAAAACGAGATTTATGTCCGTCCGTTCGGTCGGCATTTACTCGGTTTTCGATCCGAACTTGGGAATGGACGAAACTCACTTGTTTTGGAATCTAAAACCTCAAGATCGACAACGCTTAGCCGGGACGATTTAAGGCCAATATAGAACATTTGGACCATGGGGACAGTGTTTTGTCCGGACATTCGGCTTGATATGTACTCGATTTTGTATCAAAATTATAAATGGACAAAACACACATGTTTTCGCATGAAAAACGATACACCTAAGTGACTAGTCACTCCATTAATTAACTCGGGGCGTTCTAAGGTGAAAAAACAACGTTCCGTCCGTAAAATCGAGATTTATGTCCGTCCGTTCGGTCGGCATTTACTCGGTTTTCGATCCGAACTTGGGAATGGACGAAACTCACTTGTTTTGGAATCTAAAACCTCAAGATCGACAAGGCTTAGCCGGGACGTTTTAAAGGCAATATAGAATATTTGGACCATGGGAACAGTGTTTTGTCCGGACATTCGGCTTGGTATATACTCGATTTTGTTCCAAAATTTTAGTGGACGAAACACACATGTTTTCGCATGGAAAACGATACACCTAAGAGACTAGCCACTCCATTACTTAACTCGGTGCATTCTAAGGTGAAAAAACAACTTTCCGTTCGTAAAAACGAGATTTATTTCTGTCCGTTCGGTCGACATTTACTCGGTTTTCGATCCGAACTTGGCAATGGACGAAACTCACTTGTTTTAAAATCTAAAACCTTAAGATCAACAAAGCTTAGCCGGGACCTTTTAAGGGCAATATACAACATTTGGACCATGGGAACGGGGTTTTGTCCGGACATTCGGCTTGGTATATACTCGATTTTGTTCCGAAATTCTAAGTGGACGAAACACACATTTTTTCGCATGGAAAACGATACACCTAAGAGACTAGCCACTCCATTACTTAACTCGGGGCGTTCTAAGGTGAAAAAACAACGTTCTGTCCGTAAAAACGAGATTTATGTCCGTCCGTTTGGTCGGCATTTACTCGGTTTTCAGTCCGAACTTGGAAATGGACGAAACTCACTTGTTTAAAAATCTAAAAGCTCAAGATCGACAAGGCTTAGCCGGGTCGTTTTTAGGGAAATATAGACATTTGGACCATGGGAACGGGATTTTGTCCGGACATTCGGCTTGGTATGTACTCGATTTTGTTCCGAAATTATAAGTGGACGAAATACACATGTTTTTGCATGGAAAATGATACACCTAAGAGACTAGCCACTCCATTACTTAACTCGGGGCGCTCTAAGGTGAAAAAACAAAGTTCCGTCCGTAAAAACGAGATTTATGTCCGTCCGTACGGTCGGCATTTACTCGGTTTTCAATTAGAACTTCTCAATGGACGAAACTCACTTGTTTTGGAATCCAAAACCTCAAGATCGACAAGGCTTAGCCGGGACGATTTAAGGCCAATATTGAACATTTGGACCATGGGAACAGTGTTTTGTCCGGACATTCGGCTTGATATGTACTCGATTTTGTTTCGAAATTATAAATGGACAAAACACACATGTTTTCGCATGAAAAACGATACACCTAAGTGACTAGTCACTCCATTACTTAACTCGGGGCGTTCTAAGGAGAAAAAACAAAGTTTCGTCCGTAAAAACGAGATTTATGTCCGTCCGTTCGGTCGGCATTTACTCGGTTTTCGATCCGAACTTGGGAATGGACGAAACTCACTTGTTTTGGAATCTAAAACCTCAAGATCGACAACGCTTAGCCGGGACGATTTAAGGCCAATATAGAACATTTGGACCATGGGGACAGTGTTTGTCCGGACATTCGGCTTGATATGTACTCGATTTTGTATCAAAATTATAAATGGACAAAACACACATGTTTTCGCATGAAAAACGATACACCTAAGTGACTAGTCACTCCATTAATTAACTCGGGGCGTTCTAAGGTGAAAAAACAACGTTCCGTCCGTAAAATCGAGATTTATGTCCGTCCGTTCGGTCGGCATTTACTCGGTTTTCGATCCGAACTTGGGAATGGACGAAACTCACTTGTTTTGGAATCTAAAACCTCAAGATCGACAAGGCTTAGCCGGGACGTTTTAAAGGCAATATAGAATATTTGGACCATGGGAACAGTGTTTTGTCCGGACATTCGGCTTGGTATATACTCGATTTTGTTCCAAAATTTTAGTGGACGAAACACACATGTTTTCGCATGGAAAACGATACACCTAAGAGACTAGCCACTCCATTACTTAACTCGGGGCGTTCTAAGGTGAAAAAACAACGTTCTGTCCGTAAAAACGAGATTTATGTCCGTCCGTTTGGTCGGCATTTACTCGGTTTTCAGTCCGAACTTGGAAATGGACGAAACTCACTTGTTTGAAAATCTAAAAGCTCAAGATCGACAAGGCTTAGCCGGGTCGTTTTTAGGGCAATATAGACATTTGGACCATGGGAACGGGATTTTGTCCGGACATTCGGCTTGGTATGTACTCGATTTTGTTCCGAAATTATAAGTGGACGAAATACACATGTTTTTGCATGGAAAATGATACACCTAAGAGACTAGCCACTCCATTACTTAACTCGGGGCGCTCTAAGGTGAAAAAACAAAGTTCCGTCCGTAAAAACGAGATTTATGTCCGTCCGTACGGTCGGCATTTACTCGGTTTTCGGTTAGAACTTGTCAATGGACGAAACTCACTTGTTTTGGAATCTAAAACCTCAAGATCGACAAGGCTTAGCCGGGACGATTTAAGGCCAATATTGAACATTTGGACCATGGGAACAGTGTTTTGTCCGGACATTCGGCTTGATATGTACTCGATTTTGTTTCGAAATTATAAATGGACAAAACACAAATGTTTTCGCATGAAAAACGATACACCTAAGTGACTAGTCACTCCATTACTTAACTCGGGGCGTTCTAAGGAGAAAAAACAAAGTTCCGTCCGTAAAAACGAGATTTATGTCCGTCCGTTCGGTCGGCATTTACTCGGTTTTCGATCCGAACTTGGGAATGGACGAAACTCACTTGTTTTGGAATCTAAAACCTCAAGATCGACAAGGCTTAGCCGGGACGTTTTAAAGGCAATATAGAACATTTGGACCATGGGAACAGTGTTTTGTCCGGACATTCGGCTTGGTATATACTCGATTTTGTTCCAAAATTATAAGTGGACGAAAAACATATGGTTTCGCATGGAAAACGATACACCTAAGAGTTTAGCCACTCCAATACTTAACTCGGTGCGTTCTAAAGTGAAAAAATAATGTTCCGTCCGTAAAAACGAGATTTATGTCCGTCCGTACGGTCGGCATTTACTCGGTTTTCGGTTAGAACTTGTCAATGGGCGAAAGTCACTTGTTTTGGAATCTAAAACCTCAAGATCGACAAGGCTTAGCCGGGACGATTTAAGGCCAATATAGAACATATGGACCATGGGAACAGTGTTTTGTCCGGACATTCGACTTGGTATATACTCGATTTTGTTCCAAAATTATAAGTGGACGAAAAACATATGGTTTCGCATGGGAAACGATACACCTAAGAGACTAGCCACTCCATTACTTAACTCGGTGCGTTCTAAAGTGAAAAAATAATGTTCCGTCCGTAAAAACGAGATTTATGTCCGTCCGTTCGGTCGGCATTTACTCGGTTTTCAGTCCGAACTTTGAAATGGACGAAACTCACTTGTTTAAAAATCTAAAAGCTCAAGATCGACAAGGCTTAGCCGGGACGTTTTGAAGGCAATATAGAACATTTGGACCATGGGAACGGGGTTTTGTCTGGGCATTCGGCTTGATACTCGATTTTGTTCCGAAATTCTAAGTGGACGAAACACACATGTTTTCGCATGGAAAACGATACACCTAAGAGACTAGCCACTCCATTACTTAACTAAGGGCGTTCTAAGGTGAAAAAACAACGTTCCGTCCGTAAAAACGAGATTTATGTCCGTCCGTTCGGTCGGCACTAACTTGTTTAAAAATCTAAACGCTCAAGATCGACAAGGCTTAACCGGGACGTTTTAAGGGCAATATAGAACATTTGGACCATGGGAACGGGACTTTGTCCGGACATTCGGCTTGGTATGTACTCGATTTTGTTCCGAAATTATAAATGGACGAAACACACATGTTTTCGCACGGAAAACGATACACCTAAGAAACTAGCCTCTCCATTACTTAACTCGGGGCGTTCTAAGGTGAAAAAACAACGTTCTGTCCGTAACAACGAGATTTATGTCCGTCCGTACGGTCGGCATATACTCGGTTTTCGGTTAGAACTTGTCAATGGACAAAACTCACTTGTTTTGTAATCTAAAACCTCAAGATCGACAAGGCTTATCTGGGACGTTTTAAGGCCAATATAGAAAATTTGGACCATGGGAACAGTACTTTGTCCGGACATTCGACTTGGTATGTACTCGATTTTTGTTCCAAACTTTTTAGTAGACGAAACACACATGTTTTCGCTTGAAAAACGATACACCTAAGAGACTAGCCACTCCATTACTTAACTCGGGGCTTCTAAGGTGAAAAAACAACGTTCTCTCCGTAAAAACGAGATTTATGTCTGTCCGTTCGGTCGGCATCTACTCGGTTTTCGATCCGAACTTGGCAATGGACGAAACTCACTTGTTTTAAAATCTAAAACCTTATGATCAACAAGGCTTAGCCGGGACGTTTTAAGGGCAATATAGAACATTTGGACCATGGGAACGGGGTTTTGTCCGGACATTCGGCTTGGTATATACTCGATTTTGTTCCAAAATTATAAGTGGACGAAAAACATACGGTTTCGCATGGAAAACGATACACCTAAGAGACTAGCCACTTCATTACTTAACTCGGTGCATTCTAAAGTTAAAAAATAATGTTCCGTCCGGAAAAACGAGATTTATGTCCGTCCGTTCGGTCGGCATTTACTCGGTTTTCAGTCCGAACTTGGAAATGGACGAAACTCACTTGTTTAAAAATCTAAAAGCTCAAGATCGACAAGGCTTAGTCGGGACGTTTTGAAGGCAATATAGAAAATTTGGACCATGGGAACGGGGTTTTGTCCGGGCATTCGGCTTGATACTCGATTTTGTTCCGAAATTGTAAATGGACGAAACACACATATTTTCGTATGGAAAACGATACACCTAAGAGACTAGCCACTCCATTACTTAACTCGGGGCGTTCTAAGGTGAAAAAACAATGTTCCGTCCGTAAAAACAAGATTTATGTCCGTCCGTACGGTCGGCATTTACTCGTTTTTCGGTTAGAACTTGTCAATGGACAAAACACACTTGTTTTGGAATCTAAAATCTCAAGATCGACAAGGCTTAGCCGGGATGTTTTAAGGCCAATATAGAACATTTGGACCATGGGAACAGTGTTTTGTCCGGACATTCGACTTGGTATGTACTCGATTTTTGTTCCGAACTTTTTAGTGGACGAAACACACATGTTTTCGCATGAAAACCATACACCTAAGAGACTAGCCACTCCATTACTTAACTCGGGGCGTTCTAAGGTAAAAAAAAAACGTTCCTTCCGTAAAAACGAGATTTATGTTCGTCCGTTCGGTCGGCATTTACTCGGTTTTCGATCCGAACTTGGGAATGGACGAAACTCACTTGTTTTAAAATCTAAAACCTTAAAATCAACAAGGCTTAGCAGGGACGTTTTAAGGGCAATATAGAACATTTGGACCATGGGAACGGGGTTTTGTCCGGACATTCGGCTTGGTATGTACTCGATTTTGTTCCGAAATTATAAGTGTACGAAAAACACATGTTTTAGCATGGAAAACGATACACCTAAGAGACTAGGCACTCCATTACTTAACTCGGGGTGTTCTAAGGTGAAAAAACAACGTTCCGTCCGTAAAAACGAGATTTATGTCCGTCCGTTCGGTCGGCATTTACTCGGTTTTCAGTCCGAACGTGGAAATAGACGAAACTCACTTGTTTAAAAATCTAAAAGCTCAAGATCGACAAGGCTTAGCCGGGACGTTTTAAGGGCAATATAGACCATTTGGACCATAGGAACGGGGTTTTGTCCGGACATTCGGCTTGGTATATACTCGATTTTGTTCCAAAATTATAAGTGGACGAAAAACATATGGTTTCGCATGGAAAACGATACACCTAAGAGACTAGCCTCTCCATTACTTAACTCGGGGCGTTCTAAGGTGAATAAACAACGTTCCGTCCGTAAAAACGAGATTAATGTCCATCCGTTTGATCGGCATTTACTCGATTTTCAGTCCGAACTTGGAAATGGACGAAACTCACTTGTTTAAAATCCTAAAAGCTCAAGATCGACAAGGCTTAGCAGGGACGTTTTGAAGGCAATATAGAACATTTGGACCATGGGAACGGGGTTTTGTCCGGGCATTCGGCTTGATACTCGATTCTGTTCCGAAATTATAAGTGGACGAAAGACACATGTTTTCGCATGGAAAACGATACACCTAAGAGACTAGCCACTCCATTACTTAACTCGGGGCGTTCAAAGGTGAAAAAACAACGTTCCGTCCGTAAAAAAGAGATTTATGTCTGTCCGTTCGGTCGGCATTTACTCGGTTTTCAGTCCGAACTTGGAAATGGACGAAACTCACTTGTTTAAAAATCTAAAAGCTCAAGATCGACAAGGCTTAGTCGGGACGTTTTGAAGGCAATATAGAACATTTGGACCATGGGAACGGGGTTTTGTCCGGGCATTCGGCTTGATACTCGATTTTGTTCCGAAATTGTAAGTGGACGAAACACACATATTTTCGCATGGAAAACGATACACCTAAGAGACTAGCCACTTCATTACTTAACTCGGGGCGTTCTAAGGTGAAAAAACAATGTTCCGTCCGTAAAAACGATATTTATGTCCGTCCGTACGGTCGGCATTTACTCGGTTTTCGGTTAGAACTTGTCAATGGACAAAACTCACTTGTTTTGGAATCTAAAACCTCAAGATCGACAAGGCTTAGCCGGGATGTTTTAAGGCCAATATAGAACATTTGGACCATGGGAACAGTGTTTTGTCCGGACATTCGACTAGGTATGTACTCGATTTTTGTTCCGAACTTTTTAGTGGACGAAACACACATGTTTTCGCATGAAAAACGATACACCTAAGAGACTAGCCACTCCATTACTTAACTCGGGGCGTTCTAAGGTAAAAAAAAAACGTTCCGTCCGTAAAAACGAGATTTATGTTCGTCCGTTCAGTCGGCATTTACTCGGTTTTCGATCCGAACTTGGGAATGGACGAAACTCACTTGTTTTAAAATCTAAAACCTTAAGATCAACAAGGCTTAGCCGGGACGTTTTAAGGGCAATATAGAACATTTGGACCATGGGAACGGGGTTTTGTCCGGACATTCGGCTTGGTATGTACTCGATTTTGTTCCGAAATTATAAGTGTACGAAAAACACATGCTTTCGCATGGAAAAAGATACACCTAAGAGACTAGGCACTCCATTACTTAACTCGGGGCGTTCTAAGGTGAAAAAACAACGTTCCGTCCGTAAAAACGAGATTTATGTCCGTCCGTTCGGTCGGCATTTACTCGGTTTTCAGTCCGAACGTGGAAATGGACGAAACTCACTTGTTTAAAAATCTAAAAGCTCAAGATCGACAAGGCTTAGCCGGGACATTTTAAGGGCAATATAGAACATTTGGACCATGGGAACGGGATTTTGTCCGGACATTCAGCTTGGTATGTACTCGATTTTGTTCCGAAATTATAAATTGACGAAACACACATGTTTTCGCATGGAAAACGATACACCTAAGAAACTAGCCTCTCCATTACTTAACTCGGGGCGTTCTAAGGTGAATAAACAACGTTTCGTCCGTAAAAACGAGATTTATGTCCGTCCGTACGGTCGGCATATACTCGGTTTTCGGTTAGAACTTGTCAATGGACAAAACTCACTTGTTTTGGAATCTAAAATCTCAAGATCGACAAGGCTTAGCCGGGACTTTTTAAGGCCAATATAGAACATTTGGACAATGGGAACAGTGTTTTGTCCGGACATTCGACTTGGTATGTACTCGATTTTGTTCCAAAATTATAAGAGCATTCCCAATGCAAGGTGGATTTTGGGGGTGGGGTGGATAAATCCACCTTGAAACCTAAAACAATGTCCCAAGGGGAGGTGGATTTTGAGAAGTGGCTGCCCACAGGTGGATTTGAAGGTGGGAGAATCCACCTTCAAATCCACCTGTGGGTGGTAGAACCGAACGGCATGTTACATGCCGTCTGTTTTTTTTTGAGTATTACATAGTGTTTTAAAAGTTTTGGACTCTCGGACGGCATGTGATTTGCCGTCTCCCTATTTTTTTGCAAAAAGAAAATGGGACGGCATGTCACATGCCGTCCGGTTTTTCTAAAAATCCACTTTCTCTTACCAAAGAGTCCACTCTGCGTTGGGAGACTACCACCCAAGTCCAAATACACCTCTCTCTTTGAGGTGGATTTTGCCTAGGTGGACCTACGTGGCGCCTATGTGGAGGTGGATTTATCCACCCTGCATTGGGAATGCTCTAAGTGGACAAAACACACATGTTTTCGCATGGAAAACGATACACCTAAGAGACTAGGCACTCCATTAATTAACTCGGGGAGTTCTAAGGTGAAAAAACAACGTTTCGTCCGTAAAAACGAGATTTATGTCCGTCCGTTCGGTCGGCATTTACTCGGTTTTCAGTCCGAACTTGGAAATGGACGAAACTCACTTGTTTAAAAATCTAAAAGCTCAAGATCGACAAGGCTTAGCCGGGACGTTTTAAGGGCAATATAGAACATTTGGACCATGGGAACGGGGTTTTGTCCGGACATTCGGCTTGGTATGTACTCGATTTTGTTCCGAAATTATAAATGGACGAAACACACATGTTTTCGCACGGAAAACGATACACCTAAGAAACTAGCCTCTCCATTACTTAACTCGGGGCGTTCTAAGGTGAAAAAACAACGTTCTGTCCGTAACAACGAGATTTATGTCCGTCCGTACGGTCGGCATATACTCGGTTTTCGGTTAGAACTTGTCAATGGACAAAACTCACTTGTTTTGTAATCTAAAAGCTCAAGATCGACAAGGCTTATCCGGGACGTTTTAAGGCCAATATAGAAAATTTGGACCATGGGAACAGTACTTTGTCCGGACATTCGACTTGGTATGTACTCGATTTTTGTTCCAAACTTTTTAGTAGACGAAACACACATGTTTTCGCTTGAAAAATGATACACCTAAGAGACTAGCCACTCCATTACTTAACTCGGGGCTTCTAAGGTGAAAAAACAACGTTCTCTCCGTAAAAACGAGATTTATGTCTGTCCGTTCGGTCGGCATTTACTCGGTTTTCGATCCGAACTTGGCAATGGACGAAACTCACTTGTTTTAAAATCTAAAACCTTAAGATCAACAAGGCTTAGCCGGGACGTTTTAAGGGCAATATAGAACATTTGGACCATGGGAACGGGGTTTTGTCCGGACATTCGGCTTGGTATATACTCGATTTTGTTCCAAAATTATAAGTGGACGAAAAACATACGGTTTCGCATGGAAAACGATACCCCTAAGAGACTAGCCACTTCATTACTTAACTCGGGGCGTTCTAAGGTGAAAAAACAACGTTTCGTCCGTAAAAACGAGATTTATGTCCGTCCGTACGGTCGGCATATACTCGGTTTTCGGTGAGAACTTGTCAATGGACAAAACTCACTTGTTTTGGAATCTAAAATCTCAAGATCGACAAGGCTTAGCCGGGACGTTTTAAGGGCAAAATAGAACATTTGGACCATGGGAACGTTATTTTGTCCGGACATTCAGCTTGGTATGTACTCGATTTTGTTCCGAAATTATAAATTGATGAAACACACATGTTTTCGCATGGAAAACGATACACCTAAGAAACTAGCCTCTCCATTACTTAACTCGGGGCGTTCTAAGGTGAATAAACAACGTTTCGTTCGTAAAAACGAGATTTATGTCCGTCCGTACGGTCGGCATATACTCGGTTTTCGGTTAGAACTTGTCAATGGACAAAACTCACTTGTTTTGGAATCTAAAATCTCAAGATCGACAAGGTTTAGCCGGGACGTTTTAAGGCCAATATAGAACATTTGGACCATGGGAACAGTGTTTTGTCCGGGCATTCGACTTGGTATGTACTCGATTTTTGTTCCGAACTTTTTAGTGGACGAAACACACATGTTTTCGCATGAAAAACGATACACCTAAGAGACTAGCCACTCCATTACTTAACTCGGGGCTTCGAAGGTGAAAAAAAAACGTTCCGTCCGTAAAAACGAGATTTATGTCCGTAAGTTCGGTCGGCATTTACTCGGTTTTCGATCCGAACTTGGCAATGGACGAAACTCACATGTTTTAAAATCGAAAACCTTAAGATCAACAAGGCTTAGCCGGGACGTTTTAAGGGCAATATAGAACATTTGGACCATGGAAACGGGGTTTTGTCCGGACATTCGGCTTGGTATATACTCGATTTTGTTCCAAAATTTTAAGTGGACGAAAAACATACGGTTTCGCATGGAAAACGATACACCTAAGAGACTAGCCACTTCATTACTTAACTCGGTGCGTTCTAAAGTTAAAAAATAATGTTCCGTCCGAAAAAACGAGATTTATGTCCGTCCGTTCGGTCAGCATTTACTCGTTTTTCGGTTAGAACTTGTCAATGGACAAAACTCACTTGTTTTGGAATCTAAAATCTCAAGATCGACAAGGCTTAGCCGGGATGTTTTAAGGCCAATATAGAACATTTGGACCATGGGAACAGTGTTTTGTCCGGACATTCGACTTGGTATGTACTCGATTTTTGTTCCGAACTTTTTAGTGGACGAAACACACATGTTTTCGCATGAAAAACGATACACCTAAGAGACTAGCCACTCCATTACTTAACTCGGGGCGTTCTAAGGTAAAAAAAAAACGTTCCTTCCGTAAAAACGAGATTTATGTTCGTCCGTTCGGTCGGCATTTACTCGGTTTTCGATCCGAACTTGGGAATGGACGAAACTCACTTGTTTTAAAATCTAAAACCTTAAGATCAACAAGGCTTAGCCGGGACGTTTTAAAGGCAATATAGAACATTTGGACCATGGGAACGGGGTTTTATCCGGACATTCGGCTTGGTATGTACTCGATTTTGTTCCGAAATTATAAGTGTATGAAAAACACATGTTTTAGCATGGAAAACGATACACCTAAGAGACTAGGCACTCCATTACTTAACTCGGGGCGTTCTAAGGTGAAAAAACAACGTTCCGTCCGTAAAAACGAGATTTATGTCCGTCCGTTCGGTCGGCATTTACTCGGTTTTCAGTCCGAACGTGGAAATAGACGAAACTCACTTGTTTAAAAATCTAAAAGCTCAAGATCGACAAGGCTTAGCCGGGACGTTTTAAGGGCAATATAGAACATTTGGACCATAGGAACGGGGTTTTGTCCGGACATTCGGCTTGGTATATACTTGATTTTGTTCCAAAATTATAAGTGGACGAAAAACATATGGTTTTGCATGGAAAACGATACAACTAAGAGACTAGCCTCTCCATTACTTAACTCGGGGCGTTCTAAGGTGAATAAACAACGTTCCGTCCGTAAAAACGAGATTTATGTCCGTCCGTTCGGTCGGCATTTACTCGGTTTTTAGTCCGAACTTGGAAATGGACGAAACTCACTTTTTTAAAATCCTAAAAGCTCAAGATCGACAAGGCTTAGCCGGGACGTTTTGAAGGCAATATAGAACATTTGGACCATGGGACCGGGGTTTTGTCCGGGCATTCGGCTTGATACTCGATTCTGTTCCGAAATTATAAGTGGACGAAAGACACATGTTTTCGCATGGAAAACGATACACCTAAGAGACTAGCCACTCCATTACTTAACTCGAGGCGTTCTAAGGTGAAAAAATAACGTTCCGTCCGTAAAAAAGAGATTTATGTCCGTCCGTTCGGTCGGCATTTACTCGGTTTTCAGTCCGAACTTGGAAATGGATGAAACTCACTTGTTTAAAAATCTAAAAGCTCAAGATCGACAAGGCTTAGTCGGGACGTTTTGAAGGCAATATAGAACATTTGGACCATGGGAACGGGGTTTTGTCCGGGCATTCGGCTTGATACTCGATTTTGTTCCGAAATTGTAAGTGGACGAAACACACATATTTTCGCATGGAAAACGATACACCTAAGAGACTAGCCACTCCATTACTTAACTCGGGGCGTTCTAAGGTGAAAAAACAATGTTTCGTCCGTAAAAACGATATTTATGTCCGTCCGTACGGTCGGCATTTACTCGGTTTTCGGTTAGAACTTGTCAATGGACAAAACTCACTTGTTTTGGAATCTAAAACCTCAAGATCGACAAGGCTTAGCCGGGATGTTTTAAGGCCAATATAGAACATTTGGACCATGGGAACAGTGTTTTGTCTGGACATTCGACTTGGTATGTACTCGATTTTTGTTCCGAACTTTTTAGTGGACGAAACACACATGTTTTCGGATGAAAAACGATACACCTAAGAGACTAGCCACTCCATTACTTAACTCGGGGTGTTCTAAGGTAAAAAAAAAAACGTTCCGTCCGTAAAAACGAGATTTATGTTCGTCCGTTCAGTCGGCATTTACTCGGTTTTCGATCCGAACTTGGGAATGGACGAAACTCACTTGTTTTAAAATCTAAAACCTTAAGATCAACAAGGCTTAGCCGAGACGTTTTAAGGGCAATATAGAACATTTGGACCATGGGAACGGGGTTTTGTCCGGACATTCGGCTTGGTATGTACTCGATTTTGTTCCGAAATTATAAGTGTACGAAAAACACATGTTTTAGCATGGAAAACGATACACCTAAGAGACTAGGCACTCCATTACTTAACTCGGGGCGTTCTAAGGTGAAAAAACAACGTTCCGTCTGTAAAAACGAGATTTATGTCCGTCCGTTCGGTCGGCATTTACTCGGTTTTCAGTCCGAACGTGGAAATAGACGAAACTCACTTGTTTAAAAATCTAAAAGCTCAAGATCGACAAGGCTTAGCCGGGACGTTTTAAGGGCAATATAGAACATTTAGACCATAGGAACGGGGTTTTGTCCGGACATTCGTCTTGGTATATACTTGATTTTGTTCCAAAATTATAAGTGGACGAAAAACATATGGTTTCGCATGGAAAACAATACACCTAAGAGACTAGCTGAGAAACTACAAATAGTGCTAGTATAACAAATGTGAATTCAAACAAGCAAACAAACAATACGCAGAAAGTAAATAACACACAGAAATTTTTAACGTGGTAAAACCCAAACTGGGAAACGTCCACGGTTGTCCTCGCGACAACAAAATAATCCACTAGATGAATAGAGATGTACAAACCTATCAACTACCTGCACTCACTGCGAGTTGATACTCCTGGTTATCTCTAACACCTTGACTTCACCAGAGCACCTTGATGTACGCACAAGACACTCGACTTCTTGATGAACACACAAGAAGACTCGAAGCCGAATTCACAATAACTCTTGAAGATCACAAAGATATGAATTGGGAAAAGGGGGAAGAAAGGGAATTGAGTTCAATAGCCACAAACAATTTTACTATCACCAACCTAACCAAAACACATGAACAAGAAGAAGGATGGACGGCCAAAGAACTACCTTGTTCTGTAGAAGAGAAACCCTATTTATACTTAGGGTTGAAAACCTAGAAAAATGGGCCGAAACTGTGCAAACCGACTTTGGACGTTCGTACGTCGATATGACGTTCGAACGTCGCCACACAAAAATAAGCCTGCTGCCTAACATGACGTACGAACGCTCTAAACAGGTACGTACGTCTCCATACGAAAACATGTCTGCTGACTATCTGGACGTACGAACGTCCTAACTGAGTACGTACGTCCTGACCAAAATAAGTTCGCTGCTTCAGTGAACGTACGTACGTCCTAACTCGGTACGTACGTCCAGAACCCAATAACTTTCCCTAGACAGACCTAAGAGACACAAGGACACGAGACGACCATGCGTACATCTTGGTTTTCCTAACAATGAATTCAAGGCGAGATAACCAAAGACACTTTGTCACAAAAATTGATGTCAAATCACTTCGTGCCGGTTTCAATCTCCCCCTTTGACATTGATTTTGTGACAAAAACCTATGACTCTAATAGCACTTATAAAACGTGCTTACAATCCCAAACCATGGCATTTATAAACCATGCCTACAAAAACTCTCAAAATAGAAACATATAACAAGTCACCAATTCTTGTTATCCAGCTTTAGGAAGATGCTTTAACCATCAGAGATCGAACGGAAGCAATCAAAGATTCAACAGAAGTTCCTTCGAGCAACTCCCCCATACTTCATGAGCTCCAAACTTCATGAGCAACTCCCCCATACGTGTAGCATACCTGAAACATGACCCAAAAATAACCTAACAAGAAGAAGACGATTGTTAGTAATTAGAGTCATAAATCTCCCCTTTTTTGTCACAATAAGTGATCAAAATAACCAACCATCAAAGGAAAAGAACAATAATAAACCAATAACCAAGAAAAAGAAATCAAAACCAAACAAAGAATACAAAACATATAAAATATAAAACGAACCCAACTTGTTAAAAGTTCAGAAAGTCAACTAATAACCAAACAGAGAAATCCATAAACAGAAAAACCAAAAGCTCGAATTAACGAATTCGAAAAACCCTTTCCCAATGACCTAGAGGAAGCTTAGAGAAGTAAGCCTCCGCACGAGCCGAAGGTCGATTCCACCGAGCAATCACATGATCATCATAATCCTCCAACCATTCACTCGTACAAAACAACTCCTCAATTCTGCTGTCCAAGCCACAGTCGGTAAGTGGAGCAGCAAGACCTGGAACCTTCAGATAACCAACTAACTCCAATATGTGATTTTGAAGATGTCCCGGTAATCTCTCCCAATGATTGACACGAACCAAACAAGGATTAAGGAAAGGACGATGAATATAGTCATATCCATGGGGAACGCGACACAAACGACAAACCTTAGCATTGTTCTTGTACTCCATTACCATGAACGACACATAACCAACATTCGGAACAAAAATTCCATGAAGTTCATATTCTGCCATAGAGAATTCTGAAGAACAAAGAGAGAATTAGCACGAGGGAAGAAGACACAATAGGAGTGAAAGAGAAGAAGACTCCCTATTTATAAGAAGAATAGTAGTAAACATATCATGGACCCAATAAGAAAGGTCCATTACCTCAGAAAAATTTACTGCAAAACAAGGAAACCAACTTGAACTAATATGAAAATAGCAATATCCAAGAACATGTACAATACTAAAAAAATAGAAACAAACCGATATATCAAAAAAAAAAAAAAAAAAAAAAAAAAAAATTTAAGTACAAAAATGTGGAGAGTGAACCAGAAAAACCACTACTCGGAGTCCGAGTCACCATCACTCGGTTCACCATCACCCTCGTCCTCACTCTCTGAGTCATCACCATCACTCGCACCTTGAACTGGAGGCACCTCTTCCGGAAACGGAGGCAAGTCTGTGGGAGTGAAGTCCAGCCGCAGATGCCGCATCTGAGCAACATTCATCGCATGAATATCACTGATCATGACATCATGACGAGAGAGAATGGCCCCGAAACGATCCAACCGAGCATCCATATGGTCCTGATGACGGCGGAGAGAGGAAACCCGAGCATCAATGGCTGCAACAGCCCGATTTCCCCTAGCAGAAGCAGGGATGGGGCGTCCAGTGGTCAAGGCCCGATCGAAATCATCATTACGCACAAGTGTCCTGCCTCCCCAAATGAGGTGGTGCGTCAGACGCGCACCCACGGACTCGAAAGCAAACTTTCGAGACTGACAGCCCTTTTTAATAGCGTTGACCCAGTCGTGGCCAACAAACTTTGGAGGGCTCACCCCCAGATACTGTCCCTGAAAACCCAAGTGCCTGAGAATTGTCATAATAAAGCTAGGGAAAGGAAGAGTACCCTTAGCTGCATCAATTTGAAGCATCCGATTGTAGATGACCTCAGAGAGATGAATATGGTGCACCGACATACAAACCACCAATTTGACCATGTCGTCGGTCATAATTATCTTGTTGCCCTTGGTGGGGTAGATGTTGGAGTGAGCAACCATGTGCAGGAGGATGGCGCTGTAGTGCTTGGCATGATACCTTTCCGTGACACCATCAATAAACATCTGCTGAACTTGATTGACAAAGTCAATTTGAATTGACTCCGGAACAGGCCATCTAACAGAGACAGCATCCTCAGGAACAAAGTCACCATCAATACCCAACGCCTCGCGTATCACCTTAGGAGAAATGGTGTATCGCCGACCTTCAATCAAAACCGAAAAACTCGATCGATTTTGCGAGGGTGTCTTTGTCTCATAGAAAGCTATCGTATGCTCAACCGAGTACTTGGTGATTGGTTGAGCCACCCTTAGCCAATTCCGAGTCTCAAAGAACAATGCGATATTGCCAAGTTGAGATGCCCCTAGAGGGGTGGCAGCAATGTCTCCCAAGTCGAAGAACCGCTCGGGAACAATGGCCTTGGCTCGAGGATGAGCGCCAAGGGATGATGGATGAGACAAACCCGGAGTGGAACCACGACCCCTCGGAGCGCGAGAAGAGGATGCCGCGTTGGAGGAAGTGGTGCGTGCGCGCTTGGAAGCCATTGCCTACACAATCACAACATCAAACAAACCAAAAATGTAAGAAACAATGACAAATAAAAAACAGCAAAGTTATTGTGACATTTAATCAAACACTTGATGTGCAGAAACAATACACATGTTATCGACAACAAGATAGCAATGGTGAGCACCCAACCATATCACAAATCAATCCCAACAGTAAAGAAGCCATAACAAGAGATAGAGATAGCCAATTCGTCCAACAATTTCAAGAAATTGAATGAAAATACTAACCAATAAAACAAACACATATTTCAAAGAAAAAAAAACGAAAACTAAGCATGCAATCCAATCAATACCAAGAGGGGATGGAGAAGAGAAGAAGAAGAAGAAGAATAAAGGAAGAAGAATATGGGAAAAAGTAGAGTTTACTTACTTGAGTGAAAAACAGAGTATGCACTAGACAGAGAAACTTCTAGAAGTTAAGCAACAAACAACCTCCAAGAAAGAGGAGGAAAAAGACAATGCTAGAAGGAGAAGAGAGACCAAAACGGTTGTATGGGAGTGGAGATTACCAAGTGTACGTGCAAGAGAAGAAGAAGCACGATCGATATAACAATAGGCCATTTGTTTAAACAAAATTTGAATTTAAACAGCAAGTGGGCCGGACTGTATCAGGGACGTTCGTACGTCCTAAGTACGTTCGAACGTCGGGACCAAAAAAAACATCTGACACACAACACGTTCGTACGTCCTATGAACGTTCGTACGTTGCAAAAAGATCTGTCCCCCTCCACGTACGAACGTCTTGAAAGCGTACGTACGAACCCCTTTTTTTTTTTTTTTTTTTTTTTTTTTTTTATTTATTTATGAAAATAAACCACATAACTAGAAAAACAGATATTGAGAGACATCACAAGAAAAACACTTCTACGTATCATACGAATTCCAAATACAGCCGAATATAGTTTAAACAATCCTTAACCACAAGAGAATGCAAAATCGAAGAACGACATCATACACCATGACAAGATAGTTACTAGAATGATGCAAGTATGTAGAAGAACCTGAGAGACCAATACCAACCTCCGAAAAACAAACTAAAGACATGATCATGGAGAATATTGAAGGTCACTTGCAACTAGCCCAAAAACACACACTATTGTTCGTCTTTTTTTTTTTTTTTTTTTTTTTTTTGTATTGTATATTTCGTAAACCATTTAAACAGGTGCCATTCCCGTGTGGGAGTATGAAATATCTCCATCTTTTACCAGAACACGAGGGTAGGGTGTAGCCTACATCTTTTCGGCAAAACACACTCAAGAAGTGCAATACCATGATAACGTGCAACACAAGAACTAACATCTCTTGAGTGCAACCGTCAGAGCATGACCCTCACAGCCCCAACGGGTTCTTAGCCAAATGAGTATGCTCTCAAGACATTCAAATGGCTGGGGATTTTGTGAGTCATTGACCACTTACAAGAGGTGAGAATAAAAAAATAACAAACAACGATCATGAAAAATCAACCATGGAAGACTGGAGTTAAACATGTATTGAAAATGTCAAGCCAACCACATTGAAATGCATCATGCAAGAAACTACCAATACGAAGAGAGTATGATGTAACCCTACAACTATGCATGACACAAAAACAGTTGAGAACGCCAAACTAGAAACATCTGTAAAAAGAAATCCACACAATAGAGAATGTAGTATGTCCTCAATACCAACAACAACAATAAATGACCAACCCTAAACATCCTAAACACAGACAGTTCCAATGAACACATTAGACATATGAATGCAAAAGAGGTGTAGTGACAATGAAGCAGTTATCAGAGGAGCGACTACCAGATAACACCAAAATATTATTGGAATCAAAAACATCACACCTATTATCCTCAAACACAACCTTAAATTTAGCATCACACAACTGACTAATACTCAATAAATTTGACCTAAGTCCCTTAACAAAAAGAAGCTCATGACTATTGAGCGATTCAACCTCAGAAAAGTGACCTTTACCTTCAACTGGAAGCAGTTTACCATTACCAAACCTAACCTTACCTCCATAACCAAGAGTCAGGTTATCAATGAGATCCTTATCACCTGTCATATGACGCGAACAACCGCTGTCAAGATACCATGATGAAGGCAATGATTCAACCAAATGAGCCGTGTGAGACACCATTTTCCTGGATGCATCCATACTCCTATCCCAGAAATGTGGTGGTGGAGTAGGCATCGGTGTTGCTTGAGGACGGTTTCCATAAGGAGAAGTTCTGGGTAAACCCCACGGAGCATAACCATTCCACATATATGGAGCCTGCATGGAGAAGGTGGAAGACTTGTTCCAATATGAGTTACCTGCAAAAGAAGGATGAGAAGCAGGATACAAATTATTCCAACAAAAGGCAGAAGTGTGACCCTTGCGACCACATGTTAGACATTTAAAGTCTTTGTGTCTAGAGTTCTTTTTCCGAACTTGCTTCACATGAGTAACCTTGGGTGGTGATACCACACTAGGCACCTGCACAGGAGCAGGAATAGCGACACTTGTTGGTCGCACAAAGGTAGTGCGGGAAGTGCTAGCAGTAGCAAGGGGAACAGAGGTGTCATAGCCTAAACCAGATTTATCTGAATGGGATTTACCGATTCCCAACAAAGAGTTTAGATTAGCACTTGCTTTACCAAACCCAACCAATTGTTTGTTAGCAGCAAACAACTCAGCCTTTACTCTCTCATGCTCCAGTACAAGGGATCGATACCGTGTTTCAAGATCATTATTCAGTTTTTCCAGAGTGACAATACGCACTTGGAAATCCTCCTTTTCCTTCACAAATTCTTCCTTCAACATGTTGGAATCACCTGTAAGGTTGCATATATCCTGTCCAAGACTCTCTACCTGATCCTGCAAGACGGTGTTAGTTTTTTCAAGCAACTTTACTTGTTGCATAGAAAACTTATACATGTCACATAATTCACTAGTAGTAGCATGAACACCAGAATCAGAAACATTAATATCAGCAGAAGAAGATACAATACCTCCTGGATGTTCATCCAGGGATGCACTGAAGACCACATAATTTGAGACAACATTTGAGAGATTCCCATCATCATCTTCATCCGAATCATCCCATGTTACGGTGAGATTCGCTTTGGAATTATCACCAGGTTTGCGATCGACCTTCTTATCACATTCATTTGCAAAGTGTCCATAATCACGACACTTGTAACATTGGACATCTTTACGATCAACCCGAGCTCTCCTCCCATCAACAGAGAACCGCTCAAAACCACGACTTCTAGGAGCATTTGAGGAATCAGGAAATCGCTTTCGAGGATCTCGATTCTGTTGATATTTCAGAATCTTCTGAAAGCTACGTGACAGGAACGCATAGTTATCATCCACATCCTGTTCTTCATCATCAGAAGGTCCTGTGGAAGGTTCTTTAGACGATGTAGCTTTGAATGCTACAGATTTGTTCTTCAAGGGTTCTTCCAAAGCCTGTTCCATCTCACATGTCCTTAGTTTGCCAGCAAGTGTCTCGATGGACATGTTCTTAATCACATTACTTTCAGTGATGGCATCCTTTCGTGAACGAAACCGAGGAGGCAAAGCACGCAATATCTTACGGACCACCTGTGTGTCAGTATATGCATGACCAATAGCCGCACTGCAGTTGATGATGTCTTGGAGACGAATAAAGAAATCATCAAAAGTCTCAGAATTATCCATCCGTAGATTCTCAAACTGAGATGTTAACAGTTCCAGCTTACTTTCTTTGACTGTTTCGTCACCTTCATGTGTACAGATAAGCCTGTTCCATGCATCTTTAGCCTCTTCACAGCCCTGTACCCTACGAAACTCACTAGCATTTAATGCCATGAAGATAGCATTGAGTGCCTTGTTGTTATAATTTGCCAACAACTTCTGTTCAGGCGTCCACTTTTCACGTGGCGTCAGTGATGTAACAGCAGTATCATCAGTACCTGTAGTAGTCAGAGGTTCTTTCCACCCCGTGACAACAGAAAGCCAGACTTCTTCTCCTAATGCTTGGAGATAAGCTCGCATACGTACTTTCCAATGACCAAAGTCCTTTCCACTGAATTGTGGAGGAAGACTTGAAGTAGCAGACTTGTGAGAATCCATAACACACTATTGATCGTTAGCGTGAGCCTTTACGCTCCTTAACCAGCCCCCAGCGACTGATACCAATTGAGAAACTACAAATAGTGCTAGTATAACAAATGTGAATTCAAACAAGCAAACAAACAATACGCAGAAAGTAAATAACACACAGAAATTTTTAACGTGGTAAAACCCAAACTGGGAAACGTCCACGGTTGTCCTCGCGACAACAAAATAATCCACTAGATGAATAGAGATGTACAAACCTATCAACTACCTGCACTCACTGCGAGTTGATACTCCTGGTTATCTCTAACACCTTGACTTCACCAGAGCACCTTGATGTACGCACAAGACACTCGACTTCTTGATGAACACACAAGAAGACTCGAAGCCGAATTCACAATAACTCTTGAAGATCACAAAGATATGAATTGGGAAAAGGGGGAAGAAAGGGAATTGAGTTCAATAGCCACAAACAATTTTACTATCACCAACCTAACCAAAACACATGAACAAGAAGAAGGATGGACGGCCAAAGAACTACCTTGTTCTGTAGAAGAGAAACCCTATTTATACTTAGGGTTGAAAACCTAGAAAAATGGGCCGAAACTGTGCAAACCGACTTTGGACGTTCGTACGTCGATATGACGTTCGAACGTCGCCACACAAAAATAAGCCTGCTGCCTAACATGACGTACGAACGCTCTAAACAGGTACGTACGTCTCCATACGAAAACATGTCTGCTGACTATCTGGACGTACGAACGTCCTAACTGAGTACGTACGTCCTGACCAAAATAAGTTCGCTGCTTCAGTGAACGTACGTACGTCCTAACTCGGTACGTACGTCCAGAACCCAATAACTTTCCCTAGACAGACCTAAGAGACACAAGGACACGAGACGACCATGCGTACATCTTGGTTTTCCTAACAATGAATTCAAGGCGAGATAACCAAAGACACTTTGTCACAAAAATTGATGTCAAATCACTTCGTGCCGGTTTCACTAGCCTCTCCATTACTTAACTCGGGGCGTTCTAAGGTGAATAAACAACGTTCCGTCCGTAAAAACGAGATTTATGTCCGTCCGTTCGGTCGGCATTTACTTGGTTTTCAGTCCGAACTTGGAAATGGACGAAACTCACTTGTTTAAAATCCTAAAAGCTCAAGATCAACAAGGCTTAGCCGGGACGTTTTGAAGGCAATATAGAACATTTGGACCATGGGAACAGGGTTTTGTCCGGGCATTCGGCTTGATACTCGATTCTGTTCCGAAATTATAAGTGGACGAAACACACATGTTTTCGCATGGAAAACGATACACCTAAGAGACTAGCCACTCCATTACTTAACTCGGGGCGTTCTAAGGTGAAAAAATAACGTTCCGTCCGTAAAAAAGAGATTTATGTCCGTCCGTTCGGTCGGCATTTACTCGGTTTTCAGTCCGAACTTGGAAATGGATGAAACTCACTTGTTTAAAAATCTAAAAGCTCAAGATCGACAAGGCTTAGTCGGGACGTTTTGAAGGCAATATAGAACATTTGGACCATGGGAACGGGGTTTTGTCCGGGCATTCGGCTTGATACTCGATTTTGTTCCGAAATTGTAAATGGACGAAACACACATATTTTCGCATGGAAAACGATACACCTAAGAGACTAGCCACTCCATTACTAAACTCGGGGCGTTCTAAGGTGAAAAAACAATGTTCCGTCCGTAAAAACGAGATTTATGTCCGTCCGTTCGGTCGGCATTTACTCGGTTTTCAGTCCGAACTTGGAAATGGACGAAACTCACTTGTTTAAAAATCTAAAAGCTCAAGATCGGCAAGGCTTAGTCGGGACGTTTTGAAGGCAATATAGAACATTTGGACCATGGGAACGGGGTTTTGTCCGGGGATTCGGCTTGATACTCGATTTTGTTCCGAAATTGTAAGTGGACGAAACACACATATTTTCGCATGGAAAACGATACACCTAAGAGACTAGCCACTCCATTACTTAACTCGGGGCGTTCTAAGGTGAAAAAACAATGTTCCGTCCGTAAAAACGATATTTATGTCCGTCCGTACGGTCGGCATTTACTCGGTTTTCGGTTAGAACTTGTCAATGGACAAAACTCACTTGTTTTGGAATCTAAAACCTCAAGATCGACAAGGCTTAGCCGGGATGTTTTAAGGCCAATATAGAACATTTGGACCATGGGAACAGTGTTTTGTCCGGACATTCGACTTGGTATGTACTCGATTTTTGTTCCGAACTTTTTAGTGGACGAAACACACATGTTTTCGCATGAAAAACGATACACCTAAGAGACTAGCCACTCCATTACTTAACTCGGGGCGTTCTAAGGTAAAAAAAAAACGTTCCGTCCGTAAAAACGAGATTTATGTTCGTCCGTTCAGTCGGTATTTACTCGGTTTTCGATCCAAACTTGGGAATGGACGAAACTCACTTGTTTTAAAATCTAAAACCTTAAGATCAACAAGGCTTAGCCGGGACGTTTTAAGGGCAATATAGAACATTTGGACCATGGGAACGGGGTTTTGTCCGGACATTCGGCTTGGTATGTACTCGATTTTGTTCCGAAATTATAAGTGTACGAAAAACACATGTTTTCGCATGGGAAAAAGATACACCTAAGAGACTAGGCACTCCATTACTTAACTCGGGGCGTTCTAAGGTGAAAAAACAACGTTTCGTCCGTAAAAACGAGATTTATGTCCGTCCGTACGGTCGGCATATACTCGGTTTTCGGTGAGAACTTGTCAATGGACAAAACTCACTTGTTTTGGAATCTAAAATCTCAAGATCGACAAGGCTTAGCCGGGACGTTTTAAGGGCAAAATAGAACATTTGGACCATGGGAACGTTATTTTGTCCGGACATTCAGCTTGGTATGTACTCGATTTTGTTCCGAAATTATAAATTGACGAAACACACATGTTTTCGCATGGAAAACGATACACCTAAGAAACTAGCCTCTCCATTACTTAACTCGGGGCGTTCTAAGGTGAATAAACAACGTTTTGTTCGTAAAAACGAGATTTATGTCCGTCCGTACGGTCGGCATATACTCGGTTTTCGGTTAGAACTTGTCAATGGACAAAACTCACTTGTTTTGGAATCTAAAATCTCAAGATCGACAAGGTTTAGCCGGGACGTTTTAAGGTCAATATAGAACATTTGGACCATGGGAACAGTGTTTTGTCCGGGCATTCGACTTGGTATGTACTCGATTTTTGTTCCGAACTTTTTAGTGGACGAAACACGCATGTTTTCGCATGAAAAACGATACACCTAAGAGACTAGCCACTCCATTACTTAACTCGGGGCTTCGAAGGTGAAAAAAAAACGTTCCGTCCGTAAAAACGAGATTTATGTCCGTAAGTTCGGTCGGCATTTACTCGGTTTTCGATCCGAACTTGGCAATGGACGAAACTCACATGTTTTAAAATCGAAAACCTTAAGATCAACAAGGCTTAGCCGGGACGTTTTAAGGGCAATATAGAACATTTGGACCATGGAAACGGGGTTTTGTCCGGACATTCGGCTTGGTATATACTCGATTTTGTTCTAAAATTATAAGTGGACGAAAAACATACGGTTTCGCATGGAAAACGATACACCTAAGAGACTAGCCACTTCATTACTTAACTCGGTGCGTTCTAAAGTTAAAAAATAATGTTCCGTCCGAAAACGAGATTTATGTCCGTCCGTTCGGTCGGCATTTACTCGGTTTTCAGTCCGAACTTGGAAATGGACGAAACTCACTTGTTTAAAAATCTAAAAGCTCAAGATCGACAAGGCTTAGTGGGGACGTTTTGAAGGCTATATAGAACATTTGGACCATGGGAACGGGGTTTTGTCCGGGCCTTCAACTTGATACTCGATTTTGTTCCGAAATTGTAAATAGACGAAACACACATATTTTCCCATGGAAAACGATACACCTAAGAGACTAGCCACTCCATTACTTAACTCGGGGCGTTCTAAGGTGAAAAAAAACTGTTCCGTCCGTAAAAACGAGATTTATGTCCGTCCGTACGGTCGGCATTTACTCGTTTTTCGGTTAGAACTTGTCAATGGACAAAACTCACTTGTTTTGGAATCTAAAATCTCAAGATCGACAAGGCTTAGCCGGGATGTTTTAAGGCCAATATAGAACATTTGGACCATGGGAACAGTGTTTTGTCCGGACATTCGACTTGGTATGTACTCGATTTTTTTTCCGAACTTTTTAGTGTACGAAACACACATGTTTTCGCATGAAAAACGATACACCTAAGAGACTAGACACTCCATTACTTAACTCGGGGCGTTCTAAGGTAAAAAAAAAAACGTTCCTTCCGTAAAAACGAGATTTATGTTCGTCCGTTCAGTCGGCATTTACTCGGTTTTCGATCCGAACTTGGGAATGGACGAAACTCACTTGTTTTAAAATCTAAAACCTTAAGATCAACAAGGCTTAGCCGGGACGTTTTAAAGGCAATATAGAACATTTGGACCATGGGAACGGGGTTTTATCCGGACATTCGGCTTGGTATGTACTCGATTTTGTTCCGAAATTATAAGTGTATGAAAAACACATGTTTTAGCATGGAAAACGATACACCTAAGAGACTAGGCACTCCATTACTTAACTCGAGGCGTTCTAAGGTGAAAAAACAACGTTCCGTCCGTAAAAACGAGATTTATGTCCGTCCGTTCGGTCGGCATTTACTCGGTTTTCAGTCCGAACGTGGAAATAGACGAAACTCACTTGTTTAAAAATCTAAAAGCTCAAGATCGACAAGGCTTAGCCGGGACGTTTTAAGGGCAATATAGAACATTTGGACCATAGGAACGGGGTTTTGTCCGGACATTCGGCTTGGTATATACTTGATTTTGTTCCAAAATTATAAGTGGACGAAAAACATATGGTTTTGCATGGAAAACGATACACCTAAGAGACTAGCCTCTCCATTACTTAACTCGGGGCGTTCTAAGGTGAATAAACAACGTTCCGTCCGTAAAAACGAGATTTATGACCGTCCGTTCGGTCGACATTTACTCGATTTTCAGTCCGAACTTGGAAATGGACGAAACTCACTTTTTTAAAATCCTAAAAGCTCAAGATCGACAAGGCTTAGTCGGGACGTTTTGAAGGCAATATAGAACATTTGGACCATGGGAACGGGGTTTTGTCCGGGCATTCGGCTTGATACTCGATTTTGTTCCGAAATTGTAAGTGGACGAAACACACATATTTTCGGATGGAAAACGATACACCTAAGAGACTAGCCACTCCATTACTTAACTCGGGGCGTTCTAAGGTGAAAAAACAATGTTCCGTCCGTAAAAATGATATTTATGTCCGTCCGTACGGTCGGCATTTACTCGGTTTTCGGTTAGAACTTGTCAATGGACAAAACTCACTTGTTTTGGAATCTAAAACCTCAAGATCGACAAGGCTTAGCCGGGATGTTTTAAGGCCAATATAGAACATTTGGACCATGGGAACAGTGTTTTGTCCGGACATTCCACTTGGTATGTACTCGATTTTTGTTCCGAACTTTTTAGTGGACGAAACACACATGTTTTCGGATGAAAAACGATACACCTAAGAGACTAGCCACTCCATTACTTAACTCGGGGCGTCTAAGGTAAAAAAAAAAACGTTCCGTCCGTAAAAACGAGATTTATGTTCGTCCGTTCAGTCGGCATTTACTCGGTTTTCGATCCGAACTTGGGAATGGACGAAACTCACTTGTTTTAAAATCTAAAACCTTAAGATCAACAAGGCTTAGCCGAGACGTTTTAAGGGCAATATAGAACATTTGGACCATGGGAACGGGGTTTTGTCCGTACATTCGGCTTGGTATGTACTCGATTTTGTTCCAAAATTATAAGTGTACGAAAAACACATGTTTTCGCATGGAAAAAGATACACCTAAGAGACTAGGCACTCCATTACTTAAGTCGGGGCGTTCTAAGGTGAAAAAACAACGTTCCGTCCGTAAAAACGAGATTTATGTCCGTCCGTTCGGTCGGAATTTACTCGGTTTTCAGTCCGAACGTGGAAATAGACGAAACTCACTTGTTTAAAAATCTAAAAGCTCAAGATCGACAAGGCTTAGCCGGGACGTTTTAAGGGCAATATAGAACATTTAGACCATAGGAACGGGGTTTTGTCCGGACATTCGGCTTGGTATATACTTGATTTTGTTCCAAAATTATAAGTGGACGAAAAACATATGGTTTCGCATGGAAAACGATACACCTAAGAGACTAGCCTCTCCATTACTTAACTCGGGGCGTTCTAAGGTGAATAAACAACGTTCCGTCCGTAAAAACGAGATTTATGTCCGTCCGTTCGGTCGGCATTTACTCGGTTTTCAGTCCGAACTAGGAAATGGACGAAACTCACTTGTTTAAAATCCTAAAAGCTCAAGATCGACAAGGCTTAGCCGGGACGTTTTGAAGGCAATATAGAACATTTGGACCATGGGAACAGGGTTTTGTCCGGGCATTCGGCTTGATACTCGATTCTATTCCGAAATTATAAGTGGACGAAAAACATATGGTTTCGCATGGAAAACGATACACCTAAGAGACTAGCCTCTCCATTACTTAACTCGGGGCGTTCTAAGGTGAAAAAACAACGTTCCGTCCGTAAAAACGAGATTTATGTCCGTCCGTTCGGTCGGCATTTACTCGGTTTTCAGTCCGAACGTGGAAATAGACGAAACTCACTTGTTTAAAAATCTAAAAGCTCAAGATCGACAAGGCTTAGCCGGGACGTTTTAAGGGCAATATAGAACATTTAGACCATAGGAACGGGGTTTTGTCCGGACATTCGTCTTGGTATATACTTGATTTTGTTCCAAAATTATAAGTGGACGAAAAACATATGGTTTCGCATGGAAAACGATACACCTAAGAGACTAGCCTCTCCATTACTTAACTCGGGGCGTTCTAAGGTGAATAAACAACGTTCCGTCCGTAAAAACGAGATTTATGTCCGTCCGTTCGGTCGGCATTTACTTGGTTTTCAGTCCGAACTTGGAAATGGACGAAACTCACTTGTTTAAAATCCTAAAAGCTCAAGATCGACAAGGCTTAGCCGGAACGTTTTGAAGGCAATATAGAACATTTGGACCATGGGAACAGGGTTTTGTCCGGGCATTCGGCTTGATACTCGATTCTGTTCCGAAATTATAAGTGGACGAAACACACATGTTTTCGCATGGAAAATGATACACCTAAGAGACTAGCCACTCCATTACTTAACTCGGGGCGTTCAAAGGTGAAAAAATAACGTTCCGTCCGTAAAAAAGAGATTTATGTCCGTCCGTTCGGTCGGCATTTACTCGGTTTTCAGTCCGAACTTGGAAATGGACGAAACTCACTTGTTTAAAAATCTAAAAGCTCAAGATCGACAAGGCTTAGTCGGGACGTTTTGAAGGCAATATAGAACATTTGGACCATGGGAACGGGGTTTTGTCCGGGCATTCGGCTTGATACTCGATTTTGTTCCGAAATTGTAAGTGGACGAAACACACATATTTTCGCATGGAAAACGATACACCTAAGAGACTAGCCACTCCATTACTTAACTCGGGGCGTTCTAAGGTGAAAAAACAATGTTCCGTCCGTAAAAATGATATTTATGTCCGTCCGTACGGTCGGCATTTACTCGGTTTTCGGTTAGAACTTGTCAATGGACAAAACTCACTTGTTTTGGAATCTAAAACCTCAAGATCGACAAGGCTTAGCCGGGATGTTTTAAGGCCAATATAGAACATTTGGACCATGGGAACAGTGTTTTGTCCGGACATTCGACTTGGTATGTACTCGATTTTTGTTCCGAACTTTTTAGTGGACGAAACACACATGTTTTCGGATGAAAAACGATACACCTAAGAGACTAGCCACTCCATTACTTAACTCGGGGCGTTCTAAGGTAAAAAAAAAAACGTTCCGTCCGTAAAAACGAGATTTATGTTCGTCCGTTCAGTCGGCATTTACTCGGTTTTCGTTCCGAACTTGGGAATGGACGAAACTCACTTGTTTTAAAATCTAAAACCTTAAGATCAACAAGGCTTAGCCGAGACGTTTTAAGGGCAATATAGAACATTTGGACCATGGGAACGGGGTTTTGTCCGTACATTCGGCTTGGTATGTACTCGATTTTGTTCCGAAATTATAAGTGTACGAAAAACACATGTTTTCGCATGGAAAAAGATACACCTAAGAGACTAGGCACTCCATTACTTAAGTCGGGGCGTTCTAAGGTGAAAAAACAACGTTCCGTCCGTAAAAACAAGATTTAAGTCCGTCCGTTCGGTCGGCATTTACTCGGTTTTCAGTCCGAACGTGGAAATAGACGAAACTCACTTGTTTAAAAATCTAAAAGCTCAAGATCGACAAGGCTTAGCCGGGACGTTTTAAGGGCAATATAGAACATTTAGACCATAGGAACGGGGTTTTGTCCGGACATTCGGCTTGGTATATACTTGATTTTGTTCCAAAATTATAAGTGGACGAAAAACATATGGTTTCGCATGGAAAACGATACACCTAAGAGACTAGCCTCTCCATTACTTAACTCGGGGCGTTCTAAGGTGAATAAACAACGTTCCGTCCGTAAAAACGAGATTTATGTCCGTCCGTTCGGTCGGCATTTACTCGGTTTACAGTCCGAACTAGGAAATGGACGAAACTCACTTGTTTAAAATCCTAAAAGCTCAAGATCGACAAGGCTTAGCCGGGACGTTTTGAAGGCAATATAGAACATTTGGACCATGGGAACAGGGTTTTGTCCGGACATTCGGCTTGATACTCGATTCTATTCCGAAATTATAAGTGGACGAAAAACATATGGTTTCGCATGGAAAACGATACACCTAAGAGACTAGCCTCTCCATTACTTAACTCGGGGCGTTCTAAGGTGAAAAAACAACGTTCCGTCCGTAAAAACGAGATTTATGTTCGTCCGTTCGGTCGGCATTTACTCGGTTTTCAGTCCGAACGTGGAAATGGACGAAACTCACTAGTTTAAAAATCTAAAAGCTCAAGATCGACAAGGCTTAGCCGGGACGTTTTAAGGGCAATATAGAACATTTGGACCTTGGGAACGGGATTTTGTCCGGACATTCAGCTTGGTATGTACTCGATTTTGTTCCGAAATTATAAATTGACGAAACACACATGTTTTCGCATGGAAAACGATACACCTAAGAAACTAGCCACTCCATTACTTAACTCGGGGCGTTCTAAGGTGAATAAACAACGTTTCGTCCGTAAAAACGAGATTTATGTCCGTCCGTACGGTCGGCATATACTCGGTTTTCGGTTAGAACTTGTCAATGGACAAAACTCACTTGTTTTGGAATCTAAAATCTCAAGATCGACAAGACTTAGCCGGGACGTTTTAAGGCCAATATAGAACATTTGGACCATGGGAACAGTGTTTTGTCCGGACATTCGACTTGGTATGTACTCGATTTTTGTTCCGAACTTTTTAGTGGACGAAACACACATGTTTTCGCATGAAAAACGATACACCTAAGAGACTAGCCACTCCATTACTTAACTCGGGGCTTCGAAGGTGAAAAAAAAACGTTCCGTCCGTAAAAACGAGATTTATGTCCGTCCGTTCGGTCGGCATTTAATCGGTTTTCGATCCGAACTTGACAATGGACGAAACTCACATGTTTTAAAATCGAAAACCTTAAGATCAACAAGGCTTAGCCGGGACGTTTTAAGGGCAATATATAACATTTGGACCATGGGAACGGGGTTTTGTCCGGACATTCGGCTTGGTATATACTCGATTTTGTTCCAAAATTATAAGTGGACGAAAAACATATGGTGTCGCATGGAAAACGATACACCTAAGAGACTAGCCTCTCCATTACTTAACTCGGGGCGTTCTAAGGTGAATAAACAACGTTCCGTCCGTAAAAACGAGATTAATGTCCGTCCATTCGGTCGGCATTTACTCGGTTTTCAGTCCGAACTTGGAAATGGACGAAACTCACTTGTTTAAAAATCTAAAAGCTCAAGATCGACAAGGCTTAGCCGGGACGTTTTGAAGGCAATATAGAACATTTGGACCATGGGAACAGGGTTTTGTCCGGGCATTCGGCTTGATACTCGATTCTGTTCCGAAATTATTAGTGGACGAAACACACATGTTTTCGCATGGAAAATGATACACCTAAGAGACTAGCCACTCCATTACTTAACTCGGGGCGTTCTAAGGTGAAAAAATAACGTTCCGTCCGTAAAAAAGAGATTTATGTCCGTCCGTTCGGTCGGCATTTACTCGGTTTTCAGTCCGAACTTGGAAATGGACGAAACTCACTTGTTTAAAAATCTAAAAGCTCAAGATCGACAAGGCTTAGTCGGGACGTTTTGAAGGCAATATAGAACATTTGGACCATGGGAACGGGGTTTTGTCCGGGCATTCGGCTTGATACTCGATTTTGTTCCGAAATTGTAAGTGGACGAAACACACATATTTTCGCATGGAAAACGATACACCTAAGAGACTAGCCACTCCATTACTTAACTCGGGGCGTTCTAAGGTGAATAAACAACGTTCCGTCCGTAAAAACGAGATTTATGTCCGTCCGTTCGGTCGGCATTTACTCGGTTTTCAGTCCGAACTAGGAAATGGACGAAACTCACTTGTTTAAAATCCTAAAAGCTCAAGATCGACAAGGCTTAGCCGGGACGTTTTGAAGGCAATATAGAACATTTGGACCATGGGAACAGGGTTTTGTCCGGACATTCGGCTTGATACTCGATTCTATTCCGAAATTATAAGTGGACGAAAAACATATGGTTTCGCATGGAAAACGATACACCTAAGAGACTAGCCTCTCCATTACTTAACTCGGGGCGTTCTAAGGTGAAAAAACAACGTTCCGTCCGTAAAAACGAGATTTATGTTCGTCCGTTCGGTCGGCATTTACTCGGTTTTCAGTCCGAACGTGGAAATTGACGAAACTCACTAGTTTAAAAATCTAAAAGCTCAAGATCGACAAGGCTTAGCCGGGACGTTTTAAGGGCAATATAGAACATTTGGACCTTGGGAACGGGATTTTGTCCGGACATTCAGCTTGGTATGTACTCGATTTTGTTCCGAAATTATAAATTGACGAAACACACATGTTTTCGCATGGAAAACGATACACCTAAGAAACTAGCCACTCCATTACTTAACTCGGGGCGTTCTAAGGTGAATAAACAACGTTTCGTCCGTAAAAACGAGATTTATGTCCGTCCGTACGGTCGGCATATACTCGGTTTTCGGTTAGAACTTGTCAATGGACAAAACTCACTTGTTTTGGAATCTAAAATCTCAAGATCGACAAGGCTTAGCCGGGACGTTTTAAGGCCAATATAGAACATTTGGACCATGGGAACAGTGTTTTGTCCGGACATTCGACTTGGTATGTACTCGATTTTTGTTCCGAACTTTTTAGTGGACGAAACACACATGTTTTCGCATGAAAAACGATACACCTAAGAGACTAGCCACTCCATTACTTAACTCGGGGCTTCGAAGGTGAAAAAAAAACGTTCCGTCCGTAAAAACGAGATTTATGTCCGTCCGTTCGGTCGGCATTTAATCGGTTTTCGATCCGAACTTGACAATGGACGAAACTCACATGTTTTAAAATCGAAAACCTTAAGATCAACAAGGCTTAGCCGGGACGTTTTAAGGGCAATATATAACATTTGGACCATGGGAACGGGGTTTTGTCCGGACATTCGGCTTGGTATATACTCGATTTTGTTCCAAAATTATAAGTGGACGAAAAACATATGGTTTCGCATGGAAAACGATACACCTAATGAAACCGGCACGAAGTGATTTGACATCAATTTTTGTGACAAAGTGTCTTTGGTTATCTCGCCTTGAATTCATTGTTAGGAAAACCAAGATGTACGCATGGTCGTCTCGTGTCCTTGTGTCTCTTAGGTCTGTCTAGGGAAAGTTATTGGGTTCTGGACGTACGTACCGAGTTAGGACGTACGTACGTTCACTGAAGCAGCGAACTTATTTTGGTCAGGACGTACGTACTCAGTTAGGACGTTCGTACGTCCAGATAGTCAGCAGACATGTTTTCGTATGGAGACGTACGTACCTGTTTAGAGCGTTCGTACGTCATGTTAGGCAGCAGGCTTATTTTTGTGTGGCGACGTTCGAACGTCATATCGACGTACGAACGTCCAAAGTCGGTTTGCACAGTTTCGGCCCATTTTTCTAGGTTTTCAACCCTAAGTATAAATAGGGTTTCTCTTCTACAGAACAAGGTAGTTCTTTGGCCGTCCATCCTTCTTCTTGTTCATGTGTTTTGGTTAGGTTGGTGATAGTAAAATTGTTTGTGGCTATTGAACTCAATTCCCTTTCTTCCTCCTTTTCCCAATTCATATCTTTGTGATCTTCAAGAGTTATTGTGAATTCGGCTTCGAGTCTTCTTGTGTGTTCATCAAGAAGTCGAGTGTCTTGTGCGTACATCAAGGTGCTCTGGTGAAGTCAAGGTGTTAGAGATAACCAGGAGTATCAACTCGCAGTGAGTGCAGGTAGTTGATAGGTTTGTACATCTCTATTCATCTAGTGGATTATTTTGTTGTCGCGAGGACAACCGTGGACGTTTCCCAGTTTGGGTTTTACCACGTTAAAAATTTCTGTGTTATTTACTTTCTGCGTATTGTTTGTTTGCTTGTTTGAATTCACATTTGTTATACTAGCACTATTTGTAGTTTCTCAATTGGTATCAGTCGCTGGGGGCTGGTTAAGGAGCGTAAAGGCTCACGCTAACGATCAATAGTGCGTTATGGATTCTCACAAGTCTGCTACTTCAAGTCTTCCTCCACAATTCAGTGGAAAGGACTTTGGTCATTGGAAAGTACGTATGCGAGCTTATCTCCAAGCATTAGGAGAAGAAGTCTGGCTTTCTGTTGTCACGGGGTGGAAAGAACCTCTGACTACTACAGGTACTGATGATACTGCTGTTACATCACTGACGCCACGTGAAAAGTGGACGCCTGAACAGAAGTTGTTGGCAAATTATAACAACAAGGCACTCAATGCTATCTTCATGGCATTAAATGCTAGTGAGTTTCGTAGGGTACAGGGCTGTGAAGAGGCTAAAGATGCATGGAACAGGCTTATCTGTACACATGAAGGTGACGAAACAGTCAAAGAAAGTAAGCTGGAACTGTTAACATCTCAGTTTGAGAATCTACGGATGGATAATTCTGAGACTTTTGATGATTTCTTTATTCGTCTCCAAGACATCATCAACTGCAGTGCGGCTATTGGTCATGCATATACTGACACACAGGTGGTCCGTAAGATATTGCGTGCTTTGCCTCCTCGGTTTCGTTCACGAAAGGATGCCATCACTGAAAGTAATGTGATTAAGAACATGTCCATCGAGACACTTGCTGGCAAACTAAGGACATGTGAGATGGAACAGGCTTTGGAAGAACCCTTGAAGAACAAATCTGTAGCATTCAAAGCTACATCGTCTAAAGAACCTTCCACAGGACCTTCTGATGATGAAGAACAGGATGTGGATGATAACTATGCGTTCCTGTCACGTAGCTTTCAGAAGATTCTGAAATATCAACAGAATCGAGATCCTCGAAAGCGATTTCCTGATTCCTCAAATGCTCCTAGAAGTCGTGGTTTTGAGCGGTTCTCTGTTGATGGGAGGAGAGCTCGGGTTGATCGTAAAGATGTCCAATGTTACAAGTGTCGTGATTATGGACACTTTGCAAATGAATGTGATAAGAAGGTCGATCGCAAACCTGGTGATAATTCCAAAGCGAATCTCACCGTAACATGGGATGATTCGGATGAAGATGATGATGGGAATCTCTCAAATGTTGTCTCAAATTATGTGGTCTTCAGTGCATCCCTGGATGAACATCCAGGAGGTATTGTATCTTCTTCTGCTGATATTAATGTTTCTGATTCTGGTGTTCATGCTACTACTAGTGAATTATGTGCCATGTATAAGTTTTCTATGCAACAAGTAAAGTTGCTTGAAAAAACTAACACCGTCTTGCAGGATCAGGTAGAGAGTCTTGGACAGGATATATGCAACCTTACAGGTGATTCCAACATGTTGAAGGAAGAATTTGTGAAGGAAAAGGAGGATTTCCAAGTGCGTATTGTCACTCTGGAAAAACTGAATAATGATCTTGAAACACGGTATCGATCCTTTGTACTGGAGCATGAGAGAGTAAAGGCTGAGTTGTTTGCTGCTAACAAACAATTGGTTGGGTTTGGTAAAGCAAGTGCTAATCTAAACTCTTTGTTGGGAATCGGTAAATCCCATTCAGATAAATCTGGTTTAGGCTATGACACCTCTGTTCCCCTTGCTACTGCTAGCACTTCCCGCACTACCTTTGTGCGACCAACAAGTGTCGCTATTCCTGCTCCTGTGCAGGTGCCTAGTGTGGTATCACCACCCAAGGTTACTCATGTGAAGCAAGTTCGGAAAAAGAACTCTAGACACAAAGACTTTAAATGTCTAACATGTGGTCGCAAGGGTCACACTTCTGCCTTTTGTTGGAATAATTTGTATCCTGCTTCTCATCCTTCTTTTGCAGGTAACTCATATTGGAACAAGTCTTCCACCTTCTCCATGCAGGCTCCATATATGTGGAATGGTTATGCTCCGTGGGGTTTACCCAGAACTTCTCCTTATGGAAACCGTCCTCAAGCAACACCGATGCCTACTCCACCACCACATTTCTGGGATAGGAGTATGGATGCATCCAGGAAAATGGTGTCTCACACGGCTCGTTTGGTTGAATCATTGCCTTCATCATGGTATCTTGACAGCGGTTGTTCGCGTCATATGACAGGTGATAAGGATCTCATTGATAACCTGACTCTTGGTTATGGAGGTAAGGTTAGGTTTGGTAATGGTAAACTGCTTCCAGTTGAAGGTAAAGGTCACTTTTCTGAGGTTGAATCGCTCAATAGTCATGAGCTTCTTTTTGTTAAGGGACTTAGGTCAAATTTATTGAGTATTAGTCAGTTGTGTGATGCTAAATTTAAGGTTGTGTTTGAGGATAATAGGTGTGATGTTTTTGATTCCAATAATATTTTGGTGTTATCTGGTAGTCGCTCCTCTGATAACTGCTTCATTGTCACTACACCTCTTTTGCATTCATATGTCTAATGTGTTCATTGGAACTGTCTGTGTTTAGGATGTTTAGGGTTGGTCATTTATTGTTGTTGTTGGTATTGAGGACATACTACATTCTCTATTGTGTGGATTTCTTTTTACAGATGTTTCTAGTTTGGCGTTCTCAACTGTTTTTGTGTCATGCATAGTTGTAGGGTTACATCATACTCTCTTCGTATTGGTAGTTTCTTGCATGATGCATTTCAATGTGGTTGGCTTGACATTTTCAATACATGTTTAACTCCAGTCTTCCATGGTTGATTTTTCATGATCGTTGTTTGTTATTTTTTTATTCTCACCTCTTGTAAGTGGTCAATGACTCACAAAATCCCCAGCCATTTGAATGTCTTGAGAGCATACTCATTTGGCTAAGAACCCGTTGGGGCTGTGAGGGTCATGCTCTGACGGATGCACTCAAGAGATGTTAGTTCTTGTGTTGCACGTTATCATGGTATTGCACTTCTTGAGTGTGTTTTGCCGAAAAGATGTAGGCTACACCCTACCCTCGTGTTCTGGTACAAGATGGAGATATTTCATACTCCCACACGGGAATGGCATCTGTTTCAATGGTTTACAAAAAAAAAAAAAAAAAAAAAAAAAAAAAAAAAAAGTGGCTCTCGCATTTGTCTGGTTGAAGGACAAGAAGAAAAACAATAGTGTGTGTTTTCCCTGCTGTATTGTGATCTGGTTCAGTTTCATTTTGGGCTAGTTGCAAGTGACATTCAATATTCTCGTTGGTCATGTCTCTCGTTTGTTTTCAGGGGTTGGTATTGGTCTATCAGGTTCTTCTACATACTTGCATCATTCTAGTAACTACCATGTCATGGTGTATGATGTCGTTCTTTGCTTTTGCATTCTCTTGTGGCTGAGGATTGTTTACACTATATTCGGTTGTAATTGGAATTTGTATGATACGTAGAAGTGTTTTCTTGTGATGTCTCTCAATTTTTTGTTTTTGGGGTTATGTGGTTTATTTTAAAAAAAAAAAAAAAAAAAAAAAAAAAAAAGGGGTTCGTACGTACGCTTTCAAGACGTTCGTACGTGGAGGGGGACAGATCTTTTTGCAACGTACGAACGTTCATAGGACGTACGAACGTGTTGTGTGTCAGATGTTTTTTTTTTTGGTCCCGACGTTCGAACGTACTTAGGACGTACGAACGTCCCTGATACAGTCCGGCCCACTTGCTGTTTAAATTCAAATTTTGTTTAAACAAATGGCCTATTGTTATATCGATCGTGCTTCTTCTTCTCTTGCACGTACACTTGGTAATCTCCACTCCCATACAACCGTTTTGGTCTCTCTTCTCCTTCTAGCATTGTCTTTTTCCTCCTCTTTCTTGGAGGTTGTTTGTTGCTTAACTTCTAGAAGTTTCTCTGTCTAGTGCATACTCTGTTTTTCACTCAAGTAAGTAAACTCTACTTTTTCCCATATTCTTCTTCCTTTATTCTTCTTCTTCTTCTTCTCTTCTCCATCCCCTCTTGGTATTGATTGGATTGCATGCTTAGTTTTCGTTTTTTTTTTTCTTTGAAATATGTGTTTGTTTTATTGGTTAGTATTTTCATTCAATTTCTTGAAATTGTTGGACGAATTGGCTATCTCTATCTCTTGTTATGGCTTCTTTACTGTTGGGATTGATTTGTGATATGGTTGGGTGCTCACCATTGCTATCTTGTTGTCGATAACATGTGTATTGTTTCTGCACATCAAGTGTTTGATTAAATGTCACAATAACTTTGCTGTTTTTTATTTGTCATTGTTTCTTACATTTTTGGTTTGTTTGATGTTGTGATTGTGTAGGCAATGGCTTCCAAGCGCGCACGCACCACTTCCTCCAACGCGGCATCCTCTTCTCGCGCTCCGAGGGGTCGTGGTTCCACTCCGGGTTTGTCTCATCCATCATCCCTTGGCGCTCATCCTCGAGCCAAGGCCATTGTTCCCGAGCGGTTCTTCGACTTGGGAGACATTGCTGCCACCCCTCTAGGGGCATCTCAACTTGGCAATATCGCATTGTTCTTTGAGACTCGGAATTGGCTAAGGGTGGCTCAACCAATCACCAAGTACTCGGTTGAGCATACGATAGCTTTCTATGAGACAAAGACACCCTCGCAAAATCGATCGAGTTTTTCGGTTTTGATTGAAGGTCGGCGATACACCATTTCTCCTAAGGTGATACGCGAGGCGTTGGGTATTGATGGTGACTTTGTTCCTGAGGATGCTGTCTCTGTTAGATCGCCTGTTCCGGAGTCAATTCAAATTGACTTTGTCAATCAAGTTCAGCAGATGTTTATTGATGGTGTCACGGAAAGGTATCATGCCAAGCACTACAGCGCCATCCTCCTGCACATGGTTGCTCACTCCAACATCTACCCCACCAAGGGCAACAAGATAATTATGACCGACGACATGGTCAAATTGGTGGTTTGTATGTCGGTGCACCATATTCATCTCTCTGAGGTCATCTACAATCGGATGCTTCAAATTGATGCAGCTAAGGGTACTCTTCCTTTCCCTAGCTTTATTATGACAATTCTCAGGCACTTGGGTTTTCAGGGACAGTATCTGGGGGTGAGCCCTCCAAAGTTTGTTGGCCACGACTGGGTCGACGCTATTAAAAAGGGCTGTCAGTCTCGAAAGTTTGCTTTCGAGTCCGTGGGTGCGCGTCTGACGCACCACCTCATTTGGGGAGGCAGGACACTTGTGCGTAATGATGATTTCGATCGGGCCTTGACCACTGGACGCCCCATCCCTGCTTCTGCTAGGGGAAATCGGGCTGTTGCAGCCATTGATGCTCGGGTTTCCTCTCTCCGCCGTCATCAGGACCATATGGATGCTCGGTTGGATCGTTTCGGGGCCATTCTCTCTCGTCATGATGTCATGATCAGTGATATTCATGCGATGAATGTTGCTCAGATGCGGCATCTGCGGCTGGACTTCACTCCCACAGACTTGCCTCCGTTTCCGGAAGAGGTGCCTCCAGTTCAAGGTGCGAGTGATGGTGATGACTCAGAGAGTGAGGACGAGGGTGATGGTGAACCGAGTGATGGTGACTCGGACTCCGAGTAGTGGTTTTTCTGGTTCACTCTCCACATTTTTGTACTTAAATTTTTTTTTGATATATCGGTTTGTTTCTATTTTTTTAGTATTGTACATGTTCTTGGATATTGCTATTTTCATATTAGTTCAAGTTGGTTTCCTTGTTTTGCAGTAAATTTTTCTGAGGTAATGGACCTTTCTTATTGGGTCCATGATATGTTTACTACTATTCTTCTTATAAATAGGGAGTCTTCTTCTCTTTCACTCCTATTGTGTCTTCTTCCCTCGTGCTAATTCTCTCTTTGTTCTTCAGAATTCTCTATGGCAGAATATGAACTTCATGGAATTTTTGTTCCGAATGTTGGTTATGTGTCGTTCATGGTAATGGAGTACAAGAACAATGCTAAGGTTTGTCGTTTGTGTCGCGTTCCCCATGGATATGACTATATTCATCGTCCTTTCCTTAATCCTTGTTTGGTTCGTGTCAATCATTGGGAGAGATTACCGGGACATCTTCAAAATCACATATTGGAGTTAGTTGGTTATCCGAAGGTTCCAGGTCTTGCTGCTCCACTTACCGACTGTGGCTTGGACAGCAGAATTGAGGAGTTGTTTTGTACGAGTGAATGGTTGGAGGATTATGATGATCATGTGATTGCTCGGTGGAATCGACCTTCGGCTCGTGCGGAGGCTTACTTCTCTAAGCTTCCTCTAGGTCATTGGGAAAGGGTTTTTCGAATTCGTTAATTCGAGCTTTTGGTTTTTCTGTTTATGGATTTCTCTGTTTGGTTATTAGTTGACTTTCTGAACTTTTAACAAGTTGGGTTCGTTTTATATTTTATATGTTTTGTATTCTTTGTTTGGTTTTGATTTCTTTTTCTTGGTTATTGGTTTATTATTGTTCTTTTCCTTTGATGGTTGGTTATTTTGATCACTTATTGTGACAAAAAGGGGGAGATTTATGACTCTAATTACTAACAATCGTCTTCTTCTTGTTAGGTTATTTTTGGGTCATGTTTCAGGTATGCTACACGTATGGGGGAGTTGCTCATGAAGTTTGGAGCTCATGAAGTATGGGGGAGTTGCTCGAAGGAACTTCTGTTGAATCTTTGATTGCTTCCGTTCGATCTCTGATGGTTAAAGCATCTTCCTAAAGCTGGATAACAAGAATTGGTGACTTGTTATATGTTTCTATTTTGAGAGTTTTTGTAGGCATGGTTTATAAATGCCATGGTTTGGGATTGTAAGCACGTTTTATAAGTGCTATTAGAGTCATAGGTTTTTGTCACAAAATCAATGTCAAAGGGGGAGATTGAAACCGGCACGAAGTGATTTGACATCAATTTTTGTGACAAAGTGTCTTTGGTTATCTCGCCTTGAATTCATTGTTAGGAAAACCAAGATGTACGCATGGTCGTCTCGTGTCCTTGTGTCTCTTAGGTCTGTCTAGGGAAAGTTATTGGGTTCTGGACGTACGTACCGAGTTAGGACGTACGTACGTTCACTGAAGCAGCGAACTTATTTTGGTCAGGACGTACGTACTCAGTTAGGACGTTCGTACGTCCAGATAGTCAGCAGACATGTTTTCGTATGGAGACGTACGTACCTGTTTAGAGCGTTCGTACGTCATGTTAGGCAGCAGGCTTATTTTTGTGTGGCGACGTTCGAACGTCATATCGACGTACGAACGTCCAAAGTCGGTTTGCACAGTTTCGGCCCATTTTTCTAGGTTTTCAACCCTAAGTATAAATAGGGTTTCTCTTCTACAGAACAAGGTAGTTCTTTGGCCGTCCATCCTTCTTCTTGTTCATGTGTTTTGGTTAGGTTGGTGATAGTAAAATTGTTTGTGGCTATTGAACTCAATTCCCTTTCTTCCTCCTTTTCCCAATTCATATCTTTGTGATCTTCAAGAGTTATTGTGAATTCGGCTTCGAGTCTTCTTGTGTGTTCATCAAGAAGTCGAGTGTCTTGTGCGTACATCAAGGTGCTCTGGTGAAGTCAAGGTGTTAGAGATAACCAGGAGTATCAACTCGCAGTGAGTGCAGGTAGTTGATAGGTTTGTACATCTCTATTCATCTAGTGGATTATTTTGTTGTCGCGAGGACAACCGTGGACGTTTCCCAGTTTGGGTTTTACCACGTTAAAAATTTCTGTGTGTTATTTACTTTCTGCGTATTGTTTGTTTGCTTGTTTGAATTCACATTTGTTATACTAGCACTATTTGTAGTTTCTCACCTAAGAGACTAGCCTCTCCATTACTTAACTCGGGGCGTTCTAAGGTGAATAAACAACGTTCCGTCCGTAAAAACGAGATTAATGTCCGTCCATTCGGTCGGCATTTACTCGGTTTTCAGTCCGAACTTGGAAATGGACGAAACTCACTTGTTTAAAAATCTAAAAGCTCAAGATCGACAAGGCTTAGCCGGGACGTTTTGAAGGCAATATAGAACATTTCGACCATGGGAACGGGGTTTTGTCCGGGCATTCGGCTTGATACTCGATTCTGTTCCGAAATTATAAGTGGACGAAACACACATGTTTTCGCATGGAAAACGATACACCTAAGAGACTAGCCACTCCATTACTTAACTCGGGGCGTTCTAAGGTGAAAAAACAACGTTTCATCCGTAAAAACGAGATTTATGTCCGTCCGTTCGGTCGGCATTTACTCGGTTTTCGGTTAGAACTTCTCAATGGACGAAACTCACTTGTTTTGGAATCTAAAACCTCAAGATCGACAAGGCTTAGCCGGGACGATTTAAGGCCAATATTGAAAATTTGGACGATGGGAACAGGGTTTTGTCCAGACATACAGCTGGGTATGTACTCCATTTTGTTCCGAAATTATAAGTGGACGAAACACAGATGGTTTCGCATGGAAAACGATACACCTAAGAGACTAGCCACTCCATTACTTAACTTGGGGCGTTCTAAGGTGAAAAAACAACGTTCCGTCCGTAAAAATGAGATTTATGTCCGTCCTTTCGGTTGGCATTTACTCGGTTTGCAGTCCGAACTTGGAAATTGACGAAATTCACTTGTTTCAAAATCTAAAAGTTCAAGATCGACAAGGGTTAGCCGGGACATTTTAAGGGCAATATTGAACATTTGGACCATGGGAACGGGGTTTTGTCCGGACATTCGGCTTGGTATGTACTCGATTTTGTTCCGAAATTATAAGTGGACGAAACACACATGTTTTCGCATGGAAAACGATACACCTAAGAGACTAGCCACTCCATTACTTAACTCGGGGCGTTCTAAGGTAAAAAAAAAACGTTCCTTCCGTAAAAACGAGATTTATGTTCGTCCGTTCGGTCGGCATTTACTCGGTTTTCGATCCGAACTTGGGAATGGACGAAACTCACTTGTTTTAAAATCTAAAACCTTAAGATCAACAAGGCTTAGCCGGGACGTTTTAAAGGCAATATAGAACATTTGGACCATGGGAACGGGGTTTTATCCGGACATTCGGCTTGGTATGTACTCGATTTTGTTCCGAAATTATAAGTGTATGAAAAACACATGTTTTAGCATGGAAAACGATACACCTAAGAGACTAGGCACTCCATTACTTAACTCGGGGCGTTCTAAGGTGAAAAAACAACGTTCCGTCCGTAAAAACGAGATTTATGTCCGTCCGTTCGGTCGGCATTTACTCGGTTTTCAGTCCGAACGTGGAAATAGACGAAACTCACTTGTTTAAAAATCTAAAAGCCCAAGATCGACAAGGTTTAGCCGGGACGTTTTAAGGGCAATATAGAACATTTGGACCATAGGAACGGGGTTTTGTCCGGACATTCGGCTTGGTATATACTTGATTTTGTTCCAAAATTATAAGTGGACGAAAAACATATGGTTTTGCATGGAAAACGATACACCTAAGAGACTAGCCTCTCCATTACTTAACTCGGGGCGTTCTAAGGTGAATAAACAACGTTCCGTCCGTAAAAACGAGATTTATGACCGTCCGTTCGGTCGGCATTTACTCGGTTTTCAGTCCGAACTTGGAAATGGACGAAACTCACTTTTTTAAAATCCTAAAAGCTCAAGATCGACAAGGCTTAGCCGGGACGTTTTGAAGGCAATATAGAACATTTGGACCATGGGACCGGGGTTTTGTCCGGGCATTCGGCTTGATACTCGATTCTGTTCCGAAATTATAAGTGGACGAAAGACACATGTTTTCGCATGGAAAACGATACACCTAAGAGACTAGCCACTCCATTACTTAACTCGGGGATTTCTAAGGTGAAAAAATAACGTTCCGTCCGTAAAAAAGAGATTTATGTCCGTCCGTTCGGTCGGCATTTACTCGGTTTTCACTCCGAACTTGGAAATGGATGAAACTCACTTGTTTAAAAATCTAAAAGCTCAAGATCGACAAGGCTTAGTCGGGACGTTTTGAAGGCAATATAGAACATTTGGACCATGGGAACGGGGTTTTGTCCGGGCATTCGGCTTGATACTCGATTTTGTTCCGAAATTGTAAGTGGACGAAACACACATATTTTCGCATGGAAAACGATACACCTAAGAGACTAGCCACTCCATTACTTAACTCGGGGCGTTCTAAGGTGAAAAAACAATGTTCCGTCCGTAAAAACGATATTTATGTCCGTCCGTACGGTCGGCATTTACTCGGTTTTCGGTTAGAACTTGTCAATGGACAAAACTCACTTGTTTTGGAATCTAAAACCTCAAGATCGACAAGGCTTAGCCGGGATGTTTTAAGGCCAATATAGAACATTTGGACCATGGGAACAGTGTTTTGTCCGGACATTCGACTTGGTATGTACTCGATTTTTGTTCCGAACTTTTTAGTGGACGAAACACACATGTTTTCGGATGAAAAACGATACACCTAAGAGACTAGCCACTCCATTACTTAACTCGGGGTGTTCTAAGGTAAAAAAAAAAACGTTCCGTCCGTAAAAACGAGATTTATGTTCGTCCGTTCAGTCGGCATTTACTCGGTTTTCGATCCGAACTTGGGAATGGACGAAACTCACTTGTTTTAAAATCTAAAACCTTAAGATCAACAAGGCTTAGCCGAGACGTTTTAAGGGCAATATAGAACATTTGGACCATGGGAACGGGGTTTTGTCCGGACATTCGGCTTGGTATGTA